>OZ018402.1:22449576-23649576 GCA_963969585.1 Drosophila helvetica | reverse complement strand
GTTAAGCTGGTTTGAATTTATAGCTACATTTGTCAGCTTTTTAGAACTGCAAAGTTTCATACAACTAGATATAAGATACTTAAGTTATGTGAATCAAAGAAGCACTACCTCTAAAAAAAAACAAAAATTAAAAAAAAAAATAAAAAAAATAAATCATAAAAAAAAAATAATTCTTTAAAAAAAATTAAATCCCGAAATCTATCAAAAAAAGTCATTTTGGGTCACAGCCGAAATGTCGTGTTGACTAGTGCAATCATTTTATCTTTCCAAGCCCCACGCAAGTTGCGACATTGAGAAAGAAGTAATATTGATACTAATAAAGGCCCAACAGGAACAGCTTGATAGAAACAACCTGACTAGGCGAAATATGACTTTTGATGTAGGCGAACAGGTCTTGGTAAAAACAAAAAGGGGGTTAGGAAATAAACTAACTTACCTCTGCGACTAACAAAAAGTATTGAATTGAACTGAATTTTAGCCAAAAAAAAAAAAAAAAAATTAAGTCGAACCCTTTCCATTTTTGTTTGCATTTGTTTTTTACATCTGTCTTCTCTACATTTCCACATCTACATACGTCTTTACTACGACTCGTGAAAATGTGTTCGAGAGAGAGGGAATGAGAAAGCACTTGGAAGGCGTTGCGTGGCCACTGAAATTTCATTTGTTCTTTCTGGCTATAATAATGATCCGACCTAATCCAGATTCGGCAATCTGGTACATACAGTTATTATCCATGATTATGCGTTTTTGGGTTTCTCGTATCTGAAAAATCATAGATCCACAGATTTTCGTTTTTTTTGTGGGGGCGGAAGGGAGCGTGGCAAAATTTCGAAATACACTTGTATTGAAGTGATATCACAGGAGAATGGATAGAAAGTTTGGTTGCTCTAGCTCTTATAGTCTCTGAGATCTAGGCACTCATCTGGACGAATGAGCATAGCACCCACCCCGGTGTGTGAGAGAGAGCGAGAGGGTACGATGCATTTCGAAATGGTTTTCTTCATTGTGGCTATATTTATTATCCGATCTGATCCAAATTCAACACTTTGATAGCTATGGTAATTTTCTGTAATTCTGCATCTTTAGTTTTCTCGTATTTTTAAAATTGTGTATGCCACAGATTTTCGTCTTTTGAGTGAGCGGAAGGGGGCGGGACGAAATTTTGAAAAACCTTTGTAACAGTGTAATATGACGGGAGTCTGGATGCAAAATTTGGTTTCTCTAGCTTTTATAGTCGCTGAGATATAGGCACTCATGAAGACGGACAGACGGACGGACGGACAAGAATATATATACTTAATGGGGTTGGAAACGCGTCCTTCTGGGTGTTACACACATCCATTTTTTGAACAAATCTAATATAACCCTTTACTTTTCGAGTACCGGGTATAAAAAAAAGCATAGTTAATAAGTTTGTGTGTCTCTTATATCTTATAGGTCACCTGTTCGATATTTCTGCCTCCTAACAATCCTACACTTGTCAACTCTGACCGGCTCAAAATTGACGGACTACTCACATGCAGACTACATCCCCATAATTGACGGACGGGCGGTAATATGGAACGAGACCTTTTACATACGACACTCCACGAACTTGACGGAATATGACCAGTACATTCAAGAGACAATACAAATAACGGACGTGTTCCCACAGACACACATGAGAAAAGTTTTAGAGACAGATACAAAACACCTACTGACACTGACACAGATTAATGCCCTCATCACCCATTAGTGGGCCGTGGCCCACTGCGACACCCAGCCGAACAATCTGCTGCAGATCTTGGATGTAGATGAGGGTATCGTGGAAATCAACGACGCCACCGCCATTGTGACCACCGACGACGGCCCCGAGAGTAACGGTACGGGAAGGTACTTGGTGACCTTTGACCAAGTCGCTCACGTCAACGGGAAAAAATACACCAACTTCAACAATGCGCCGAAGAGAATCCCGGATGTGGCAACCTCTGCGAGGATTAACGTCACCAGTCACCAAACGCTGTTGAGCCTGCCATATCTTCACAAGTTGAATGATCTGGCCGTACTGGCTACTGTCGTGGGCGTAGCCGTGTGTGACGCTCTAATCGGCGTTTCCTGAACAGATGCTGAAGAACATGGGCTTGACCGAGGATGGTCAAGTCTTGAAGGAGGAATTAGTTAACAAGAGTTAACTGATTTGGTTACTGGGTAGGAAGAATTCTGCAACATTGTCAAATAAGCAGTTTCGTCACCCGTGGTATCGCCGTCGTCGCGATCGCCGGACGCCGGCTCCAGAATCCACACACGAGGCGCCGGGTCAGCACTTTTGCTGGGCAGCGACGAGCGCCGTAGCCGACAGCTGAGGGCTTGCATTTTGGAAGTTTACTATGTGTATGCTATAAATTTCATGAATTCTAGAATTCGTGAAATTAAAGTAGCCCCTGTTTATCCGACGAATACATGAAATCATATCATATGAAGTGTAATTTGGCAACAATTTTGATGTAAATTCTGGCACACACTTTTTCACCATTTCATAAACACAGTATATAACAGCTAGATGAACCAAACTTTCTATCCAAACTCCTCTGATATCACTTCTATACAAGTGTATTTCAAAATTTCGACACGCTCTTTTCCGACCCCACAAAGGACGAAAGTCTGTGGAATCCAGAATTTCTTAGATACGAAAAAACCAAAATTGCAGAATCATGGATAACATCCGTATCTACCAGATTGCCGAATCTGGATCAGGTGGGATCATTATTATAGCCAGAAGGAACAAATGAAATTTCAGTGGCCCTCTCTCTCGCGCACTCAACCGTGTATGTATATGTAAGGAAGTATATGTATACATGTAGAGAAGACAGATGTAAAAAACGTATGTAAACAAAGATGGAAACATCAAATATATAAAAATCCCCAAAAGCGTTCGACTTAATTTTTTGTTTTCTTTTTTGGCTAAAATTCAATTTGTCCCTTTTGTGAATATAAAATACATTACATATATCGGAAGCTCACATACATACAGTAGTCACTGGCTTTCATCGCCCATAACAGCTTAACGAATAAAGCAAAGCAAACCATTTTATTTTTCCATGTCAATAACTTCATCCTTAACAAATAGGCAATGATTAATAAGAAAAATTAATGAGAAGTTTTCAAAGAGTAAAAAAAAAGAAGGAGAACGTTATGAGCCGCGTCTACGGCTGCGGCTCTACTTTATATCCGGTACTCAGTCAGTATATATGTGGGTCCGGGGTTTATTTATTTTTTATCAGAAATAATAATATTTCCGGTAATTTAGATGTATATAATGCTTTATTGCTTAGATTAGTTAGATGGTTAAGTTTAATAATTGAATGGGATCGTCGTTTTCTCCTTCGCGTCGTTCGTCTTAATTGATTTTTTGCTGAAAGCGTCGTTTCTCTCAAGGCGAGAGCGCACAAGAAATGCATGAAGACTCAGCCTCGTATATGGGTCCTTAAACTGGGATGTATTACGCGTTACAAAGCCGAACATGGCATAGGCTTTTGGCAAAATGCAATTCAAGTGCTCGATAAAAAGAAATTTGGATTCGAACAAGACTCCAAGGTCAAGTGTCTCCGTCAGCTTCAAAAGCGGAAGGCCATCTATCGAATACGAGGCCTGAACATTGAATACACACTTGCTAAAGGACACAAAGTAACATTTGCTAACATTGAGATACTGTCCACTAAAGTTTTCATCTAACGGAAGATTTTCAGATCATCGGCATACAGCAAATGCTCAGAAGCCTGAATGCTTAGACATATGTCATTTATGGTGATAGCGAACAGCAACGGACCAAGAGCACTTCCCTGTGGAAGGACGGAAGTAGCCAGATATGGAACCGATTGCTTTCCATTCACTAATACAACATACTCTCGCTGCTCCAGATATGAAATAAACCAACTAAGCAGGCTCGAATGAATCCCCAACCGATACAGCTTGGCTATTAGGGCACAGTGGTAGACTTTGTCAAAAGCCTTAGCAAAGTCAGTGTACACCTCATCAACTTGAAAGGCATATGTGCAAAAATTACTGACATAAAACCATGATGATTTGGGCTAATGTACGACTTCATGAGGGAAGAGATCTTTTTGGAAATGATGCGCTCAAGAAGTTTTGAGACATTGCTGAGTTTGGCAATTGGTCTATAATTAGAGATGCAATTCCTATTAGCTTTATTAAAAACGGGAGTATTCTTGGCAGCCTTCCACTTTGCAATAAACCGACCCGTTTACAAAGAATTTGCGAAGAGAATCCATAAAAAGCGGGCAGGCAGAAATGCCATCACTGTCGGGTTTAATCAAGTTGTCGAAATCAGCAATTGCCTCCAAAATGTCCGCCTCCGATACATCAAGTGAGCAAATATTGACCACCGAAGGGATGGAGTGTAAGACATCAGACTCATGCCAAACTGCGTATGGGCAAAGATTTGAGCTAAAAAAGAAGCAAACAGGTTTGCTATGCCAATATCAGTATTTAAGCTCAAGTTACCAAGGTTCATAGTTGCAGGAAGAGCACTCGTCGACCTTTTTATACCCGGTACTCGAAGAGTAAAGGGGTCGATTCGATTTTTGTAAAAAATTGATGTGTGTAACACCCAGAAGGAAGCGTTTCCGACCCCATAAAGTATATATATTCTTGATCAGCATCAATAGCCGAGTCGATATAGCTATGTCTGTCTGTCCGTCCGTCCGTCTTCATTAGCGCCTATAGCTCAGAGACTATAAATGCTAGAGGAACACAATTTTTTATCCAGACTTCTGTCATATCACACTGTTACAAGTGTATTTAAAAATTTCGCCCTGCCCCCTTCCGACCACTCCAAGGACGAAAATCTGTGGCATGCACAATTTTAAAGATACGAGAAAACTTAAAACGCAGAATCGTAAAAAATGACCATATCTATCCGAGTGTTGAATCTGGATCAGATCGGACCATAAGCATAGCCACAATAAAGAAAACCATTTCGAAATGCATCGTTCTCTCTCGCTCTCTCGAACACACCAGGTTGGGTGCTGTGCCCATTTGTCCAGATGAGCGCCTAGATTTCAGACACTACAAGAGCTAGAGTAACCAAACTCTCTATCCATGCTCCTGTGATATCACTTCAGTACAAGTGTATTTCAAAATTTTTCCACGCCCCCTTCCGCCCCCACAAAGGACGAAAATCCACAATTTGTAAGATACGAGAAAACTAAAAACACAGAATAATAGAGAATGACCATATCTATCAGAGTGTTGAATCTGGATCAGATCGGACCATAAGCATAGCCACAATGAAGAAAACCATTTCGAAATGCATCGTTCCCTCTCGCTCTCTCTTACACACCGGGGTGGGCGCTATGCCTGATCGAATTTTTTGACGCCTAGATCTAAGAGATTATAAGAGCCAGATCAACCAAACTTTCTATTCAAGCTCCTGTGATATCAAACCGATACGAGTTTGTTTCAAAATTTGGCCACGCCCCCTTCCGCCCCCACAAAGGACGAAACCACAATTTTTAAGATACGGGATAACCAAAAACGCAGAATCATAGAAAATTACCATATCTATCAGAATATTGAATCTGGATCAGATCGGATCATTAGTATAGCCAGAAGGAACAAATTAAATTTCAGTGGCCTTCCAAGCGCAGACTAATTCCTTCTCTCTCTCGCACACAGCCGTGTATGTATATGTAGGAGGTAGATTTAGAAATGAGGATAAGACAGATGTAAAAAACGTATGTAAACAAAAATGGAAACATCTCATATATATACAAATCTCCGAAAAGGTTCGACTGAATTTCTGTTTTCTTTTTTGGCTAAAATTAAATTTGTCCCTTTTGAGAACATGTTATAAATTACAACAAGCTCACAAACATATATACTGACTGAGTACCGGGCCCTTGCCGCGGTCCTTGCCGCGGCTCATAATGTTCCCCCTCGTTGAAAATGGGTTTTGGACAGAAAAAGTGCCAAAAGTGCCGACTTTCGGTTTGAAATTTTTTGACATTACAAAAACATGTAGACGAAGAGACTATTAAATAGCTGATTTAAAAAATTCTGAGACAAAATTCGTGTTGCGCTAATGCTTTTATGCAAGTTTCATCTAGGGATCAGCGCTCATTCAGCATCCCGAGTGCTAAAGGAAGTCTCTCGAGCGATTGCAATGCTGAACCAAGACTTTATTATGAAAGTAAAAAAAGCATAAACTGCTGATGCAATAATCAAAGCAATCCTGTTTTTTGCGCTGTACATCACTGTTGAGAAATTAGCCGCCTAGCTTAGTTGATTCGTTCATATTATAACCAACCCCATACATAGGCTCATAATTGTATTTCCCTGCTTATGCTCCTATTCTTACGCGCATAAATGTGTTGTTATTTCTTGTGCCCAAAACATAACTGTAACGCTCTCACACGTATAGCTAAAACAACAACTGCACACGCATACATTGATGCTGCATTGGACCGTCGTATCGCATGATCTTCTAATTCTCTTTTGCTCGACTTCTGTTCGTGGAGTTGGAGCAGTAGCAAAATCGACTAGCACACAACCGCACACGTATCGTTTAAACACCGCAGTCGCACCCCAGCCTTTCATAAGCCTGTAAGCCGCTAAAATATTACGTAATCAGTATATTAACCAAATAAAGCCTAATTGAAAGAAATACAGTCAACGCATTCTTCAGCAATCACATTTTACGCGCCTTTCGAGCGCCTTTTTCTATTTCGTTCTGGTCGTGAAAACCGAATTTTTTATCGACAAATTTATCTGTTGGTCAACTTTATCCTAGCGATAAACAACCGGCACTGTAACCCGAAGTCGAGAAACTGGCCCTCAGTTCTCCAGTCTCAGTGTGACTCAAAATCATCTTATAGAAGAAATTACAGACCAGAGTACCATTTCGACCTGTATTTTGGTGCGGTGAACATGAATCCAAAAAATCAATATGGCCGAAACATGGAAAAAATTGATATGAAAAATTCATCCGATCCGAATTTGTAGTCAGTTTTCTTGTTTCCATTTTGAAACAAACACGTCTCGGTTTGATATCACAGGAGCTTGAATAGAAAGTTTGGTTGATCTAGCTCTTATAGTCTTTGAGATCTAGGCGTCAAAAAATTCGATCAGGCATAGCGCCCACCCCGGTGTGTAAGAGAGAGCGAGAGGGAAAGATGCATTTCGAAATGGTTTTCTTCATTGTGGATATGCTTATGGTCCGATCTGATCCAGATTCAACACTCTGATAGATATGGTCATTGTCTGTGATTCTGCGTTTTTAGATATCTCGTATCTTTAAAATTTTCCATGCCACAGATTTTCGTTCCTTGTGTGGGCGGAAAGGAGCGGGGCGAAATTTTGAAATACACTTGTAACAGTGTGATGGGACAGGAGTCTGGATATTCGTTCGTTGCTCTAGCTTATATAGTCTCTGAGCTATAGGCGCTAATGAAGACGGACGGACGGACGGACAGACGGCCAGACGGACAGACGGACGGACAGACAGACATAGCCATATCGACTCGGCTATTGATGCTGATCAAGAATATATATACTTTATGAGGTCGGAAACGCTTCCTTCTGGGTGTTACACACATACATTTTTTCAACAAATTTAATATACCCCTTTACTCTTCGAGTACCGGGTTTAAAAACCGAACCATCGGAACTGTTTATATATGGGCATTTCCCACGAAAAGTCCACCGAGGCCAACAAATTTAAGGTCATTTCTATATACTTTTGTCCCGATGTTATCTCTATTAATATTGAGACTCAGCTAATTTAACCGTTTGTCTTATAATTTCATTAACTTTGTATATTTTAGTCATGTTGTCTTTACAATTTTTTTCTATAAGAAATATGATTTCTGATAAAAGTTTTTTCTCAAACTCTCTCTAACATATTGATATATTTTAAAAAATTACAGAAAATATGCTGAATATCAGTAACCGGTATGTTTTTTAACCTTTATTAAGCCAAGAATGGCTACAGAGGCTTACATTACACGAACGCTGAAATTTGAGTTTGAATTGGTCGCCGCGAAAAGCATTGCGAATTCAGTGCAAATATATGGGTTTTTTTTAAAAATGTCGAAAACTAATAGTTGCCCAATATAGCCCTCAGCACCAATTATAGAGCTAATCAAGAGTTACTTTATAAAGGAAC
The DNA here is from genome assembly GCA_963969585.1 of Drosophila helvetica. Classification (NCBI taxonomy): domain Eukaryota; kingdom Metazoa; phylum Arthropoda; class Insecta; order Diptera; family Drosophilidae; genus Drosophila; species Drosophila helvetica. The sequence continues at coordinate 23,641,415 of OZ018402.1, read as the reverse complement.
AAAGTGTTGAAAATCTGTGTTACTTGGACCTTTTTACCACTTGCAATCTGTATGATTGACCCATTAGACATCCGTGAAATGCCCATTGTTAAAAATGCTCTGTTGGCTTGTGTGTTTTCCAAATTTTACCACATCATATCATATCATATCAAATTCAGTCCCATTATGGTTACAGTCCATACATAAAATTAGAAACGCGACCGCGGCTCGGAAAATCGCTATTTTAGTATTGTTGTATGTATATTTTAAAAAATAGTCTTTTCCCAGGCTTTTAAATGTAAAATACGTCGAGGGGTGGTCGGTTTTCAGTAATTCATATATATTTTCACTCGCCTGAAGTAGGTGCGGTTATAATGATGTGAATTATTTAAATAAAATACACGACCGATAGAAGCGGGGTTGAAAACATAATTAAATAAACGTGTGGGCTCGAGCTTACAGACTAGTGGAGAGAGCTACGTGTGGATTGCAAGAGCGCCCACGAACGCACGAGAACGGGATCGCAAGTGCCGCCTCATATTGCGCGGCATTAGTCTGCTGCTACCCTGGACAAATGTAAAAATGTAAGAAATTTACCATAAATTAGTAATTTCATACTGTTATTGTCTCAATTGTTTGTAGCGGCAAGCAGAAAACATCTAGTCAAGACGAGATACTGGTAGTATTCATGAGAGATAGACCGGATAAAGCTAGGGCCCTTGTTAAAGGAGACTGGAGGGATGCCAAATAAGCAATGCTTGAAAATAAATTGAATACAGCAACACTCAACATGGAAACACTAGTCACCTGCGCCTTATTTTGCGAATTTTTCGTTTCCTTTTTGACTTCTTGTAATGCAATTTCAAAAATGAAAAGCACAAATTTAACAATTGATTGCCCTGAGAAAATAACATGAGAAAAATTCGCAAAACTATTGGACAACTATCGCAAAATTTTGAGAAAATGTTGAGAAAATTTCAATTTGTACGAACTTTTACCGAAATCGTAAAAATTTGCAAAAGCGGTAAAATGGCTTCGTATGAAAGTTGCGTTTTTTTGTTCCTTATTTTTTATCCATGCAACCAAAGTGTGCGCCCCAGTAAAAGGTAGCAAGGTAAAATTTAAAGTTAAAATGCCGTCAGAAAACGGAACTAACAATATTATTTCTTACGTAATACATAACTTAATCTAAGGCTTTCAAAATATCAACATTTTTTTGCTCAAAATAAAACTCAACATTAATTTACGGATTCTGAGTAAAAATTTTCGCCAATATATATATATATAAATACATATTTACATTGATTGGAACTACGACATAGCAAATAACGACTTCCGATCAGCAATAGCTGCTATGTATCAATAACAAATAAAAGATAAGGAAAGCTACTCAGGGTCGTACTCTGGGGGGATTGCAAAGATCCCTTCGCCTGCACTTGACTACGCTCATGCATTATTTTTATCTATTTTTAGAAATGGTCATCTTAAGCTGAGAGTGTTAATGCATTTTTACTAAGTTTTGGAAGATCATTCTTAATCGCATATCGAGATGGGTCGCAAGCGTAATAGTATTCTGCGCAATTTTTGTACATTCCTGTAAAGAAATGTTTCTGAGTGTAAAATTTGCAAATTGACTTTTAGTGGCAATTATGTGTGCAATCCAAAGCGGCACTTAGAAGTGAGGCACAAAAGTGAATACAATGAAGTGGCCGAAACCAAAGAAACCGAAGTGCCAGAAAAGAAAAATAAGTTTCCGGTAGTAATTGGGCAAGATGATGTGAAAATGCGTGTATCGACCTGGTGACCGCCGCCAAAATTCCGTTGGCTGAAAAACGTAAAAAATTGAAATTTAATCATTACCATGTAATTTTTTTAATCCAACTTATAATGATAAAAAAATGATCAGTATGCGTTTTTAACTTCCATGTAAGTTCTTATAAAAAAAGGAGGGACGAATATAAAGCTCTTTTTTTATGTTAATATTATTTAACTATTTTTTAAAACACCCGACAATTGTTGCTCTTGACCTTTTAATTAAAAACTAATAAGTTTAGTCACAATAATTACCTTCTGCTTTGTTATTATACCCGGTACTCGAAGAGTAAAAGGGTATATTCGACTTTTGCTGATAACGGTTGTGTGTAACACCCAGAAGGAATCGTTTCCGACCCCATAAAGTATATATATTCTTGATCAGCATTAATAGCCCAGTCGATACAGCTATGTCTGTCTGTCCGTCCGTTCCCATTAGCGCCTATATCTCAAATACTATAAAAGCTAGAGCAACCAAATTTTTTATCCGGATTTCTGTGATATCACACTGTTACAAGTGTATTTAAAAATTTCGCCCCGCCCCCTTTCGCCCACACAAAGGACGAAAATCTATGGCATGCACAATTTTAAAGATACGAGGAATCTAAAATCGCAGAATCATAGACATGGACCATATCTATCAGAGTTTTGAATCTGGATCAGATCAGATCATAAATATAGCCACAATGAAGAAAACCATTTCGAAATGCATCGTTTCCTCTCGCTCTCTCTCACACACCGGAGTAGGTGCTATGCCTGATCGAATTTTTTGACGCCTAGATCTCAGTGATCAATCAAATCGAGACGAGTTTGTTTTAAAATTTGGCCACGTCCCCTTCCGCCCCCACAAAGGACGAAAATCTACAATTTTGAAGATATGGGATAACCAAAAACACAGAATCATAGAAAATGACCATATCTATCAGAGTGTTGAATCTGGATCAGATCGGATCCAAGCGCAGACTCATACCCTCTCTCTCTCGCACACAGCTATATATGTATATGTAGGAAGTAGATTTAGATATGTAGAAAAGACAGAAGTAAAAAACGTATGTAAAAAAAAATGGAAACATCTAATATATGTGGGTCCGGGGCTTATATTTTAATATTCCATCAGAAATAATAATAATTCCGGTAATTTTCCGTCGTTTCTCGCGCACGTCTTGTCTCGTCGTCTTTCATTCTTCTTCTTCTCTTATATATGGCAGGCTTGCCAACTCGTCGTTGTTTGATCAGCTGCTTTTTGAGAGGGCAGGCCATGCAGCGTTACCATACCATTCCCACAATTCGGCCATCCTACACTCGTCCCGAATGCGTCGTCGTCATCATCTTCATATGGCATCCATGGTTTCGTGTATTCAGCGCAGATGCTCGTCTGCTTAGGACCTTCGCTAGACACGTCATCTTTCGTTACGTCATAGGTATCGTTTGGCTTATCTCTGGCAATTCGGTAAGGACCAAGGTATTTTGAGTTTTAACTTTAGTCCACCACCTAGCTGCGTTCTTTTGATAGCCACTAGATCACCAACGCTGTACTTCTTTGCTGGTTTACGTCGTAGGTTGTAGGTTTTTCTGTTTTCGTCTAGCATCTGGAGAATATGTTGTTTTCTTTTTTTTCTGAGATCATCTCGGCTATCGTTGAAAGTTTGTATTATCTCGTCGTCAATCATTTCTTTAATCTTGATGTCTGCTTTTATGCGCATCGTTGTACCTGTGAGTAACTCGAATGGTGTCAACTTAGTACTTCTACAGAACGTTGCATTGAGAGTTTGCTGTACGCTGCTAACAAAAATGTACCATTTGCTAGGATTATCAATTGTGAGTTTTGATAAAACTGTAATGATCGTCAAATTCAGTCTTTTTTCACTTGGCCTTTGGCCCGTGGTAGGCCTGTCGTTATTGCGTGATGCTTAACGTCTTCGCTATCGCAGTACTGCTTAAACTCGTCGGATGTGGCCGACCCTTTGTCGGGAATGATTTGTAGTGGATTTCCAAATACCTTACTCTGATCTTGAAGTCTTCCTATTGCCTCTTTCGCTGAAGTCGTCTTCGTCGGATACAGCCAACAAAATTTGGTGAAACTGTCGATTACGGCCAATATATGCTTATATTGCTTGTGTTGATTCGAGTGGACCTAGAAAGTCGATGTGGTACGTCTGTAAGGGTTGTTCTTCTTTGGGCAAAGGATGTAGTTCTCCTGCTTCTGGTTGGAAACAATGCATGGAATGCAGCAACTTATGTGTTTCTGAACTGTCTCCTCAAGCTTTGGAATATAAAATTCCTTAGAAATTATTTCTTTCGTCTTCTTAATTGAGAAATGTCCACGGTCATGTGCCAGCTTTATGATTTCTCTCTGTTATCCAATAGGTAATACTATAAGTTCGTTGTCGTTCACCAGTTTATGCAGTAGGCCAGATTTCATGAACAAATTATTGTGTGTCGATTTTTCACCTACTATATCGATTATCGCTTTTAGTTCGTCATCTTGTCCCTGTACATATTTTAACTTGCTGTGTATGCTGTCTTCGTGAATCGTCGTTACAGGGTACCGACTTAGTGCGTCTGCGTGGCGTATTCGCGTTCCGGCTCTGTTCGACGTCGCACAGTGGGACATTCTACCATTTCAGCTTGCTAAATTAATAACTTCTGAACGAATGAAGAGATCTTCAAGAAATAAACAGCATTTGAAAGATAAGTTTTCCAAAATTTAGTATGCAATATTACGTGGCGCTACGTTGTTTAGACGCCTACCTATAAAAAGCCAAGGTTGAACTTTGTTGCCAGTGCATATTTTCCTATGTAATGTGCTGAATTTAAATTTGTTTGGATCGATAAAGTACTTTTATTGGTCAATTTTACTATACATAATTATTTTTAAAAAATTTTTAATTAGCTCAATCTGATTTAAAAAAAAAAAAATTTATTAATTTACTGTTTTCTGTAAAATATGCCTCCACTTCCAATTTAGAGGGAGGAATATCTAACAAACTTAACATTTCTAAAGAATCACCATTTTCCGATTTTTTTGAAATCTCACATGTCTAATGTATTAAATATATGGATCTGAAGAGGCTGCTAACATGTTTAAAAGATCCCTTTTTTGGGTTTTTCGTGATATCTTGCACGTATTCATGTACCTGTATTTCTTGTAATCCTTGTTTCTCGCTTCCTGTGCTTCATCTGACAATTGGTAAGCTCTGACATTCAAATAAAATTTGACAGTGTTGCATGCAGTGGGGAAATACCATATTCCAAATTTTCCTCTTCAACTATGGAATCATCCAAATTTTTAAAATCCTTTTGGGTTTTTTGCAAAACGCACATTTCAAGGTAGATTTAGTATTAGTTAGTTCGTTAAGTACTTTTCCTTCAATCACTGTAAGAAATTTTCAAAATTGACATGAATGCTTTTTTCTTCCTTGATTATTTTTACCGTCTTTATATTAGAAATCTGGTTCTTAATATAGTTAACTGTGAACTTTATTAACTCCGAAGATTCTTTGGTGTATTTGAATAATATAGTTGGGCAATAATGAGCAGACGAAGGTCGCGGATTTTTCCAATATTCCGAGAAGCCATAAACATGTTAGAATTTGTTATGGCTTCATCGTCTATGGATATTGCTGGCTTATATTCACTTTGCCCAGAAGATCCATCACAGCCCCATTTGCTGAGCAGTGTGAGATTTTGCGGAAGACTCTCAATGTGATGGTGAGGTATACTCTCAATGAGCCGTTTCGCAGTGTGTTCCATCAGGTCTTGAAGTTTTACTTCCGCTGATATCTCTGTAGTTATTGTTGATTCAGGCACTGCTTTTAGTTTTGCTTGTGTAATGTTTCTGAATTCAGGCATAATGTCTACATTATGATGGATTAAGGAATTCCGCAATATTGAATATTTCTCCTTAGACATTCCCAAATCCAAAAACAATGCTATACGACGCGTCGTAGTGGAATTCTTGTAGCATGAGTACCCAGCGACCTACGCGTGTGCATACGACTTTTTTATCGAGTGTCTTTACCAGAGCATTGCAGTCCGTAATCAGTTTAAAATGTAGACCTAGTAAATACACACGGAATTTTCTCAAGGCTACTATGACTGCTTATATTTCTAGTTCGTAACTCGTAAGCTTTCTTTCGGCATCGGATGTCTTCTTACTCATATAGTAGACAGGGTGTAACTGGTTATCGTCAGGCGACTTTTGCAAGAGAACTGCGCCGAATCCGTCGATTGAGGCGTCTGTATGCAGTTCGGTTTCATGCTGTTGATGGAAAATCTTCAGTATCGGCTTTTGCGTGATGAGCGACTTTAACTTGTCAAATGCGGATAATTCAATTTCTCCCAGCTGAATCTTTGCATCGTTTTTGGTTAGATCTGAGAGTGGCTTCGCGATTTGCGAAAAATTGGCGATGAACTTTCTGAAGTATCCCACTAGACCTAGACAGCTCTGGAGCTGTTTGAGGTTGGAAGGAATCGGGAAGGACGTGACCGCTTTTGTCTTCGTTAATGATGGACTCACTCGCTGATATTCGATAATGTGGCCTAACTAATCGATTTTAGTTTTCAGGAAATTACATTTCTTCATGTTTATCATTAGTCCATATTCTTCACATCGTCCTAGAACCTCCTTTAAATTGGCTACGGACTCGTTTTCTGATTCTGCAGGTATAATAATGTCATCTACATACGGTATTGCTACACCTTTGCGCGTTAAATCTCTAAATATGGCATTTACATGACGTTGGAATACGCTTGAAGAGTTTGAGATACCAAACGGGACACGTAAAAACTTAAACTGCCCATTATGTGACACAAACGATGTATATTTGCGACTTTCTTCATCTATGCCAACGTGGAAGTAACCGTTCTTCAGGTCTATAGTCTTCTATAGTCCATAGTCTGTAGTCTATAGTCGACACACAATCTATTCGTTACGTCACGCTTTTTTACAAACCACTGGGTTGCTATATTCAGACTCGGATGTTTCTATGAAGCCGTCCTTGAGCCATTGATCGGTTTGATTGTCTATTATGCATCGCTCGGCGAATGAAATTCTACGTGGTCGCGAATGTATTGGCGTATCTTTCTTCAATACTAAACGCATTTTAATGTTCGTTATCTTCGTGCTTACCGGATTGTATTTTTTAGGATACTCAAAATGGTTTCTTTCGCTTGTTTACTTGCTTTTACGTCGATATCAGGGTCTACATTTCCATGATTTTCGATTTCACTTTTCGATGGCACTTACATCGGAAGTTTGCGGTTTGGATATTGTCACACCTTCATTGTTTATTGAGACTTGAGCTGGCTTGCAAAATTCCTCACCAAGTACCATTTCCTCATCTAGGAACTGCGAGTCTACCACCAGAAAATTTGTTTTGAATTCGTATCCGTTAATCACAAACTGTTGTTCAACTGAGCCCATTGGCTTTACTTTGGATTGATTTTTCTTTCCGAACCCGATTAAGTACAGATTGCACTCTCTTAACATTGGTTTCCGTAATTTTTTATATGTCGATTCAGTTAATAAATTATATTTACTGCCGGTGTCAATTAGTGCCGTGTATTTATTGCTATTTACCGTGACTTCTTGACACATAAATTCATGAGCTGATGTGACTGTGCGCGTATTGCTTGAGTCGAACTTTTCACCTTTATTTGGGCATTCTTTTGTAATGTGCCCGAAATTGTTGCATTCAAAACACTTTCTGCCCTTGCTTTTGTTTTCACACTCAGCTGATGTGTGTCCTGATTCGTGCTTTTGGTTATTTTTGTTAAAGCCGCCATGACTCTTATTTTAATATGTTGCTTTTTTGTGAATAATTTCGTAGCACTTAAGTTTTTCCTTAAAATCCCGCACATTTCTAGCGTTGTACAATATTGATTTATTTGCACTCGAGTCGTCGATTCCGTCAATTATATATTGAATTAGCGCATTGTCCTCAATTTTTCCGCGTTAAGCTAATTCCTTAATTTGCAAAAAATATTCTTGCACACTTTCATTTTCGATATGTCGCAAACATTTTCAAAATGCAAAATTTTTGCAGCTCGTTCCAATACATAATTGTTGCCTCAACCGAAAGTGTATCGGCGCCATGGAATGATCGCACTGAGTCTTCGATGTCACGAAAGTTAAGAGCGAACCTCGGAACGTCTGACATTGAAAAGGCGTTTTTGTTTTGGTTATCTTCATTCTTTATGCTCATGAATTCGCTGCCGTCTCTGTCCTCTTCTTTGACTTTCTTTGCGCCTTCGACTTCGTCTTCGCTTTCCTCTTCGTCTTTTTCTTCGCTCATATCTTCTAATAGGCTACCCTTTTTCATGTTCTGGAAAAAATATGCGCTCAAGTCGTCATTATTGTTATAAGGCAGATGCAATAAGTTGCAAATTATCGCCAGGTCGTTGTCGGAAAAATGTTCGGCAATATAACTCATTTTGTGGTTGAAGCGTTCGTTAATTTCGCTGTATTCAAACCCTTCGAATTTCCGCAACCGTTTTCTGTTGTTTCTATCCCCTTCCTCCTCGAATACGAATTTATGTAACAGTGAAACATTATACTTTTTCTCCGTATGAAGCATGTCTTTAATGCAGTCGAAATCTGTAAGTCGCGACATTTTTCGTTTTAGTTTTTGTTTTTCACGTTTGTCTTAACTATTTTCACCCTTTGCTTTTATGTGCGCATAGTTTTTTTATATACTGCCGTTTTGTGTGTGGCTCTCCACGTATGTTTGAATGTACATATGTGTGATCTGCGTCGTTTTGTCTTTGAAATGTTGGTTTTCGTAGCACAGCACAAATTACGCACTTTGTTTAGGTTGAGCCCCTAAAATATGTGGGACCGGGGCTTATATTTGAATATTCCATCACAAATAATAAAAATTCCGGTAATTTAGATTATGTATTTTATGCTTTATTGCTTAGATTAGTTAGATGGTTAGGTTTAATAATTGAATGGGATCGTCGTTTTCTCCTTCGCGTCGTTCGTCTTAATTGATTTTTTTGCTGAGAGCGTCGTTTCTCGCGCGTCTTGTCTCGTCGTCTTTCATTCTTCTTCTTCTTTTATATATGGCAGGCTTGCCAACTCGAAAAGGTTCGACTTAATTTTTTTTAATTTTTTTTTTGGCTAAAGTGAAAACATGTAATAAATTACAACAAGCTCACACACATATATACTGACTGAGTACCCGCTATAAAGTAGAGCCGCGGCTCACAACGTTCCACCTCGCAAATATGTATTTTTGCCAGTTCCGATAAACGAATCGCTGTTGCCACGTATCCGAAAAGTGAATTTGCCCAGACCAATTTTTTTTGAGTCAAATTTGAAGGTTGAGGTACAAAATACTATTTATAAAGAAGTCAAAATCTAAATTTCCATAGTAATGGTCTCAAATTTATCTTAATGGACCAATTACCATGTTTATGCTATGAATTTCATGAGTTCTAGAATGCGTCAAATTAAAGTAGCCCCTGTTTATCCGATGGAGAAAAATACATGAAATCATATCAGCAGAGTTGCCAGACGTGTAAGTTGGCAACAATTTTGAAGTAAAATCTTCTTCCTTTACCAGCGCAAGAAGTTCATTCAACTCGGAATCAGTCAAAAGGGATCTTTTTGATTCCACATCCATTTTCTATTAATTTTCTTGCTTCGTCGTCACTTATTTACTTTTTTCGCCCGGCGTTGCCACCTAATTTGTACACCATTTCATGAATTCAGGCTGAATTCATAGTCAACGTTCGTGTGTTAACGAATACATGAAATGGTGTTTATGCACACACTTTTTTCCCCATTGCATGAATTGATTTCAGCATAAACACAGTAAATAAGTCATCTATTTTGTTAATTTCGTAAAAAATATTTCATACTTTGAGCGTAAGAGCGCCAATTTATGTGAATTCAAAAGTAAATGAAAAAATGTATGTGAATGTGAAACCCGGAACCTGCCTGATAATATCTACACTGGTGACGAATACTGAATATATTCATACGAGCCGGAAACAAAACAACAATCGACTATTTGAGTCTTCCAAGATGACCCAAATCCAAGACAAGTTGTTCTATCGCGAAGCACATCGAAAAAAATGGTTGCCTGTTTTTTTTGGTATAAATGGTCAAGTATCTACAGTGGCATTAGAGAAACGGAAAGCAGTTAATTCAGATTAGTATACAACCATTTGTTTGCAACAAGCTTTAGTTGAAATTCGAAAAATGAACAAAACGAGGCGAATCATCCTTCACCATGACAATGCGAGCTCTCACACATCGGCACAGACAAAGGCATTTTTGATCGACCAAAACGTCGAATTAATGGGCCATCCGCCGTACAGTCTTGACTTGGCACCGAATGACTTCTTCTTATTCCCTCACATCAAGAAAAATCTACGCGGTCCACGGTTTTCGACACCAAAGAAGCGGTTGATGCTTTCAAAATTCATGTTTTAGAGGTGTTTCATTCGGACTGAAAAAAATGCTACGAAAATTTGTGTATTTAAATGCAAAAGTCTATTTATTATCAAGGAGAATATTTTTAAAAACTATAAAACCATTTTCAAACGCCGACATTGTATTTTTCATTGTTAGGCCAGAAGCTTAAATAGCAGCCTACGTATTCCTGACCGGATATCAGCTGTTCTCTCAGTCCAAAAACGCGTCGATAGGCCAACTATCGAAATGAATCTGTGGATTTTGTTTAACTTGCTGAAAACTAAGGCCAGTAAAACGCAAACGCCAAAGTTTTTTTTATATGAAGTTTGGTTTTTAGTTTCCGCTTTACATAGAACGGAGACACATAGAGCTAATTCCTTCTACTACCATAGACGAGGATCCACAACTAATTAGTTCACCGTCGAGATATTTGGAATGGTCACCGTAAAAACTGCCCGATGAGTGTACAAGAGACCTATCACCAAAATTGCTGTGCTTCCCTTGAACCTAAGAGTCGTTCAAAGGGGCCATAATGTTGAGAAATTAGCCGCTTAACTTTAGTCATCGACATTCATTCATATTATGATTCATTAGAAAAGTCTCCCCCCTCCCTTCACGCTATTCATAATATAATATAATACCATTTTTTTTAAGTGTTGTTAAAAAAACCACACCATGAAAAAATAAACAATAATTATTGTTAATTATTGTTCGGAGGAAGATATCAAATTATCACCGAGATTTATATTAAAAAACGCACGATAGGTTATTTTCGAATATAATGTCTGTTTATTGTGTTTACGATCGGAGCTTCACTAACACTTATCAGGAGTCCCGGCTGCAGCAGCAGCCAAAAACTCTGATCAGAGAAAACACAAATGAGAGTGCAAGTTTAAGCGGGCAGAGAGCTTATGACGAAAGAGATATTAACAGTTGATATCAAAAACAAATAATTATGCTCGATGGCATTTACTTTAAGTTAATATAAGAAAAATGGCATCGTTCTGGTCCGACTGGTAATTCATCAAAAAATTCAAAGTGCCAAATCTATCAAGAAAAATTCGTTTGGTTCGAAGCGTAAATATGGTGTTACATAGTGTTATTGAAGACATATCACTGTATTAATAATACGAGTGAAAATGAAAATTTTTATCGCGTATTTACCTTTTATTAATGGGTATATTTTTTTTTTTCCTTTAAGGCCGTTACCGCTGGTGGTTCTATTAACGGAGCATATGCATACAGTGGCTCTCTTAGTTGTGGAGGATTGTTATGCCGGCCAGTAACAGGAATTTTTACTCGGGATCTACAAACAGAAGATGGCTTGGTTCATGTTGCTACAATTCCAACTGGTGCCTCGAATATATCGATAACAGAGCTTAGAAATTGTGTTAATTTGCTAGGTAAAACTATACGTGATTTACAACATTTTTACCGGCCTAATAAGCACCAATTATTGTCGATATAAAGTTTTACGTACTTCCCAGCAAAAAAGCATAGTTAATAGCGAAAATAATGTGTCGGAAAGCGGATCGTATCAAGCGGTCGGTGCCACATTTGACTATCACCGAATCGATGGAGTCCAGAACTCTGATGGAGTTACCGAATGGATAACAAGTACTGGGCCAATAAGGGACTCATTGGATATTTTGGTATTGATATTCTAGATATTCTTAGATATCAGACTAAATAAAACTACTCCTATTTATTTCTGTAGGTACTTGGTAAAAATAGAAATCCTGGTATAAAGTATGAGTACATGCTTCCAATAATATCTGATTCTGAAGAAAACGAGCTCACCGTGGAGAATATGAATCGTTTATTACGAGCTGGAGAGGAGGACACTATTGGTTTAAGTAATTCACGTCCAGGACTAGGACGCAAATTTACTTGGAAAGTGGTTGGGTTTAGTGCCTGTACAAAGTCATGCGGTGGGGGTTTTCAAACTCCTATTGTGCGTTGCACTCGCAAAAATCGTTTACGTTATTACTCACAAAGCCGGTGCGTTCATTCTGTAAAGCCAGTGCTCAATGAGAACTTCTTGCAGTGCAACACACAACCATGCCCCGCCTATTGGCATTGTGAGAAATGGGGTGAGTGTCACTGCCTTAATGAAGGGGCATTTAGACGCCGTGAGGTAAGTTGCTTGCAAGAACTTGCATCTGGAACTGTTATACACGTTGATAGTATAGCATGTATGGAAGAGATGCCACCCACTCAGAAGCAATGTGAGTGTCCAAACAATGCAAGTCGTGACCTTTCTCGGTATCGTCTACACACATACGCCGAGTCTGCTAATAGTACACGAAGACAACGTACCATGATTGATAATAGTGGCATAAATGCGATCTGGTTGACTTCCGAATGGAATCAGTATTGTTCTGCTACGTGTGGCTTAGGCGTAGAGTATCGTACAATTTTCTGTGATCGATCCGAGGTTGGTGCGGTTCGCTGTGATCACAACAAAACTCCAGAAAACCGACGACCATGCGTAAAAACTAGCTGTAAAGATGGCGAGTGGTTTGTTGGATCTTGGTCGCCTTGCAATGGGGATTGCTTTAACCTTAGACGAAGCCGAGTGGTACTATGCATACAAAATAAATTAATAGTGGATCATAAAAAGTGCAAGTTGGAGCTAAAACCGAAATCTTTTGAAAAATGCTCCCATGATGAGAAAGAAATTACTTTCTGCGCTCCTCGTTGGCATTACTCTCAATGGTCACAGGTAAAAAGCATTATTAAACACACTAATGCCACTATTATATGTATTTAATGTAGCTAATTTAAAATATGTAAATATATACTTATACAGTGTACCAAATCTTGCAATGGTGGAACACAGCGACGCCGCGTAAGATGCTTGGACTACGATGCAACACAGAATAGCTTACGGGACTCAACCAGATGTCGGTTTGCAGCCAGGCAGCCAATATTTCGTAGCTGCAATACACAAAACTGTGATGGTACATTATACATTAAATTTAATTGTCGTTTTATTTTTCTGAAATAAGTAATATGTATTTTCGATATTTCCGTTTTTCAGAACATAACCAAAATTATTCTTCATCTACTTGTACCGATATACTTCCCAACTGTAAATGGGCTGCTCAAAGAAAGCTGTGTAGTAATGATTACTACCGTAATAGTTGTTGCATCTCTTGCTCAGGCGAAGTTTAGTGGTAATCTAAAATGCAGCTGCAAACATATTTATTTTTACAAAAACGAATATTTACAAACCCAATTTTATTATTAATAACTTATATTTATTATAATAAAGCTAATATAATTTCTTATGGTCTGGAGTATTTGTATAGGGGTGTACTTATTAGATTTGTGGTGGAAGTGGATGTGTGTAACACCAAGAAGTAATCATCTCCAGCATCAATAGCCGAGTCGATTTAGCTATGACTGTCTGTCCCGATGAGCGCCTAGATCTCAGAGACTTTAAGAGCTAGAGAAAACAAATGTTGTGTCCAGCCTCCTGTGATTTCATACAGTTACAAGTGTATTTCCAAGTTTCGCCTCGCCCCCTTCCACCCACACAAGGGAATCTTACCTCCATCTTCCCTCGTTTTTGTTTGGTGTTTTCGGCAAAGGTTAGCCTTGAGTCCAGGACTATTCCCAAGAATGTGTGGCTCTTTTTCTGCTCTAATAGCTCCCCATGCAGAAAAACTCCAGAGCAGGTACCTTTCCTTAATGTGTGTACTACGACCGCACATTTATCGGGGCATATTGATATATTCCGACGGCAGGCCCAGTTCTCGAATCTCTTTAGGTGTAGCTGTAAATTGTCAGTTGCATCGTATACGAAACCAGCTCTAGAGAGGACTGCAGTGTCGTCTGCGAAGGTAGCTAGTAGGACAGATTTCTCCTGTCTCGTACGGCCAGATTGGATTTTCGGCATATCGTGTGTAAAGATATTGTACAGGGTTGGCCCAAGCACACTCCCCTGTGGTACTCCAGCCTTGATGCTCTGGGTGTTTGAGTTTAACCCTGTTGTACCACTCTGAAGGTTCTCTCCGAAAGGAAGCTTTTGACCGTCTCAAATAATTGAGGGCTGAGTTGAGTTTTTAGCTTGGCAAGCAATCCTTCGTGCCACACGCGGTCAAAAGCCTGCTGTATGTCCAGATACGCTGCCCCAACGTACTGTTTCTGGTGGAAGCCTTGGATTATGTGTTCAACCACTCGGTGAAGTTGCTCAGGGGTTCCGTGTCTGTGTCGAAAACCAAATTGGAATTTTTGGAATGGCCTGCTTGATCTGTTGGGTGCCCAGTACTCATCTTAGTATGCATCGCTCGTATATCTGCGATTTTCCTTCGTCAACTGATCTTTTACATAAAATGGGGCGCAGAATCAAAGCGCAGCTCAATAAGGCTCAATTGCCTCTTCTGCTCTCGCCTTAACTGGCTTATTCGACGCAACAATGCAATCTGTTCCCCAACATTTTCGAGTTTGATAATTATTATGGGGTCAACCGCAGTCTACACGGCTGCCTTGTTTTTTACACGAAATATGATTTTTAATGTCGGCGCAGATGTTATGTTGAGTGCAAAGAATAAGGTGTTAAAAGCTGCCTTTAAGTTTTCAGTGCATGGTAACCCGTGCATTCGAAGCTCGGACGCTATTTTGGCATTGGCACGCGCTGCTTGATTTGCCTCCAGTTCGTCAACTTTGGTCTTCAGTGCTTGAACCTCTCCTACCCCATCCTCAAGCTGCTTGACACGCTTAGTCAGCTGCTCCATCTCACCACAAATTTGGTCTATGCGTTCGTTAGGGAGGGCGATAATTATCTCCTCCGCTGAATGTATGCTGGTGGAGATGAACTTGGCTTGCTCACCAAAACGCGTATTTAGCAGATCCAAGAGCTTCGGTGAAAGAGCGTCAAAAACTCGGACCGTCTTCAGGTCGACAGCAGTGTTCTCCCGCTGGCGTTTTGTTGGTGGTGCCATGTTGTTGCTTTAAACGGTGAGCGCAGGTGGGAGAGCGGCAAGACGAAGTGAGGGTCAAAAGTAAGAGTCCGGGAGCGCAGCGACGATGCCAGCAAACGAGCACAAAGCATAGCTGAGTACAGCTAAGATCCGTTAGAGAACAAGAGAGCGATGCGACGTAGCGAAAGGCAATAGGTCCAAGTCAACAAATTCTGTATACCACAAGACGATTCGCAGCAGAAGCAGACATTTGGTTGAGTACTTTTGGCCTTCGATTTTGCTTATTGATATTTAAGTGGGCAAAAATTACTTCTTTGTATTATGGATTGGTTAAAATTTGCTGGTTTTCAACACTGAGACTGGTTCTTTAAACTTTATTATCTGCACAAATAGCAAAAAGTTAGGAGCAAGAAAGTAAAACATTCACGACGAATGCTATTTGCTCTGTGTTCTTGCGTTCTCCTTCCGACTTCGCTCATTATCCGTTGTCGCCGCTCCTCGCCTCACCGTGCGTTAGTGCCGCGTTATCCATTGGATATCGAGCCGATGGTTGCTTGATGTTGTTTTATCCATCTTTGATGGACCCATCCCGCTTCTTTTTGATAGTAGGCATTCTTCCGGCTGCGGGACACCATTGCACAGTGGTTGGGCTTGTATGGAGCCGCGCCCATAAATATTTCTAGTGGTGGTATCGTTATGAAATTTTTACACAGAATCTAGAAAAATAATATAAATATATAATACAAAAACTGGCCAAATCATACTATGTACTATGTCCTATAGCTTCAATAGAAAATATCGGGACAAAATTTAATAACTTTGTTATTTTCCATGATAATTGATTCAACTTTAATATTTGGCTTTTAAATTAGGAGGCCAGTGGAACCTTTAGCCCCAAAACTATGTCGCTATTTTCATTAATGACATATGTCTCAGCATTCAAACTTCTGAGCATTTGCTTTATGCCGATGATTTGAAAATCTTCCGTTCTATCAAAACTTTAGGGGACAGTATCCTTCTACAGCGTGACCTGGATGGAGTCGTTCGTTGGTGCACACTTAATTCGCTCCCTCTCAATGTACTTTGTGTCCTTCAGTAAGTGTGTATTCAATGTTCAGGCCTCATACTCGATAGATGGCCTTCCGCTCTTGAAGCAGACGGAGACACTTGACCTGGGGGTCTTGCTCGATTCCAAATTTCTTTTTATCGAGCACTTGAATTGCATTTTGCCAAAAGCCTATGCCATGTTCGGCTTTGTTACGCGTAATTCATCGCAGTTTAAAGACCCATATACGAGGCTAAGTCTTTATGCATTTCTTGTGCGCTCCCGTCTTGAGTATGCTTCAGTGGTTTGGAATCCCACGGGGGTCGTTCAGATTGCGCGTGTCGAGAGATTGCAAAGGAAGTTTTTGAAGTTTGCACTCCAGCCTTTGCAATTTTCCAGTCCGGTGCCGTCCTATGAGTGCAGATTGCGCCTCGTGCATCTCTCCTCCCTTGATGATCGAAGAACCATTGTGGCTCAGCTATTTTTATACGATCTATTAGTGGGTAACATCGATTGCCCTTTCCTGCTTAGTAGGATTGGCTTCAACACGCCTGCCAGGAGCCTTAGGAACCATGCACTTTTCGCTGTTGATCTCCACCGGACCATCTACGGGAATAATGAGCCATTGTGTAGGGCTCTTCGTCATTATAATGCGCTGCCAGCTGGGATGCGTTTTGACTTTTGCCACGGGAAAGCATCCGTCAGACGGTTACTGTCTGATTTTTTCATGTTTAATAATTAATTTGTTGTTCTCTCTTTTCTTTATTTAGTGTTTATTGTTCAAGATAGTTATAAGTTAGTTTAGCCAGTTAAGGTTTAACCGTTGGCGAATAAATAAATAAATAAATGTCTCAATGCACCTTGTCGAGCTGACTGTGAACTTTGAGTGGGAAATGAGCATCCCGATGGTGTCGATAACGACATTTTTGTGCTTTGGCAGACGCGTTGTATGTGGCCCTTCCGACCACATCCATAACACAGCCTTTTTTAAAAGGACTCTGCTCTCGTTGTCCGTTGCATGGCTTCTTTGAGTGGCTTCGGCTAGAGTGGCTTTGACCCGCTCGGATGTCATTGATGTATTCGCTATGATCAGTGGTCATTGAGTCGATTGACTGCCCTATCGACAATGCACTGATTGCTGCAGCTTCGCTAGTGACAGCACGCTCTAAGACACGTTGAACTTCATGCCACATACGGTCCAGTGCTGTAGCTAATTTACACGGCACTGCAAGTGTTCGCAACGCTGCCATATACTGACCAACAGTCACCTCAGGATGCTTATCACGTTTATGGAAATGGAAGAAAGCAGGAATTTACGATGGGGTGAGTCGTTAGAGTCTTGAATACGTCCACCAAATTAAAGTCGTTCACGGGTTTGGCCCTTTCAATGAAACCAATAGTTCAAAAAATGGTGTGCCTGCTATGGTTAAAAAAGCCGCCTTTTTGCGCGCCTCATCCTGGACATCATTAGCGAGTAGGTATAACTCGAATAGATCCTTGTACGTGTTGCAGTTGTTCTGGTTTGTTCCGATCAAACTTTTTCAGGTTATCAACAAAAGACATGATAATGCGCTGTTGCCGCTTTTCACTGCGAGCAGACTGTGTTGGAATGTGTGTTATTTTGTTCGAGAAAGTTATTTGCAAATCGAGTCTTGTATGTATGCATTTGTGTGTACAATTTATTACTAGGTAGCGGAGATGTGCAATTTGGGCATGGTGTTCTTGCACTCAGGCACGAACTTATTCAGCTGACTAAGGCCACCGATTCTATCGCCACCGAGTGACCGTAGGAAGCGTAGGTGAAATCTTGCACAAGTATCAGGGCCAGCGTTCGTGTGAGAGACGTTTGTGGCTCTACCGCAGGAACTAAGAGCTTTAGGGCTTAACCTAATATCCCATGATATCTGTACTTTTAGTTTGTTCCCTTCATCAAGAGAAAAAGCATAATAAATAACTGAGTTCCGGCCATAGCCCTAATTTTATTTTCTTACTGTTGCGCTGAACGACCACGGAAATGTTTGCGATTCCAAGCTTTTTTTGCCCTTATTTATGTCCAGAAACAAAATGAGGATTTGATTTAATTGTTTTAATTGTTTATTTATACCGGTGGCTAGCAGAAGCCGTTTGCTTGTCCTTTGCCCAGCCAGATAAATGTCACGAGATCAAATATGCAACCAATGCGCAGAAAGATTAGCATAGCACTAAATTTCGCAACGTCGGCAAATCAATGCTAGAGTCGAAACGGCGGCTGCGCAGAGCCTTTAGCAGAGAGAGGGCGCAGCAGCGCTGCCGAACGTTAGAGTTTACATATGTCGTAGATGTTAAGTACATGGATTCTTATTGGCCAACGCATAGGAGGAAGATTTTCGTCCTTCACAAGAACAACATCGTTCACGCAGAGGTTTTGCGTAGGAGTCCGCTACTTCGACCGTTCTTGCAAGCAAGTGAGGTACTCTTCGCGCCAACAGCTCCAGAAAATTTGCTGCAGTTGAGTGTCCCGCTGCCAACCATCCAGACGATTATAGTTGAGCTTCATTACGTCAGGCTCGAGGATTGTCTCAAGTGGGCCACCTAGAAGCAGATGAGTAGGGGTCTAAAACATCTAAATCATAAGGATTTTCTGAGAAGGCGAGAATTAACAATTGCCGTGATCTGGCAGATCAGAGTACGCAGCTCGTCGAAGCCAAGCACAGAGGGCCCAACTGAGCGGTACAGGTGATGTTTTACAGTCTTTACGGCTGCTTCCCACAATCCGCTTCTTTAGCTCCAGCAGCTCGTTCTTGTCGCCAACGAAGTGTCGCATTGTCAGACGAAATTTGACTTGGCCTTCCTCGTGTGGCAGTGAAATGCTTTAATGCGCCTAGGAACGAAGCGGTCGTCAGGTCCTTTACGAGCTCCATGTATATTTCCTTGGAAGTGAAGCAAATGAATATGCTGATGTAGCACTTGATCGGAGGCCTCGTGCGGATTTCTGGTCGGTAGATGAAGGGCCCACAATAATCCACTCCAGTGACTTCAAAGGGTCGAGATCCTTTCAAACGCTCCTTAGGCAGGTCTCCCATAATGCACTTAACCATGCGCGGCTTAGTCCTGAAGTATCTCCCACACTTGCTGACTTCCTTTGACACTACCTTAATTCCTTCAATTGGCCAATATTCCTGCCGAATTTTGGCAAGCAAGGTGCGAGGGCCGGTACCATGAAGGTTCCTCCCGTGATAATGTCTTATCAGAGCACAGGCTATGGGATGTCCCTTTGGCACAATAAGCGGGTGCTGAGCCTCAAATCCTAGCGATGAGTTTCCAAGGCGACCTCCAACTCTAAGTAATCCAGACTGATCGATGAACGGAAAGAGTGAACTGATGGAACTGGATTTCGTGACTTGACCGTTGCGTTGAATCTCCTTTATGTCCATCCACAAGGTTGCCAGCTGAATTTGTCGAATTATGAGGTGCGTTCCTTGCCGGATATCGGAAACGGTGAGTCAAGAGTGTCGAATACGATGTGCAAATTTATGCAGATAGGCGAAGGTGCGCTGCATGCCAAAAAATGAGTTGGCAATTTTGTATCCTGAGGTAAGATCGGTATGTGGAGACGCGATCAACAATGCTCGCTTGCGGAGCTCTATAGTCGGTGTTTCAGGAACAGGGAACACAGGCCACTCTTCCTTGGAGCCTACCAAAAACGATGGACCGTGAAACCACAGCTCTGGCTGGATAAGGCGGTTGGGAAGTGAGCCTCAAGAGAATATTTCAGAAGGATTTAAAGCTGTGGGAACATAGCGCCATTTCATGGTTGCCGTCAACTCCTAAATTGATGCCACTCGATTTGCCACAAAAACTTGAAATTTGGCTGGCTCATCTCGTATCCAGGATAATGCTGTTGTTCAGTCCAACCAGCAGTAAAACTGACCTGTAAAGATTCCAATCTCTTTTAAATTATGCATTATTTTCGCAAGCAAATGGGCTCCACTTAATTCCAGCTTGGGGATTGATAATTTTTTTAGCGGAGCCCCTCGAGACTTTGAGCACAAAACATTGCTCGATGCTTCTATGCAGGCATCACAAAATCAATGAACTTCTACAACCATAGTGGAATGATGAACCACGCGAGGAAATGAAATCCGAGTGATGCTTGCCAAACTGTTTCTCAAGTCCATCCAAGTTGAATGCATCGCTGAGGGTAGTCTTTCATTCCAATCCAAATGTTCTCTCAAAAACTGCTGAGGAAAGATTTCACACCTGACAATGACAGGATTTATCAATCCCCCCATGCTAAGCCAAGAGTTTTAGTTATGCTGCTTCCATCATGAAACCTAAGGAATTTCTCTATTTGATCTTCAGGGGTTCCCTCAAGTTCTTCCTGGTGACTAGAACACCATTTCCTAAGTTTAAAGTTTCCGCGAGACAATATAGCGGAAGTTTGGTACATCTTCTCCATGACCTCGGCAACTGAGTTACCACCAAAAATGAGATCATCTACGTAGAACTCCTTTTGGAGAGCATCTGAGCCAAGAGGGTAGGACTCATCCCCGTCGATGCCCAGCTGGTGCATTGTGCGAACTGCTAAAAATGATCATCACATCATTCAGGGAACATCCAATTGATGTAGCAGCAGAGCCATCAAACACGACACGAAGTTTTTTCGTTGTACTGTCCTCTTTTAGAACACATTGATGAGGCAAGAAATATTGGCAGAGGCCACGGGAATCAGGTTTGACAGGGGTCATATGCTTTAAATCGATTTACTCCCTAATAAAGGCATAGTACCGCTCCCTGAGCGTTGGGTTGCGATCCAATTTGCGCTCCAAATTGATGAATCGTCGATACGCCTGAGTATAGGATTCCACTAAGAGATCAGCATTATGTTTTAATGGGAGACGAACTGAATACTCCCCCGATGGCAAACGTAAAAAGTGGCTTACGAAGTGCGCTTCGCAATGTAATTCTTCCTTGGTATTTACACTTGCTTCCAAACAATTCTCGACTTCCCAAAACATACGAAGTGTTTTATCCAACCTTGAATCCATGTTAGATTCTGGCTCCGGAGAATTGTGAATTCCCAAGAGCGCCGAGCTTGCTACCCTTTGTCCACCGCCAGACACGTATCGCCGAGCCCAGAGACAAGTGCAGACAATTGAGTTCTCTAACCTGGATGTGACGAGGTGAAGTTGTGATCACGAATCTAGTTGGGCACGACAAGGAACTAAAACGCCAGACCGATTCTTAACGAGGACCACTGCTCCAGCCAGAAGCACAACATCGGAGTGAAGACCTTGGGCAGCCGCCGGTGAATATGAGCTGCCAGCAGTATCTTGAAACGGTTTCTGGTTGAAGCGCTAGATCCGGAGGAGGAATATTTTCGGAGCTTTCTGTTGTGGATTGCTGAGTCTCGAAGTGTAACAAACTATGACGACTCGGAATAACTTGCATTTTCCGGCGCTTATCCAAGAATTCGTAGAACTCGACTACTGTAGGAATGGCATCCGACGCAACGCGCATGTATGTAGATTGACTGCGTCCGAAAACTCCCGCATCCTTGGCGAATCTACCCTCTTGAGCCCCAGAATCTTCTTGACGGCTACCTGAAAAACAAGTTGTTTGTTATTAAAACGGTTATCAAGTATATCCAGAGCCGCACGATAATTGGTACTGGAGAGCTCCAATGATCTAACCGAATCCAAGGCCACATCTGCGAGACACGAGCGAAGATGCTGAAACTTCTCGATGTCGCTGAGATCCGCATCCGATCCGATGACCGATTTGAACACTTGGGTATCTTCAGCTCAGGAAGCCGATGCTTGTGAGCCATGATGAAGGTACTGTGTCCAGAATGGCCTGGCAGGGTGGTTGAATTAGCAGCGGCGCGTGAGTGGCCCATTTCGATAGCAGCAAGCAACTCAGCTTTCGGCGATATGAAGAGCGCATCGCGCATCTCACTCCCAATCTCATCTTGATTAAGAGTTTCCAGCTCATTGTGGGACTTATTAAACTCCTCTCGTATTTCTGCCAACATATCGATACGAACGTTGATTTCCACGGCGGTTAATTTGTCAATTTTATCGCCTGCGAATGATTCGCCAAGCCTTTGCATCTGATCATATACCGACTGAACTTTACGCTTATAAAGATTCAGTTTAGTATCACCCGTCACAATATTTTCGCCAGCGCCTGTATTCGGATCACTGTCCATGGTAAAAAGTTTGCAATGCAACCAAACGGAGAAAAGAAGAATGAGAAAAGAGCGAGAATGAGAGCCACAAAAATCCTAGAACCGTGGCTGCAGGCGAGCAGAGAATGAGAGACCCGACGATTAGGCGACGGTGAACAGCGAGAGTGAGAATGAGGTACACGAAAAGTCAAGAACCGTGGCTGCGGTCGAGCGTAGAATGAGAGATTCGATGGTCAAAATAACGGAATCTCAGACGGCCGGCACTCTCACTGACTTGCACATAAAACTGTTCTTAATTATGCACCAAATCAATTTGTTGGTATTAAAACTGCACAGCAACGAATGTATTATTCAATTTATATGTGCTTTAACGAAACGCGAATAACAAATGGCTTTAATCACGTCGGGGTCACCAATGTTTGAGATGCCAAGCTTTTTGGCACCTATTTATGTCCAGAAACAAACGAGGACGATTCGATTTAATTAATTTAATTGTTTATTTATACCGGTGGATAGCAGCAGCCGATTGCTTGCCCTTTACCAGCCAGATAAATGACACGAGATCAAATATGCAACCAAAGCGCATACATATGTCGTTAATGTTAAGTATATGGATTCTTATTGGCGATGTTAGGTACATGGATTGTTAGGATGAGTAGGCGGTGGCCCGAACCGACAACGTGATTGATTTCGTGGAACGAAACACTTAAGTCGTTCTTAATAAATAGACTTAAAACGGATAAGCACGCCTGAAGGAGATAGAAAGAAGGCAGAAGTTACACCTCAACCTTGGAAAGGGCGTTCCTCGTTACCTTTCTCCTACTTCGCCTATCGCCATACACCTTGGGGCAAAGACGTCATGTCGTTAGCTCAAAGTGCACTAGGTGATCTTGTTATTACTAATATACGAGTACATACAAAATTTTAACAGCACTAAGTCTTGGATGAATAAATTAGGATTCCATCCTCGTCACCAGTTTTAAAAACGAACGAGTTACTAGTTATGTTGTTTATTCATTCTTATGCTTCTGACAGCAAAAACAGATCCGGTATCCAGATCATATGACACAATTGGATAATGTCTGCCAAAAAAGATATTCAGCAATTTTTGCGAAGATGCGCCAAATGAACGACCAACAATCTCTAGTCCATTCAACACACAGGAGTGGACTATGCATGGCCATTTTATATGACGTACCAAAGGAAGAGGCCAAAAGTAGTTCAAAAAAGAAATGCAAATCGAATAAAATAGTCACCATAACTCTGAGGGACAATTCTGGCCGGCAAAATGTTCAGAACATGCAGAAAACCGGACACCAGGTCACGTGTCCGGCCGTGGGATTGCCGTGACACTCCTGTAGGACCCAGAGTTTCCATTGTATGGGGTTCTCTTCCTCCGGGTGATTTCCAAGCCGCCTATAGATCTGGTTTTTCTCGATGGCGAACTAAAAAAATTTCTCCGGTGGTTTCAGTTTACGCTTTGACAGCCGGCGTACCCATGGGCACTGTGGTCTTCGTATATTCATTGAAATTTGTCGATGGGTTAAAGGGACAGGGCGTCGGCGACGGTCTTTTGGCTCCCGCGTCGGTAGTGAAAGTCAAAGCGATGTTGCTGGAGCTCTAAAGCCCAGCGAGCGAATCGACCGGTCTTATCAATCGCTTATACAATCAATCGTGTTGAGCCACTTAAATGCCAGGTGGTACTGTGTATGGGTATATTTTACAACGGTTCAATTTGGTATTAGTGGGGGGAAGGTAGGTTGGGCAGTATTTGGATTTGGTGAAGAGTCACCAGGGACTTCTGCGGAACAACCTCGGCGAGGTTTTTGCCTCGCAGGGCCCGGCCGGGCCAGCGTAAACACGATGCAGTACTTTTTTGTACCATCCTACCAGCGTATACCTCCGAGTGCCTTCGAGGCAATGTCGACCACTTAAGCTAGCACGTCTACTGTGGAGTGGGGCTTGCGGAACCCATGTTGCCGGGACGATAGACCTTTGAATGTCGAACTCAAGCTTTGCACAGATTATCCTCTCCAGGACTTTTCCCGCGATGTCCAGCGGCATATCAGCCTGTACGACGAGTGGTCTTCGGGCGGCTTATTCGGCTTTGGAATTTAAAAAAGGTTCTGCAGTTTCCACCTTCTCGGAAATGCTCCTTCGGCAAAGCATCTAGTGTATAGCCTGCTGAATATACCTTGGTGTAGCATGACCCTGTGCCCTGTTGGGGATGGCATCAGGGCCCGGAGTTTTCTCGTTGGGGATTTCTCTAGCTGCGGCCATGAACTCAACTTTCTGATTTCCTATTGATCCGTCCGTCTCTCAGCCTGCTCCTTCCATGGTGCTCCTTCCTATGGCTGCATTCTGGGGAACAATGCTTCTACAATAGCCCGCATTTTGTTTGCGTCCGATGGTGCCGTTGACTTCAGGGCTTCCATCTTCTTAAGTACCACCTTGTACGCACTTCCCCATGTATCCTGCTCCACTGCTTCGCAAAAATCCAGGAAGCATTTTTGTGTGCTCTCACGTATGCTTTTTTTTGAGTTCCCTATTCGTATATTTGGCCAAGAGTTGTGCAAAGCTATCACGGCCTCATGCTCTCTAGTATCTCCAGCGAGCATGCAAGAATTTCCGGCGTGCATCAGCTATTTTTTGACTCCACCAATAGACAGACTGGTGGTGGCTCCTATATTCATAGCGCCAGTCCATGCTAGCATCGCAGGCACGGGTCCATTACCATGTCAGTCTCTCCAGAGGCGTCACCGGCTGGCGATGGAGAGCTCATGTTTTCGGCAAATTAGCCCAGGTCGAAGGTCGAGTTGCCGCACAATGATTTAGATTTAGTTGCGACCTTGTAGCCCCTCCGTAAGATCTGCGTAGTCCTCGTTTGAGAAACTCTCCACATTGGTTTCCCTCACCGTTTGGCTCAATAGATCTTGAGTTGCCGCACAATGATTTAGATTTAGTTGTAAGAGCTTTACTTTTTAAACAGGGTACGAGATCCTCCTTTCGCCATTGGGCATCTATTGCTGCCAGCATAGTGGTTTGTAAAGCACTTTAGTTCTCCTTGGCACGTTGCTTCTTTATGGCCGCTCTCTCCGCATTTGAGGCAGCAGCCCGAGCGATCTTGTGCACCTCATTGCTATATGGCCGAATTCCAGGCACTTATAACAACTGGTCCAACCAATCCTAACCGTTGGTAAGAGACAAACGATTGTCATTCACGTACCGGCATAAGTTTCTCTTAGGCTTTTTACGGCATTTGTCTTCGTACTTCTCCTCGGCTTGGAGCAGGCGACCGCTGGCGTAGGCGATGACTCTTCGCCGGCGATCTTTTGTGACGTCTGAAAAAAACTACACTTGTTTCTATTCAGTCAGAGATTCGCCTCTCGTAAACGGCGGAACACTTCTCGTAGGCTTTCGACGTGTTCCTCCATTGTCGACCCGATGACGATAATGTCATCAAGATAGGCGAAGGCGTAGTGTTCCATAGTCGCTATCTAGGACTCGCTGGAAGGTTGTGACGCCGAATGTAGGCCGAATGGCATTACCGTCCATTGGAAAAATCCCCTGCCAGGAACGGTGCACGCCGTTTACTCCCGGCTTCCCTTGGCCATGGGAATCTGCCAATAGCCGTTCTTGAAATCCAACGGTGAGATTTAACACGCGTTGCGGAGCTTCTCGAAGATGTGGTTTATCCTTGGCAGCGGATAGGCGTCGGGTATCGATTGGGCGTTGAGATGGCGAAAATCCACGCATGAGAATGAGAATCATTTCGCCCGTCTTCTTGCCCACGAACACAATGGGTGCGCTGTGAGAACTCTTCAACGGCTCAATCTGTCCGGCCTGCAGAAGCTCGTTCACCTGTGCGTCGATGATCTTTTGCATTGCTGGGTTCCTCAGGAAATACCGCTGCTTGATTGGCTTGTCATCCCTCATGGTTATCGTGTGCTCCGCGATTCCTGCCAGTCCCTCAAGGGGCGGGTGTCAGTAGGGGTCTTGGGGACGGTTGCAATGGTGACAGCTAGGATGATGATGTGCGCTAGGACTACCTTGTCGAAGTCCTCCAGTAACACTGTTCGGAAAAGCTTTCGTTCCCGAGCTACCGCGGCGTCAGATAGGGGCTCCAGTTGGTAATCCATGGTAGCGTTCTCGCCATAGTCGTCCCGTTTCGTCGGGGCTTTACGTTTGCTAGCTAGTTCGTCTCGTTCAGCCGTTTCGGGTGTGTTGGTGACAGGGGGATCGGCGAATGTTACTGCGCGAGGACATGGCAGAGCTTTTTTTCCAGGTCGGCTACTTGGACGATACTGTTGCAACTTCAGCTGCAAATACACCTGCAGTAGATTTTGGCATGAATGCCACACAAAAAAAAAAAAAAAATCAAGATCCAGGATGATGTCGTCTAGTATGGTGGGCAACACGAGGATAAATACCTGGGTTTCCTGCTGGTCGAGGCGTATCGCTGCCTTTATAGCCTGGGTCTCCTTTTGTGATCCGTCTGGGAGGCTGATCCTGGTCCTCACTGCCCGATTGTTCTTGTCCGTCCCTATCTCCTCGGCCACCCGTTGGCTGATGAAAGATCTGGTTGCGCCGGTGTCGAGAGTCACTGAACGAGCGCTCCCTTTGATAGTTACCAGCGCGGCGATCCTTCCACCAGTTAAGCTCAATGGATGGGCGTCTCCTGTCCTTGGGTGTGAGTCTCCGTTCGTGTCCCGGTTGAACGGAGACCTGACCCGTACAATATTATTGAGGGGACCACACCGTCGTTGAGCTGTCTGCTATGCTGTCGTGGTCCTCATGTGGCCATCATCCTGCTTATGGCCGCCGCACAGTGGGACATGAGACACAAAGAGGTGGCAAAAGTGAACAATTTTATAAGCTCTTTGGATAAAATGAATAAACGCATCTAACGGAGAATTTCCCAGAACTTTCAAAAATCAAATCAAATTTTTAAGATAATCTGACTTTTTATACCCGGTACTCGAAGAGTAAAGGGGTATATTAGATTAGTTGAAAAAATGTATGTGTGTAACACCCAGAAGGAAGCGTTTCCGACCCCATAAAGTATATATATTCTTGATCAGCATCAATAGCCGAGTCGATATAGCAAGGTCTGTCTGTCCGTCCGTCTGTCCGTCCGTCTTCATTAGCGCCTATAGCTCAGAGACAATAAAAGCTAGAGGAACACAATTTTGCATCCAGACTCCTGTCCTATCACACTGTTACAAGTGAATTCCAAGGACGAAAATCTGTGGCATGCACAATTTTAAAGATACGAGAAAACTAAAAACGCAGAATCGTAGAAAATTACCATATCTATCAGAGTGTTGAATCTAGATTAGATCGGACCATACGCATAGCCACAATGAAGAAAACAATTTCGAAATGCATCGTTCCCTCTCGCTCTCTCTCACACACAGGGGTAGGCGCTATGCCTGATCGAATTTTGACGCCTAGTTCTCAGAGACTATTAGAGCTAGATCAACCAAACTTTCTATCCAAGCTCCTGTGATATCAAACCGACACGAATTTGTTTCAAAATTTGGCCACGCCCTCTTCCGCCCCCACAAAAGACGAAATTTCACAATTTTCAAGATACGGGAAAACCAAAAAGATAAGATAATGATAATGACAAGATAAACACAGTAATAGACGAATATGTCGGGCTTGTCATTCGATCGGGATTCCCATCCGAATGTTCTACGTTGATAGACTCAATTTTGTTTCTTCGAGACGTCGCACTAACAGAAGAGTTGTTCCGCTCACAACTGCTTGGGCATAATTCTACAATTCGACTGTCCTTAGAGTATCAAGAAACAACCCCTTCAGCCGCTCATTCTCTGCAACGCAATGATCTGCTCTCTGAAGCAGCTTGCTTCAGAAAAACACGCTCATGCGCACTCTCTCGTTTTCGTGTTTCTTCTGTTCCATTCTGAACACTCTCTCTCTCCCTACACTCGCTCTCACTAACACTAAGACAAAACAGTGCGTGCATGTCAACTGGATAAGCAGCGAGCACTGACAAACGGTAAAGTGCAAAGAAGACGATAGAAGGGAACACTGCGAGCATTTTTGTAGTGAATAACCAAAAATACACTGCAAACAATTTTATGATCCGACACGGCCATCCTGGCCATCATCTCAATTCTGTAGTAAATAGATTCTACATAAAGTAATACAGTCTACCTATGTTCATTAACAGTTATTTTCTATAGTACTATCGCTGCAAGTATTGGTGGCATCAATTCTCATATTTTTTTTATTTATTTTTTTTTTTTTAAATTAGCATTGTTTTCTTTCTCTAGTTTGTTTCTTAATCAATACAGCTTACATTTATTCTTTTAACCCAGTCTCACTGACGTATCAGTATGATTAGCATTTACTTCTTGACCAAAGAATAACTCAAACTAAATTTTCCACATTTGCCATCTCATAATCCTTTGCCTGTATACGCAATTCAGCCTTCATAGCCGATCGCTAATCGTTACTCATTTTCCATGTCCAACCTGGACTTCTCGTCCCACCTGGACGGAACTTACACAGTGTAACTTTTCTCTACTCGTCCCACCTGGACGGAACTTATTCATCATTATTTCAAACAGAAAAAACATCACCCATCTTAGACGACTCTCTTTCAGTGCCCACTTGCCTCTTAGGCAGATTCAACTCATCTCCACTGAGATTTAATTCAACCGGAATGTTACCGTTTGTCATTTTTCATTTTACTTATTCTTTCAATTCCAATGTAGCAATTTAAAATCCCCATTAAGCGCCTCCAATACAATAGACGGGGTAAAGGCCCGTTTATGCATCCAACTTTGTCTGTTCTCTTTCATCACTTTTCAGCAAAATATAATCACCAACTTTGTGTCTGTGAAGTTCTGCACTATTCTTGTCAGATCTGAGTTTGTCATAGCCAGCTAGCTATTTTTTATTCTTAGATAGTTTAGTCTTTACACTCTTTATATCAACCTGATCTTCTGTATCGTATTGTGAAATAAAAGCTATACGACAAGCCTCTTTTCCTATTAGAAGCTCTAAAGAAATCACTCCAGCTACACGGCTGATTGTACAATTTAGGGCCAGTTGTGTTTCACACAGAGTATATTGTCAAGATCGTTGGCTTGATTCAACTACAGCTGCGTATTTCTTATAAAACAATTATCTTTCACTAGAAATTACTTAACATATCTCTGTTCCCTTCGCCAACATTTACCTTACTCGCAATTTCAATAAAACACTACACATCGTTCGGATAATTATCATCCTGTCTCTCAAGTTCATTCAAACTCTTCGTCCGACCTGGACGGATCACAATAATTGCATTAAACTCATCGTCTGACCAGGACGGATTATATTAATCACATTTAACTCATTGTCTGACCAAGACGGATAACACTAAGTTCCATCTGAACTTTTCTTACCATTGGACGGAACACACCAAGTCCCAACTGGACTCATCGTCTCTAAAAGATGGATGACAGTCAGTCTCTCCTAGACTCATCGTCTCTCCAAGACGGAATACACATAGTCACTCATTGGGTCACTCACATTCGACATTTCATCGTCACAGTACACCGGTCTCTTCCATGTGCCTCTTTACCAAAGAAAGAAAGTTTCATAGCTTTCACTCAGCTCTATCCAACTAGTGGGTGTTGAACAAATTAACTAACTTGATGAAACCATCATTCTGCCTTATGACATATTCTTTAAGACCACTTTTATAGATTAATTTTCCAGTAAAACCAGGGTTTATTTACTTTCAAAATGTGGTGAAGCTCTTCCTGCACTTTTCCCAAAGAACCTTTAACACTCTTGCAAGTGATCCAATTATTATTCCTTAGAATTTTGCAAAAAAATTATGCCCTTCCTCAACTCATACGTCTCTGTGAAATCTTCAGCAAGCCATTGAATTTGTTGATAATACCAATCAGATCGGAATCAAGTCACTATTCAGTGAAAAGCCAATCACTGGAAACTCTGTCATTCACACTATCTTTTAAGACATTTTACATGTAGAGTCAGTTTAAAATTGAATGTGACTTCTCGATAAGATATCAACGTGGACAACACGTTTTCCTTCGAGATACTAAATGTCAAATTTAAAGGACTATAAATAAGCCTGCCCGTGATAAACGCTTAAGTCTAAATTCAGTATGAGACTTCCTTTATTAATTTACAATCGGTGTATACCCCAAACTCACGACCGAGCAGGTAGTGACGGTAATGCCTTAGGGCTTCAACAACTTTCAACATTTTCAGTTCATTCGAATAATATATTGACTCAGCAAAGAAAGTTGTTTTGCTTAAATGTTTCACTACATGAGGACTACCAATAATTCATAGCTCCATAGCTACGGAAACTCGCATCTACATGTAATTCAAAGGATATAAGACATTTTAAGTTTAAAATTACAAACAAAGGTTCATTTATACGGTGCCCTTCTTTGAACTTGACTTCTTTCCTTTACTTCTTTACTATACTTCTTGACTTTCCAAACAAAAATTGCCTTCATTGATGCAAGCGAATAGGATATTTCATCTTCTGAGAAACTCAGGACACAAATTTACACAAATACGAAACCAAACCGACTTGCTGTCTCAAGCTGGTTAGTAAGCTGGAGGCAAGGAGCAATAACTTTACTTGGATTTGGCCTTATATCTTCAGCTCACATCTCATATCCCAAATACTGAACAGCCGTTTTCAAAAAGCCACATTTCATAATGTTGGACAAGAGTCCAACATTATTCAACAAAGCAAGAACAAACCTCCATCTTTCCAGGACCAACTAAAAATTACACCATTATATTATCATCCATGTAAACAATATCGTATGGAAGAGCCAGGTCGCCAAGCAATTTCGTAACAGAATACTAAAAAACAGATGGTATATTTTCCATACCCGATGGTATCTTTAAAACTGCCGGCATTACAAACAGAGAATATTAAACAGATTCAGAGTGAATCTGGTACCAACCAGATAATATCCGCTAGTCATGTCAACACAAGTAATATAATTATTATACACACACACTCTGGCGTTCAGGTCATTGATAAGCGGTAAGGGGTCAGAAACCGTGTTTGAGCTTAGCTCTCAATAATCAACACAAAATCGGTCAGAACTGTTTTTCTTTTTCACACACAAAATAGGACTGACATATGGGAAACAACTGAATCGGATAATCTTACATTTCACTAACTCTCTTATCTGTGACCGAACTTTTTGGTTTTATTCAGGACTGAGTCTTTATGTCTCCGCTTCACCGTTTTATTGGAGTCAATTAATCGTACTTTCATTTCACCAGTACTAACAATGATGCATTAATAAAAGCTGCAGAATATTGTTCAAGTAATTTGAATAACTTGTCTTTCCCATTATTAATCAGCTCTGTCTCAACGTTAATACGGCAGTTCATACATATGCTGCTCAAAAACATATTTACGAATTTGAATATTATGATTTTAAAAATATCAAAAGAAAGTAAAACACTAAACTTTCTTTGACAGCGAGCATTCGACTCAAAAATCAAAAAAAAATCAGAAAGATCATACCTCGCTGTGTCATACTTCTCTTAAGCTCTTACACGAAGCACAAATGAAAACGCCATCGGCTCCGTTTGCAGTTTGGTTCCGGTGGTCACGTTTGAGGTTAAAACTGTTCGCCGCTGCGAGCGACTGCCGAAATTGGCCATATCCCCATACATGCGAACAACATACAGCACACAACAAAGACTTAACAAAATGGCGTACGGCGTCTCTTCGTTCTTGCAGCGTTGCTTGAACTGTTTGAACTGCGTCCACGCAATGCCGCCGTAACACACTTGAGTTTGCCACTGCGAAGCACTGCCCTCCAGACAATTGCTCAATGCCATGATGAGCCCACTGCCAGTTAGTGGATGCTCTGCAAATATAATATCAGCGCACCATTGCGAAGCGTTGTTGACGCTGGTGTTCCGAACGGGCGTTGAGGCCTGCATAGCTTTCGCTAATTCAAAAACCGCACGCCACTAGATCTGCTCTCTTAATTTATTCCTCTCTCTAACCCAAGCAGATTGCTGCAGAAAAACACGCTCATGCGCACTCTCTCGTTTTCGTGTTTCTTCTTTTCCATTCTGAACACTCTCTCTCTCCCTACACTCCCTCTCACTAACACTAAGACAAAACAGTGCGTGCATGGCAACTGGATAAGCAGCGAGCACTGGCAAACGGTAAAGTGCAAAGAAGACGAGTAATTTGGCAACAGTTTTGAAGTCAAATCCTCTTCCTTCACCAGCGCAAAAAGCTCAGTCAACTCGGCATCAGTCAAAACTCAAAAGGGATATTTTTGATTTCCCACACATTTTCTATTAATCTTCTTGTTTCTTCGTCACTTATTTACTTTTTTCACCCGGCGTTGCCACCTAATTTGTACACCAATTCATGAATTCACTAGAAACACTAGAAATTACTTAACATATCTCTGTTCCCTTCGCCAACATTTACCTTACTCGCAATTTCAATAAAACACTACACATCGTTCGGATAATTATCATCCTGTCTCTCAAGTTCATTCAAACTCTTCGTCCGACCTGGACGGATCACAATAATTGCATTAAACTCATCGTCTGACCAGGACGGATTATATTAATCACATTTAACTCATTGTCTGACCAAGACGGATAACACTAAGTTCCATCTGAACTTTTCTTACCATTGGACGGAACACACCAAGTCCCAACTGGACTCATCGTCTCTAAAAGATGGATGACAGTCAGTCTCTCCTAGACTCATCGTCTCTCCAAGACGGAATACACATAGTCACTCATTGGGTCACTCACATTCGACATTTCATCGTCACAGTACACCGGTCTCTTCCATGTGCCTCTTTACCAAAGAAAGAAAGTTTCATAGCTTTCACTCAGCTCTATCCAACTAGTGGGTGTTGAACAAATTAACTAACTTGATGAAACCATCATTCTGCCTTATGACATATTCTTTAAGACCACTTTTATAGATTAATTTTCCAGTAAAACCAGGGTTTATTTACTTTCAAAATGTGGTGAAGCTCTTCCTGCACTTTTCCCAAAGAACCTTTAACACTCTTGCAAGTGATCCAATTATTATTCCTTAGAATTTTGCAAAAAAATTATGCCCTTCCTCAACTCATACGTCTCTGTGAAATCTTCAGCAAGCCATTGAATTTGTTGATAATACCAATCAGATCGGAATCAAGTCACTATTCAGTGAAAAGCCAATCACTGGAAACTCTGTCATTCACACTATCTTTTAAGACATTTTACATGTAGAGTCAGTTTAAAATTGAATGTGACTTCTCGATAAGATATCAACGTGGACAACACGTTTTCCTTCGAGATACTAAATGTCAAATTTAAAGGACTATAAATAAGCCTGCCCGTGATAAACGCTTAAGTCTAAATTCAGTATGAGACTTCCTTTATTAATTTACAATCGGTGTATACCCCAAACTCACGACCGAGCAGGTAGTGACGGTAATGCCTTAGGGCTTCAACAACTTTCAACATTTTCAGTTCATTCGAATGATATATTGACTCAGCAAAGAAAGTTGTTTTGCTTAAATGTTTCACTACATGAGGACTACCAATAATTCATAGCTCCATAGCTACGGAAACTCGCATCTACATGTAATTCAAAGGATATAAGACATTTTAAGTTTAAAATTACAAACAAAGGTTCATTTATACGGTGCCCTTCTTTGAACTTGACTTCTTTCCTTTACTTCTTTACTATACTTCTTGACTTTCCAAACAAAAATTGCCTTCATTGATGCAAGCGAATAGGATATTTCATCTTCTGAGAAACTCAGGACACAAATTTACACAAATACGAAACCAAACCGACTTGCTGTCTCAAGCTGGTTAGTAAGCTGGAGGCAAGGAGCAATAACTTTACTTGGATTTGGCCTTATATCTTCAGCTCACATCTCATATCCCAAATACTGAACAGCCGTTTTCAAAAAGCCACATTTCATAATGTTGGACAAGAGTCCAACATTATTCAACAAAGCAAGAACAAACCTCCATCTTTCCAGGACCAACTAAAAATTACACCATTATATTATCATCCATGTAAACAATATCGTATGGAAGAGCCAGGTCGCCAAGCAATTTCGTAACAGAATACTAAAAAACAGATGGTATATTTTCCATACCCGATGGTATCTTTAAAACTGCCGGCATTACAAACAGAGAATATTAAACAGATTCAGAGTGAATTGGTACCAGATAATATCCGCTAGTCATGTCAACACAAGTAATATAATTATTATACACACACACTCTGGCGTTCAGGTCATTGATAAGCGGTAAGGGGTCAGAAACCGTGTTTGAGCTTAGCTCTCAATAATCAACACAAAATCGGTCAGAACTGTTTTTCTTTTTCACACACAAAATAGGACTGACATATGGGAAACAACTGAATCGGATAATCTTACATTTCACTAACTCTCTTATCTGTGACCGAACTTTTTGGTTTTATTCAGGACTGAGTCTTTATGTCTCCGCTTCACCGTTTTATTGGAGTCAATTAATCGTACTTTCATTTCACCAGTACTAACAATGATGCATTAATAAAAGCTGCAGAATATTGTTCAAGTAATTTGAATAACTTGTCTTTCCCATTATTAATCAGCTCTGTCTCAACGTTAATACGGCAGTTCATACATATGCTGCTCAAAAACATATTTACGAATTTGAATATTATGATTTTAAAAATATCAAAAGAAAGTAAAACACTAAACTTTCTTTGACAGCGAGCATTCGACTCAAAAATCAAAAAAAAATCAGAAAGATCATACCTCGCTGTGTCATACTTCTCTTAAGCTCTTACACGAAGCACAAATGAAAACGCCATCGGCTCCGTTTGCAGTTTGGTTCCGGTGGTCACGTTTGAGGTTAAAACTGTTCGCCGCTGCGAGCGACTGCCGAAATTGGCCATATCCCCATACATGCGAACAACATACAGCACACAACAAAGACTTAACAAAATGGCGTACGGCGTCTCTTCGTTCTTGCAGCGTTGCTTGAACTGTTTGAACTGCGTCCACGCAATGCCGCCGTAACACACTTGAGTTTGCCACTGCGAAGCACTGCCCTCCAGACAATTGCTCAATGCCATGATGAGCCCACTGCCAGTTAGTGGATGCTCTGCAAATATAATATCAGCGCACCATTGCGAAGCGTTGTTGACGCTGGTGTTCCGAACGGGCGTTGAGGCCTGCATAGCTTTCGCTAATTCAAAAACCGCACGCCACTAGATCTGCTCTCTTAATTTATTCCTCTCTCTAACCCAAGCAGATTGCTGCAGAAAAACACGCTCATGCGCACTCTCTCGTTTTCGTGTTTCTTCTTTCCCATTCTGAACACTCGCTCTCACTAACACTAAGACAAAACAGTGCGTGCATGGCAACTGGATAAGCAGCGAGCACTGGCAAACGGTAAAGTGCAAAGAAGACGAGTAATTTGGCAACAGTTTTGAAGTCAAATCCTCTTCCTTCACCAGCGCAAAAAGCTCAGTCAACTCGGCATCAGTCAAAACTCAAAAGGGATATTTTTGATTTCCCACACATTTTCAATTAATCTTCTTGTTTCTTCGTCACTTATTTACTTTTTTCACCCGGCGTTGCAACCTAATTTGTACACCAATTCATGAATTCAGGCTGAATTCATAGTCAACTTTCGTGTGTTAACGAATACATGAAATGGTGTTTATGCAAGTAATATTTAAATACAAAGCGGGTATTCGATATGAAGTATTATTTATTTGATTAAACTTGCAATGAATACAGTGAGAGATTAATACCCGCAAGGCGAGACGTAAGACGTGAATGCCACTCGGCAGATAATTAATAACTAACTTAAGAACCTAAACTCCCGAGCTGCGGACCCTTAGCTGCCAGCCACGGCGCTCGTCGCTGTCCAGCAAAAGTGCTGACCTTGCGCCTCGTGTGTGGTGTCCAGTGGCGGCCGGCATCCGGCGACCGCGACGACGGCGATCCCACGGGTGACGAAACTGCTTATCTTGCAATATCGCAGAATTCGTCCCACCCAATGGACAATTCAGTTAACTCTTGTTAACTCAGAATTCGTCCAACCCAATGGACAATTCAGTTAACTCTTGTTAACTACTCCCTCCTTCAAGACTTGACCGTCCTCGGTCAAGCCCATGCCTTTCAGCATCTGCTCGATCGCGATGGTGTTACCCTTCTGCTGCCTGCGCCTCATCCACCAGGAAACGCCGATTAGAGCAGCGCACACGGCCACGCCCACGACAGCGGCCAATGTGGAACCGATTATAAGGTTTGTTCGGAATTCGGTCAGGTGCTGCAGATTTTCTTCATTCAGCTTGTGAAGATACGGCAGGCTCAACAGCGTTTGGTGGCGGGTGACATTAATCCTCGCCGAGGTAGCTACGCCCGGGACTCTCTTGGGCGCATTGCTGAAGTTGGTGTATTTCGTCCCGTTGACGTGTGCGACCTGGTCAAAGGGTACCAGGTACGTTCCCGTAACCTTTCGCTCGGGGCCGTCGTCGGTGGTCACAATGGCGGTGGCATCATTGATTACCACAATACCCTCATCTATCTCCAAGATCGGGGGCAGGTTGTTCGGCTGGGTGCCGCAGTGGGCCACGGCGCCAAAGTGCAGTTCTTGAGCGCAGCTGTTCGCCGGTGCCTCCTTACAAAAGGCTAATGATGGGGGCCCCATGCATGATGAGACAGCGATGACCTTGCTGCCGCATTCTGCTATAGTGTCCTCGGGCAGCCGGATCGTTACCCCATTGCGTGCGACTGGGAAGACGGTTATTTTCTTACAAATGAGCTTAGGTCTAGGCATTTCAATTACAAATATGATCAATTCCTTATTAGCTAGTGCCCTCACATTTGCAGCGCCCAACAGTTGGGTTACACTGATATCTGTGGAACCTTTCTTCAGAATCGCCTCTAAGTCATTACTATCGATAATAGCTGGATTTACTATATTTATTTTAGCCAGAGTAGTGGCGATCATTAGGTTCTGCAATACGAGCGTCAATATTCTGTTTCTGGTTAATAGGGTTTCATATAGATGGGAAGTGTTAATTTCTTCCTGCTTTTTTACTTTCAATAGTTGATTAACCGTTTCGGTGAGGGCATTTATCTGTGCTTGAGTCCTTGAGTTTATGGTAATCTGTCTATTATTTGCGTTTATTAAATCATACTCGACCTGTCTCGTTTGTTGTAAGTCATCGGAGTCC
The DNA here is from genome assembly GCA_963969585.1 of Drosophila helvetica. Lineage (NCBI taxonomy): Eukaryota > Metazoa > Arthropoda > Insecta > Diptera > Drosophilidae > Drosophila > Drosophila helvetica. Next base: position 23,603,810 of record OZ018402.1, on the reverse strand, counting down.
GGAGTTCCTGCGATTACCTTTAGTGCTGACCCCAAGATATTTAAACTCCTCGCGTGTCTGTGATGAACTCCTAAAGCCGCAGTCAACGTCAGTAGGTGTTTCGTGTCTGTTTCTAATATTTTCCTCATATGTGTCTGAGGGAACACGTCAGTCAATTCTATTGTTTCCTGAATGTATCGGTCATACTCTGTCAAGTTCGTGGAGTGTTGTACGCAGAAAGTTTCGTTCCATATTACTGTCCGTCCGTCAATTATGGGAATGTAGTCCGCGTGCGTGTAGTCCGTCAGCTTTGAGTCAGTCATGGCTGTCAAGGTCAAGACTGCTAGGAGGCAGAGATATTCCACGGGTGACCTACAAGAAATGAGAGACACAACGGCTTATTAACTATACCTTCTTTAATCCTACTATAATTTGTCCTAGTGGACCTGAACTTAGTGCTATGAATCCCGGTTTCCTATACCTAATTCCTTACTTACCTCAAATTGTCTTTGTGGACCACCCTCCCTTTAATAAGAACGGTGGTTCCCAGGTCTGCCTCTACCTTTTGTTCAGCGCAGAGCGGAGTTAGTTTGTTCCCTAACCTCCTATTGGTTTTCACTAGGACCTGCTCGCCTACATCAAAGGTCCTATTTTGCCTGGTCGGGTTGTTCCTATCGAGCTGTTCTTGTTGGGCCTTCATTAATTTTAACATAATTTCTTCCCCAAGGACCACATCCATAGGTGTCTTGTTTGTGACGGAGTGGATGGTTCGATTATATTCGATGGTCGCTAGCATAACTAGTTCAATCGTATCGTCCACCTGGCGTTGCAATTTTAAGCACCTGGCTATTTCTAAGAGGGTGCTGTGGAAGCGTTCCACCTGTCCGTTTGATGTGCTGTGCAACGGTGGGGCATTCGCTATATCAATGTCGAACTGGTTCTTTAATAAAGACCGAATGGTCTCTGAATTGAAAGCTGCCTCATTGTCACAGTAGATGGTCCTAATGGCTGGGAAGATGTTTACCAATTGTAAAATTGGTACTTTCACGTCCGTGATTGTGCGTGAAGCAACCTGCTGCGTTATTGCAAACTTTGAAAATTTGTCAATCGCGGTGAGGAGGTACTTCCCTGCGGTGGAAAAGATGTCGATGTGAATCAACTCTCCTACTCTTGCCGGAATTGGAGTCACCCCTAACTTTTGCTTCCTAGGGTGCCGGTTATACTTGGCTTTCTGGCATATCCTGCAGTTTATCACCACTTCCGCTGCAATTTTTTCCATCTTCGGAAAATAATAATCTCGCAGTACCTGCTTCACATTTTCCTGGGCTGCCCTGTGCGCCCGATTGTGTTCGGCTGTCATTATCTCTCTTCGTTCCCCGTCGTTGGTGATGTCTGTCACCAAGGTCTTGCAAAATCGAAATTTTGTGTGCGGAAAGGCTTTTACCAGATCGTTTTGCACGAACGCCAAAGTTGGCAGAGTGCAATGGATGGCGTTAACGACTCCAGGCTTTACCGCTTCCTTGATGGATGCAAGAAGTGTATCTCGACTGGCAAAGTCGATCCTGTGACGGGTCTTCTCGGAGAAGAGGATGTGGAACTGCTTGCAAGGGGTACTTGATTCTTCTAGGATTATCTGATTCCTGAAGCAGTTCACTGGTTTGTCTACGGCTTCGATTACGTAAGTGAGCGAGGCTTCACTATGAATTGTTGCTGCGTCGGATCGACTCTGACTTTCTAACGCATTGATGTTTTGTCGCGACAGCGCATCTGCTACGTAATTGTCCCTGCCTGGTTTGTATAAGACCCTTGCGCCGCGCTCATCAATTCTCGCCTTCCAACGCTTTATCTTGGAATTGGGGTTTCTATCTGAAACCGCGAAAATCAGTGGCTGATGGTCTGTGTAGATGTTGATGTCACTCTTTCCATACAGGTAGTGACGAAGCGTGTCTAGGGCCCAGACTATGGCCAGAAGCTCCATTTCATTGGTCGCATAGTTTAGTTCTCTGTCTTTTAGAGTCCTAGAAATCATGGTTATGGGTCTATTATTGTGCGACAGTACCGCCCCGATACCACTGGACGAGGCATCAGTGGTTAGGTCGAATGGTTGATTGAAGTCTGGGTAGTGGAGGATGACGTCTTCCGACGCCAAAATGTTCCTGAGTTTATCAAAGGCCTGTTTCTGAACCCCATCAAACTGTATGGGAATGGCTTTCGAGCGTTGCTTGCTGATCTTACCATTTTCTCCCTTCAGAATGTTAGAGATAGGTCTTGCTATTTGAGCGAAGTCCTTTATAAAACACCTGTAGTAGCTGGCAAGACCCAGGAATGATCTTACCGCAAACAGGGTGGAGGGTTGTCTAAACCCCTGAATAGCCTTGACCTTATCAGGGCTTGTTCTTGTGCCCTCTGTTGACACCACAAACCCAAGGAATTCCACCTGTCCCTTGAAGAACTGGGACTTTTCCTTTGACACCCTCATGTTCGCGTCGTGGAGGCTGCCAAGCACGGTGTCAATGTCTCTGACATGATCTGCCTCACTCTTTGAGAATACGATGACGTCGTCAACATACACGTAAAATATCTTACCAATATGCTCCCGTAATACGTCATCGATGGCCCGTTGAAAGATGCTTGATGCATTTCTGAGGCCAAATGGCAAACGGCAGAACTCATATTTGCCTCCGTTTACCGAAAATGAGGTCTTTTCACGATCGCGTTCAGCTAACGTGATTTGGTGGTACCCTGACTTTAGGTCAAGGGTAGTGAAGTATCTTGCCTTCCCCAGATTTGAAAGTATCATGGAGATACAAGGCATTGGATACTTGTCTGGTATGGTCTTTGAGTTAAGCTTGCGGAAGTCTATGACTAGCCGCTTCTTGTTTGAGCCCGAGTCGTCAGTGCCTTTTTTTCCAACAACCCATATGGGGTTGTTGTACGGAGACCTGGAAGGCCGAATGATTTTGTTCCGCAATAGGTCCTTCACCTCGTCCTTGACGAAATCAGTGGCTCCTACAGGGAAGGGGTACATTTTCGAGTAGATTGGCTCTTCGTCCTCGGTCCTAATTGTGGCTACCACGGCTGTGTTGAAGGGTAGCATTTCAGTCGGATCTGCAAATGCCTTTATACGGCTGGACATCATTCTGAGAAACTCGTCCCTTATTTCTGGCGGGACTTCGATGTCGTCTACTTTTGTGAAGTTAACGCTGGGGCATTTGTGGAATAGGATCTTTTCAGATTCCTGTCCACAGTGAAGATTTTTTGTCCACAGGTTTATATTGACACCAGCTTTCGTTAGCGTGTCGAGCCCTATGATGCCATCAAAGGTTGATAGCTCTGGCAAAATAAAGAACGGGCATTTTATGCCGAATATGGTTAGGAGACATTTTTGCTCTACTTTGTTAAAGCCGTGCAGGGATTTTACGACAAATGGGGCCTCTACAGGGATAATTCCCTTGAGTTCTTTTAATGGTTTGATATAATTTTTTGCAGCCCCAGTGTATATTTGCAGGTTTGGCGTTCTCCCTGCTACTGTTCGTTTGATGAACGGGAGCAGGGACTCTCCCCTAAAAAATTGACAGTATCACTCTCGTATCCTGCACTATTCTCTTCATCAATCTCCGCCACTGCTTCCGATGCTAACTGCTCATATTGTTGCTCGTATTTGTCCGGGTCCACCTGAGCGAGGTGATTTACCCTCTGCCTGCGCTGGTCGGAGAATCTCTACGATCCAGCCGACCTTTTATACGCACCCTGCTGGTGCCCGCTATTAGGGTTTCCTGTAGCTGGTAGGCCTGGGTTGTGCCCCTGCTGCTTCTGAAAGCTAGTTGGCTGGCGGAATTTAGAGGAAGATGGATCAACATCCATCATCTCTACTTTGTCTTGGCTACGATGACCACCTGCTTGATGGTTCCTATGGTTGTTCGTGTAGAACGGGTTCTTCGATTGCCTTTTGCCGTGATCGGGCTCATTCTGTCCGCCCTGCCTATACTTTGCTCGGTTCTGTGGCTTGCTTTCTAAAGCTCTTGCGTAATTCGTTGCAAAGTCGTGCCTATCATGGTTGGCCTCAATTTCTTGGGCCAAGGCCAAGGCTGACGGCAAGTCCGCAGGCTGTGCCGCAAATAATGTATCCGTGTGGCCTCTTCTTAAGCCTGAGACGAAGACACGGAGTGCGTCAGCCCTATACTTCTCGTTAATGTATTGCGCCTGTGCGGCGTCTTGTGACATGATCGTCTTATTTGTGAGAAGAGTGAGCTTCTTCTCGACCTCTTCGTAAAACTGAGTGATGGACAGTCCGCCCTGCCGAAGTGTGGCAAGCTCTTGCTCTAGCAAGTGTATCGGGCGCTTGTCCGAATATGTAAAATCGAGGCGATTGATGATCGCCTCAAAGTTCAACACTGTGTTGAACGACGCTAAGAGCGAGTCAGCGGGCCCTCTTATCTTGTTCCTGATTATTTAAACCGCTTGGTAGTGCTTTGAACTCCCTACAAATCCCTCGTATAGCTTATAGGCAGCTTTTGCTGCTTGGCGCCAGAAAACATATTGATCCTGAGCCCCGTTGAATTCTGGCAGCGTTTTTACCGCATCCAAAGCTTCATCGCACCTTACCGCTCGGTCCAAGGTGATCGCCTCGTAGGCCCTGGCCTCGGGGACCTGAACTCTTGCAGCCTGCAGGCTGCAGCTGCAGCTGGTCAGTTACAGCCTGCAGACGTCGATTAAAGTCAGCTTTTTGTATTTCTAGCGCAGCGCTGACCGCCGCCTCTATAACGGCTCTGATCAGGGTCCATTCTTTCTTCTCTTCCCTCGGGTTCTATTTCAAGGTCTACACTGAGTCCGCCGAACAATCTCGCTAATTCAGAAATGGGCATGAACGGTCCCTAACGTTTCGTTTGTCTTTCTCGTAGGTCAGGACCGGCTCTGCCGGCCAGTTGCTTCTGTTTATTTTCTTTAGGAATCAAATTCAAGTTCGCTCAAACACAGATCTCGTTGTTGTTGCCCGCCGACAACAATGTATTTGTGGTGTGGTGTTACGTTTCTTACTTGCGTTTATTGCAACCACAAAAGAAAAAGGGGGGGGCAAAAAATTCTGAGAACAACGACGGCCGAATATTTCTGAATATATTTTAGTTTCGTTTTATTTCTTTGGCTTTATTTTTTTTGATCTATTATTGGGCGATAACTGAAGAAAAGTTTCACTTACATGCTCCTCTTTTATTCTCTTCTACTCGGTGTGTTGATTTTAGCCGGCACAACTTTTGGTGGCTACTCCTTTACTATTCTGCGTTGTTTTTCTTCTCTCGTCTATCGTCGCCGCTGCCCAAAGCCGTCCGCTCTGGTGTAACAGTTTGGGGTTGATTAAATGCCTTTTATTTACACTCGAGGCTACGAGCTTTTGCGTGCAATTACTGTGCGCACTTTTTTTCACCGTGATTTTTTGATTTTGGTGTTGTGTTGCGGTGATCTATTTACAGATCTCCCGCGGGCGTGGCTTTTTGATAATAATTTCTGTTTTTTGAGCGGGTGTTGTCTCCGCGCTCCACAGTTTCCACTTTATTTTTAACGTTTTTGTTCTTTTTTGAGTGGGCGTTGTCTCCGGACTCGATGCTGTCTATCTTTCGGTTTTTTGTTTTGCACTTTTCACCGATTTTCACTTAGCGGGCGTTGTCTCCGCACTAAATGATTTTCACTTTCCTTTTACAAATTTTGTTCTTTCCTGAGTGGGCGTTGTCTCCGCACTCGATGCTGTCGATCTTTAAGTTTTTTGTTTCGCACTTTTCACCGATTTTCACTTAGCGGGCGTTGTCTCCGCACTAATTTACTCTCTCGGGGGTGGTTTTCGATCGCGTTGGGCGCCAGTAATATTTAAATACAAAGCGGGTATTCGATATGAAGTATTATTTATTTGATTAAACTTGCAATGAATACAGTGAGAGATTAATACCCGCAAGGCGAGACGTAAGACGTGAATGCCACTCGGCAGATAATTAATAACTAACTTAAGAACCTAAACTCCCGAGCTGCGGACCCTTAGCTGCCAGCCACGGCGCTCGTCGCTGTCCAGCAAAAGTGCTGACCTTGCGCCTCGTGTGTGGTGTCCAGTGGCGGCCGGCGACCGCGACGACGGCGATCCCACGGGTGACGAAACTGCTTATCTTGCAATATCGCAGAATTCGTCCCACCCAATGGACAATTCAGTTAACTCTTGTTAACTCAGAATTCGTCCAACCCAATGGACAATTCAGTTAACTCTTGTTAACTTGCACACACTTTTTTCCCCATTGCATGTGTAACGGGCGTGCTTCGGTCCGTTATAAGATTGTCAAACATATATTTAAATTTCCCTCGCAATTCTACTGCGATCTTGTAGTTGCTGCGATGGAAATACATATCGTTTTTCTGAAACATAGAGGGCGCTAGATGATCTAGTTCCACCAGCTGTGATTAGAGGTGCAGCTTAGAAAAGCTCTTCCAGTGCTTCTGTATGCACCAAACGTCATCGGTCACTCTCCCTCTCTCAGAGAGGCTGCAGAGAGAAAGCTCTGGAATGCCGGTCTATAAAAGAAAATTGCAGCTGGGCGCACGCTCTCTTTCTCAAAAATTTTGTTCTTGGTGCGTCTGCAAGTTATAACGAGTGTGCAAAATTAGTAATCAATAAATCACGTGTGTGCAAACATAGCCCATAATTTAATCTTCTGGCATCCAGCATTTAAACCGATCAAATAATTCTATCGTTGGATTCGGCACAACAAAAGTTATGTGTTATGTATTTCGGTAGTTTTCGTTTTATTCAACGGCATTATCTTTTTGTCAGCGTGCCCAACGATTTTCTGGCCATCGCCCACGCCACGCGATCTGGGCATTTTGGCTACACGCATCTTGCCAAGCGGCAATTGCGGACTTTCGGGGGTGGGCGGATTTTTCATCTGTGGTTCTCAGTGCGTCTTTGTGTGGCCAGGACAGCACCCACACGCATGCACCGCTAGCTGAGTCGACCAATTCACACCAACTCCAGCACCCACACATCGCTGAGCACCTCAACCTTTTGTCGGAGTGGCAACCTGCAAGCCGCGAATCCATCATCCCTCACGCATCTGGAGCAGAATTTAAACATCTATCTCTCCCAAAACCTCGGCATTGCAGCCAGCACCGTGGCGCTCCACAAACAAAACGGACAGTTACCACACTAAACGATAGCACAGTGGCGCTCCACAAATGAAACGGTCAATTATCGCGCTGACTGATCGCACAGTGGTACTCGACCACCAAAACGGATCTTCACTTCTTTACTTCGTTTTTTTTTGTTAGTTAAAATGTCTTATTAAATTTTAAATTAATCTTTTGTTCTAATTCAATCTTTTGCCTGCGTGCAAGTTTTAAGATTTGTATTATGAGAAAAATTTGTCGGAAATGAAGTGCGGAAATGCTTAAAGAACACATAGCAAATACAAATTCAGACCCATAATGCTTAATATCAATAGCTGTACCCCTCCATAATAACCTTTCCCAAACTTTAAATACCACATCAACACCGTTTGGAGGCCTTTCAACGCTGGAGAGTTTTTGTATGTGAGTTTTTCATCTTGTTATTCTTGTATTGTTATAAAACAATGATCCGGGATCCACACTTTTTTCCCATCAACCTTTAAATTTTTTTTAGTTTGAACGGTGTATAAGGGGATATTCGTAAAACCGTGTATTGAATGTCCAGGTAGGGAGGGTAAAGAACGCGTTGGTCGTCTTACACCGTTAGACCACGTTAATACCTTGCAACTCGTGTTTGGGAAAATGCCTTCTCGATTACACATCGTTCGGTTGAACTTTCTTCACCGAATCGAATTGTTTTGTTTTAGGAGTCTAGCTCCCATTGTAGTTTCAGTAGGGATCCTTAATTAATATTATGTAGGCGAGAGTCAAGGTCCTAGCAAACCCACCCCACCCCGAAAGAGCTAACGGAAACATAGAATCCCACCCAGCTCGGATACCTTCGACTCAGTCTGTGAATATGGATGGAGGCCTGAGTGCAAATGCACTAGCTACACAACTCGTCCCAATATTCTCCCTAGATGGTTACACATGAAATGATTTCATGAAATGGGCTTAGCATAAACACAGTATATATGACGTTTCAACACAAGGATGCGAGAGAACAGACGCCCAGTTAACATCTTACATGTTATCACGTATAGCTTTCAGAGTTGCGTCGGAAAAACAGTATTCAGAATATGGTTGCGCCCAGGGCGAGTACCAATGAAATTTAGCGACGAATACCAACGGCTTATGATGCATGTCACATTCTGTAATAAGCAGTACGCAACACGAAAGACAACAATCGATATCCGAACTAACAAATTAAATCAAATTTCTTGTTTAACATATTAAAGACGCTATTGACTTGGGTTAAGCCCATAATAACCCAGAGAAAAAACGTGCCGAATATCAAAGAGAGTACAGACAGAGGATCAAAGCTAAACAAAATGCATTACAAGCAGACAAAAACAACACAACATGACAAACTGGAACAGGAAAGAAAAAGAAAGCCTTCAAATTCAAAGGAATATCGAGAGCGTAAAAAGGAGTGAATTGATCGAATTGACCGAATTGATCGGAGTGATACCCGGAATTGTGAAGAATCAGCAACGACACGGAATGAAAATACAAATTACGATGAAATAGTACAATTCGTAAGTCAACACAGTGGAGAAAATGATCAAATGCAACAACTTTCTACCAGGATTGAACTAGAGAGCTATGCAATTGCAAACCGTACCACTGACACATGCGGTCACGTCTGAAAATCGATATGCAGAAAAATGCAGTAACTTTTGACAATTATGAAGCATTACGAATTGAGCACGCAAGGCAAATTAATATTGAAGATGCCATGAAGGAAGATGAATTTCAAGAAGAAGAGGAAGAAGAAGTTGATAATGATGTACCGGACAACAAGTAATTATATACATTATCTGCATAATAAGATCAATAATTATTCACAATCCAAACATTACAATTGCAATATGTTTCATTGGAGAGAATGTAAGGCAAGAAGCAGAAACGGCGCATAGTCGGCAGCAAAATACGACATCTACACATAGTCATAAATATTTTATACTGACCCATGAAAATTATGCGACTACGAGTCAGGGATTGCCTTACAGTGGCATTCAAACATATTGCAGATTGTACAGCTATAACTGAGGAACAAATTATACAGGAGGAATATATAAATAACTGAATCGAACAGCTTATGAGAACACGCCATTGATATCGCCGATACCGTTCTAAAGAACTCTAATATTATAATGTTAGCAGAAACTAAAACGAGGGGGAACGTTGTGAGCCGCGTCTAAGGCCGCGGCTCTACAAAATTTGGTGGCTCTCGCTTTTATAACTCTGAGCTATAGGCCAATAGATGACCTATACTCTTCGAGTACCGGGTATAATGAATAATCATGAACACATTGATGTGACTAATTTTAATTGCGTGGTTCAATTCCAGAGGTCGAATTATAGACATGGTGGAGTGCAACGAAAAAAAATCGTCACCGGTAACTCGTCACCGTTAACGTAGCGATAACTTCCCAATTTCTTGTGAAATTTTTTCAATAAACTAGTAAACGCGTTGCTGTTAATATTAATGTCGTGTTGAATAATGTGAAAAAAGTATAATAATGCAGCCCCATCCGGTGGCTTGGATGTACGTGGACAAGAGCCCAGATCTGATTTCGGAAATGTCCGAAATGTCCGTGAGGAACGCAGCCCCAAGAATGCGGAGTCTACGGTTTCCGAGAGCCTGGCAATGACAGAAGAAGTGGTGGACCGACTCCTCCTCTTCCTCGTCTTGGCAGCTTCTGCAGAAGTCGTTGTGGGGAATTGACAGTCTAGAGGCGTGAGTGTCCCGATCTGCCTGTGTCCCGTTATGGCTCGTGTTACTGCAGAGCATTGGACTCTTTTGAATCTATATAGTTCTGCCGAGCGTCTTTTGGATCGTCATGGCCATATCGATCTGGAAATTTTGCAGTTGTTGGTTTCCTGCCATTGCCTGCTTGTAAGTTGCTCGAAAATTTCGTGCGTGTGAAGCCTACACGTAGCCATTGGCATCGCTACTAGCTCCCTCTCCAATTGGAGAGGAATTGTAGTACCCTGCCTTGCTAGTTCGTCGGCAGCCTCATTTCCCTGGATGTTCCTATGTTCGGGGACCCACATTAGGAAAAATTCGAATTGCTCTGAGATCTCATTCAGAGACCTGCGGCAGGTATTTACTATCGTGGAGTTCGACGATATTGCGCCTAGTGCCTTAATGGCTGTCTGGCCATCAGAGAAGACTCACACTGAGCGCCCGTCAAGGTTTAGTTTGGAGATGGCCTCTTTGGTTGCTTCAACCTCAGCTTGGAACACACTGCTGTGGGCCTGAAGCAGTAACTGATGTTGAGCTCGTCACAGTAGACCCCCCCTCCAACGCGGTTGTCTAACTTTGAGCCATCAGTATAAATGTGGAACGCTTTTTCAGGCCCAGGTTCGACCATCTCCCAGTCCTCCCTAAGTGGGATTGATACCTGGAAAGGCGTCGAAAGGTGATCGCTTGGGATGCAGTAATCAGTTCTCTATTGTATTTGCGGAAATTTCGTCAAGATTCCCGAGTGACCAGTCGCAGATGTTTCTCACAGCCTGGTTTCTCTCATTCTGAGAGCGGAGAGTGTTGCCACCTTCTTTCCCATGAGATGTACGGGAAGAACGTCCAACACTGTGTCCAGAGCTTCTCCTGGAGTAGTGCGGCTGAGTTTATTAACACAAGTTCTCTTGTCTAAGGCTGGCCACCATACCACCACTCCGTAGAGCATTATTGGTCGAATGATGGCAGTGTAGAGCCACCGAACTATGTATAGGGTCATTCCCCATTTCAGTCCGATGGCTTTCCTGCAGGTATAAAGTACCACTATGATAAAGACATGGTCTCATTACAATTCAGGAGAAATTAATTGGACGCAATCACTATCTTAAACTGCAAGGTGGTAAAGTTTAGTACTAATAGCTATTTATATATATCCTAGCAATTGTAATGTTTTAATAACTTCTTATATTTCATTACAATTCAGGAGATATGAATTGGACGCAATCACTAAAGATTTGACGGATATTGATGAAATCTGCTCTTCTCATCTTAAACTGAAAGGTGGTAAAAGTTTAGCACTAATAGCTGCTTATATATCTCCTAGCAAAAGTATGAAAGATATCATTGAATTTCTTTCAAGATCACTCATGATTTATTCTGAACATGGATCACAATTTTCAGGGACTAATTTACACAAAATGCCTATAATTAATAATGATTTCAATGTCAATTTCCAAGAAAAAAATTCGCAGCCATTGGTCAATTTCCTGCGCAAAAAATTTACTCTAGTAATGAATAATGATCCGAACAAATCGACAACGAAATATGGCACATTCATTGAAAATATACAGTCAACAACTTTTGTATCATATTTTAGTTACCACAAATCAATATTTAGTTTCATTGAGTACGACGAACAAAATGGAAATCTTGAGCAATGAGATGAAAATAAGATTTCGGATTTGGATATAAGTCTGTTCTCCGCCTCATATTTTATATTTCTGTTTATATGTATTGTCTGTAATTAATTCTTGAAAATATAAGACATTTTTAAACTCAATGGCAGTGCGCTATGGAAAATTAAAATGAATTTAAAATAGACCGTCACGTGACACGGGCCAATCCGTAAAATCTTCGCTTCTTTCGGTCGTCCCACGACGGCTCATCTTTTTTTACGATATTAGACGGCATGGCCGTGAACTTCGAGGTGGTTGAAAATGATGTACAAGATTTAAGAAAAACGAAAACAACCCGTTATAGCGCTATTGTACAGTTCCGTTAGGCGCGGGTTTAATGGTTTTAGCCATCGCAGCTTTAGCCGCGATGTTGCGTTTATAAGAATATTTTACCGACTGCATTAAGGCATTACAATATAAGCAGCCAGAATAGATGATATGTGTGTGTGCTTGTGTGTACGAACGAGAAGAGCGCTAAAAATTAAATGTCTTAAGAGCTACTGCCAGCTGCTGCTCCGAACAAGAGTCTTATTAATATGGAGTGGAGCCACCTTTATCGGAAAAGATGTCGTAAATTCGTTTTGGCATTGAATCATACAGGGACTTCAAATAGTCCAAGGACATTTAGTTTCATGCGTTTTTGAGGGCATGTTTTAATGATTAAACATCTTCAATTTTTGTTAGGAATTCATAGACTGTACGCGAAAGCCTGTGACGTTGCTACGGCCGGGGTATGCTCGCAGCGCCGGGGTTCACAGAAATTGATTGGTTTCTGGGTGTGGTAGCTATAATAAAGGGATCTCGGGTTCAAGAAGAAGGCGTAGGTTAGCAGTATAACAAGTTTTTATTATTCTTAAGATTACAGAGTGAAGATATGTGATATATGATATAGGAGTCTGGGTCGTCTCAGGTCCTCCGGATGGGTCTTCCTTCTAACTTGGCTACTCGGCCGCACGTGGCTGTTTGCTGCGTGCTGGTCATCGTCGTCGTTGTCGGTCGTGGGTCTCGGGAATGGGTAACGGGTAGTACTCCAGAGAGATACCCGCTCCTTGATGGCCAAGAGCGTTGCAGGGGTAAAACACGCCCCGAGAAGAAGTACCGTTGCAGGGGTAAAACACACCCTGTAGAGTAGTAGCGTTGCAGGGGTAAAACACACCCTTTAGAGAAGTAGCGTTGCAGGGGTAAAACACACCCTCTAGAGGAGGATAGTTGCAAGGGGTAAAACACGCCCAGTAGATTAGGATGTTAGGAAGGGGGAAATGTATTTAGCAGGCAAGTGTTAAAGGGCACACCTTTTGGCCCTTTGCACCGCCGAGAAAATATTGAGAGATGACTCTCAGGCTGTTCCGAGTTGGACTGCCCCGATTTGAACTGGCGAGGCTCCTTTTATTTTCGAACGTCAGCTGTTCTTCCTCGGATTTGGGGCTGGCGTGTGTCTTTGGTCCGTAGCGCGTTCCGGGTTCCAGCTGATAGTGCCAGACTTATATGTTTTATGGAATGGTTATATTTTAATTATATTTAATGCTGAGGAACTTCAAGTTTGTCTTTCTTATTCTATGAGTATCTATTATTATTCTATATTATATGTAAACAATGAGTGACTTCATGTTATTTCTCTCTTATTCTATGATTAATATGGTGGTTATGTATGTTGGAAATGGCAATGTAAGTTATTGTGGCGCCGGCGCAGTTGGATATGGCGCTGGGCGTAACAAGCCATCCCCATACGTTCTCTATTATATTTAGATCTGGAGAGTAAGGTGGTCACTCTATTAATGAAACATTTTGGGTGTTCAATCCACTTCTTTACCACTGTAGCAGTATGGATTGGTGCACTATCTTGCTGAAAAGTACAATGTTATGTCTCGAAAATGTTGTAAAAGTAGGGAAATTACTTTTGGAGTAGCTCTCTGTAACGTACAACATTCATCTTACACGAAACAAACTGGATATAAAATCTGCCATAATAAGAGATATCACCCCACACCATTATGCCCCCCTCACGACTGTGGTGACGGGTCAAATTAAGTAATTTTTTTTTAAATCATGAAAGTAATAATTAAACCCATCTGGTCAATCCAAGTTAGCAAATTAATACCATTAGTGTCATATGATTTTGAGCAAAAAGAGAGCGAGCTTACCAACGTCAGTGAGTGGTGGTTTTTTTATATTTTTAATCTCTTTAGATGTTTTGCATTTCGTATCACTCGGCGCACAGTTGCTATATTAGCTTTAATTCCCAAATTTGATCGAATTTTAACCACAGAGCACGACGAATCCTCTGCATCCCCTGATGCAGTCTATTCGAATGATCGCCAGAAAAGCTCACTTTTCGGCATAGGGTAAAGCAAAATAAAAAGAAATCATAACTGTAAAGTTACTGCAGCCCGCTCTTATCTCCCACTTTTGTCAACTGTACTGCTCTAGCAAACAAAAAATAAAAAGAAATCATAACTGTAAAGTTACTGACGCCCGCTCTTATCTCCCACTTTTGTCAACTGTACTGCTCTAGCAAACAAACAAAATTGCGTTGAAAGCTTTGTTCATAAATGAGGGAAACAAAATGTAAGACGAAAAATGCATTGAGTCTATTCTATTGATCGGCAGTGTATAAGATCGCGGCACGTCTCAGCATCTTCAAACATTTCGAAATATTACGTTTTTACACTTCGTAATTGAGATTGAGAAATGAAGACAGAAATATTTTCTACTATTCAGAGAGACTTTATTTTCCGAGAATCGATGTGTTGTTCTCAACGACTCTGAGCCAAGACTATTTTTCTATAATCTGGCTCAAGCCCGCAAACGAAAACCACACAACAACAAGAACGAACAGCAATGGTGGCAGGCAAAAGCGAAAACAAAAGAATTCACCGCTGTAGTTCTGAAGTATTTATATGTTGTATGTTTGTCTACGTGTGCAATGGTACACACTGATCTACGATTAAATACTGAAATCAATATCAATTGGCGAAGCACGATTTGTCCCGATTATTAGTTGGATCCTACTGCTCCCAAACGAATATACACGACGAATACAGGGTAGCGCGTCACTTGGTGATCGGTTTGGATCAAGCGCGCCAAACGAAAAGCGAAACGAAAATTCACCGCTGTAGCTGCGTATTGGTATGCGTGCTTGGCCAATGACCCAACTATATTTTTCGGACAACGAAAATGAGAAACGAAAAGGTGGGTCGGCCCCCCTGACAGTGATTGCAGTAACAAATGAGTTATATATAATCTGTTGCGTCCAAGATGGTTAGATGTATGTAAATATATATATGTGTATTACTTTGTGCAAACTCAAATTAGTACATGCAAATCTAGCTCTACTATGTCATACGTATGTGCCAAGAATTGAAAGCGAGGTGCAATTGTTTCAGCACAAGACAATAATTGCGAGTTTTTAATCTTTATGTCTTTACTCAAGCTTCCAATTTTTGGACAAATACCTCTGTACTGGATCGGATTTCCAAGTAATCCACTTTCCTCTTCTGTCGCTGGGGTCTCCCAATGTACTGGATATCCCTCGGCGGTAGAGCTACAGACAGGGTACTGCACGACCGACGCGGTGATTTGCAGCTTGTTGTTTGTTCACAAACACACGAGTCGCGATCAATTTTACACGGAATTGGCAATCAATTGATACATATATGCAATAACAATTGTTGTATGTATGTATATTTATGTGTCACTGTCACTTTGCCTTTCCACTATATACGTATGTACTTTAATGTGCGAGTCCACCCGGGGGCGCTATGAAAGTTTGGAATAGTTTTTCCAATGGGATTAAATTAAGTTTTGGTGGTGCAAATTATTTATATTTAATAGCGAAAAAAGAAACTAAAGATGTGCGTACGTGCTGGTGATTTCAAGTATTTTAACGAACTCTTTTTGGCTTCCTTACAATGCGATCTTAAACCTAATTTATCTAGTGTGGCGAAGCGGGGCGAATTCGCCAAGAGCGAGAGAGAGCTTTCTGCGCTCCCGCTCCGCCTTAATCCATTACACTCTCCAACAAAATTGGCAGCTCGATGCTATAAATAGTCATGCCTACTGGGTTTGCCAATTCTTTACAGTCTGTTTTTATACCCGGTACTCAATTTTGTCAGCCTGTGGATGGCGCGCTTAAGCACGCCTGCAGAAGTTCGCACCTCGGTCACACGTACTGCCCATCTTCTCCCGCAATTGTTGCAATAACTCGTTCTGTTGTCCACTTCTGTGGCGGCGTGTTGTCCTCGTGAACGAGCACTAGACATCCAATGTCCAGTTCTGGCCCTTTCTGACCCGATAGTCTTTGGACCAGCCCTGCCAAAGCTGCTGCTAGAGAGCTGAAAGCATTCGCCACCGCTTCAAATATGCGAAGCTATCCCTGCTACATCTAGCGCATTAGCGCTTCTTCATCGCTCGGATCGTTCCCTGGGGATGCGATTGGCCGGGAGTTAAGCAGGGCCTCTACCAGGTGAGGGCTTAACTCTTCCGCGGTGAATTTGGCGTTACCGACTCCTCTTCTTCCTACAATCCTCCGAAGTGCGGTGCTCTCGGTGGTATGAAACACCACTCAACGCCTTGCCGTACTGCGAGTGCCTTGAGCTGGTCCTGGTCCCTTCGGAATGCTTGGTAAAGCTCGTCCAGCACTTTTTCCGCGCCCATAAAGTTGCTGGTGTCGCTGTACACATCCTCCAGAAGGCCTCTTCTCCCGACGGACCTTATAAAGACAGCCAAAAAACTGTCAGTGAACAAAACTGCAACAAGCTCCAGGTGAGCAGCCTTTGACACAAAACAAACGAAGATGGATGCATTTGTCTTAATAGGGGGCCTGCCACGAATCTTGAGGGACACATAAAATGGGCCGAAAAAAATTTATCCTACAATCAAAAAAGGGGCTTCTTCGAACTCTATCAGCAGGAAGGTTTACCATAACCTGTCCCAGTGGGACGGGCTTATAACGGAAACAGTGCACACAAGTTCATAAGACTCTTGTGCATGCTTCTGGAGCTTTAAATTAGACAAATCTGCTGCCTTAATAGTGTTACATACATACGATAATGTCCGCAGGCGTTATCGCACTTCTTTTGCGTTGTTGCATGCACCCTTCAAATACAGCTGAGTCGACATGACCTTAGGATTTTCTCCGGATCACTAAAACCCAAAAATACCTCAGCCTACCCGACTGGTGATGTGTATTTCTGATACTATTACTAATACATTTTTTATTATCAGAGTAAAAAATTAAATATCTTGACATATTTTTATGTATTAGCTATTAAATTAATAATCAATAATCGAATGACCATTCATTATCAGCAATAAAAGAATCGACTTCTTTCATTGAAAAATTTGGTATTAACTGATCCTGAGTCAGTTTTACTCGTGTGACAGGATCAAAATGACCAACTCGCTGCAAATGCTCTTCAATGTCTTCCCGATGGAGTTATCACAGGATCCGTTAGTATTTCGAATCTTATTTTCCCACATAGAAAATCTGGAACATCACGTTTCTGGAAAAATAATATGTTAATATAATGAGCTGCAATAATTACGTAACATTAAATTTTACTTTTGAAATTCGAAATCCTCCGAGTCGAACTCTTAGAAATATACTGCGGAATCGCGGTAAGAATAGAGAACTTCAGAATTTCACAATCGTGGATGTGATACAAGATTATAATATTCCTTTCTATTGACAACACTTCGCGATACCATACTTACGCTTCAAACCAAATCGATTTTATTTTTATAAATTCGGGACTTTACTTTTTGGGGGGGGTTACCTCAAAAAATATCAACTACTATGGACCTTCAGACCAAACATGGAAGCGAAGCAGGAGAAAACACGGGCTGGGATGACAGCCCAAACGTCCTCTCTGCGTGTCGCCAGGGGTCACACCTCTGACGTGGTGCAAACAGGCCATGTCAGTTGCAAAGTTACTGCCGAAAAACCACTCCAGCACTCAAAGCTGAGCCACACGGATGCCGTTGTCAAAGCAGATACAGATCTGGAGAGGGTGCTTTCAATCAGCAAGAGGGAGGAAGAAAGCCTTCTCTGCTCGCCGGAATCAGGTACCAGCTCCCTGCGTAGGGAAGGGCCGAAGCGTTCCAGGGAAGGAATGAAGGCCTAATCTCAATACAAGGCAGACATCAAGATAAAATGCCGGCTCCAAGGCAAAGCTGACGTCTCCCAGGAGAAGACAGCCAAGCTAGCCTGGGCCGAGCAGCGTGTGGGAGAAGGTAGTTTGCACTTCTCGCAAATGCCCCAAATTCGGGCGTTAGCCGGCAAATACGCCAACAAAGTGGAGGAAGTGCTCGCCAAAAAACGGCAACGCTCGATCGACGACATACCGTCAAAGACAGTCCAGCGAGCAAGCGACAACGCGGGGCCAAGTGCGCAGCATCCCACCGAAAGTGGCGAAGCCTCCCCCAAAGAAGCCCCTAAAATCGAAGGTCAGCGACGTGTTCAAAAGACACTTGATCGTGGTGCTCATTGACCGAAGCGACAACCGAAGCGACTGCTTCAACATCTAGAAAGTGCCTGAAACGGCAAGACTCAGGAAGCTGCTCTCGAAGCAGCTCACCATACAGAGTCAGCTCAAGCTAAATAACGGACTGTGGTCAGAGGGCAGCGAACAAGCCCTGACAGCACTAATGGAAGCTCATTTCCCAGGATGTACCGAGGTTACTGAAGCCGAAACGTATCAGGACCTAACAATCGAGGAACAAAACCCCCCAACAGATCTAATAGCCCCCAAGGAAATGGAATGGGCCATACTCCTTTACGGGCATAAAAGCACCTGGACTAGATGGAATATTTCCAGTCATGTTGCAGGCGACCGAAGAGGTGATCATCTCATGGCTTTTCGCAATATACTCGGCATGTCTGTGTACAGGCTTTATCCCAATCCAATGGAGAACTTCTAGAGTTGTCTTCCTCCCAAAGGCAGGAAAGTGCAGCCTTGTTAGCCCCAAGGATTACAGATCCATAAGGCTTACCTCTTTTCTTCTAAAAACACTGGAAAAGCTGCTGGATCTTCACATCAGGACTGATGACTGATGTCAACCAACAATCATGCTTACCCAAAAGGAAAATCGGTGGAGACAACAATACATTCGTTAGTAGCTCGAGAAAGCTCTCAACAACAAAAAGTATGCACTAGGAGTATTCGTTGATATATTCGGAACAGTTTATAACTTGGCTACAAACGTTATAATGGATCGCCTAGGAGCAACCAACACCCACCCAGCAATCAACCTATGTTGTGGACGGGTTCAATCATAGAGGGGCACCGCTTCCACGGTAAAGGGGGCACACAGAGGCACACCTCAAGGTGAAGTCTTTTCGCTCCTCCTGTGGAATCTATTACGGGAGTTTGTCCATCAACACCTGGCTCCATTATGGAACTTACAACCATTATGGAGACCCAATGTCATGGAAAGGGTAAATAAGGCCACCATTGCGCTTTATGCATCCAAGAAGATGCTTAGCAGCACATGGCGCCTGTCACCTGCTCTAATGCACTGGATCTACATCTCGCTGGTGCGAACAACTATGCTGTATGGAGACTTAGTGTGGTGGCAAGCTACCGAAAATTAGACGTACCATAAGCTTATGGAAAGTACTCAGTGACAGGCTTCCCTCACTTGGGCACAACTATACTCGGAATCGATCTCTCGTCTGATTACATAAAAGGCAGCACAGCGCGGGAAACATGTCGCCACAAGAGTACGGGCACAGTTCAATTGGCAGGGAGATGATCAGTTTTACTGACTACATGACCTGGGGAACTTGCCTCGAGGTCAAAACATATGGGACCTAAAGACTGGAAAAGATGACGGGACCAGACTCAACACCTCAATCTTTATACAGACGGCTCCAAGATGGACGGAGGAGGAGGAGCGGAGTTTTACAGTACGGACCCAGAAATAGGGCTCTCATGTAAGCTACCAGACCGATGCAGCATATTCCAGGCGAAAGTCTTCGCCATCAAGAAGGCAGCAGAGGTTGCTCAGCTTACAGAACGTTGACAGCCAAGCAGCGATAAGATCCTTGCAGTCGTCTGCGGTTAGTTCCAGAAGTGTCCTGCCAAGCAGGGAGGCACTAGACACACTAAGCCCATGAAGTTGCTGGTGTCATCCTCCAGAAGGCCTCTTCTCCCGACGGACCTTTTAAAGACAGCCAAAAAACTGTCAGTGAACAAAACTGCAACAAGCTCCAGGTGAACAGCCTTTGACACAAAACCAACGAAGATGGATGGATTTGTCTTAATAGGGGGCCTGCCACGAATCTTAAGGGACACATAAAATGGGCCGCAAAAATTTATCCTACAATCAAAAAAGGGGCTTGTTCGAACTATATCAGCAGGAAGGTTTACCATGACCTGTCCCAGTGGGACGGGCTTATAACGGAAACAGTGCACACAAGTTCATAAGACTCTTGTGCATGCTTCTGGAGCTTTAAATTAGACAAATCTGCTGCCTTAATAGTGTTACATACATACGATAATGTCTGCAGGCGTTATCGCACTTCTTTTGCGTTGTTGCATGCACCCTTCAAATACATCTGAGTCGACATGAGCTTAGGATTTTCTCCGGAGAACTAAAACCCAAAAATACCTCAGCCTACCCGACTGGTGATGTGTATTTCTGATACTATTACTAATACATTTTTTATTATCAGAGTACAAAATTAAATATCTTGACATATTTTTATGTATTAGCTATTAAATTAATAATCAATAATCTAATGACCATTCATTATCAGCAATAAAAGAATCGACAACTTCTTTCATTGAAAAATTTGGTATTAACTGATCCTGAGTCAGTTTTACTCGTGTGACAGGATAAAAATGACCAACTTGCTGCAAATGCTCTTCAATGTCTTCCCGATGGAGTTATCACAGGTTCCGTTAGTATTTCGAATCTTATTTTCCCACATAGAAAATCTGGAACATCACGTTTCTGGAAAAATAATATGTTAATATAATGAGCTGCAATAATTACGTAACATTAAATTTTACTTTTGAAATTCGAAATCCTCCGAGTCGAACTCTTAGAAATATACTGCGGAATCGCGGTAAGAATAGAGAACTTCAGAATTTCACAATCGTGGATGTGATACAAGATTATAATATTCCTTTCTATTGACAACACTTCGCGATACCATACTTACGCTTCAAACCAAATCGATTTTATTTTTTTAAATTCGGGACATTACTTTTTAGGGGGGGGTTACCTCAAAAAATATCAACTACTATGGACCTTCAGACCAAACATGGAAGCGAAGCAGGAGAAAACACGGGCTGGGATGAAAGCCCAAACGTCCTCTCTGCGTGTCGCCAGGGGTCACACCTCTGACGTGGTGCAAACAGGCCATGTCAGTTGCAAAGTTACTGCCGAAAAACCACTCCAGCAATCAAAGCTGAGCCACACGGATGCCGTTGTCGAAGCAGACACAGATCTGGAGAGGGTGCTTTCAATCAGCAAGACGGAGGAAGAAAGCCTTCTCTGCTCGCCGGAATCAGGTACCAGCTCCCTGCGTAGGGAAGGGCCGAAGCGTTCCAGGCCCTAACATTCGAGGAACAAAACCCCCCAACAGATCTAATAGCCCCCAAGGAAATCGAATGGGCCATACTCCTTTACGGGCATAAAAGCACCTGGACTAGATGGAATATTTCCAGTCATGTTGCAGGCGACCGAAGAGGTGATCATCTCATGGCTTTTCGCAATATACTCGGCATGTCTGTGTACAGGCTTTATCCCAATCCAATGGAGAACTTCTAGAGTTGTCTTCCTCCCAAAAGAAGGAAAGTGCAGCCTTGTTAGCCCCAAGGATTACAGATCCATAAGGATTACCTCTTTTCTTCTAAAAACACTGGAAAAGCTGCTGGATCTTCACATCGGGACTGATGACTGATGTCAACCAACAATCATGCTTACCCAAAAGGAAAATCGGTGGAGACAAAAATACATTCGTTAGTAGCTCGAGAAAGCTCTCAACAACAAAAAGTATGCACTAGGAGTATTTGTTGATATATTCGGAACAGTTTATAACGTGGCTACAAACGTTATAATGGATCGCCTAGGAGCAACCAACACCCACCCAGCAATCAACCTATGTTGTGGACGGGCTCAATCATAGAGGGGCACCGCTTCAACGGTAAAGGGGGCAAACAGAGGCACACCTCAAGGTGAAGTCCTTTCGCTCCTCCTGTGGAATCTATTACGGGAGTTTGTCCATCAACACCTGGCTCCATTATGGAACTTACAACCATTATGGAGACCCAATGTCATGGAAAGTGTAAATAAGGCGCTTTATGCATCCAAGAAGATGCTTAGCAGCACATGGCGCCTGTCACCTGCTCTAATGCACTGGATCTACATCTCGCTGGTGCGAACAACTATATGGAGACTTAGTGTGGTGGCAAGCTACCGAAAATTAGACGTACCATAAGCTTATGGAAAGAACTCAGTGACAGACTTCCCTCACTTGGGCACAACCATACTCGGAATCGATCTCTCGTCTGATTACATAAAAGGCAGCACAGCGCGGGAAACATGTCGCCACAAGAGTACGGGCACAGTTCAATTGGCAGGGAGATGATCAGTTTTACTGACTACATGACCTGGGGGAACTTGCCTCGAGGTCAAAACATATGGGACCTAAAGACTGGAAAAGATGACGGGACCAGACTCAACACCTCAATCTTTATACAGACGGCTCCAAGATGGACGGAGGAGGAGGAGCGGAGTTTTACAGTACGGACCCAGAAATAGGGCTTCCAGGCCAAAGTCTTCGCCATCAAGAAGGCAGCAGAGGTCGCTCAGCTTACAGAATGTGGTCAACCTATTCGTTGACAGCCAAGCAGCGATAAGATCCTTGCAGTCGTCTGCGGTTAGTTCCAGAAGTGTCCTGCCAAGCAGGGAGGCACTAGACACACTAAGCCCATGAAGTTGCTGGTGTCATCCTCCAGAAGGCCTCTTCTCCCGACGGACCTTTTAAAGACAGCCAAAAAACTGTCAGTGAACAAAACTGCAACAAGCTCCAGGTGAACAGCCTTTGACACAAAACCAACGAAGATGGATGGATTTGTCTTAATAGGGGGCCTGCCACGAATCTTAAGGGACACATAAAATGGGCCGCAAAAATTTATCCTACAATCAAAAAAGGGGCTTCTTCGAACTCTATCAGCAGGAAGGTTTACCATGACCTGTCCCAGTGGGACGGGCTTATAACGGAAACAGTGCACACAAGTTCATAAGACTCTTGTGCATGCTTCTGGAGCTTTAAATTAGACAAATCTGCTGCCTTAATAGTGTTACATACATACGACAATGTCCGCAGGCGTTATCGCACTTCTTTTGCGTTGTTGCATGCACCCTTCAAATACATCTGAGTCGACATGAGCTTAGGATTTTCTCCGGAGAACTAAAAACCCAAAAATACCTCAGCCTACCCGACTGGTGATGTGTATTTCTGATACTATTACTAATACATTTTTTATTATCAGAGTAAAAAATTAAATATCTTGACATATTTGATGTATTAGCTATTAAATTAATAATCAGTAATCTAATGACCATTCATTATCAGCAATAAAAGAATCGACAACTTCTTTCATTGAAAAATTTGGTATTAACTGATCCTGAGTCAGTTTTACTCGTGTGACAGGATCAAAATGACCAACTCGCTGCAAATGCTCTTCAATATCTTTACGCTCATATGTAATTCCCGATGGAGTTATCACAGGATCCGTTAGTATTTCGAAACTTATTTTCCCACATAGAAAATCTGGAACATCACGTTTCTGAAAAAAATAATATGTTAATATAATGAGCTGCAATAATTACGTAACATTAAATTTTACTTTTGAAATTCGAAATCCTCCGAGTCGAACTCTTAGAAATATACTGCGGAATCGCGGTAAGAATAGAGAATTTCAGAACTTCACAATCGTGGATGTGATACAAGATTATAATATTCCTTTCTATTGACAACACTTCGCGATACCATACTTACGCTTCAAACCAAATCGATTTTATTTTTCTAAATTCGGGACTTTACTTTTTAGGGGGTGGTTACCTCAAAAAATATCAACTACTATGGACCTTCAGACCAAACATGGAAGCGAAGCAGGAGAAAACACGGGCTGGGATGACAGCCCAAACGTCCTCTCTGCGTGTCGCCAGGGGTCACACCTCTGACGTGGTGCAAACAAGCAATGTCAGTTGCAAAGTTACTGCCGAAAAACCACTCCATCACTCAAAGCTGAGCCGCGCGGATGCCGTTGTCGAAGCAGACACAGATCTGGAGAGGGTGCTTTCAATCAGCAAGACGGAGGAAGAAAGCCTTCTCTGCTCGCCGGAATCAGGTACCAGCTCCCTGCGTAGGGAAGGGCCGAAGCGTTCCAGGCCCTAACATTCGAGGAACAAAACCCCCCAACAGATCTAATAGCCCCCAAGGAAATCGAATGGGCCATACTCCTTTACGGGCATAAAAGCACCTGGACTAGATGGAATATTTCCAGTCATGTTGCAGGCGACCGAAGAGGTGATCATCTCATGGCTTTTCGCAATATACTCGGCATGTCTGTGTACAGGCTTTATCCCAATCCAATGGAGAACTTCTAGAGTTGTCTTCCTCCCAAAAGAAGGAAAGTGCAGCCTTGTTAGCCCCAAGGATTACAGATCCATAAGGATTACCTCTTTTCTTCAAAAAACACTGGAAAAGCTGCTGGATCTTCACATCGGGACTGATGACTGATGTCAACCAACAATCATGCTTACCCAAAAGGAAAATCGGTAGAGACAACAATACATTCGTTAGTAGCTCGAGAAAACTCTCAACAACAAAAAGTATGCACAAGGAGTTGATACATTCGGAGCAGTTTATAACGTGGCTACAAACGTTATAATGGATCGCCTAGGAGCAACCAACACCCACCCAGCAATCAACCTATGTTGTGGACGGGTTCAATCATAGAGGGGCACCGCTTCCACGGTAAAGGGGGCAAACAGAGGCACACCTCAAGGTGAAGTCCTTTCGCTCCTCCTGTGGAATCTATTACGGGAGTTTGTCCATCAACACCTGGCTCCATTATGGAACTTACAACCATTATGGAGACCCAATTTCATGGAAAGGGTAAATAAGGCCACCATTGCGCTTTATGCATCCAAGAAGATGCTTAGCAGCACATGGCGCCTGTCACCTGCTCTAATGCACTGGATCTACATCTCGCTGGTGCGAACAACTATGCTGTATGGAGACTTAGTGTGGTGGCAAGCTACCGAAAATTAGACGTACCATAAGCTTATGGAAAGAACTCAGTGACAGACTTCCCTCACTTGGGCACAACCATACTCGGAATCGATCTCTCGTCTGATTACATAAAAGGCAGCACAGCGCGGGAAACATGTCGCCACAAGAGTACGGGCACAGTTCAATTGGCAGGGAGATGATCAGTTTTACTGACTACATGACCTGGGGGAACTTGCCTCGAGGTCAAAACATATGGGACCTAAAGACTGGAAAAGATGACGGGACCAGACTCAACACCTCAATCTTTATACAGACGGCTCCAAGATGGACGGAGGAGGAGGAGCGGAGTTTTACAGTACGGACCCAGAAATAGGGCTCTCATGTAAGCTACCAGACCGATGCAGCATATTCCAGGCGAAAGTCTTCGCCATCAAGAAGGCAGCAGAGGTTGCTCAGCTTACAGAACGTTGACAGCCAAGCAGCGATAAGATCCTTGCAGTCGTCTGCGGTTAGTTCCAGAAGTGTCCTGCCAAGCAGGGAGGCACTAGACACACTAAGCAAGACCAAGTCAGTGCGGATCTATTGGGTTCTTAGTCATCAGGGCATCGAAGGAAACGAAGCGGCGGACGTTCTGGCAAAGGATGGTGTCGGGCTGGCAAGTGAATCGAAGACGTGCCTGTCTCCCTTACAACGCTACAAAGCGACTTGGAGAAGCGTGTCGAACTGCAGACCGAAAAAAACGAAGCGGCGGACGTTCTGGCAAAGGATGGTGTCGGGCTGGCAAGTGAATCGAAGACGTGCCTGTCTCCCTTACAACGCTACAAAGCGACTTGGAGAAGCGTGTCGAACTGCAGACCGAAAGCAGGTGGAGGAGTACCACCACCTGCAGAATCTCGAGAACCATGTGCAACGGGAGCAACGGAAAACTCAGTCACTACTTATTGCACCTACCACGGAAGGACTGCACACTGCTAGTGGGAATACTCACAGGCCACTGCCTGGCTGCAGCTCATGCAGCCAAGCTAGGAATCACCAGAAGAGACAGCTGCAGAAAATGCGATGAACCCGGGGCCATCGAAACCGTGGCAATGCAACTGCCGGCTCTCTCAAGGGCAAGGAGCAGACACCTAGGTGCACCGGTGCTGGCATCACTAGAAGATGCCTCAAGGAGGACGCCAAGGGAACTGCTTGCTTTCGCGAAAAATACCTCGATTCTCGAGGACATTCAAAACCCAACACTACCTCCGTAAAGGTCCATACCCCCCATCCGGATAACTAAGGGCCATACTGCCTCCATTAAACTTGGTTAAGCAATGACATACGACGCACCCTTCAAGAGGATTTTTTAATTCGATTTAACGAAGTTTATATGACCCAATATAAAAGTAGCTTAGTAGTTACAGCACATATTGTTATCGTTATTATTATTAATGTGATATATATTTGGTATAGTAATAAAACAAATATATAAAAAAACGAGGGGGAACGTTGTGAGCCGCGTCTACGCCCGTATCTTCAAAATTGTAGATTTTCGTCCTTTGTGGGGGCGGAAGGGGGCGTGGCCAAATTTTGAAACAACCTCGTCTCGGTTTGATATCACAGGAGCTTGGACGGAAAATTTGGTTGATCTAGCTCTTATAGTCTCTGAGATCTAGGCGTCGAATAATTCGATCAGTCATAGCGCCCATCCCTGTGTGTGAGAGAGAGCGAGAGGGAACGATGCACTTCGAAATGGTTTTCTTCATTGTGGCTATATTTATGATTTGATGTGATCCAGATTCAACCCTCTGATAGATATCGTCCATGTCTATGTTTCAGCGGTTTTAGTTTTATCGTATCTTTACAATTGTGCATGCCACAGATTTTCGTCCTTTGAGTGGTCGGAAGGGGGCGGGGCGTAATTTTTAAATACACTTGTAACAGTTTGATATCACAGGAGTCTGGATACAACATTTTGTTGCTCTAGCTTTTACAGTCTCTAAGCTATAGGCGCTAATGAAGACGGACGGACGGACAGACAGACATAGCTATATCGACTCAGCTGTTGATGCTGATCAAGATATATATATATATATATATATATATATACTTCATGGGGTCGGAAACGCTTCCTTCTGGGTGTTACACACATCCACTTTTTTGGCACAAATCTAATATACCCCTATACTCTTCGAGTACCGGGTATAAAAAATAAAATAAAATGACCATACTGGCCTATGAGTGGCCCCGCAGAGGGCAGTTCGGGTTAACGTAACCTACTAGGTTCCCAGCCACCAGGGCATCGAAGCGGCGGACGTTCTGGCCAAGGAAGGCGTCGGGCTGGCGAATGATAGAATCAAAGACGTGCCGTCTCCCTTAGAACGCCACAAAGCGGCCTACAGACCGAAAGCAGGTGGAGGAGTATCATCCTCTGCAGAATCTCAAGGACCATGTGCAAAGAACGTCTGTCTGTGCGCGGCGCATGCAGCCGAGCTAGGCATCACCAACCGAGACATCTGTACCGGAAATGTGATGAACCCGTGGCTATCGAAACCCTGGAACATCTCATATGCAACTGCCGGCTCTCTCACGCGCAAGTTGCATATACCTAGGCGCACCAGCTCTGGTATCACTGGAAGATGCCTCCAAGAGGACGCCAAGAAAACTACTTGCCTTTGCTAAAAACACCTCGGTTCTCGCGGAAAAATATAGCCTCGATGGACCGCGATTTATCAAGAATTCAGGTGCAGAAACTATTTGCCCGGAATTGGATCTTTTTTTAATGAATTTCAAAGAAAGGTGTTTATTTTGTAATCAAGGGAAGTCGCGGTTTTTATCAATTCATGAGGTATTCTAAGCATGTGTAATACATTGGAAACACTACTCGACAAAATTAATTTTTTTTCCCGCTGTGGCCAAAAATTACTTTTTCCGGTTGATTTGGGGATTTAAACATTTTTAAGCAATTTTATTTAACTTTCATATTTAAGAATTTTAAATATCTGAAATTTTTTTTCCGAAGTAGTGCTTCTTTTTTTACATAACTTAAGCATCTTTCATCTGGGTGTAACACGAACTTTGCAGTTCGGAAAAGCTGATAAATGCAGCTATAAACCGTACCCAAACATTTGTAGCTGCAGCTTACCGTCTGGAAATTATTAAGCTTTCAAAATCAAATTTGATAATTTTTTGTGGTATTTTTCACCTAAGTTTTGACTTTAAAAACTGGGGAAAAGTAAAAAAAAAACAAAAGAGAACTTTGTGAGCCGCGGCTCTACTTTATACCCGGTACTTAGTCAGTATATATATTTGTGAGCTTACGTAAAAGGGACAAATTGAATTTTAGCCAAAAAAGAAACAAAAAATTACCTCGAACCCTTTCGGAGATTTTTATATATTAGATGTTTTTATTTTTGTTTACATAAGTTGTTTACATCTGTCTTCTCTACATGTCTGTGTGCGAGAGAAAAAGGGAATGAGTCTGCACTTTGTTCCTTCTGACTATACTGATCCGATCTGATCCAGATTCAACACTAGATATGGGCATTTTCTATGATTCTGCGTTTTTGGTTTTCCCGTATCTTAAAAATTGTGGATTCCACACATTTTCGTCCTTTTTGGGGTCGAAAGAGGGTGTAAGACAGACAGATGTAAGATGTTTAGTTTAAGTGAAACAAAATTCACTACCTCTGAAAAAAATACCAGATTTAAAAAATTCGTTAAAAAAAAACTACGCCTACGAAAAAAAAACCATAATTGCTTAAAAATTGTTTAATCCCCAAATCGATCGGAAAAGGAAATTTTTGCAAGTAATGTCGTGCTGACTATGGTAATCGAGCGATTTTTTTTTTTAAGTCAATTACTTAATTAGTTTTGACCTTTCTTTCAAAAGAGTATGTAAATATGTTTTAATTTTTTACGGGCAAAAATGAAACTTTCAAAATACATTAAAAAAAACCATGTCAGACCGTCAAATAGTTTCTGCATATACATTTTTGATAAATCGTGGTTCATCCTCACTTTTTTTTTGGGCAAAGGCCCTTATAGTGAACCTTTATAAACCATTATGAACCAGCTATAAATGGGTTCCAAACACTTAGTAGCTTCACAGCTTCAAAGCTTTCACAGTCAAAATCAATCATATTTTGCTATTTTTTTTTTTTTTAATTTGATTTTAAAAACCTTAAAAAAGTCGATTATAATTAAGTTGTGTGAAAAATAGATGCACTCTGAAAAATATTAAAATAAAAAAACCATTTTTCTTATATACAAAAAATATGTACAGCTTGAAAAAAAAATCCATAATTCATAAAATTTAAAGCCCCAAATCTATCAGAAATCGTCGGTTTGGTTCAAATCGTAAATATGGTATTGCATAGTGTAATCAAATGAAAAAAAAACGGAAGGGAGAGATGTGAGCCGCGGCAAAGGCGGCTCTACTTTATACCTGGTACTCAGTCATGATATATATAAGCTTAAGATTTTTATACCCGGTACTCGAAGAGTAAAGGGGTATATTAGATTTGTGCAAAAAATTTATGTGTGTAACACCCAGAAGGAAGCGTTTCCGACCCCATAAAGTATATATATTCTTGATCAGCATCAATAGCCGAGTCGATATAGCTATGTCTGTCTGTCTGTCCGTCCGTCTGTCCGTCCGACCGTCTGTCCGTCTGTCCGTCTTCATTAGCGCCTATAGCTCAAAGACCATAAAAGCTAGAGGAACACTATTTTGTATCCAGACTCCTGTCCTATCGCACTGTTACAAGCGTATTTCAAAATTTCGCCCCGCCCCCTTCCGCCCACTCCAAGGACGAAAATCTGTGGCATGCACAATTTTAAAGATACGAGAAAACTAAAAACGCAGAATCATAGACACTGACCTTATCTATCAGATTGTAGAATCTGGATCAGATCGGATAATAAATATAGCCACAATGAAGAAAACCATTTCGAAATGCATCGTTCCCTCTCGCTCTCTCTCACACACAGGGGTAGGCGCTATGCCTGATCGAATTTTTTGACGCCTAGTTCTCAGAGACTATAAGAGCTAGAACTACCAAACTTTCTATCCAAGCTCCTGTGATATCAAAACGCAACGAGTTTGTTTTAAAATTTGGCCACGCCCCCTTCCGCCCCCACAAAAGATGAAAATCTACAATTTTGAAGATACGGGAAAACCAAAAACGCAGAATCATAGAAAATGACTATATCTATCAGAGTATTGAATTTGGATCAGATCGGATCATAAATATAGTCAGAAGGAACAAATGAAATTTCAGTGGCCTCCCAAGCGCAGACTGATTGCCTCTCTCTCTCGCACACAGCCGTGTATGTATATGTAGGAAGTAGATAAAAACATGTAGAAATGGCAGATGTAAAAAATTTATGTAAACAAATATGGAAACATCTAATAGATCAAAATCTCCGAAAAGGTTCGACTTAAATTTTTTTTTTTTGGCTAAAATTAAATTTTTTTCTTTTGCGAACATGTAATAAATTACAACAAGCTCACATACATACATACTGACTGAGTACCGGGTATAAAGTAGAGCCGCGGCGCAGACGCGGCTCATAACGTTCCCCCTCGTTTTAATTTATTATATGTTCGCAAAAGGGACAAATTGACTTTTTGCACAAAAAAAGGAAAATTACAAAAAAGAAGCCGAACTTTTTCAGAGATTCTATTTCGATATCCGTTTCTATTTTTGTTTAAATTTGCTTTTTACATCTGTCTTCTTTACATTTCTACATATACGTCTTTATTACGACTCGTGGAAGATAAAGAGAGAGATGGAATGAGTAGCGCTAAGAAGGCGTTGCGTAGCCACTAAAATTTCATTTCTTCCTTCTGGCTATAATAATGATGCGATCTAAACTAAATTCCGCAATTTGGTAGATATGTTTATTCTCTATACCTCTTTTGGTATTCTTGTATCTTTAAAATTGTGGATGCTACAGATTTTTGTCCTTTGTGGAGGCGGAAGGGGGCGTAAAACAATCTAAATTTAGTATGATATCACATATAAACTTTATGGGGTCGGAACGTCGTCCTTTTGGGTGGCACACACATCCACTATCACCACAAATCTAACATACCCCTATACTCTTCGAGTACTGGGTTTGAAAAATTAAAATTTTCAAGGAAATTGTGCATTTAACTGTTTTTTTTTGTTTTTGTTTTTTACTATTCTAATTGTGTGTGAAACTGTAAAACCACTGCATTTACAAATATACTTAATTCGGTACGTAACCTACCTTTCGACGTTCATCAACTTTTGAATAGATATTGTTGAGCTCTTTTATATGGTCATCCTGAAATAATAAAATACAGAAAATAATTAAAAGAATTTTATTTAATAAATCTATTTCCCTAACAACAACTATTACTTTTTGTACCAAACGGCAGACTTAAATCAAGGCAACAAATTTTTTAATTTCAAACATAACCCGTAGTGATCGAAAGTGTTCGCAAAAGAGATAAATTTAGTTTTAGCCAAAAAGAAACAAAAACGATGGGGAACGTTGTGAGCCGCGTCTACCGCCGCAGCTCTACTTTATACCCAGTACTCAGTCAGTATAAATGTATGTGTGCTTGTAATAAATCCCATTATTATATGTTCGCAAAAGGGATAAATTTAGTTTTAGCCAAAAAAAAACAATTTAAGTCAACCTTTTCGGAGATTTTGATCTATTAGATCAGGGGTGCCCAGGCCTATGCTCTTTGGCTCGCTTTGTTTTTGTTTTTACTCTTGGGATAGGAACTCACAGAACGTATACATGAACGGCACCAAGAATAAAAAAACCTAACACATGCAAAAATTATATGTGTGTATGCTATGCGTGGAACCGAAACCGTTACTGTTTGCTTGTGTGGATCGTCGTTGCTCGCGAACGCAAGCTGACCAACAACAATTTCGATGCTTTTGTTGTTTTCTTACTCATTTTGCTTCTGCCTTATCTTCGAGCTTGCACTGAAAAAAACCTTTTTTGTGTCCAACCTGCCGGCAAAATGTTTAATAGCACATGTTTGAGTACATTTTTTTTCGCTCAAAACTATTGTTGCGAATAGCAGTGCATTATATATCCTACAAAATTGATTTTGAATACAAAATTTAATCATTTGGTAAACCTTATTTTTCACATAAGTGAAAATGTATGCAAACATTTTTCTTCCAGTGCACAAATTGAAATACAAAAAATCGGGCGCCTCTTGGTTTTAGTGTTTTTCTTTGTGAGTGTTGGTGATTGCTCTTCCGTATGCTGGCTTTGGGCACCCCTGTATTAGATGTTTCCATATTTGTTTACATACATTTTTTACATCTGCCATTTCTACATGTTTTTATCTACTTCCTACATATACATACACGGCTGTGTGCGAGAGAGAGAGGGAATGAGTCTGCGCTTGGAAGGCCACTGAAATTTCATTTGTTCCTTCTGACTATATTTATGATCCGATCTGATCCAAATTTAATACTCTGATAGATATAGTCATTTTCTATGATTCTGCGTTTTTGGTTTTCACGTATCTTCAAAATTGTAGATTTTCATCTTTTGTGGGGGCGGAAGGGGGTGTGGCCAAATTTTGAAATACACTTGTACTGACGTGATATCACAGGAGCATTGATAGAAAGTTTGGTTGCTCTAGCTCTTATAGTCTCTGAGATCTAGGCGCTCATCTGGACGAGTGGGCACAGCGCCCAACCCTGTGTGTGAGAGAGAGCGAGAGGGAACGATGCATTTCGAAATGGTTTTCTTCATTGTGGCTATATTTATGAGTCGATCTGTTCCAGATTCAACACAACAAGATAGATATTGTCATTCTCTACGATGCTGCGTTTTTAGTTTTGTCGTATCTTTAAAATTGTGCATGCCACAGATTTTCGTCCTTGGAGTGGGCGGAAGGGGGCGGGGCGAAATTTTGAAATACACTTGTAACAGTGCGATAGGACAGGAGTCTGGATACTAAATAGTGTTCCTCTAGCTTTTATGGTCTTTGAGCTATAGGCGCTAATGAAGACGGACGGACGGACAGACGGACGGACAGACAGACATAGCTATATCGACTCGGCTATTGATGCTGATCAAGAATATATATACTTTATGGGGTCGGAAACGCCTTCTTCTGGGTGTTACACACATTAATTTTTTGCACAAATCTAATATACCCCTTTGCTCTTCGAGTACCGGGTATAAAAATAAACTGTGGATGCTCAATCAAGCTCAATGTGACCTCAAATAACACCAACATGTTCCCGTTGCTGGCATATAATGCGAACGATCAGTCGCCTATTCTACTAAATCTTCTCCAATGTCCGGTGCCCATAGAGCATCCTTATAATCTCAAAACGCACAGAGCCAACTGACTTAAATACAAGAAATATGTGAATACCTACATTAAACTAACCCCTTGATAAACTTTGCATGATGAAATCTCTAATCTGTAATCGTTGCTGCAGCAAAAAGCAACCGAAGCCACCCACCAAAGCAGAACTAATCTGGAAATTTAACAAAATGTTTTGGAAAGGCGACTATTGCGACGGCTATTGCAGTAAAAAAAATCACACCAAGCATTTTTCTACGATTAACTACGTATGGAAGGTTTATTAAGAGGAATATATTAGGGTAAGACGGCAATCTCACACTTGCATCCCAGTTGAGGCCGCACAGAGCAGAGAAAAAAATTTTTCTGGACTGATTCTATATGATCCTGGTGCACTTTGTACTGAGGGTACCATACTAAAATCGGACGAACAATAGATAGAGAGTCTTTGTTATATAGGAGTCGTCAAATTTTTTCACCACCTCTTTATTGTTTGGACGTTGACGTGCAATGACTGCACCATCAAGTGGCCCATGGGACACCAGCCGAATGCTGTTACGCGCGAATCCCAGGCCGAAACGCAGCCCTCCTCCCACCCAACCGACCGAGGGGCGCTGCCGCAAAACGCGCGAATCGTTAACCGAACCGATCGCGATCATGCAGGAAAGATAGATGTTAGACTAGTATTCGAGGAAAATTAGAACTAATCTTACTAAAGGAATTTAATGCATATTAAAACTATCGTAAGGAAGGTTTATTAAAAGCGATCTACTAGAGTAAGACGGCAGTCTCACACTTGCATCCCAGTTGAGGCCGCGTAGAGTGAAAGGTAAGGTATAAAAAATTTGCACAACACCATGACTGAAAGCTACTAAGATCGGATTGCAACCTGTAGTGAGATAAGCTGTCCTTGAACTGGACACACAGCTTAACATCATCCGCATACATAAGTACTCGAGAATATGTTAATAAAGAGTGTAAAGAGTAGGGGGCCTAGATGGCTGCCCTGTGGTACGCCCGAAGTAACCATAACTGGTGAAGATAGGGAGTTTTTGAAGAGGACTCTTTGGGACCTGGAACAAAGGTAGCTAGAAATCCATCTCAAGAGATTGGGTGGAAACCCTAAAAGGTCAAGTTTTTGTGCTAGGAGAGTGTGGTTTACAGAGTCGAATGCTTTACTGAAATCTGTGTAAATGACATCCGTCTGTAGATTACCTTGGAAGCCCTTAATGATAAAGGAGGTGAACTCCAATAAATTCGTGGTTGTTGATCTCCGCCTTATAAATCCATGCTGGGCAGGAGATATAAGTGATCTGCAAAGATGCTGCAGGTGCGGAGTTAAAATTTTCTCAAACACTTTAGGAATTGCGGATAACTTTGATATACCTCTGTAGTTCTTCGCGTCAGACTTACTACCTTTCTTATGGAGAGGAATAATGAACGACTCCTTCCATATGGAGGGGAAGCATGAAGAGTTAATGGACAGGCTGAATAGTTTAAGCAACGGTCCACACAGAGACTCGGCGCAGTATCTAAGTACACAGCCGGGAACTCCGTCCGGACCCGGTGAAAACACCGGCTTAACTTTCCGGAGATCAAGAAGCAGAGAGCTTTCATTTAGCAAGGGACTGAAGATGCCGTTCGACCTGGGTAAACCGTATGGGTACGGCTGCCTTGAGTAGCATTCCTGTGAATAGGTTGTTAGAAAGAATTAGGCAAAAAAAATTATTTCCCCACGTATTAAGAAATTATAGCGAGGATGGATGTGCGGACGTTTTACGCTTACTGTTTACGAAGCTGTAAAACTGCTTAGGGTCCTGAGAAAAACGTATCCTGCATCTAGATAGGTAGTTCTTATAGCACTGAGAATTAAGAACTGAAAAGTTTGACCGAGCCATTACATAGCGAGAGAGAGAAGAAGGAGAGCTTCTTGAAATTTTTTGTAAAGTCTTGATTTTAAGTTTTTTAGACTGGATAACTCTTTGATAAACCAAGGGGGCTTTCCAGATCTAATAGGACAGGAAAGTGGGACACAAGACTCAAAAAGTGAGTCAAATGCATAGTAGAAAATGTTTGTGCATATCGTAACATCAGTGCACAAATACAAAGCGGACCAATCAAAATCAAAAAATCAAAATTGCGATATTCGAAGAAGGTGGAGTATACGAGCATGTAATAAAAACTGAAAAAGCGGGATGAATCAGTTTTATACACAGGAATTCCAGTTCTTGTTGAATCTGGACTGTAAAATGTTCCGACGTGAAGTTTGAGTCCACTGCAATCAGAAACCCACTTGCACGTCAAGACGAACGGTCATTTCTAAAGGTTGTGTACCGACCTGCCAAAACTTCAGAACTAAGCATTTCCGGTTTTAACCAGGTCTCTGTAAACACAATTACATGGGATGCAGATGCGACGCTATCCCGATACAGAGTGCTGAGCTTACTACGCAAGCCTCTAACATTCTGGTAGGTGATTAAGAGAGAGGAAACCCAAGTACTCTCATGGCCTTATTTACCATGGTAGAAATGTGTTCAGAAAACTTTAACTTGGGATCTAAAAGAACACCAAGATCATCAACTAGGGTAATTCTCTCAAGAGAACCCCCGCCTAGGGTGTAAGGATTCAGAAAGGCGCTGGCGCGATGAAATGTCATTACTTTACATTTCGAAGCATTTTGCACAACACCATGACTGAAAGCTATTAAGATCGAACTGCAACCTGGATTGAGATAAACTATCCTTGTACTGGACGCACAGCCTAACATCATCCGCATACATTAGTACTCGAGAGTATGTTAATACCAAAGGCAGGTCATAAATGAAGAGTGTAAAGAGTAAGGGGCCTAGATGGCTGCCCTGTGGTACATAAGAGATTGGGTAAAAACTCTAAAAGGTCAAGTTTTTGTGCTAGGAGAGAGTGGTTTACAGAGTCGAATGCTTTACTGAAATCTGTGTTAATAACATCCGTCTGTAGATTACATTGGACGCCTTTAATGATGATGGAGGTGAACTCCAATAAATTCGTGATTGTTGATCTCCGCCTTATAAATCCATGCTGAGCAGAAGATATCAGTGATCTGCAAAGATGCTGCAGGTGCGGAGTTAAAATTTTCTCAAACTTTTAAGGAATAGCGGTTAAGTTAGATATACCTCTATAGTTCTTCGCGTCAGTCTTACTACCTTTCTTATGGAGAGGAATTATAAACGACTCCTTCCATATCGAGGGGAAGTATGAAGGGTTAATGGACAGGCTGAATAGTTTGAGCAACGGTCCAAACAGGGACTCGGCGCAGTACCTGAGTACACAGAAGGGAACTCCATCAGGAACCGGTGAAAACACCGGCTTAACTGTTCGGAAATCATGAAGCAGCGAGCTTTTATTTGACAAGGGACCCAAAACTCCGTTCAGCCTAGGTAAACCGTATGGGTCCGGCTGACCGTAGTAGCTTTCCTGTGAATAGGTGGTTTGCAAAAATTAAGCAAGAATTGACAATTGCTGATCATTATTTGCCGATGTGCGGACATCTTACGCTTACTGTTTACGAAGCTGTAAAACTGAAAAAGACATATCCTGCATCCACATAGGTAGTTCTTATAGCATTGACCGTTAAGAACTGAGAAGTTTGACCAACTTCTTGAAATTTTTTGTAAAGTCTTGATTTTAAGTTTTTTAGACTAGATAACTTTTTGGTGAACCAAGGGGGTTTCCCAGATCTAACAGTACAGGAAAGCGGGAAACAAGAATTAAGAAGTGAGTTAAGTGCATCGTAGAAAATGTTTGTGCCTATCGTAACAACAGTGCACAAATACAAAGCGGAACAATCAATATCCCTAGTGAAGTTATTAAGCTACGCAAACTCGACGAAGAAACATCGTTTAAAGCGGACAAGTGCTGCTCGTAATTTGCGATATACGAAGAAGGTGGAATGAAAACTGAAAAAACGGGAAGAATCAGTTTTACACACAGGAATTACAGTTCTTTTTAATCTGGACTGTAAAATGTTCCGACGTGAAGTTTGAGTCCACTGCAATCAGAAACACACCTGCACGTCCAGACGAGCGGTCATTCCTAAAGGTTGTTTACCGACCTGCCAGAACTTCAGAACTAAGAATTTCCGGCTTTAACCAGGTCTCGGTGAACACAATTACGTGGGATGCAAGTGCAACACTATCCCGACAAAGAGTGCTGAGCTTACTACGTAAGCCGCTAACATTCTGGTAAATAATTAAAAGAGAATAAGTTAGTTTTTTGGACGGGTGAGGGTAGAACGGGAAGATGAGGATGGAGCACTGGCCTGATTAGTAGTGAGCGTTATTGGAGGCCTATTGTTCTTCTTAGCCTTAAACTCCTTCACCACAAAGTTCTCTGGCCAAAATTTGGCAGAGCAAATGGTGTCAAACTGTGTTGGGGAGACGCTTATATTGAAAGAAGCTATCTCCCTGGCATTAAAGAAGTTAAACTTCTCCACTTTTAAGCCGACGGCTTTTATTTTGCTTCGTATAAAAGCCGTAAGACAAAACTTGTCGTTTAGGTGTGATCACCACCAATCTTTGTCTTGGCACCACAGGCCTCTTACCGGTGATGGCAGTACCCAGTGATCCGTGTCGTATATTTATTGGTGGGATCGGAATGGACGGGATAGCTAATTGGTTGGCCGACTCGACGAACGCAGACGTTACGACTTTTCTGGCTGCATGTTCTCCGAGGTGATAAATTCGGCAACCGAATTTGCATCACCAGCAGCTGTCGTTGCCCTTGGAGTGGCAAACGATATCAGCTGCTGCAAATTTCGAGTGTTCGGAGTCAGTTCTTCAGCAATGGGAGGCTGAGGGACAGTTGGCACTTTCAGATCCCGCGGAGTGAACCTTTTGCGCCGAGCAGTTGCAAACTGCCAAATTGAGACTCCATGGCTAGTAGCCTATCGTACTGCTTTTGTAAGACAACGGTCAGCTCTCTAAAGCCCTTTCGCGTCTGCTTTATAAACATGATCATGTCACTCTCAACCACCCGGCATGCAGGGGAGCAGGGGATATTCGGCTGATCAGGGGTGATCTCCTTCTTGCATGTTTTTTTGGCAAAGACCACAGAGAATTCCCTTTAAAATAAAAATGAAAAAATTAAACCAAAACAAATTTCAAAACAATTAGATATCAGACCAGTTTGCCAGATAAACGCTTAAGGCGGAATAAGTGAGCTACCGCACGGAAAGTATCGAGAGCGAGAGAAGAAGAACAGGTATTTAAATTTGGGTTATAGGGAGAAAGTGATACTAAAGCAAAGACAACAAGATGAGAGCGGGCTAAATGATATGTGAGAGCGTACATACAAAGAGCAACAATAAAACGAGGGGGAACGTTATGAGCCGCGTCTGCGCCGCGGCTCTACTTTATACCCGGTACTCAGTCAGTATATATGTATGTAATTGAGCTTACGATATTCCGATGTTCTACATATAACCGTTATTTTTCTTACAAAAAATAGAAAAAAAATGTGTTGCCAACAGTTGTAACGGAATTTAACGGCAAAATTCGCATACAAAGATTTTGTCTCTAGATCATTCGATCTTTGCCAACGAATGGTGTAGGTCAGCTTGGTGCAAATAATAAGAAAAAAACACCAGACACGTGCCCATTTTGCAAATTATGAAAAACGCTTTATAAGTACAGTGCATCTGTTCAAGCAAATCAGTATTTAAAAACTCAGTGCAATAATTCTGAGCAAAAATCAGTGAAAAATATTGAGAGAAATAAAAACAAAATAAACCCCTACCCTTTAGGTTACCAAAACCAAAATACTGAAGGAAATTTGTACATGTGTTTTACATCTGTTCATTTTCTTGAGGGGCATGTTCCACAAGCTAAAGCAATCTCGGCCGATTTGTGTTTGAGCTTATATAGAGCTTTCTTCCGAATTGAAACCCAGTCTAAAGCCCAAAACTCTCACCTTGACATGAGTCTGATCAAATATTGCGTTTTTCATAGGGGCTCTTTGTGATCTGCCAATCCAAGGCTCAGCTTTGCTTTGGTGTGCGCCCATATACAAATTAATGGTGAATCCAACTCAAAAGAAGTCCCAAGTTTTTTTTTTCATTGACCATGTTAACCTTGGACAAACCAAGGTGTATGTTCCAACAGTACAGTCAACACCAAGTACGAGGGACAAGTTTGTCAAAGTCAGGATAGACATCGTCGTACTGGATGTGGGAACAGGAGCAGAGGATAGATCGATAAATTAAATTGTATTTAAATCTATTTTTATACCCGGTACTCGAAAAGTATAGGGGTATTTTAGATATTTTGTAAAAATGGATGTGTGGAACACCCAGAAGGAAGCGTTTCCGACCCCATAAAGTTATATATTCTTGATCAGCATCAATAGCCGAGTCGATTTACCTATGTCTGTCTGTCCGTCCGTCTTCATTAGCGACTAGATCTCAGAGACTCAAAAACATAGAGCAACCTAATTTTGTATCCAGACTCTTGTGATATCACACTGATACAAGTGTATTTCAAAATTTCGCACCGCCCCCTTCCGCCCACAAAAAGGACGAAAATCTGTAGCATGCACAATTTCAAAGATACGAGAAAACTAAAAACACAGATAATATTTCGTTTTCGACTTTTCCTGAGTTTTCAAAATCGAATTTTCCGAAAAAAAATAGCGCAAAAAATAAAACAAATTTGAATTTGAATGCTCAATAATTTCCAAACGGCAAGCTGCAGCTACAAAATGTTTTTGGGTAAGGCTCTTTAATATTACAAAGTTCAATACAGTCAGATGTAAGATGCTTAAGTTATGTGAAAAAAAAGACGCACTACCTCTGAAAAAATACCAGATTTAAAAAAAATTCTTAGAAAATAAAAACTATATCTACGAAAAAAACCATAGTTGCTTAAAAATGTTTAAGTCCCCAAATCGATCAGAAAAAGTAATTTTTTGGCCACAGCGGTGATGGAAATGGAACAATGGAAATTTTTTGGGTATTTTGGAACTCTTTGTCACTACGATCGAATATTTCGTGAACCTTTGGAGAAAGGGAAGATTTCTCAACAAGAACACAAGCGTCAAAAGACAACCTTTCGGTTGCGATTCAAAACGATTTCATTAAAGTTAGCATGGAACATGTGACTTAAATTCTACTGAAAGAACGGGAGAGTGCCAAATACTTCGCTATTATCATTGTTGCTACGCCCGATTCAAGTCATGTCGAACAAACAACTTATATAATATGGTATCTTAATTTAAATTTTCAGAATAAGACACAAAGGACGAAAATCTGTGGCATGCACAATTTTAAAGATACGAGATAACTAAACTAACGCAGAATCATAGAAAATGATCATATCTATCAAAGTGTCAAATCTGGATCAGATCGGATCATAAATATGGCCATAATGAAGAAAACCATTTCGATAGGCATTGTTCCCTCTCGTTATCTCTCACACAACGGGGTAGGTGCTATGCCCGTTCGTCCAGATGAACGCCTAGATCTCAGAGACTATAAGAGCTAGAACAACCAAACTCTCTATCCATGCTCCTGTGATATCACTTTATTTAAAAAATTTCGCCACGCCCCTTCCGCCCTTACAAAAAACGAACATCTGTGGAATCCACAATTTTTAAGATACGAGAAAACTAAAAACGCATATTAATAGAGAATGACCATATCTATCAGAGCGTTGAGTCTATTATAGCCAAAGGGAACAAATTAAATTTCAGTGGCCACGCAACGCCTTCCAAGCGCTTACTCATTCTCTCTCTCTCTCGCACACATTTCCACGAGTCGTAGTAAAGACGTATGTAGATGTAGAAATGTAGAGAAGACAGATGTAGATAACAAACGTAAACAAAACAGGAAACAGATAATATCTAATATACCTAGTACATATAAAAATCTCCAAAATAGTTCGATTTAATTTTTTTTTAAATTTAATTTATTGGCTTAGATTTGATTCGTCACATTTGCGAATATATAATAAATTACATATATCGTAAGCTCACATATATACTGACTGAGTACCGGGTATAAAGTAGAGCCGCAGCCTTTGCCGGGGCTTACAACGTTCCCCCTCGTTTTTATTGTCGAACTGGCTTGTTATTACTTAATAAGTTTATTCAAAATGGCGGCTGCGAAATGGCGGCTCTCGTCGACCTCTGTTCGAAAAAGACAGTAGCCGATCTTCAAGTCTTCAGCCTCTTGTAGTGAAATGAAATAAGCAATGACTTAACTTTATCAAAATTTATATAATTCTGTATGGGTAATGCCAAACTAGAAAAAATGTGGTCAAAAAAACATTTGGTCTCATTTAAAAAATATATTTTTTAATTTGTTTAGGCTAAATAAATGTTAAAAATATGTTATCTTCCTGATAAAATTTTTTTAAAGAGAATCGGATCAATAGAACAAGCCCTGCGATTGAAGTTTGGACGCAAAACATGGTTTCGAGAAAAACGTGTTTAAAGTTTGTAGACATTGGGTAGTTGCGCCCGAGGTAGGTGCGTTCAAGACGCTATTACTCAAGAAATTTGTATCATATCAAAAGG
The DNA here is from genome assembly GCA_963969585.1 of Drosophila helvetica. Taxonomy (NCBI): domain Eukaryota; kingdom Metazoa; phylum Arthropoda; class Insecta; order Diptera; family Drosophilidae; genus Drosophila; species Drosophila helvetica. Next base: position 23,562,168 of record OZ018402.1, on the reverse strand, counting down.
CCGCAAGTATGACTGCCCGCAAAAGAGGTCAGACTGACCTTGCAGCTATTCTAAAGCTACTTGCTTTTAGCCCAGGCATGATACGATCTTCACCAGACGATGCATTGGTTTCATATTAGAGCAAGGGATTACAAAGAACAATACGTCGCCATTAGAGAGGATACAAAAAATGGAAATTGTAATATACATCTTCACTATAACGAAGTGGCTGAAAGAAAGAAACAATGCAGACAGTGATATGCAGACAATGATATTTCAGAAATAGTAGCTAAAGTCAGTCTTAGTGAAAATCTTCTGTAACATACCTCCAAATCATGTTCCTAATCTTGCCTTAATACAAATATGAAATTAATAATAAAGCTAGAATGGATAAAAAACATTATTTTCATATTTATTAAAAAAAAAAAAAATTTGAAAAAAGGGGCGTTGATGGGCAGTGCCAACCCCATTTTTTTTTAATCCATTTCCAAATGAGATCTATAATGGTATCCAAAAAGTTTTGCACGGAAAAATTAATAAGAATTCGATTTATTAAGAGTTATTATATCAGAAAAAGTGTAAATTTGACCTATAGTGCAATGGAACCAACGTTATGTCTGCATTTAAGCAGTTAAAAAGGCTTTCCTGTTCATGTCATAACTTGAATCTAGTTATGGACGATGTGCTAGAACAAAATCTCTTTCCAGAAGTTAAGGCTTTAATAGGTTGCTCAAAAAAGCTTGTTAAATACTTTTAGCACTCCAGTCTCAACAATAAATTGCCAAATACACTGAAACAAGAAGTTAAAACTAGGTGGAACTCCATATTCATTATGTTTAATAGTATATTTGAGGGTCAAGATGATGGAAAACGTCTCTTATTAGAGAAAAATTAGGTTCATCGAATTGCTTTCTTGGATATAAAACTTTTTGGGAATCTCTTTTAGAATTCCTTAAACTATTTAAAGAGGGCTCAGAAAAAATGAGTTCCGACAAAGAGCCCACTATTCATATATATCCGTTATGGTATGTAAAATTGGTTTAAATATGCTCAACTGATCAAGTGGACTCGGCATTAATAAGATAATTAAAAAAGCAAACTTTAAGAAGTTTGGAAACACGTTTTGTGCCCACCACTGCGCGTTTTGTTGGATTGTTTCTAAATCCACCATTTAAAGAATTGTTTTTTTTATCTGAGGAAAAACGGGAGAATATAGTAACTAAGGTAAAAACAACGCACAAGCATTCGAAAATACTTTTGTTGAAAACGAAAATTTGACAGAATTTTCCCAATTTATGGATGCTAATTTTTCCAAAAAAAAGAAAAATAGAAAAATATTATTGTTATAGAAATTTATAAATATTTGAATATCACTGGCCAAGAAAAGGACATTTTAAAGTTTTGGAAAAATGCCAACGACCTAAAACTTTTGCAAAAACTGGCGCAAAATGTTTCATGCATTCCAGCAAGTTCTGCTACAAGCGAGCGTCTTTTTTCCACTTCTGGCAAAATACTAAATGAAAAGAGAACTAGACTAAAAAGTGAAAGCCTAGACATGTTAATTTTTGTACATACAAATATGAAATCAATTTCGCTTTTTAATCTAGTTCTCCTCTAATTTTTCTTCTCATTTGTAAATATCATACTTCGACTTTTAAATTAAGAAAAAATGAATGGTTATTATAGATTCAAATAAGTTTTTGTATTATATTTAGTTATATTTTTTGATTGAGAAAAATGTAATAAACAGTAATATCTTGAATACTAATTTTGTTACTTTTTTGGGGGCTTGACCGGTCCGGGCCAGGACTTTTCGAAAAATAGTCGGGTCGGGCCTTAAAAAATGTGCTGCGGGATTCGGGCTTGCAGGGCCCCAAAATTGAGACCCGTTCCCATCTCTACTACCTACCCACATCCCAACCTCCCACACTCACCTCACACCGGGCCGGACTAAGTGTGTTATTCGACACGTGCCGAGAGTCAGCTTGGGTGCAAGTAGGGGGATTAAATATGGAGAATTCAAATAAAAACAAACAAATAAACGAGTCTGGCACTCCCCAATTTCCAAAAGGGAGCAATCCCGTACGGGAAAGTTAGCGGCCCAATGGCCTGGCCTGACCCCCTATACAGCAGGTACAACCTTCGTGGCGGAACACACTAGGGCGAACCCAAAGGGGTCCCATCCCGAAATTGGGGTGGGTGGCAAATGGTTTCCAAAACTGATACCTTTGCAGAGAGGCTATGCAATCCTGCAGCTGCTCTGCCTACTGGTAATGTGGCGGGGGGCGAAGTGCCATCGACTAGCGCAAAAGCATACACATATGCAGAGAGGAGGAGTGCTGGCAACATACTCCGGCGGCAAAATGCAAGGACAAGGTCTGTGGATTAGCAACGAAGGATTATAAGCTAATTGTAGCTCAAAACGAAGGTAAAATCCGTACCTGCATTCTTTCAAGAAAGCATCTAAATATCTTTCTGCTCCATAACTTTAGCAATGGCGACAACATGGCGGTAAGCATAGAGCTGCAGGGGACACAACTAAGACTGATGTCGTCAAGAAAGCGATCCTCCCAGAGACCTCGTTCGCAAGCTAGTCCGCTATAGTGAGAGGTCAGACACAGGCCTGATAATAGACTGCGACGCCAACGCTTACTACGCCCAATGGGGAAGCTCGGACATAAATGTAAGGGGTGAGTAACTTTTCAGCTTGATCCTAAACTCTAACTTATTGATTTGCAATTGGGGCAATGACCCTATTTTTATAATAAAGAACCGACAAGAGGTTATCGACCTCACTTTAGTGTCTTACAAACTGCTAGACATAGTCAAGAGTTGAAAAGTCCTAGAGGAACATTCCTTCTCTGACCACAGGTACATCGAGATGATACTATCTCTCGAGAGCCCGAAACTTACTGACTTTATTAATCCCAGGAAAGCCAACTAAGAAAAATATAGTACAGTAATGGAGGAATTACTTCCCTCTAATGCACCAATATGCTTGAACACAGAGGACGACCTAAACCGTCTAGTGAACAAGTCCACTGAAGCATGCAGCACAGCCTTCACAGACATAGTGGGAAACGAGGGGGAACGTTGTGAGCCGCGTCTAAGGCCGCGGCTCTACTTTATACCCGGAACTCAGTCAGTATATATGTATGTGAGCTTGTTGTAATTTATTACATGTTCGCAAAAGGGAAAAATTTAATTTTAGCCAAAAAAGAAAAAAGTAATTAAGTCGAACCTTCTCGAAGATTTTGATCTATTTGATGTTTCCATATTTGTTTACGTACATTTTTTACATCTGCCTTTTCTACATGTCTTTTTCTACTTCCTACATATACATACACGGCTGTGTGCGAGAGAGGGAATCAGTCTGCGCATGGAAGGCCACTGAAATTTCATTTGTTCCGTCTGACTATATTTATGATCCGATCTGATCCAAATTCAATACTCTGATAGATATAGTCATTTTCTATGATTCTGCGTTTTTGGTTTTCCAAAATCTTCAAAATTGTAGATTTTCATCTTTTGTGGGGGCGGAAGGGGGCGTGGCCAAATTTTAAAACAAACTCGTCTCGGTTTGATATCACAGGAGCTTGGATAGAAAGTTTGGTGGTTCTAGCTCTTATAGTCTCTGAGAACTAGGCGTCAAAAAATTCGATCAGGCATAGCGCCTACCCCTGTGAGCGAGAGAGAGCGAGAGGGAACGATGCATTTCGAAATGGTTTTCTTCATTGTGGCTATATTTATTATCCGATCTGATCCAGATTCTACAATCTGATAGATATGGTCATTGTCTATGATACTGCGTTTTTTTATTCCTCGTAACTTTAAAATTGTGCATGCCACAGATTTTCGTCTGTGAAAAATGAAAAGAGCATTCGGCCCGTTGTATGTTAGTCCGTTAGTCTCTCTCAATCCATAGGCTGTTCTCATCGTTGGAGCTAACTCGACAATCCATCTGTTCTGATCGTTGAATTAAACAATAATAATAGTTGAGTGATTTTATTGGGTGATTTTCTGAGTGATATTTAGTGTTTGATAAAAAATAATTATTTTGCTTCATAATGCCTGAACAACGTCGAGGTGGCTCAAGTAGCAACACTTCTTTTGTAGAAGAGGACGATTCAGGTGATCTTCTGAGGAAATGAAACGCAGTAAAAAGGGATATCGACAGAACAGCGAAAGCTAATCAGTTGGAGCTGGAATGTCGTATACAAATTTTAGATACATATAGCGCGCGCGTTCTCGTTTCAGTTGCAAATTGACAATATTGACCCAGACTTAGCATCGCAATACGAACTCAAAGAGTTGTGCGTTTTAACTAAAGCGTTTTTAATGTCTCTTAAAAGGCCAGGCCATCCTACTTCTTTCAACGAGTCAGCCCTAAACACCACCATGTCAAATACAAGGTATCTGCCCAAGATGAAATCGCCAAAGTTGGGCGGGAGACCCAATTAACTCGATATTTACTTGGCACTTTTTTGCTCGACTCTGACCCATTAACATCATGGCTTAGAGAGCGGTTTTGGGCTGAAAGCGGCTTGTGGGGAAAAATTTTTTGTGGGTGAGGAGTCTGCGGTTTAATTATAGTTTCAATTTAAAGTTTGGCTTAGCCTTGAGAGAGATGGTAGATCTACAAATTTATCACAGAATTTGGCCCCTGAATCTCTCCATCCTTTCTTGTTTTTTGGATGATTTTCGATTATACAAAATTTGTTTCCATTCTACAACATTTTTCCCGAAAAGAAGAAAGAATTTTCTGATTTATGATGCAATATTTAATATATAGGAAAAAGTGTCCAATTTAATTATATATATTTTTTGTTTGTATACCTGGAAATTTTCTCAAATTTAATTATATTTTTTTGTTTTTGACTAAATATATAAAATTGGGAAATATTTTTGTGGTTTTTATGATGGCCTGGCCCATGTCTGCTTGCATTTTTTTTATGTAAGATATACATCTATGTTGAGCTTTTCGTTTAGCTTTTCCACTCACGTACTCGGATATTTTTTTGTAGAAATCGCCTGTTCGTGATTAATAAATATAATAAATCATAATGTCATATAATAAACAAAAAACTTTCTGGGGCCTCCAAAGGTTTTGTAATGGAAAATGTTGAAACTTGCAATAAGGAAAGGTTTTAAAAAAAAGTAAAAGTTTTGGAGAAAGGGATACAATGGTGAAGTGGATTCTATTTATGCGAATTATGATATCTACTGGAAATCTAGTGTTTTCCAGAAGGGCATCAGAATGTCGTCCAAACTGAACTTTTATTATGCACCTCTCCCACTTTTTTCGTGTCTGCTCTGCTCCTCGTCTGCCTTGCCCGCCTTGCAGAAACAGAAAAACTATTAAACTGCGCCTTCTTTTTCTTTTTTCGTCTGTGCATAGTAGATTCTGACATGTCCCTAAGCAACGTCGAAAAATTCAATCATTTATTGAATTGTCTAGAAAACGAAGTATTAGGCACTGTCAAGGCTTTCCCAGTGAGTGATCAAAATTATGCCAAGGCTCTCGAATCGCTAAAGCAGGTGTATGACAATGAGCGTTTTATGTTTCTTGATGGCGTATCTAGACTGTTTGAGTTACAGGCGATGCAGGCGCCATCGGCAAGCGCATTACGGTCACTCATTGACACGGCATCTGCCATATAAGAGTCGCTACTGTCAGTAGGGGATGACAAGCAATAGCTCACGCCTTTCTGAAATACCTTGTTCTGTCGAAAGTTAATGCGAAGACTCATTCCAGATGGAAGGAAGCAGCATCTGTCGGCTGAAGAATCTACTTCCGGAAAAATTGGCAATTTGGGAAAACATCGCTGGCTGTATCCCAAGCAAACAAAGGTCAGGAAATAAATTGTTTGTTTTGCAAATCGGATCATTTCATTATGAGTTGTTCGTCGTTCTCGGCTGCGTGTGTCATGGACTCGATTTAGGTTTGCCAAGGGAATCCAGCTGTGTATTATTTGCTTGCGAAAGGGGCATAATGTCTCAGCCAGCAAGTATACACGTTGCAGAGTTTGCTCAACGCCCCACCACACATTTTTGCATCGCTACAATGTTGACTCGGGTGCAACGCCAACCGCCCGCGAGGCTGTCGGGTCTCAGGGAGCGGTGGCTGCTGAAAATGCGAATCAGCTGTCGTCGAATCATGCAATGCCAGTGGATTCAGATCAAGTAGTTCTGGCTACACCAATTGTGGACATTAAAAGTTCGGGCTCGCAAGTAAATTGTATTACCGAGGAGTACGCTCCAAACTTATAATTAAAACACATTCGGAAAGATATTAACTTATTGGGAATCGGAAAGGCTAGCTTGTCTGCGCACCAAATGGTGCAAACCACAGTCTGCTGTCGCGTTCAGCAATTTTAAATAGCCACCGACTTCGTCATTTTGAAATCGATTTCTTCGTATCATCCAGAGAAAGCTGTTCCGTCAGACTCGCTGACAATTCCTACAGATTTCCCACTGGCCGATCCAGGATTCCATAAACCCCAAAAGGTGGATCTGCTACTAGGAGCGGATGCCTTCTTTGAGATACTGAAAGATGGTCAATTAAAACAAAAAGACACACTAACTTCGCAACGGCCCAAACATTCTGCCGCGAGCTCCGATACCAGAATGCCTGGCAGCGGGCCTGCTCAAGGCCTGGCCGCGCACCCAGCTGGCAACGAATCTCTGCCGGCTTCAGTATTGTACGCAGCAGATCGTTGTCTGCCTGCTGGATCTTATGGCGAAGTTCTGCCGCAATACGCTGCACTTTCCCGAAGACACATCCCAAATTGAGCAGCACTTTTCAAGAACGATTGTGTGTCAGGGACACCTTGTGCCCATACATCCCGTCGCCATACCCGTGCATTGGGCATTGTCAGAGCTTTAGAATCACCCAGCATGGTTGCACTGTTCTCAATACCGGCTCCTTCGTCAAGTCCAAGTTTGCCTTCAAAGTTTATATACCCGCAACGCGAACGATTGAGGACTCGGAGATTCCGGACGATGTAGAGTAGACGTAAGTTTAGTTTCTGTTAAATATATACAAATACATGTACTTCCTGTGAAAAAAAAAAAAAAAAAAATAATGGCTGGTGTCTGGTCGCTGCAGATCCAAAGGACCCCGAAGTATTGAGGCAGCTCTATGGTGTGCACATAGCAGGAGTTTTGCACTTTTGATAATGTTTTCAAACGTTTCTGGGAGTTGGAAAATGTTCCAAATACGTCTATAGAAATACTGTATACCCCCGAAGAACTATGTGTGAAAAATCTTTCTTGACACCATCACAGGATTACCCTCCGGACGATTGCAAGTTTTTATGCCATTTAAGTCAAGCCCGTCATCTCTCGGTTCGTCGTTTGAGATAGCCAGAACACGATTTTTATACCCGGTACTCGAAAAGTAAAGGGGTATATTAGATTCGTTGTAAAAGTGGTCTGCATGATTACATTCATTTCCTAATCGACAGTACTGTACATTAGTATACTGCACTCAAAAATACAGCACTCATTTCTTGCTGTACAGTAGGACGTAAAAAAAGTTTACAGTATTTAGCTGGTCTCACTGAAATTGAGTGACAGTGATAGTTGTACTCTCCATTTATGAGTTATATGTGTTTTCTCGTTGTAGCACATTGTACACGAAAGCAAATTATGAGTGCATATTTTGTGTTCTGTCACACAACTGTCAAATGAGTTCCTGGAGAGATTATGGGTTCAGTAGTTTGGAAAAAATTGACATTGCAGGCGCAATGAATTCACAGGAAAAGTTTTTGATAATGGGAATTTATATATTGTATATATATAAAAGTGAAAGCCTATCTCGTTGTTGAGTATGAAGTATCTGTATCATATCAGAGTATTGAATCTGGATCAGATCGAAATTTTAGTATAGCCAGAAAGAACAAATGAAATTTCAGTGGCGTTTCCAAGCGCAGACTCATTCTCTCTCTCTCGCACACAGCCATGTATGTATATGTAGGAAGTAGATCTAGACATGTAAAAAAGGCAGATGAAAAAAACAAATGTAAAGAAAAATGGAAACATCTAGGGCCGGTATCTCGACTTCCGGTTACGGTGCCGGTTTTGGAAAGTGAGGATAAAGTTGACCACCTGATAAACTGGTCGGTAAACAATTCGTTCTCTCAAAATCCGTTTGACAAACAGAACGAAAAAAGTGTTGTAAAGCGCACAAATTTTCTGTACAGCGCGAAATGTGCAGGAATGCTTTGATTATTGCATCAGCTGTTTATGCTTTGTTTACTCTCGTTCGGGATTTGCAAAAATGTCCAAAGGTAAAGTTCGAGGGAAAAACTTTTCCCAGCTGGAGCAGAATATTTTCGTTGATCTCGTTGAGAGCTTCAAAGACATATAGAAAACAAGAAGAGTGCTGCCATAATATGGAAAGAGAAAATGGAAGCGCGGAATCGGCTTGCCGCAAAATTTGCTGCATAAAGTGTAACAATTCGCCCCTGGAAAGCACTCAGGGAATCTGCTGTCAATATTTTCAGCTTTCAAATTTTCAATCGGTCAACCGACCGCCGGTTGGAAGTTAAGCGGATCTCAGCCGCCGATTGGAAGTGAATCCTGACATGACCCCTTGAGAGAAAAAATTTTTGTTATCGAACACTTTAACGTTCCGATTCGTGCTAACCCGAAGTCGAGATATCGGCCCTTAAAAGATACAAATCTCCGAAAGGGTTCGACTTAATTTTTGTTTCTTTGTTGGCTAAAATTCAATTTGTCCATTTTGCGAACATGTAATAAATTAGATATATCGTTAGCTCACATACATATATACTGACTGACTACCGGGTATAAAGTAAAACCGCGGCCGTAGACGCGCCTCACAACGTTCCCCATCCTTGTCTTTAGAAAGGCGATTATTCCAAAAAACTGACATAAGGTCAATGTTCATGGAATTCATGGAGGAATACGTGTCGCTAGGCCATATGACTGCAATAGAAAATTCGATCCCGGTAGAGCCGCATTGTTTCATACCGTATCAATGCGTGGAACGACCTCAAAGCACATTCACTAAGTTACGAGTGGTCTTCGATGCGTCGTGCAAAACTACGAGCCAAGTCGCGCCCAATGATCTACTCATGGTTGGAACAACCATCCAGTCGTGCCTATATGCCACGTTGCTGAGATTTCGCTATCGCAAATTCGCTATTACAGCAGACATTACATAAATGTACCGCCAAGTCCACGTTGACGAGGCGCAGCCCCAATTTCAATTAATTATTTGGAGACGGCCAAAGTCAATACGGTGACTTATGGCAATGCCAGCGCACCGTTTCTGGCTGTGAGGTGTTTGAAGTATCTGAGCGACACTCATGTAAATTCGCATACAATTGGATCAAAGCCTCTTGCTTCAGATTTGTATGTTGATTACCTTCTTACAAGAGCCGACACGAAATCCGAGCTAAGGATATTGCGTCAACAATTAGTTTAAATCATAGAACCAGCAGGATTCGTGCTGACGATATGGGCTGATAACTGTCAAAAAGGTGTAGCCCAAACCATACAATATATAGATGTGTCAGTTCATAAAAACGGCTTTCGCAAACGAAGTCTGAGAAATGCGGTACCAAGCGTTCGGCTCGGTACTAGAACTGTTCGGCTCATGACGCTGCTCTAGCAGAAGCCGACAGCAACGAATCAATTGCATTGGTGTATGTGTTATAATACACAAAAAATTTGTGATTTTATGCATTGACAGTTGTTGGGTTTTTGGTTTCTGTTTTTTTTTTGTTTTGCTTCAGCGTATTTGAATGTATGGGTAAGCATTCTCACTTACTTTGCGTTCGTGTGATAGTATTTAAGGCCGCTAGAACTGAATTTCCTGAGTTCGTATCAGTTTTTGGATTTATCATAGCCGAAACATTTTTTTTGATGAAGACTTATCTTTATTTGCAGCTTGTCATATCAATGGAATATCCATTTACGCCTCTGCAAAAAGTATCGGATACTGTAAAGCATCATAAGAACGGTGAATTTCGCTTATGCGAATTAAGCTTTATCATCCTTTATATGCATTTAGAGGTTTTTTATCAGCATGTATTGTAACTTAATAGCTTTTTACATTTTTAGGCACTTTTTGGATTTTAGGGTTATAGTTAGAAGCATTTTTTGAAGCTGCTTTACCAAACTCGGTTTAAGATGAGGAATATTTTCCCACCTTAATTGCACTTCCCTTTCATCCTCACCAATAAAAAAAATTTGCAAAGATTTAGGATCTTTTTGGGGACCTGGGTTTAAGCTCCCAATTTTATGATAAACCTGGTCTTGAACTTTAGTAGTTGTCATAAATCCTTCGTTTATTCTTGAAGCCCCAAAAGACGACATTTGAAAGCAGCAATTATATCTTCTGATTCTATCTATAAAATGCCTACTATCAGGATGCACATCAAATAGCAAACTAAATTTTGCCCATATAAAATGTGCATGTGGAGGCAATTTCGGTCGGCTAAACGATTTCATCTCAAAATGTATGGGTTTAACCTGGTCGTGTTTGGCTTGCCGGGAGATTGAGGATGAAATCGAGTTTATGCGGCAAACTCGAAATGGGTTTCTGGATGTCCGGAAGCAATTTACCGCTCTCAATGAGAAGTTCCTGACCGTGGAATCACAATTTCTTGGCCCCAAACTCTTGAGCGAATCTCCTAGACAAAAAATCCCGCATAATGGCAACAGCAATCTCTTACAACCCAAACGAAAGCTAGAGGAACACAATTTTGTATCCAGACTCCTGTCCTATCACACTGTTACAAGTGTATTTCAAAATTTCGCCCCGCCCCCTTCCGACCACTCAAAGGACGAAAATCTTTGGCATGCACAATTTTAAAGATACGAGAAAACTAAAAACGCAGAATCATAGGGAATGAGCAAATCTATCAGAGTGTTGAATCTGGATCAGATCGGATCATAAATATAGCCACAATGAAGAAAACCATTTCGAAATGCATCGTTCCCTCTCGCACTCTCTCACACACCGGGGTGGGCGCTATGCCTGATCGAATTTTTTGACGCCTAGATCTCAGAGACTATAAGAGCAAGATCAACCCAACTTTCTATCCAAGCTCCTGTGATACCAAACCGAGACGAGATTGTTTCGAAATTTTGCCCGCCCCCTTCCGCCCCCACAAAGGACGAAAATCTACAATTTTGAAAAAAACGAAGAATCATAGAAAAATTACCATATCTATCAGAATGTTGAATTGGGATCAGATCGGATCATTAGTATAGCCAGAAGGAACAAATGAAATTTTAGTGGCTTTCCAAGCGCAGACTCATTCCCTCTCTCTCTCTCGCAGACAGCCGTGTATGTATATGTAGGAAGTAGATAAAGACATGTAGAAAAGGCAGATGTAAACAATTTATGTAAACAAATATGGAAACATCTAATAGATAAAAATCTCCAAAAGATTCGACTTAATTTTATTTTCTTTTTTGGCTAAAATTAAATTTGTCCCTTTTGCGAACATGTAATAAATTACAACAAGCTCACATACATATATACTGACTGAGTACCGGGTATAAAGAGCCGCGGCCGTAGACGTGTGTAGTATGCATATATATAGCCAATACCCACTGTACCAAGAGTACTTAAAAGGGAACACACTGTAACACTTTGTTGCAGTGTTTATGCAATAAACATTCCCAGGCATATTCAGTGCGACGAAATACGATCACACATATATGCCTGGTACTACATTAGTGCAGCGTCGGCATGTATAGCATAGCCGACGGCACTTGAATATGATCCACACAAGCATGTGGATCTTCCCCTCGCGCCCCACGCTATCAACAGCGCTGGGCATATATAACAAACATATAAATGCGGCCGCTCCGCTGCCGGCGTTGCTGGCGGCGCAGCTACGCTGGCCCTCAGCCAAGTAGAATTTAAGAAACATACAAAAGATTCATTCAATAAAATTATATCAGAAATGACGGATGTCTTTTCTTTAAAATCCCTATCTCTGGAAGTTATATTTACATGGCGACCGTGACAGGACCAAAAAGAAAAAAAAAAAAATATAAATAATTCTGCAAAAACGGTTTTCACGCAAAAACAAAAGAAAATGTGCATTTAAAATACACTTCCAAATACACTTCCAAATGTAATTTTTATCAGCTGAAAATCAAATCGTCCAATAAAAACAAAAGAAAATGTGCATTTAAAATACACTTCCAAATGACCGTGAACAGTGAGAGCCAAAAATAATCCTGCGTATCCAAATTTCACGTTTAAATTGCCTCTAATAAATTACTGGATTTTCATAAAAAAAAAAAAAAAATTAAACAAGAAGCGTGCTGACATAAAAGAAGATAAAGACCTGAAAAGGCACCGACAGCGCTACATAGAGCGTACGACGAATACCTGTGCGATGACCGGCACCGGAACCGCCTGAGCCCAGAGGCCCAGGACATCAGCAGCCGAAAAATAAATTCGCGTGAGAGGCCTAACGCCTCTTACGCCACCGGTGGATGCCAATCTGGAATCAGATTTAATAAACGCTGCTCCCCTCGAGCAAAGGGACAAGCCAAGCCTACAGGAGGCTCTGGAGGCTTGTCCAACCGATGGACCACGCCCACTCACAATAGCTGAGTACCGGGCACGCCAACAGCCGCAACAGCCCAAGCCAAAGAAAAAGCGGGGAGGGAAGCGAATTAAACTGCTCCGGGAACGTAGGTTGGTCAAAGACCTACTACGGACAGAAAAAATCAACGAGGACCAGGAAAAATTGAAAACCCAACTGGAGGAACTCAACAACAAACTTTGCGATGCAAAGTAACGCAATAAAGGCTGCATTTTGCCAATGCCTGAATTGCCAATAATTTAAACTTCTACCCACAAGTCGATGCGTAACACGCTGCTTGTAAACTACTAATATCTGTTAGGCTTTCACTAAAAACATAGGACTGAAAAAAAAAAAAAAAAAAAAAAAAAAAAAAAACCAATGTAAATCAGCCCTATGCCCTAACACTCTATCTTCATATTTTCAAAAATTAGTTTTAATATTAATTAAATATATTTAAAGCATCTCAAAAACTAATATGAATGAAAGACAATACTATAAGTAAGTTAGGAAATGACACCAAAAATAAGCCATATATAAATGGCATACTTTTTCATAGAGAAACAGGGATTGTCACCAGCATGGGTTTAGTAGACACCAAGACAGTGGATTCCACTGCAAATGTAATTAATAAAGTAGAATCAAAAGAAATTGATTTAGGCTTTACTAATACCCTGTTGATGATAATTGTTGTTATTCTGTGTGCTAACGTCTTTTTCAAAATTTATAAGCTGCACAATAAATGCCTTAAAAAGAAATATTTGAGTAAGGCTAATGATTTGGACAAAATATAGAATTTGAAAGGGAAAAATAAAATGACAACTCTAAACGCAATTAGGAATGTTTATAACAGGGACCCAAATTTTAAAAACAGAATTTTACAATTGGTCTCAACGACCCCAAGGAGCATATTAGAGCTCGAATATATGTACATGAGTACATTTCATTTAGAATTTTCGCCCTTAATAGACTGTTCAAAAACACAAAAAGCAATTGTGTTAACTACCATTCCAGGTATTGTAGTAAAATCAGTAATAAATGAACATTCGATACTGGGCAGAGTAATTGACTTTGCAATATTTAAAACTTAAAACCAAGAATGGAATGGCAGGAAATTTACAAATCATTAGAAGAAAATAAAAGTAGATTTGACAAATCATACAAATCACTTACACAAAATAGGACAATACAAAGAGCTACAGTGAATAGGCATGCGACCATATTAGTTGAGTGTTTCAACGAGGCACGTACACTAATACATGAAAATAGAGAACGCATAAAAGAACAAAATTGGTCGCAGGTATCAAAATTTTTGATCAGACTTCGATCAAATTTGATATCGATTCAAAGGAAATTCAATTTGGATATTTCAATTCCAACAGTTTTGAATACTCCATTGACAATAGACATAGAACAACCCGGAACAAGTCAAACTCAAGAACTTGACCGAGAAGTTGAATCAATTGATCAAGAAACAGAAGTGGAAGAAAAAGATCTACACGATCTAACGATCCAAGCTGTATTAACAGTACCACAATATCAAGATCAAGAATTGTCTGATTCCGATTCACTGAATAGTGTGATAGAACAAAAACACATCAGAATGGCAGACGACACAATTGCCCAACGGGCATATATCAAAGATATTTCGCACGCCATACCTGAATTTAACGGACAAAAACTTCATTTGCAGCGATTCATAACAGCGATTAAATTAGTTAACCTAACAAAAGGCCCTTATGAATCTTTAGCAATCGAAGTAATAAAATCAAAGATTATAGGATCAACACTGTACAAAGTTCAAGAACTTACAACAATAAATGAAATTATAAAGAAATTACAAGACACTATAGTCGGTGAAACGTCTGACGTAGTCAAAGCAAAATTGGCAAAAGTATGCCAAAAAGGAAATACTGCAACCCAATTTACCACAGAAATCGATAATTTGCGAAAGCTACTTGAAGCTTCGTACATCGATGAAGGACTACCAGCCGAACATGCCGATAAATTCAGTACAAAAGAAGCCATTAGCACAATGGTTAAAAATTGTGAGCATGGTAAACTAAAAACCATTTTAGAAGCAGGTAACTTTACGACCATGAACGACGCCGTCGCAAAGTATATACAATGTAGTACTGAGATGACTGGCAATGCTAATTCAATATTGTACACGCGTAGAGGACAAGCTTATCGCGGTAGTAACTACCGAAGTAACTATCGAGGTAGAGAAAATGGTCGTGGTTACTACAATAACAGCAATTCAAACAGGAACTTCAATTACAATAACAATTATCAGCCAAATAATTATAGAGGTCGTGGTAATTATAGAGGAAATAACCGTGGTAACGGCACATCCCATAACAACCAAAACTACGTCAGAAATGGGAATAGAGGACACAACAATAATGTCCGTGTTACCCAGACGGCTTCGGGAAACTCCCAAACTCCTTTAGATACTCCAAACTATTAAAAGCAAAGGTTCAAACCATCAATCTCAATCTTAACATTTTCGTGTCATTTAACAATGCCAATACAGGAAAACATCTAACATTCCTAGTAGATACAGGAGCGAACATATCGCTAATAAAAGAAACTTCAGATGTCTTCAACGACATACAAATAAATAGTAAAATAGATATTCAAGGCATAGGTGAAGGTATTATAAAATCCCTAGGTCTTGCACCAATAGAGCTACAGACAGATAAATACATAATTCCTCACAATTTCCATTTAGTAAACAAAAATTTCGCAATCCCATGTGATGGAATAATAGGGATTGATTTTATAAAAGCATTAAATTGTCAAATTGATCTAAAACCTTCAGAAGACTGGTTTATAATACGACCAAACAATATAAACATTCACATTTATGTTCCAATAACATACAGTTCTGGTAACAATACAATACTTCTACCAGCAAGATCACAAGTTATTCGAAAAATAGAACTAACTTCAAGTGAAGATAATGTTCTAATTCCAAACCAGGAAATCCAAACTGGTATTTTTGTTGCAAACACAGTTGCAACCACGCAAAATGCGTTTGTCCGATTACTGAATACGACCAGTACCGACCAATTAATTAATATAAATAATTTAAAATATGAACCACTTTCGAATTACAATGTAGTTCAAACAACTTCTAAAATCAGGGAACAAACTGTCCTAGCTCAGCTCAAAAAGAATTTTCCAGCTCCATTCAAACAACCATTAACGGAATTATGTTCCAAATATAGTGACATATTCGGGCTTGACACCGAATCAATAACAACAAATAATTTTTATAAACAAAAATTGAGATTGAAGGATGACGAACCAGTATACATCAAAAACTATCGAAGCCCGCATAGCCAAGTTACAGAGATCCAGAAGCAAGTAGGAAAATTAATAGACGACAAAATAGTCGAACCGTCCGTATCAGAATATAACAGCCCACTATTACTTGTACCAAAGAAAGCCCTTCCGGGCACTGAACAAAAGAAATGGCGATTAGTAGTTGACTATCGTCAAATAAATAAGAAACTCTTGTCAGATAAATTCCCACTACCTAGAATTGATGACATTTTGGATCAACTAGGTAGAGCAAAATATTTCTCATGCCTTGACTTAATGTCAGGTTTTCATCAAATTGAACTAGAAGAAAGTTCACGTAATATAACGTCTTTTTCAACGAGCAATGGCTCATATCGCTTCACGCGATTACCATTTGGTTTAAAAATAGCGCCAAATTCATTTCAGAGAATGATGACTATTGCATTCTCTGGACTTGAAGCTTCGCAAGCATTCCTATATATGGACGATCTTATAGTCATTGGTTGTTCCGAAAAACATATGCTCAAAAACTTACAAGATATTTTTGAGGTATGTAGGAAACACAACCTAAAATTACATCCACAAAAATGTTCATTTTTCATGCATGAAGTGACCTTTCTCGGCCATAAATGCACTGATAAAGGAATCTTGCCAGATGACAAGAAATATGACGTCATCAAAAATTATCCAGTCCCGCACGACGCGGACAGCGCTAGAAGATTCGTTGCATTCTGCAATTATTACAGACGTTTTATTAGAAACTTCGCCGACTATTCCCGGCACATAACCAGATTATGTAAAAAGAATGTTCCATTTGAGTGGTCAGATGAATGCCAAAATGCATTTTTACACTTAAAAGAGCAACTCATCAAACCAACTTTGTTACAATACCCAGACTTCACAAAAGAATTTTGTATAATAACGGATGCAAGTAAGCAAGCGTGTGGAGCGGTTTTAACTCAAAACCATAAAGATCTCCAACTTCCAATTGCATACGCGTCCAGATCATTCACCAAGGGCGAAAGTAACAAAAGTACAACAGAACAAGAATTAGCAGCAATTCATTGGGCAATTACTCATTTTCGACCATATATTTATGGAAAACACTTTACAGTGAAAACGGACCACAGACCACTAACATACTTATTTTCAATGGTCAATCCTAGCTCAAAACTTACACGCATGCGGCTCGAATTAGAGGAATATGACTTCACAGTCGAGTATCTAAAGGGAAAAGATAATTATGTAGCGGATGCGTTATCAAGAATAACCATCAAAGATTTACAAGAAATACACAAAACAGGAACAATACTAAAAGTCACTACCAGAAACCAAAGTAAACAGAAAAATTCCTGCGCAGGAACAGAAAAATTAGATTTGCCTAGGCAAACTCTAAATAAAGCTTCTCAGCCCAACGTATATGAAGTCATTGTAAATGACGAAGTACGAAAGGTAGTGACCTTGCGAATAACAGATTCAAAATGTTTGCTAAAACATGGAAAAAAAGTTATAGCAAGAATTGATGTTGGCAATATGTACACCAACGGAATTCTCGATTTAGGTCAGTTCTTCCAAAGGCTTGAATTACAAGCCGGTATACTAAAAATTAGCCAACTCAAGATGGCACCGAGCGATAAGATCTTTGAAACTATTTCAATAGAATCTTTTAAAATAATGGGCAATAAGATACTAAAATCATTAAGAGTAGCGCTACTCAAGCCGGTGACCCAAATAAATAAGGAGAAAGAAAAAGAAGCTATACTGTTTACATACCATGACGATCCCATACAAGGAGGACATACAGGCATAACAAAAACCTTGGCCAAGGTCAAAAGATATTATTTCTGGAAAGGTTTAACTCGCGATATAACCAAGTACATACGAAAATGTCCAAAATGCCAAAAAGCGAAAATAACTACGCATACTAAAACTCCATTAACAATAACTGATACACCTGTACATGCTTTTGACAGAGTGATAGTGGATACAATAGGTCCATTACCAAGATCAGAAAATGGCAACGAATATGCAGTCACTTTAATCTGTGACTTAACAAAATATCTAGTTGCCATCCCAATATCAAATAAAAGCGCAAATACGGTAGCAAAAGCTATCTTTGAAAAATTTATTCTGAAGTACGGTCCAATGAAGACGTTCATCACGGACATGGGTACAGAATATAAAAATTCAATCATTAACGACTTATGTAAATATCTAAAAATAGAAAACATAACGTCAACAGCGCACCACCACCAGACAGTAGGAACAGTAGAAAGAAGTCATAGAACTTTTAATGAGTACATACGTTCATACATATCGGTTGATAAGACTGATTGGGACGTATGGCTCCAATATTTTGTCTTCTGCTTCAACACTACACCATCAATGGCACATAATTATTGTCCATATGAATTGGTATTCGGTAGAACACCAAATATACCAACAAAATTTTATAGTATAGATAATATAGCACCTATATATAACGTAGAAGATTACTCTAAAGAGAGTAAATATAGGTTAGAAATAGCTTATAAAAGAGCAAGAACTATGCTCGAGG
The DNA here is from genome assembly GCA_963969585.1 of Drosophila helvetica. Taxonomy (NCBI): domain Eukaryota; kingdom Metazoa; phylum Arthropoda; class Insecta; order Diptera; family Drosophilidae; genus Drosophila; species Drosophila helvetica. The sequence goes on along the minus strand of OZ018402.1, from coordinate 23,543,742 downwards.
AGAATAAGAGAAGAAATAAAATTATATATGACTCGAAAATAAAAGATTTAGAAATAGCAGTAGGAGATAAGGTTTTATTGAAAAATGAAACAGGTCATAAGTTAGATTTTAAATATACTGGACCATATAAGGTAGATAGTATAGGAGAAAATGATAATATAACAATTTCAAATATAAAAGACAAAAAACAAAAAGTACATAAGGATAGACTAAAACTTTTTTACTCATAGATAGAATTAGTATGGCCATACATAAGTATATCTATAGGAATATATCAAATCTTTTTAATTTTCTTTACTAAAACAAAAAAAAAAAAAAAAAAAAAAATTTTTTTTTTTGAACTATGGGATATATATGTATGTATTAGTATTAAATTCATTTAATTAAAAAAAAAAAAATTTTTTCTAAATATATTTTTCTAAATAACTATCATATTAAAATTATAAAATAACTTCATAAATATTACGTTATTTTTCAAAAGGAGGGAGATGTAGTATGCATATATATAGCCAATACCCACTGTACCAAGAGTACTTAAAAGGGAACACACTGTAACACTTTGTTGCAGTGTTTATGCAATAAACATTCCCAGGCATATTCAGTGCGACGAAATACGATCACACATATATGCCTGGTACTACATTAGTGCAGCGTCGGCATGTATAGCATAGCCGACGGCACTTGAATATGATCCACACAAGCATGTGGATCTTCCCCTCGCGCCCCACGCTATCAACAGCGCTGGGCATATATAACAAACATATAAATGCGGCCGCTCCGCTGCCGGCGTTGCTGGCGGCGCAGCTACGCTGGCCCTCAGCCAAGTAGAATTTAAGAAACATACAAAAGATTCATTCAATAAAATTATATCAGAAATGACGGATGTCTTTTCTTTAAAATCCCTATCTCTGGAAGTTATATTTACACGTGGCTCACAACGTTCCCCCTCGTGTATAATAAGAACTGTGAAGCTCTTCAAAATAGGCATTAACCTCGGACTCAACCTCTTCATTGTTGGCAAATATTTTTTCTTCCGAGCCATTTTTTCAAGTTTGGAAATAAGAAATAATCAGAGGGAGCTAAGTCTGGCGAATAATGGGCGTAAGGTAGCAATTCAAATTTTAATTCATTAATTTTAACCATTGCAACGGCAGAGGTGTGAGCCGGCGCATTATCATGATGGAACAACGCTTTCTTTTTCGCTGAATGTGGTCGTTTTTTCTGGATTTCATCATGTAAACGCTGCAACAAGTTCGCATAATATTCCCCGTTGATAGTTTTTCCATTTTTGAGATAGTCAATATATATGATCCCGCGCGCAACCCAAAAAAACCGACGCCATGACCTTGCCAGCAGATGCAACAGTCTTCGATTCTCCTCGTTCAGTCCATTGTTTTGACTGTTCTTTCGTCTCAGGTGTATGACCAGTGATGGACCCATGTTTCATCCATGGTTATAAATCGGCGCAAAAATGCGGCTCTATTTTTCCTACAAATAGCCAAGCACATGATGGAAACATCCTCACGACGCTGTTTTTATTCTGAAGTCAGCAAATGCGGCACCCATCTTGTGCATAACTTTTTCATGTCCAATTTTTCGGTCAATATGCGATGTACAGCACATTTTGAAACGCCTACACATTCAGCTAACTCACGAACTTTCAATCGCCGGTCACTCAATACACATTTTTTAATTTTGGCCACCATTTCTGAAGTGGTCATCTCATTTGGACGCCCATTACGATGTTCATCTTCGCAGCTCAAACGACCTCACTTAATCTCAGCAACCCAATATTTTATTTTTGTAAACGAGGGAGCAGAATTACGTAAGGTAGAATCCAGCTCCTTTTTAATATTGGTTAAACTAAGACCTTTTATATGAAAGTATTGTATCACATAACGATGACCAATTTTGTCCATGTTTGCAAATCAATAACAAGCGTTCTCTATTAAAATCGACAAAAAAAAAACTGTGCAAGGCAAAGGCACCAAACTTCAAACTTAAGCTTTTAATAGTCGGTACTTCCGACTAATGTGTTGTCTAATATTGTTAGTGTCACTTCTGGAGTTCCACAAGAAAGTTATTTGGGCCCGCTTCTCTTCATCTTATTTGTGAATGACCTACCCCAAGTTATAGCATTCTCTCATACGCTAATGTATGTGGACGACGGAAAAATCTGTCTGCCGTACTCTGATTGGTATTTGCACACACACCTTCAGCTGGATCTGAATGAACTCCGAATGTGGTGTTCAAACAATCTGCTTTTTTTTAACTTTTCGAAATGCAAACTTATGACCTTTTAACGTCGCGCTCCACATTTTGTGTCATATTCTCTTGGAAATCATTCCCTGGGTCGAATATCGAGCTCAACTGAACTTGGAGTCCTTTTTGACCACATATTGTGTTTTAATAGCAATATATCCGCAACTGTAAATAAAGCCAATGGTGTATTAGCCTTAATCAAGCGTTGGTCCAAGGAGTTTGACGACCCGTATGTGACCAAACAACTCTATATTTCTTTAGTGCGTCCGATATTGGAGTATTGTTCTTGTGTGTGGAGCCCGCAGTATAAAGAGCAACAAGCTGTCCTCAAATCAGTGCAAAAACAATTTTTAATTTTTGCGCTTCGTAATCTAAGCTGGGACTCTTGTAGATTCTTGCCACCTTACCGATCTAGGCTGTAACTTACAAATCTTCCTTCATTGCACTATCGCAGAATATGCAATGGAGTAATGTTCATACACAAGCTCCTTCGTGGGATGGTCGATTCCCAAACACTCCTGAGTCTGATTGACTTATCCGTTCCCTCTCGACCTACCCGTACCTTTCGGCCTATCAGGCTTTCTTTATGTAGGTCGAACTATGCCCAGCATGAACCTTTTAGGGTTTTATGCCATAACTTTAATACACTTTACCATATTTTATCCCCTGAATTATCTTTTAATAGTATAGTAGTCAATATTTACCACCACCTGAATACAGCTAATCTTTAATTTTATTAGTATTATTTTTCCTCTTACTTCCTCTCCATATTAATTTATTTTTAATTATTCAACTTTATTAGCAGAACTATTGTTAATTTTTTAAATAAATAAATGGGCAGTTCGAAAAAACCAAACCACCACCAAAAAACATCAAAAGTCAATTAAAACAGATTTCCATATAGTTTTCTCCCGATATTATTTTCTAAATCTATTGAAAGTTAACTAATTCACCCAATTAACATATACATATGCAGTGGCGAGCAGTCACTTTTGCTCGCATATTCGCCCATAAAAAATAAACCATACAAGATAATCAAGCAAATTAACAAATAGGAATAAAAAACAATAATATATGAGATGAATTCAAAAAGTTTGAAAGTAAAAACAACGAGGGGGAACGTTATGAGCCGCGTCTGCACCGCGGCTCTACTTTATACCCGGTACTCAGTCAGTATATATGTATGTGAGCTTGTTGTAGTTTATTACATGTTCGCAAAAGAAAAAAATTTAATTTTAGCCAAAAAAAAACAATTTAAGTCGAACCTTTTCGGAGATTTTGATCTATTAGATGTTTCCATATTGGTTAACATACATTTTTTACATCTGCCATTTCTACATGTTTTTATCTACTTCCTGCATATACATACACGGCTGTGTGCGAGAGAGAGAGGGAATGAGTCTGCGCCTGGAAGGCCACTGAAATTTCATTTGTTCCTTCTGACTATATTTATGATCCGATCTGATCCAAATTCAATACTCTGATAGATATAGTCATTTTCTATGATTCTGCGTTTTTGGTTTTCCAAAATCTTCAAAATTGTAGATTTTCATCTTTTGTGGGGGCGGAAGGGGGCGTGGCCAAATTTTAAAACAAACTCGTCTCGGTTTGATATCACAGGAGCTTGGATAGAAAGTTTGGTGGTTCTAGCTCTTATAGTCTCTGAGAACTAGGCGTCAAAAAATTCGATCAGGCATAGCGCCTACCCCTGTGTGTGAGAGAGAGCGAGAGGGAACGATGCATTTCGAAATGGTTTTCTTCATTGTGGCTATATTTATTATCCGATCTGATCCAGATTCTACAATCTGATAGATATGCTCATTCTCTATGATTCTGCGTTTTTAGTTTTCTCGTATCTTTAAAATTGTGCATGCCACAGATTTTCGTCCTTGGAGTGGGCGGAAGGGGGCGGGGCGAAATTTTGAAATACACGTGTAACAGTGCGTTAGGACAGGAGTCTGGATACAAAATAGTGTTCCTCTAGCTTTTATGGTCTTTGAGCTATAGGCGCTAATGAAGACGGACGGACGGACAGACGGACGGACAGACAGACATAGCTATATCGACTCGGCTTTTGATGCTGATCAAGAATATATATACTTTATGGGGTCGGAAACGCTTCCTTCTGGGTGTTACACACATTAATTTTTTGCACAAATCTAATATACCCCTTTACTCTTCGAGTACCGGGTATAAAAACGAGGGGGAACGTTGTGAGCCGCGGCGTAAGACGGTATACCCGGTACTCAGTCAGTATATATGTATGTGAGCTTGTAATAAATTACATTATTACATGTTCGCAAAAGGGATAAATTTAGTTTTAGCCAAAAAAGACAACAAAAAATTAAGTCAACCTTTTCGGAGATTTATATATATTATTTCCATTTTTGTTTACATACGTTTTTTACATCTGTCTTTTCTACATGTCTAAATCTACTTCCTACATATACATAAACGGCTGTGTGCGAGAGAGAGAGGGAATGAGTCTGCGCTTGGAAGGCCACTGAAATTTCTTTTGTTCCTTCTGACTATATTTATGATCCGATCTGATCCAGATTCAATGCTCTGATAGATATGGTAACTTTCTATGATTCTGCGTTTTTGGTTTTCCCGTATCTTCAAAATTGTAGATTTTCGTCTTTTGTGGGGGCGGAAGGGGGCGTGGCCAAATTTTGAAATACACTTGTTCTGAAGTGATATCACAGGAGCATGGATAGAGAGTTTGGTTGCTCTAGCTCTTATAGTCTCTGAGATCTAGGCGCTCATCTGGACGAATGGGCACAGCGCCCAACCCTGTGTGTGAGAGAGAGCGAGAGGGAACGATGCATTTCGAAATGGTTTTCTTCATTGGGGCTATATTAATGAGTCGATCTGATCCAGATTCAACACTCTGATAGATATTGTCATTCTCTACGATTCTGCGTTTTTAGTTTTCTCGTATCTTTAAAATTGTGCATGCCACAGATTTTCGTTCTTGGAGTGGGCGGAAGGTGGCGGGGCGAAATTTTAAAATACACTTGTAACAGTGCGATAGGACAGGAGTCTGGATACAAAATTGTGTTCCTCTAGCTTTTATAGTCTTTGAGCTATAGGCGCTAATGAAGACGGACAGACGGACAGACGGACGGACGGACGGACAGACAGACATAGCTATATCGACTCGGCTATTGATGCTGATCAAGAATATATATACTTTATGGGGTCGGAAACGCTTCCTTCTGGGTGTTACACACATTAATTTTTTGCACAAATCTAATATACCCCTTTACTCTTCGAGTAGCGGGTATAATAACCCGCAAAAACTCACTTTTGCACGTTTCAAGAAAATTAAATAAATTTGAATATTTTGTTATTAGCAATAACTAGATTTACGCGGTTTGGCATGCTTTCTACCAAATTTTCGAAATTAGCTTTTGGGATTCGATTCCAATCCGCTTTTACACGATCCCAAAGGTCGCCTATATTTTTCGGGGCTGCTTCGTATTGCCCGAGCCGTCTTTTTACTCTTGACCTAAGATTTTCAATAGTATTTAGGTCAGGACTTTGTGCTGACTTCTCTATCAGCTGAAAATGCTGTTTTTCTATCCATTCCTTGACAAAAGAGACGAAATGTGTCTCCAAAACCTCTAGTCAAAGGTATTAAACAATTATTAACGGATTTAAATGCTCGACTAAAGATGTCCGAAATAAGAAAAAACAAACTGCTAACACCTGCTACCGTCAACTAAATGCTTCGCATATTATTGCACTGCTGCTCAAGTAAAAATAAAAATGCTTCATATGGAGAAATTGGAACTGGTTCCTTCGTATCTTTTCCACTGTACTGTTTTCCACTTCGTACTGTTTTCCATCCGAACTATATATTTTTTCCTTTAAAGCAAATCCGGTGTGATCATCTGTAGAAAGTCTGACGGGGATGTCGGCGGTCTCGCCAATACTTCTGGTTTCCATCCGGGCCGTCTAAGTTAAACTTTTTCTCATCGCGGAAAATTACCTTTTCAAATTCTATTTCCTAAAACTTATATTTCTCATAAAAGGCAAGCCGGGCTATACACCGATGTACCGGAGATTAAAATCCTTTTCGCAAATTTGTTGCACCCGCTTCCGAGTTATTGGCAGGCTTAACTGTGCTTTAATTTGGGCACAGCTCACCGTTTCAGCGGTTGCCAAAGCTCGAATGTGCCGCTTAGTGCGCTCACCAACCTTAGGAACAGCCCCTTTACGGTTGTTTTGAGTATATTTTAGCGGACACTTCTAAAAAGTTTGTGACGATATTTCTTTATTGGTTTTGCAATAAAACGGACTTTGACGCCACAATCAGACATAGCTTTGATTGTGATCCGCTCTTCCTTAGGCAATTGGTTCCCACAGGGCATTTTAAATGAATATTCATTTAATTTTACCACATATAAAAATAATCACTTCAACATTTAATTAGCGTGCCCCACTCAAAATTTAAATGAATAACTTGAACAAATATCAACTTTCTATATAACTCATGACTTTGTGTTATTTTTCATGCTAACGGTAATAGAGATTATGAGCTGATAAGAAACAAATGCATGACGACACATCACAAAGCAAAGAAGATGAAACGTTCGTACGTTCAATTGCTTATAGCTCAAAAAGAAATGATAGAATAACGGTATTTTTGCACGTTCTCTTTGTGCAACTATTTGTCTCTCTCAGCAACAAACTGCAAGTTCTGGGAAAGATCCGTTATGTTTTTTTCTTGCTTTTTGTTATAATTCGCTTGAAATTGAGTCAATTTTTTTGTGTCACTTGAATAGAACATTCGTTTTGTTTGATCGTCTACTTTGCCATATACTTAAGCAGTTTTCGCAAATCGAACCTTTTTGTGATTTTCGACGATTACTTTTAAAATAAAATTTAAATGGGTGGATAAAAAGCCTAAACTGAGGAGGAAAATGGAAAAATAAAGGCATACAAGGACTCTGGCCAATCGATTGCACAAATAGCAAAAAAAACAACAAGAGCCGGCATGTTGCATGTCGTAATTTTTGAATAATGAGTCTGAATATGGGACGCACGCACAGTGTACTCACTGATTCGGAAACACGCCTCATATTAAGAAAAGCGTCTCACGACTCTGTGGCAAGAATTTGTGAAAAATGTGATGTTAAGGCTAGTCTATCCACTGTCCATCGCGTTATTTTGAAGGCTAAACACCTAAAGAGGTTAAAAATAAAGAAAAAGCCTCCCCTTAACACGGCAAAAAAAGCGCAATGCCTCAATTTTTGTCACAAGCAAGTGGCCTGGACCTCGCAGTGGCATAGTGTCGTATTCTAAGACAAAAAAATTTTAATTTAGAAGGCCCTGATAGTTATAGTTACTACTTCCATGATCTCCGCAAGGAACCTCATCATTTGGACCATTTGTATAGCAGAGCTGGAGGTGTTCCTACTATGGCACCTACAAACTAAAGTTCTTGTCATCAACAATGAATGCGTTGTGTTACAAGCAAATAGTAAAAGAGGCTTTTCCATATTTCACAACCTTTTTGGAACTATACCATGGATATATGTGGGGTTTTTTCGTTTATTAATCAGAGTAAGGTTAAAATATAAGTTTGGGTACAGTAATATTGATATTGTTAAAGATGCAAGGAACTCAAATTGGATGTTATTCGTCGTTTTGTTACTCAACAAGCAATATTAAAATATAAGTTTAGGTACAGTAATATTGATATTGTTAAAGATGCAAGGAACTCAAATTGGATGTTATTCGTCGTTTTGTTACTCAACACAACCCTTTTCGTCGGTGGCTGTCTTCCCACTGCTCGCGCTGCTCTACCTCCATCGCCTGGGGGCGGATTCGCGCTTTCTCGTTTTTTCCAGGGATCGCAAAACACAGCCCACATCCGGGCGCCCTGACTATGCACTCGCCTCGAATGCATTCGCTATCGTCGTTGTTGCTTGTGGACCATGGCTTCAGATATTCCGCACACGAAGAGGAGTGCTTTGGACCATCGGAATTGCCAACTTTTTTGACGTCGTAGGCATTGTTCTGCTTCACCTTGATGATCTGGTAAGGACCCAAAAAATTCGGCTTAAGTTTGAGCCCGCTACCAAACTGTGTCCTCTTTATGGCAACTCGGTCGCCAACGTCATACTGCCTAGCTGCCTTACGTCGCAAGTTATATGTCTTTGAGTTTTCGCTTTTGTCCGTAGCTCATTGCGGTCATCTTCAAATGCAACAATGAACTCCTTCTGGATCAAACTCTGAAGCTGCTGGTCATCTTTGGTGCGCATCTTGATATCCATTAGAAGTTTAAAAGGGGTGGTATCGCTTTTACCGAAACCTGGCTTAACTCTACTGATCTTGATCATGAAATTTTAGTTCACAAATTTATCACTTACAGAATGTACCGCGCATCTTATGCAGGTGGAGTGTTGATTGCAGTCTATACGGATTTCTCTTCTGAGTTGTTCCCTTTTAACAACATCCATGGGATTGAATTTGTTGCAGTCAAATTCCGTATTGGTTCAGCATCTATTTGACCTGCTCTTATATTCCTCCCAAGTCCGATGCTGAGGTTTACTTAAACCACCTCTCTGCTATACAATCTGTTGTATCCGCCTTAGGTTCTGCTGACCAGATTATTGTCATGGGTGACTTTAATTTACCACTTCTTTCTTGGTTGCCCTGTGAGGACGCCAACCTGTTGCTTCCTAGTAATCATAATGATTTTGTTAATGGTCTAGCCGATATCTCTCTCTTCCAAATTAATGCTATTAAAAATAATAGGGACAGAGTTCTCGACCTAATTTTCGTTATTGATGCTTCTCTAGGAACGGTGACCAGAGTTAATCCACTGTCACTTCTTGAAGACCCATACCATCCTACTCGTTCTATATCCCTTGAGTGTGTCAATTCTAGCTGTGTTGACGATTATTTGGCTCCTGGCTGCGTGAAGTGTTTTCGCAAAACTAATTTCAACCCTAAACTCTGCCCTTAGCTCATATGTTCCTGAGTTTACGGTCCCAGTATCGTCCAAGCCTCCTTGGTTCTCCAGAAATTTGTCGTACTTAAGGAATAAGAAATCTAGACTTTATAAAAAGTAAAAGAAAACAGGCTCCATGTTTTTCTTCGCACAATACTCCTCCGCCTGTTCTCTGTTAAGACCTTACAGGAAAAATCAAAAAACTTGCGAGTTGAGTTGTAAATTTAAACTGTTTTATTTTCAAAACTTATGCACTATATATGGGAAAATACAAGGTAATTACAACTAAGACCAACGCTAAGAAAAGGAGTGATGTGCGGCACTTGTTCCCACGCTCATCCCTTCTAATGACACCAACAACATGTGTTAATAGATTTGGGTTCGACGTGCCCATGTATATGATTTTATGGTCGAACTCTATGTGTCCTTTTTCTAAAGTGGCCTCCTTCAAGTGGACTGTATTTTTTATTGGTTGGCCTTTGTCGGTTCCTGTTCATGTTTTATGAACACACACCCTAGCAGTCATAAATGACTTATTTTATGTACGTTATATATAGATCAGTTCAGTGTGACAAAAAAATTATGTTCTGCTTGAACAGTAGTTCTTCGCGTCAGACTTACTACCTTCCTTATGGCGAGGAATTATAAACGAACCCTTTCATATCGAGGGGCATGAAGAGTTAATAGAGAGGCTGAATAGTTTGAGCAACGGTCCACACAGAGACTCGGCGCTGTACCTGAGTACACAGCCGGGAACTCCGCCAGGACCCGGTAAAAACACCGGCTTAGCTGTTTGGAGATCATGAAGCAGCGAGCTTTCATTTAGCAAGGGACTGAAGATGCCGTTCAACCTCGGTAAACCGTATGGGTACGGCTGACCGGAGTAGCATTCCTGTGAATAGGTTGTTAGAAAGAATTGGGCAAAAAAAATTATTTCCCCACGTATTAAGAAATTATAGCGAGGATGGATGTGCGGACGTCTTACGCTTACTGTTTACGAAGCTGTAAAACTGCTTAGGGTCCTGAGACGTATCCTGCATCGATATAGGTAGTTCTTATAGCACCGGGAATTAAGAACTGAAAAGTTTGACCAAGCCATTACATAGCGAGAGAGAGAAGAAGGAGAGCCAACTTCTTGAAATTTTTTGTAAAGTCTTGATTTTAAGTTTTTTAGACTGGATAACTCTTTGGTAAACCAAGGGCTTCCCAGATCTAATAAGACAGGAAACTGGGACACAAAACTCAAAAAGTGAGTCAAGTGCATCGTAGAAAATGTTTGTGCATATTGTAACATCAGTGCACAAATACAAAGCGGACCAATCAAAATCCCTAATGAGGTTATTGAGCTTCGCAAACTCGGCTTTACGAAAGCAGCGGACACATTGAGGTAGCCTACCCGACCGATCCAATGCGGTTGGTCCTATATCGAGCGACACTTCAAATGTAGGATGGTAGGCGTCTTCTGGTATAGTGAGTGGAGGGACTCGGGTTAACAACGCTGTGGTCGGATCCGTTACAAAGCACAGATCAAGCAATCAACCCAGGGAATTTTTCACATGGTTGACTTGAGACAGGGATAAGTCAAGTAAGCCGTCTATAAAGTCATGTCGTGACATGGGCACTAGGTTATTAGACTCGTTTACCGAAGACCAAACAGTTCCTGGTAAGTTGAAATCCCCAAGAACTATCATATGATCTTTATCAGATAGCGAGGAAGAAACAGCGTTTAAGGCGGACAAGTGCTTCTCGTAAATTGCGGTATCCGAAGAAGGTGGAATATACGACATTGTAATAAAAACTGAAAGAGTGGGAAGATTCAGTTTTACACACAGGAATTCCAGTTCTTGTTGAATCTGGACTGTAAACTGTTCCGACGTGAAGTTAGAGTCCACTGCAATCAGAACCCCACCTGCACGTTGAGACGAACGGTCATTCCTAAAGGTTGTGTACTGACCTGCCAAAACTTCAGAGCTGAGAATTTCCGGCTTTAACCAGGTCTCGGTGAACACAATTACATGGGATGCAAATGCGACGATATACCGATACAGAGTGCTGAGCTTACTACGCAAGCCTCTAACATTCTGGTAGGTGATTAAAAGAGAGGAAGTTCGTTTTTTGGATGGGTGGACTGGGAAGATGAGGATGGAGCACTGGCCTGATTAGTATTATGAGTTATTGGGGGCCTATTCTTCTTCTTAGCCTTAAACTCCTTCACTACCAAGTGCTTTGGCCAAAATTTGGCAGAGCAAATGGTGTCAAATTGAGTCGGGGAGACGCTTATCTTGAATGAAGCTATCTCCCTGGCATAAGAGAAGTTAAATTTCTCCACCTTTAAACCGATGGCTGTTATTTTGCTTTGAATAAAAGCAGTAACATCACTAACAGTGGAGTGAGGGGCCAGCCGTGAGACACAAACTTGTCGTTTAAGTGGGATCACCACCATTCTTGGTTTTAGCACCACAGGCCTCGTACCTGTGATGGCAATACCCGGTGGTCCGGGTCGTATATTTGTTGGTGGGATCGGGATGGATGGGATAGCTAGTTGGTTGGCGGACTCAACGGACATGGACGCTACAGAAGTTTCTGGCTGTATGTTTTCGTGGGTTATAAATTTGGCAGCCGAATTTGCATCACCAGCAGCAGTCGTTGCCCTTGGAATAGCAAACGATATCGGCTGCTTCACAATTGGAGTGGTCGGAGTCGGTTGTTTGGCAACGGTCGGCTGAGGGACAGTTGGGGCTTGCAGATTCCGCGGATTGACCTTTTTCCACCTAGGAGAGCAGCAGTTGCAAGCCGCTGAATTGAGACTCCATGGCTAGGAGCTGATCATACTGCTTTTTAAAGCCTACGGTCAGCTCCTTAAAGCCATTCCGCGTCTGCCTCATAAACCTGGCCATCTCTATGTGAGCCTCCCGGCATGCCACACAACAGTAGAACAAGCCATTATGTTTGGAAATTGCATCACCCACGAGGCCTGAGTACCCAGCGCACTTTGCGTATACTACTTTTCCGCAGTGATAGCAGGGGATACTCGGCTGAGCAAGGGTAACCACCTGTTTGCAGATTTTTTTGGTGGAGATATTAGGGGATTCCATTTTAAATACAATAGAGAAACAAAATTTTTTTTAAAACAAATAGAAATCAGACCAGTGTGCCAGGCAAACGCTTAAAGCAGAATCAGTAAAAACTGAGCAGAGAGAGGAGAGCGGTTGCAGCAGCTGCAGTGAGAGAGAGCGCTACTGCACGGAAAGTATCGAGAGCGAGAGTGGAAGAACAGTTATTTATGTTTGGTTTATAGGGAGAGAGTGATAGAACAACAAAAGCTGAGAGCGACTAAATATAATTTTATGCGTACTTACGAAAAGCAACAACAAAAACACACTGCTAACCGACACAAAAAAGATTTATTAAATTAGGTTTTACACATTAAATAGACATGCACTCGCGATTTAGGATAGACTTTATGTTAGCAAGTTTATTTGTTAGTTCGATAAAGGTTTATTTTGGACAAACACCGGCTTTTTATACAAAATAAGTGAAAAATGAACGGAGCGCAAAGAAAAAACGCGTTTGAACACTACGAGAGAGATTAAACGAGATGATGTAGACGAGATGTCATAAGAATACGCATTTAAATAAGCGAAATATTAAGTCGGAGAGCGAGTTTAATTGAGCAGACGTAACATATGAGTACATTTACATTTATTATTTTGTATTGTTTTAATTTTAATTTGAAATAGGGTTGCGCTCCTAATTGATTTGAGGTTATGGGGAAGATTATTCCATAGGCGGATGGCATTAAAGAAGAACTGCCTCTTCGAGCAAAGCGTATAGATTCGAGGGCGTAAATAATTGTTGGTTCGTTGTGATGTAGCAGGGGTAAGTTTGCCGTATAGGTAAATAAGTTCTTTGGTCATCACAATTTTATGAAAGTAAACAAAGGTTCTAAAATCTATCCAGTAGGTCAAGTTAAGGACAAGTATTTTATGAGTCAAGTGTGATACATGGTCAAAACATTTTGAATTAAACACATATCGTACTAATGGATTAAATGCTACTACAAGGGTACGCATGTCACTAGCGTCACAATGACCAAATATTTCTAAACCATAAAAGAGAGTGGGGATAAGAATGACTTTAGAAATGAATAGTTTTATTTATTCTGGCAAAAAATTTTAGACGCTAAAAGCTGACGCAACAGATCATATGTACGTCCAGTTGCCTTTGAGATGTGTTTACTCCATGACAGTGTTCTATAGAAGGTTATCTCCAGATTAGCTGCATGATCTTTATAGCAAATAGGTGTACTGTCTATGTATAGGTTGTGAAGATTCACACAAGTGTTAAAAATTGAACCCTGTTCTTGTCGAGTTTCTGCCGAATATTTTCTACAATATCCGTTATAGCACTCAAACAGCTTCTTTTTTCCGAAAGCCCAACTGCTTTTGGCTTAAAAACGAGTTGTTAATCAAAATATTTTAAATTTAAAAGGAACGGAAGTATCGAAATGGGTTTAAAGTCATTGTTAGACTTTGGGATCGGCCAAAATTTTCGTATTTTTCCTTACAGTCGGGAGCTTGGACGTAGTTATGGCCGTGTTCAGAATAGAGGTGACGTGGGATAAAATTTTAGGAAGTAAGATTTTTAAAAATGTTGGGTTTATGTTATCTGGGCCTTTAGCGTTAGACTTCACCTTAAGTATGCAAGCAAGGACGTCACACTGATTGACACATACAAAACTAAAACTATTATCACCGAGTTGGATTATCTTCAGGTACGTGTTACTAGTTGCTTCAAGTATATCAATTATCGAGAGCTTTTTGTTGAGATCTTCGACATGTATATTAAGCTCAGTCTTCTGCTTGCATTTTCCTATACCTAAACTAACTCCATTTTTGCTTAATGGTAAAACGAAAGTCACCCGTTTTGTATCGCTTCCATTTAATGAAAGCAACATTTCGCTGATAACTTAGTCTTTTAATCTCACTGGTGAACCAAGTATTCTGTCTTGGTTTTATAATCTAGGTTTTTAGTGGTACAAACTTGTTGAAGAGGTATAGAACATGGCTGTTCAGAACACTCAATTGACAATCAACATGGGGAGATTGGTCTATATTTTTAAATAATAGCGCAAACTCAATACATAAAAAACAATTAATTAGCTAATAATAAAAGCTGTGATAGTTGAATATTAATACTAAAGGCCTAACTAGAACCAATAACAGAGCAGTACATAGCTGCTTATGAGCGAAAGCTATTTGAGACCCCTGCTGCGTCTTCCGATCCAGCCGAGGTGTCAGTGGGGGAGGCAGTTGTAGAGAGGGGAGATGCTTCTTCATTCGCATGACCTATTTAAATATTTGGTAGTGCTCTATTAAAAGCTTTTCGTTCACATAGATAAACACCTTTTTTTTCGGCAAAATTTCAGAAACAATACCGCACAAAATAATGAAATTTTATTTGAAAACCTAATAACTTCCAGACGGTAAACTGCAGCTACGAAGTATTTGGAATCGATTTATAGATGCATTTAACAACTTTATACAACCAGATATTTGATATATAAGTAATGTGAAAAAAGAAGCACCATCGCTGAAAAAAAACATAAAAACATATCAGATTTCAAAAATTCCTAAAACAAAATATGTGATTGAAAAAAAAACCATAATTACTTTAAAAATTTTTAAGTCCCCAAACACCAAAGATGTCGTGTTTACTAGTGTAATATGCGCCATACTGCTTCATTGGAACTGATTAATCTGACCATTTTAAATTGATATAATCGGTAACATTAGCAACTGCTCCAAAATCAGCCATATCACTTCCTTTGTTGATGTATTTGCAAATGTATTTTATAGATTGAACTGAATTGCAGTACTCTACGTTTATGTGCTCTTTATAAATCTTATTTAACAACGGTAAATATTTCACAACCCAACGATTATCAATCTCCAAATCTTGATTTTGAACCCTCAAATTTACTGTATGACCATTGTCTTCAGTTGATCGACGCCGATATTCGGGATATCTATCGTTGCTTTTCACTTTATCGAAGAGCACATTTATTAGAAAACGTTTGGAGCATACTCTTCGGAACGTAATTTGGCTTGGTTGAATCCAAGAAAATTCAACCATTCCGATTTAATTTTTGCATATATGTCAACAATATACTGGTGGAAAAGTGCTCTACACCTCAATATGTGGTTGGCTTAATCGTGCCGTATCTGCAGCCTGTATGCGTAATAATTCATAGCACTAACTTTCTCTGTTCCTTCTCGACCTACAATTGAATTAAATTCAACTAAATTCAATTAAATTCAATTAAATTAAATTTCAATCAGAATGTAAATCAATCATACATTATTCATCAATTTACCGGATTTACTGGATTACTGGATTTATCATTTTAATGTTGAAATGATAGCCATCTTGGCCGCTCCAAAACAATATGGGATATTATAGTGCATTATACCGAGATACATACTATGACTGTGTGAGTTACTTATTAACGACTGCACCACAACGCAACGTCAGTGTTACTGCTTCGCGAGCACCCGCTGGCTGTCCGGGACTGCTTATTTTCGGAACTCTCCTTAGGAATGTCCGCTTTTTCGCAGCTGACCTACCTACCGAGGTGGATCGTTTGCCATCCTCATCCTACGTCCGACGTTTGACCAAACTCCTAAAGCCGTATTTTACCGATGCTTGATTGGCGTTCGGTACCGTTGGTCTCAGTGTAGCTTTTACTTATACATTGTTTTTTTTTTTAATACCAACATATTTTATTTGTAACGGTATTTAACAATAAAATTGAACTTAGGAAGTTGCCGAAAGATATGTAGAATGTCGTAATATTCCGTTTGTTTTTATTGATATCTTAACATTTAACTTCTTAATTTGCTGAGTGCGTCTGTATTGTTTGGAACCACGAACCGAACTACTAGTCATCGATAAATCTCGGAAACAGCACTTGATTTCGACGATGCGTCGTTGCCAGACCCCGATTGGGTGGAACCGCCACATCTACTCAGTGACTTCGTCGGGTAGAGAAGGAAACGCTAATGGGTCTGGTGATGATGATGGAGTCGGTATTGGCCGTGGGTTTCTCTCCTGCAGCTCTACATTCATTCCTGGATTGTCGTCATTCGAAAGAAAGGCGGGTTTGAGCAGATCCACTGAAATGGCCTTATCCTGACCATTCACTTCGATTATGAAGACTTTTTCGTTTACACAACAATTTTGAAGGGGCCCGTGTATGGTTGCTCCAGCGGTTTCTTGACAGAAGCCACAAGTTTGAATACGTGAGTGCATTGGGAAGTCGAATAGTTGTGCCAAAAAGCACTTCTGCAGGTGACGCTTGTAGGTCCTCCTTAAATGTTGCGCACAAACCAAGTAGTGCAGTTGGCAAGAGCTCCGGCCAAGGGATGTGAGAGTTGCACATTAGTGAAGCCTTCAGTGTGCGATGCCATCTCTCAACTAGCCCATTTGACTGCGGGTGGTAAGCTGTACCCTTATGGCACCAATCATTCGTGTCAGCTCAGTAAAGAGACCAGATTCGAACTCCTTGATAAGTGGTTATGGTTAGAGGAGTGCCAAATTGACAATTCCAGTGTGTGTAAACAGCGAAAGCAACTGTTTCTGCTGACATATTTGCCAATGGAACAGCTAGAGGCCATCTACTGAAGCGATCAATGATAGTGAGGCAATAACAAAGGTTGTTGTCGCGTGGCAGCTCTATTAAATCTAGGTGTATATGATCAAAACGATGATCGGAACTTCAATGTGATCGACAGCACTGCGAGTGTGCCGGTGGATTTTCGAGCGCTGACACGGAAGACATTGTCGTGACCAAGCTAATGGCCTAATCTTCCCTGTAGATGTGTCACACCACATGTCGTATTCCTCCAAAAACTGAACTTTAATGTTTAATGACGTGGTATTTTCCAGTTTCTGAATTTCGTCGTCTTTTTGCTGTTCCTCGAAAATAATCTGAGCATTGAAATTGCTTGGCATATTGATTGCGTTGATGCGTGAGAGTGCGTCGGCAACTGTGTTTTCCTGACCAGGCGTGTGCACGGTTTCCGTCGAAAATTAGGAAATGAAGTCAAGCTGTCGCAGTTGACGTGGTGATGACTTCGAAGCTTTCTGTGAAAACGCGTATATAAGTGGCTAGTGATCGGTTTGAATAACGAAACGCCGCCAATCTAGTATATGTTTGAAGAAAAGTATAGCAGCGAAAATGGCCAATAATTCACGATCGTACGTACTGTAGTTTTTCTCTGTTGTGCTTAGCTTTCGAGAGAAAAAGGAAACAGGTCACCATACATTATTGTCAAACTGCTCAAGAGCAGCCCCAATCGCAGGGTCGGAGGCGTTAGTTTTCATAAATAAATCGGCTGACGGTGCGAGGAATGTTGCTTGCGTGAGCGACTCCAGCCTCTGGAGTCCAGTTGATTTCTCGCTTATCATTTTTAGTTGCGCCTTTTAAATATTCCGTCAGTGGGGCTTAAGCTTTTGCTGCACCAGGAATTAAACGCCTGTAATAATTGACCATCCCTAGGAACCTTCGCAAATCCATAATTGTTATTGGTTTAGGGAATTCTCGAAGAATTTGTGTGCGGTCACTAGGAGGCTTAAACCCTGTGGAGCTGATAGTGTAGCCAAGAAAAACAACCTCGTTCTTTCCAAAATGACATTTCTGCGGGCTAATGCTCACACTATTCTGGCCTAGAATTTCGAATATTGTTGCAAGGTGCTGCAGGTGTTCCTCGTGGGAGCTTGAGAACACGATGATGTCGTCAATGTGACGTCATGTTGTCCATATGACGCTGGAATGCGTAAACCCGGAGGCATTCCGATAAATTCGAACAGTCCGAAAGGAGTTATAACAGCGGTTTTCGGAATGTCCTCTTGCGCGACAGGAATCTGGTGGTAGGCGCGCACTAAGTCAATTGTCGAGAAAACTTTTTATCCGTACAAACGCTGAATGATGTCATCGCAATGAGGTACCGGATAGCGATCTGAAATGGTACGAGAATTGAGTTTCCTATAATCGCCTGTAGTACGTCACCTGTTGGGCTTTTTAGGAACCAGATGAATGGGACTGGCCCACTGACTGCTTGAGGGTCGAATAACTCCATTTTGCAGGAGAAAGTCGAAATCCCGACGAGCCGCTTCTAGCTTTTCCCCTGCAAGCCGCCTTGGTTTGTCAAAAACTGGGGGACCACTAGTCTCGATGTAGTGAGCTACGTCATTATTGACGCTCGTTGATGGAGGCGTGTTTGGTCGGGTTATCTCAATGAAACGTCTAAGTAGATCTAAATATGATCGACTTGTTCCGTTTGAGTGTTGAGAATTGATTGTGGAAACGTTGTACAGCTTGCCTTCAGTTAGTTATCCTTGCGCAGACAGTGAGGTTGCGATCTATGAGTCGCCGGCCCTTGAAATGCAGAAGCAAGCCGAAGTGAGTCAAAAAATCAGCTCCAATGATTGCTGACTGGACATTTGCAATTATAAAAGTCCAGCCTAACTTCCGGCGTAGGTTGAGATCAAACGAAAGGTTCACCGTACCATATGTGTCGATGATTGATTTGTTTGATGCATATAATTTAAGGCTACTTTGTTTTTATCGCTTACTCGTAAGTATTGATATCGGTATGAGTGATATTACCGAACCCGAATCAATGAGGAATTTGGTATTTACAGAGCGGTCGAAAATGTGGAGTCGAAACTCTTTGGTAAGGCGGGCGAGTTGGTTTTTGCTGCCACTGACCGCCTATATAGTTGGCAGCTTCTTTAGTTTCCCTGCTGCGCACAGCGACGGGCGTTGACACCAAATCGTTTGTGGTAAAAACATACGAGCTCTGCTGTAGAAGCCGTTTGGCGGTTTGTGTTTGTCTGACCTCGCTTGTTGTTAGCAATCTGTTTTTGCAGCAGAGCTGATGTGGCTTTCACCTCGGTCATGTCACGCTTAAGTAAATTTAGACCGTCGTCTGGAGTGTCAACTGAGCGACGAGAACCCGAATGTTGAGCCGTGTCTGGGCTGCGCGCAGTTGCCATGACAAAAGGAGCAGCTTCCTCTTCCATTAGATCGTCTGCAAGTGCGGTCTTTTCCTCAATGGAGGCTGAATGTAGCACTTTTAGGCTTCGTTTTACATGCTGCAGTAGAAGTGACAGCCATCGTACTCGCAAAATATCACTGGATGCACGTCCTCCAGCTAGCATTTTCAATTGGCGGAGTAGCTGCGATGGCTTTTGCCCGTCGAGCACGAGTTCTGTCATTGCTCTGTGTAGTTGGCGATCAGCAGACACAGTCAAACGTTTAACAATGGTCGCCTTTAATTGCTCGTATTTATTTGACTCAGGTGGCTCGGACATAATTTCTGCGTCAAGTGCGGCCAGTAGGTGGTAATAGCGCGTGTTGTCGGAGGTAATTCGGTTGCATGAAAATTGTGCCTCAACCTGCAGAAACCATAACTGCGTATTATGCTTCCAAAACGGCGGCAGCTTGCAGGCGCCGACTGTCTCGACTGCTGGCATGTTGTTGTTGCATCCGATCTAGCCTGTGCTTCTTCCATCTTCTTTATGTTGTTTAATGTTCAGTGTTAAAATTGCGGGGTCACCAATGTAGAATGTCGTTTCTATTGTTCGTTTTTATTGATATCTTAACATTTAACTTCTTAATTTGCTGAGTGCGTCTGTATTGTTTGGAACCACGAACCGAACTACTAGTCATCGATAAATCTCGGAACCAGCACTTGCTTTCGACGATGCGTCGTTGCCAGACCCCGATTGGGTGGAACCGCCACAGATACCTTAAACGACTCCTAAATAATATACCTATATAAGAAAAATATGAAATATCCAATACAAACAGATGTAAGATATTTAAGGTTTGTGAAAGAAAAAGCACTATCGAAAGTTTAGTGCTCTGGAGGCGGTCACTTCCAACAGTCAGGCAAGAGTAAACGTGTCTGACTGTACAAATCTAAAAATATAGGGTGCCACAGATAGTCAAACAAACCGAAATATAACTGAGTTGGACTGCTAGGTGCCACATTATACTGTCGGTTAGTTTTTAAACAGGGGTGCCCAGGCCTATGATCATGGGCTCGCTTTGTTTTTATACCCGATACTCGAAGAGTAAAGGGGTATAATAGATTTGTGCAAAAAATTAATGTGTGTAACACCCAGAAGGAAGCGTTTCCGACCCCATAAAGTATATATATTCTTGATCAGCATCAATAGCCGAGTCGATATAGCTATGTCTGTCTGTCCGTCCGTCCGTCTGTCCGTCTGTCCGTCTTCATTAGCGCCTATAGCTCAAAGACCATAAAAGCTAGAGGAACACTATTTTGTATCCAGACTCCTGTCCTATCGCACTGTTACAAGTGTATTTCAAAATTTCGCCCCGCCCCCTTCCGCCCACTCCAAGGACAAAAATCTGTGGCATGCACAATTTTAAAGATACGAGAAAACTAAAAACGCAGAATCGTAGAGCATGACAATATCTATCAGAGTGTTGAATCTGAATCAGATCGACTCATAAATATAGCCCCAATGAAGAAAACCATTTCGAAATGCATCGTTCCCTCTCGCTCTCTCTCACACACAGGGTTGGGCGCTGTGCCCATTCGTCCAGATGAGCGCCTAGATCTCAGAGACTATAAGAGCTAGAGCAACCAAACTTTCTATCCATGCTCCTGTGATATCACGTCAGTACAAGTGTATTTCAAAATTTGGCCACGCCCCCTTCCGCCCCCACAAAAGACGAAAATCTACAATTTTGAAGATACGGGAAAACCAAAAACGCAGAAGCATAGAAAATGACTATATCTATCAGAGTATTGAATTTGGATTAGATCGGATCATAAATATAGTCAGAAGGAACAAATGAAATTTCAGTGGCCTCCCAAGCGCAGACTGATTCCCTCTCTCTCTCGCACACAGCCGTGTATGTATATGTAGGAAGTAGATAAAAACATGTAGAAATGGCAGATGTAAAAAATTTATGTAAACAAATATGGAAACATCTAATAGATCAAAATCTCCGAAAAGGTTCGACTTAAATTGTTTTTTTTTGGCTAAAATTAAATTTTTTCCTTTTGCGAACATGTAATAAATTACAACAAGCTCACATACATACATACTGACTGAGTACCGGGTATAAAGTAGCTCATAACGTTCCCCCTCGTTGTTTTTTCTCCGGAGATAGGAACTCGCAGAACGTATGCATGAACGCCACCAAGAATAAAAAAAACCCAACACATGCAAACATTATGTGTGTATGCTATGCGTGGAACCTAAACCGGTTTTGTTTGCTTGTCGTGGGTTGTCGTGCCTCGTCGTTGCTCGCGAAAGCAAACTGACCAACAACAATTTCGATGCTTTTGTTGTTGTCTTACTCATTTTGTTTCTGGGCTTGCACTGGAAAAAACCTTTGCATGCTTGAACACATTTTTTTTTTGCTGAAAACTATTTTGCGAACAGCAGTGCTATTCATAGTTCACTAGAATATTCACAAGATGACGTAATAGAAGCGGAGAACAAAAAAATTTTCTATGCGTTTTTTGTTATTGTTGCGGAGCAAAGCCTGAATTATATTGAGAATTATTAGGAAGAAATAAAAGTTCAAATGCATCGAATTCAATTTGGAAATACTCAATTCAAATCAGTATTATTGAAGGCATAATATGTGGCAAGCTTAAACATCGCCCAACATTTTAGGCCATTTTCAGATGGAACTTTTATTAAAAAAAAATGCCAAGAAATGATTATATGTTTTGGTGAGAGTGGAGAGACCATAGCAAACTTAATTGAGTCAGTTTTTTTATCCCGAAACTCTGTGACCCGCTTATCAAAGAAAAAATTAAGTGTTGCTAATATTTTTCACTGGCTTTAGACGAGTCATGCGATATTTCGGATAAAAGTCAGCTAATATTGGCAATTAGAATGGTCGACCACAATTTCAATTTCATTTGTTTAAAGTAGCTTCAGTCATCAAATGATGGGAATCAATTTCGAAGTTATATACTAAGTACCTAGAGCTCAACTCTACCTTGACCAATTCCCTTTCGTGCTCAACTGGCATTGGAATAATCCTAAACAAATGGGATGGGTGTATACCAAACAGTGGAATCTTCACATTAAAAATTAATTTGTTATCCACGAAGATCCCTTTCGCGGTTAATAGGCTATAAATTTCTTTCAATTCCGTACCTGTTCTTTTTCCTGGAAGAACTAATGTTTCTAATAACCTATCCTTTATTTTTTATATCTCTGCCTTTAACTGCATAGGTTTTAAAATATTTGGATTCAGTCTACCATGATTAATATCTATCAGTAGCCTTATTACTCCAGCTTGGATTTTCTCGCATTCATCAATGAACTTAGTTGCTTTGTTACCATAAAGAAGTTTATAGATTCCTTGTATACATAGTAACTTTCCTTTAACGCTTCCGTTATGTTTTCTATTCTAGTGCTCATACTTCTAAAATTTACGTTTATTTCCTCGGTAGTTCTTTTGAGAATATTTACCGTTGACTCTACTACTGACGTTTTCCCTTTAATTAAATCGTCTATATTATGTTGGTTTTCTAACAAATTTTTCATATTTCCTTGCAAAGTTTCCCTATCTTCGGCGTCCATTATTCCGAACAATTTATGATAAAGGGAGCCCATAAAGTCAAAGGGTGCTCGTTTCTTTCTTTTGTTATCTTGAGTCATAAAAAGTTTATTATTTTCTTTTAGATCTGCAATTTGTCTGTCAGTGTTATCTAAAACATTGTTGCATTGCTCTTCAAAAGTGTAAAGTTTACCGCACACTACTCTCATTTTCCCAATTAATTCTTTTCCCTTTTTTATCATTTGAAAATACGGGTCCATATTAAAATAAAATAATAGATCCCAAGATGAGGCGACTATTTCCTCGTCTCCCATCGGGTCCAAATATATTGAAGTGGAACTGTTCATTTTTTCAATTGACCACTTCTCTTTTCCTCTGGCAGCTATGCTTGCATATGATACTTGGCACAATAACATAAGCATTAACATTACTGCCATGAGTCCTAGTTTGGGTATTCGAGGTCTACCTCGAGTACTTCTGGCTTCTTTTGGAGGCGTTTCTGAGTTCTTTTCTTCAGACTCAATTCCAGCTAATAGACAAACTTTAGTAATCGGTCTTTTAATCGACCCATCCTGATGTTTGATGGTGACTACTCTGACTCTATCGTCCCTACCGTTATGTATTTCTTCTATTTTCCCCAACGGCCATCTAGCTGGATGACAGTTTTCCTCTTTTATTAAAACTACCTGTCCTTCTTTAATATTCTGTATTCCTATTTTCCATTTATTTCTTTGTTGAAGAGTGTGTAAATAATCTTCTTTCCATTTAATCCAGAAGTTTATCTTAATTTTTTGAATTAATTTACACCTATCCAGATTTCCAATTCTTTCATCTAACACTGTTTCAATGCGGCCGAATATTGGCCTTCCAATAATAAAATGACCTGGTGTTAATACATCCGAATCGTCAATATCATTTGAAGCGATATACAACGGGCGTGAATTCAGTACAGCTTCAATTTGACATAAGAGGGTTGTCATTTCCTCGTAGGTTAAATTATTGTCCGCAATCACTCTTTTTAAGTGATATTTCACTGATTTTACCCCAGCTTCCCAAATACCTCCAAAGTGAGGTCCTGCCGGGGGAATATTGGAACCACTTTTATATTGTCCTTAAGGGCTTTTTGGTATTCTTCGTCTAATTTACGCGAAGCTCCCACAAAATTGGTTCCATTATCCGAAAAGATTTTTGCACATTTCTGCCTCTTCTTGAAAAAAAATCTTCTAAGTGCAGCTAGAAAGGCATCCGAAGTTAGATCACTGACAACTTCCAAATGAATAGCCTTTGTCGCCATGCACACAAATACGGCAATATATCCCTTTTAAGATTTCTGCCCACGGTTTTTAGAACATCGGATATGGTAAGGTCCGGCGAAGTCTACCCCTGTATTTGTAAAAGGGTGTGACATTTTTGTTCTGTATTTCGGCAGCACAGGTAACACAGTCCTTAAGCTTTTGCTTTAAACTGTTTCTTAGCCAATACTTTCGCTGGATATAATTTCGCATCAGATTAATTCCACCGTGCAATGTTTCCTAATGTGCATTATTCATAATTAAAGACGTTAAGTGACACTTATTTAAAATCAAGGGATGTTTAACCTCAAATTCTGCGCTGGAGTTTTGTAATATTTCTCCAACGCGCAGTAATCTATCTTCATCTAAAAACGGATTTAAACCCAATATTCTACTTTTTGTTTATATTTCCTTTTTATTAACTAGGCTAGCTATTTCAGAACTGAATTGCATAGCTTGTTGTTTTTTCAATATCAATATCTTGGCGATCTTGATCTCATTGACTGACAAATATGATGGAAATTCTTTATTTTCGGTTTTTATTTGAATAAACCTTAATATATATGCAATGACTCTTTCTAGTTTATGCATACACGAGTATTTCTGTAATAACTCATTAATTATGTTAGCTTTATCGATTATAAACGTTGTGCTAACAATTATTTTTTCTTCAACCTGATGTTTTGGCCAATCTTCTTTAGATTTCGCTAGCCACTGAGGACCCTTCCGCCAAATTTCAAAATCTTTCAGCTTATCTGCACTAATGCCCCTTGATGCTACATCAGCTGGATTGTCTTCAGATTTGACATGTCTCCATTTAATTTCTTTAACTTTTCTAATTTCGTCAGTTCTACGCTTAATAAACTTGTCTTTATTGTCTCCATTCTTTATCCAGGCTAGAGTAATCGTAGAATCACTCCAAGCATAATCTTCTGCTTCACTTCCAACCGCTATTTTCACCCGTTCAATCAATTTTGCTAGAAGATGAGGTGCACAAAGTTCCGATTCTTCTTCGGATTAACCTTGCTTTTGCTGGCTATTATAATTGAAGAACCATCTACCTTTGCATACATACGGCAGCATAAGCTTTCTCAGATGCATCGGCAAAACCATGAATTTGCATCAGATTACTATGCTGAGAATTAAGCCATCTTGGTATCCGAATGCTCTCTAATGATATTAAATTGTCTTTAAATGCATTCCATTCACGAGTATCCTGATCTGATAGTTCTTCATCCCAATTTTTGTCTGACAACCAAAGTTTTTGCATAAACAATTTTCCAACAATTGTAACTGGAGACAACCAGCCTAAAGGGTCATACATTTTTGCTAATGTAGATAAAACTATTCTTTTGTTGGTTTTTGAGTATGTTCATAATGGAAGTTGAACCTAAACTCGTATTTAACTGGTTCCCATTGAAGTCCTACTGTTTTGACGGATTCATTCTATTTAATGGTTAATACTTTATTTTCTTCGTTATCTCTAACATCCTTAACAATTTCTGGGATATTTGTTATCCACTTTCTTAAGTTAAACCCAACCTTATCAAACTCCTGGGTAACTTCCTTTACATGCTGTTTGGCATCTAATATGGAATCAGCACCTGTCATCAGGTATCAGGTCGTCCATATAAAAATCATTTTTTATGATTTCTCTAATTGCTTTATTTCCGCCATTATCTGCTATTGCAACAAGCACATTAGTTGCTAAGTAGGGTGCTGAAGCTGTACCTCACGTAACGGTTGTTAGTTTATTTTCTTTTAATTTTCGTTTGGATCTTCTCTCCAGATTATATGCAAATAATGCTGATCTTCTTCATCAACAATAATTTGCCGGTACATTTTTTCAATGTCCGCTGATACTACAAATGGCCATTTTCGCCATTTTACCATAATATCGAAGATATCTTTTTGGACTCTTGGTCCCACCCAAATGATATCATTTAAGCTTTTATTATTTGTGGTTTTTGCTGACGCATCAAAAACCACCCTGAGTTTTGTCGTTAGACTGGAATCTCTTATTAATCCCTGATGGGGTAAATAATATTTTCCCTCTTTCTTGGACTCTACCATATGTCCTAAATTTTTATATTCATGCATGAACTTTATGTAATTTTCTTTTATATTTTATTTTTGCCGAGTTTTTTTCTAAATTGTAAAATCGCGCTATAGCTTGTGCCTTTGAATTTCCTAGATCCTTATCTTTTTTGAATGGTATTTTCACCACATACCTTCCATTTTCATCTCTTTTTGTGGTTTCCAAGAAATGCTACTCACAAACATCTTCTTCCACGTCAGTACTTTCGTTTTCCATTTCCCAGAAACGCTCTAAGTCCCCGACTTCAATTGTTGTCGCTACAATCAATTTATCACCTTTTGACTTGGTGCAACCGGATAAATTCCATCCGAATTTTGAATTTTGACTAAATAGTCCATATATTTTCACTACTCCGTCTTTTACAATATGGGCATACAAATCTACCCCAATTATTATATCCACCCTACTTGGTTTATTAAAGTTAGGGTCAGCCAACACATAATTTTTCGATTTCGATTTATCAATCTTGAAAGACTTTACAGGTAAAGCCTTCAAAAGTTTTGGTAGAATGATTGCTTCAATATTAAGAAGTTTTTTATCGGCATCCCGAGTTTTTACTGTTAAACTTACCTTATACTTTGAAGTGGAAGAGTCTTTCGATGATACTCCACTCACCTCGGTGTTTTCCCTTTTGCGCGCCACTTTTAATATTTGTGCTGCTTCCTCTGAAATGATGGTGCATTGTGACCCACAATCAATTAGAGCTCTAAGGTTTTCATAGCCACCATTCACCGCTCTTACTTTTATAAGTGCTGTGGCTAGAAACGTTCGTTTCTTTGAAAAACAAGTGTTAACATTTTCCTTTTTTTCATAGGGAATATGGAGCATCGTGTGATGGGATTTTTAACAAATCCCACAAAACATTTCCGAGGAGCATTTCTTATACATGTCGTGCCTACAGCATCTTTTGCACAGGCGTTGATTTTTAATAACCTGGCCTCTCTCTATCGGACTCATTCTCTTGAACTTATAGCATTGCATTATTGTATGGCCTGCCATTTTACACAGCGGACAACTTTCTTTAATGCTACTATATTGCACCACTTTTTTCAGCGGTTTTTTCTCTGCATCTTGCGATGAGTACAGAAAAGTATACCGTTGTTCCAGAAATTTCATTACATCGGGCAATGTTTGAATCTCTTTTGTCCTTTTTATATGACTTTCATATAATTGAAGAGCATCTTTATTAAATTTTCTCAAAATTATGTGGGCAAATATCACATCAACTTCTTCTGTTAATTGTGACTTTAACTTTATTATTGACTCATTTATCGAGTAAGAAAACAATTTAATATGTTTTGCTGAATCGTTGACTAGCATTGGCAAATCTAGCAACCGATTCGGCTGATCTGAAAATATTTTTCTTTTATTTTCATACCGCTTGGTCAACAATTCCCAAGCGGCATTATAATTTTCCAATGGCCCCGTTAATAAGTGAGCAACCATACTCCTTGCTTCACCCTTTATTGCCATTTTTAAATAATGGAATTTTAGAGATGTACTCAGCCCATCTCTATTATGAATTATTTCACAAAATAATTGTGAAAGCCCATCCCATTCTGTTTCTTCTCCCGAAAATGTGGGTACTTCTGCCTTTGATAGAACCGGAAAATCTTCATCTTCCTTCTTTGCTATTGACGCTTTACCAACGCTAGCTTTTTCCTCCATAACTTCCTGCATCCTTATTTCTAAGTTGCTTAACGTGTTCTGAATCTCAAAGTCTAGCTCGGCGATCTGTTCGTCGAAGCTGCTATTTGTTTCATAAACATTATTGTTCAATCGGGGAATTATGCATAAGTAACATTATACATACATACATAACAATGTAGACATATTATGTAATACACATGACACTTTTACCAAAACAACAACTTCACCCGGTCAACAGGAAATATAACGACTCAGCATTATAGCTGAGTCAACAATAAACCGCCTCGGCAATGAATTCTGCTGAAAATGCTATTATTCCTCAGAGGCCAACAACACTGGTGCAATTGCTGACCATCACAATTGCCCAATTTGCACACCAGCCAATAAAATCATATTAAATAAATATTAATTTCACATTAATTATTATTTACCATTTTACCATATTCTTATTAAATCAGCACTTTTTGTACCTTTGTTACCTTTAAGTAGAGTTAAGTTTCGTTGAATAAAATCAGTATCAGAAACAGTACCAAAGCTGCCTGTCACTCAATTCCCACTGCAATCATCAGAGGCTGTCGCTGTGTCTTCAGACCCTCACCTGCACATTAAGGGATACCATTTCCATCACAATCATCACAGGCTGTCGCCGTGTCTTCATATCCTCAATTGCGCGCCGCAGGATACCCTCTCCGCAGTCCAACTGGTTCAAGTTCTAGTTGCGACGACCTAACTGTAGACGGTTTATGTACTGTATACAACCCAGCTTCATACACGCACACACACACATTAATATTTGGTGACCCCGACCTCAGTCAACCTTTCCATCCTGTCAACAAGGCGACAGAGAGAGGATTCGACGGAAACGGCACCAGCCACATACAACAACACTGATATCATTTATAAATTCGGCAATTCTGACACGTTCAGAGTTAAAGCCAACAGCAAGAAATCTATGTTCGATTGCTAACCAAGCGATCGACATTATCTGCTGTACGTGCGTTCCATCAACTGGAACCAGCACAACCCCCTCCATCCAATAGGTCAAGTCTGCTTGTACTTCTTTGACCAACAACGGTTGCGATTCGGAGCGTAATCCAGCTGCAAAGCAAATAAAACACTCCCATCGGGTCAGAAGTACAAAGAGACGAATTGACAGAATGGATAATCCACAGGAGGAACAAGCTGCCGCCACAAAGGCATTCAATATGCAGCAGGAAATTGGCGAGGAAATCTCAAAGTACATTCGAAACTTCAAAAAAGATACTCAAGAAAGGAAGCAAAAAGCTTCATACTTTCAAGCCAAAATATCAGCACTCGAAAATGCATGGAATCGTTTCAACACAAACGACTCCACAATTCGAGAAAAAGATAAAACTGAAAAATACATAAAGTTCTCTATTGACCTACGTAACACATATGAAAAATACGTTGCGATCTTTACTGAGAACCTGGACAAGCTGGAACAGGCATCACACAATCTTGGGGAAAGTCAGCCCATCTCCAAAGAAAATGACCTCAATCAGCAGTCAAATGTAGATTACAGCAAATTGCCTTCGCTATTTCGCCGACAAAAAGCCATAGTCGAAGCCATAAAACGCAATTTGAAACAATTTTTAGAGGCGGGAGGACGTTCCGCAAGTGATTTGATAAAATCACTATGGACTCAAGCACAAGAAGTCCACTTCAGCATTCATGAAGAATATGAGAACCCAGTAGCGGGAGGATACGACATAAAATCGTACCTATCACTAGAAAAAGACGTTCAAAGGGCATTAGCGAACCCAGCCACATCAAAAAATGATGACGCGCAGCTTCCACGCATCACCATTCCAAAGTTTGATGGGGACATACTGAAATGGTCCCAGTTCTACGACTTGTTCTCATGTATGATTCATGAGACAAACATGCCCACAGTACGGAAGATGTGGTACCTTAAAACCACCGTTACTGGGGAGGCAGAAAGATTGATACGACACATCGATCTAAAAGAGGACAACTATCTAATAGCCTGGGACATTCTTGTTGAAACGTACAACAATCCCAGAGATGTTGCAAATACGGTACTGAACCGTTTCCTCAATCATAGTACAATCAATGACGATCCCAAGTCTTTGAAAGAGTTGTACATAACAACAATAGAGTCACTTGCATCCTTAAAAGGGCTCGGCATCAACATATCCACATGGGATCCAATATTGATTGCCATAATCAGAAACAAACTAGATGTCAAAAATAAGGCCTTGTATGAGCAATCATTGGGAAGCTCAAAAGATATACAGCCATTGGACACAATACTTCAGTTCCTAGAGCAGAGAATTCGAGTTCTAGGAAGTGGTCGGAAGCCACAAACATTGAAGAAAGAGCCAAACGGCACGGCCTGCGCATCAGCAAACACAAGACATGCACAATCACCGTTATGTTCATTTTGCAAAAAGGCAAACCATCGGCTTTACGCATGCGAAGAGTTTCGCTCCAGATCTCCAGCAGAACGACTAAACTGGGTGCAAAAGCAAAAAATGCGCGTTTATTGTTTAAGAACAAATCACAAATCAAACGCATGCCCAGGTCGAACCTGCCTCAAGTACGACAAGAAGCACGACACGATGCTGCATCTGGAGACAGCATCATTCGCATCCACAGAACCAAAGGCACCAATGGTTTGTGCAGCAAGTAACATTAGTTACAACCTACTGGCCACAGCAAGAGTGGCAGTAGAAGCTACCAACGGACAGGTTGCTAACTTCAAGCATTGCTAGACTCGGGATCACAGATAAATTTGATCTCTGAACGAATGGCATCAATGTTGTCGCTTAAACTTAATGACACAACATTGCGCATCAAAGGAATTGGAGGTCAATCAAAGACCAGCAGAGCACGAGTAAATTTGCTTATAAAATCCCTTCACAGCGGTTTTACGCAAAGAATTGAGGCGTTTGTACTGCCTCAAATAATAGCAGATCAACCAGCTCAGGCACTCGATTCGGTGAACTTAAACATACCAACCAAGTTCCCACTGGCGGACCCGAACTTCCATTACCCAGAAAAAATCGACATGCTCATCGGAGCAGAACATTATTATTCCCTGCTCCTCCCAAATCAACATCACCTTAAGATAGGAGGCCCTTTGATGCAAAATACGAAATTGGGATGGATTATGGCAGGAAAAATGAATTCTGCTTACAGTTCTTCGACCATTTGTGCAACGAGAATAAATGAACTCATGGAACGATTCTGGACTCTGGATAACCTTGAGACAGACGAAAAACCACGCATACCGCTCGAGACACAATGCGAAGCTCATTTCTTAGAAAATTTACAAACTGCAGCTGATGGCCGGCTTATAGTGAAACTCCCATTTTCCGAACACTCTTCAGCCCTGGGGGGGTCTTTGGAAATTGCAACTAAAATATTTCTGGCACTAGAGCGACGGACTTCACCAGACACTTGGAAGAGCTATGTGGAGTTCATGAACGAATATAAAGATCTAGGACACATGAAGATGGTCCCAGCATCATACATTCCGGAAAGGCATTACTTCATACCACATCACTGTGTGCTCAAACCCGAAAGTAACACAACAAAGCTGCGAGTGGTATTTGATGCATCATGCAAATCAGCAAGCGGAAAGTCCCTGAACGACATTCTACATGCTGGACCCACAGTTCAGAGCGAACTTCTGTCCATTCTATTACGATTTCGGACTCATAAATGCGTATTCACAGCGGACATAGAAAAGATGTACCGACAAGTGTGGATAAATCCGAAGGATCAATTCCATCAGATGATCGTCTGGAGAAACAATCCGTCGGAGGACATCAATTACTATCGGATAAAAACTGTCACATACGGGACAACAGCTGCTCCGTTTCTGGCAACCAAATGTCTGCATCACTTGGCAATACAAAACAAAGACAGACTACCAGTAGGATCATCAACATTAAAGAATGATTTCTACGTCGACGATTGTCTTACTGGGGCAAACACGATTCCAGAAGCGATCCAAGTGCAACAAGAACTCACAAGGATATTGTCAACTCGCGGATTTAAACTCCGCAAATGGTGCTCCAACAATGAGCAACTTCTTCAAGGAATCCCCAAAGAGGACATTGTAAGCGATGTCAAACTGGGAGAGACACTAGATCACTACAGCGTGAAAACCCTAGGTCTTATCTGGATGACAAAGAAGGATCAACTACGCGGAAGAACCCATAAAAGCCAAGCTGCACGCATCACAAAACGTGTGGTATGCTCCGAGCTAGCCCAAGTCTTTGACCCATTAGGACTTTTTGCACCGGTGGTGGTCAAGGCCAAGATCTTCATGCAACAACTTTGGGAGTTAAAGCTAGACTGGGATGACGAATTACCGCTACAGCTCCAACACGAATGGAAAGACTACCGTGAAGACTTACAAGCATTGAACGAGATGCAGATTCCCCGGCATGTCTATGACGGCAAGGTTCCAGTTACCCAAGAACTACACACCTTTGTAGACGCATCAGAAAGAGCCTATGGCGCATCAATATACGCACGCGCAACATACAAAAACAACCAGTGCGACTGCTCTGCTCCAATTCACGTGTGGCACCGACAGCCAAGCAATCAATACCACGGTTAGAACTTTGCGCTGCAGTCCTTGGTGCCGAACTCACACACCGAGTCCGAACGGATCTTCATATGGACATCAACACGGTTTCAGGATGTTTTTGGACTGACTCCACCATTGTGCTATCCTGGATAAACGCACCGGCATCGACATACCATACGTTTGTAGCAAATCGAATAGCCAAAATACAGGCATTGTCCAACCAACTACAATGGCGTCACGTTTCATCGACCAATAACTCAGCCGATGTACTGTCAAGAGGAATTGCAGCAAGCAGATTAGCAGATCACAATCTGTGGTTATACGGACCGCTATTCCTCCACGGATCCCGAGACAAATGGACGACAGCAACAATCAGTGAGCCTACTAATCTCGAGAGAAAGGCGAAGCATGCCAGCTTGCCAATCACACCCAGCGCACTTAGAGAAGAACTATACACATGCAGACATAGCAACTCATTTTACAAGCTTCAACGCATTGTAGCATACTTGTTACGCTTTTGCCACAAAGCCAATGGAGCGGCTACAACGACACTCTGCACAGGAGAACTGAATAGTGCTCGCGCTATAATCTTGCGAACTATCCAACAAGTCGAGTTTACCGCAGACTTAAGGCAGCTACAACGCTATAAGACTGTGGACAAAAAGAGCTCGATCATATCGTTATCTCCCATACTAGGAGAAGATGGGCTCATCCGAGTTGGCGGTAGACTAGAAGAAGCTCTACTTCCGTACAACGCTAAACATCAAATTCTACTGCCATACAATGATCCGATAGTCAAAATGATTATGCGAGAACTCCATGAGGAGAACATGCATTGCGGTGCCCAAGCCCTAAGGGCAATGGCTAGACAACAGTATTGGATCATCAACGACAAAACGATGGCTAGAAACATCATTCACAGCTGAGTTAGATGCACCAGAGCCAGACCAAAGCTAATGAATCAGATTACGGGCAATCTTCCAGCACAAAGAGTCACACAAGCACGCCCATTTCTTAATGCAGGCGTCGACTACTGTGGACCGATTGCGATCCACTATAAGATCCGAGGAAAAAGGCCAGACAAGGCATACATCGCCTTGTTCTGCTGTTTTTCCACAAAGGCAGTGCACCTAGAATCGGTGAGCGACCTAACCACAGATGCATTCTTGGCAGCTCTCCGTCGATTCTTAAGCAGGCGTGGGAAATGCCAACTTCATAGGTGCAAACAATCAACTAAAGGAATTAAAAGAAGCCATCTTCAGCGAAAAAGCACATGATCTAATAACGAATCACTGCAACAAAAGACAAGTGGACTTCAAATTCATTCCTCCCCGGGCCCCATCGTTTGGAGGCCTTTGGGAAGTTGCGGTTAAATCAGCAAAAAAGCTCCTGATCACAACCACAAACACAGCATCCTTGACATTTGAGGAACTAAACACAGTAATAATTGAAATTGAAGCAATTCTCAATTCTCGACCCATTACTCCAATGTCAAACGATCCAACTGACATAACAGCGCTCACCCCAGGACACTTTTTGATTGGTGAACCATTGACAACCCCACCGGACGTCAACACTGAGCATCAAGAGAAAACACTGGTAAAGCGCTGGGAATTGGTATCACGCTTAAAACATTCATTCTGGAAACAATGGTCTATGGAATACCTCCAAGAACTACAAACACGGCACAAGTGGAAAACAGCTTCACCAAACGTGCCCGAAGGACTACTTGTTTTGGTGAAGGAAGACAACCTTCCAGTAATGAAGTGGCCAATGGGTCACATCATTAAGCCCTATCCTGGCCAAGACAACCACGTCCGAGTGGTTGACGTTAAAACAGCATCAGGGGTATACAAGCGCTCCATCACTCGTCTAGCACCGTTATTTCCAGAAGACGTGGCGATCAAACGCTCCATCACCGTCACCAACGACATGGCAAGGCCTGATGAGCCACCACCACAACGCAGAAACTTGGACTTGGACTTGGATCCATATTGGAAAGATATGCAAGTAATGTCCACCGGAATGTCCGAACTAAGACACATGTGCCCGGAACTAAAAAATGTTCCAGCGTACAATTCCATATTTCAATATTTTCAACATTTGTACAATGAGCTACAAACAGGAAATATGTTAATAAAAACCTCTCGACAACGCCGATCACCGCTTGATATAGTAGGAAACGTGGCAAACAATTTGTTCGGTGTTCTTGACTCCAAATACGCTGAGAAAATGGCCGAAGTAATCGAAAATGTAAAAACAAACGAAGACTTTCTACTACATCTACTGCGAAATCAAACCTCGATTGTCGACTCCACAATCAATGTTGTCAGGAAAGATAAGTCAGCAACGGACAATCGCCTGAAGGTGTTGGAGCGGCAAGTGGCTACCATCAACAGAGAAAGAGGAACATATCACGGCGATCATCTCACTCAGGCATACCTAGGACTCACAGCACAATTAACTCTGTTGACAACGAGTTTTCAACGTATGCAGTCCGATATAGCTGATGTACTAATCGGTATTCACCATCGGACAATAAGTCCTACGCTAATTTCTCCTGAACAATTAAGAGATCAACTAGACCAAATACGGGATCATTTGCCACCCGATCAAATGCTGCCGGTTACAACAAAAAATGTCATTCATCTATACAGAATCATGCGGGCCGAAGGAACACCAACTGCAAACCACGTCATATTCAAGGTAACGTTTCAACAGTTCAGCTTGAAACTTTCAGCATCATCCCAATTCCTACCTGGGACTCAACAAGTTGGAGCTTGTTCGATCTCAAAACAACTGTAATTACAGTAAACACACATCGAGATCAGTTCATGGGTTTTACTCCAGAGGAATTTCGACGCTGCTTCAGACTGCCCAACAAAAGAATTCATCTGTTTTGATCATCAAACGGTCTTTAACGTTGATAATCGCTGCGAGTTCCAGTTGTTTAACAACAAAACAACAACATTATGTCACGTCATTTATTCAAAGGCGGACATGTTGTGGACAAGAACTCAGCAACCGAACAAATGGATCTTTGCAACACACTCTACAATGATGCTGAAGGTGCTGATGCTTATTTCTGTGTTGCGAGCAGTACATCCAGGAGATAGCGAAAGTAAGCCCCTTCCTTCCAACTGTATGGTTGATGGAGATCCGTTGCACACCTTCTCCACAGGAGCTGCCACACCATATCACCGCAGTGCAGCACCACCAAATTGTTACCTATGCTGCCCTAGCCATGTCAATTCTATTGATTATTGGCTACATTTTCCGGAAAAAGTATCAATCATGGAAGCCCCGGACATCAACCCAAGAACGGCGTCACTGTGTCATCAGACCCTCACCAGCACATTAAGGGATACCATTTCCATCGCAATCATCACAGGCTGTCGCCGTGTCTTCAGATCCTCAATTACGCACCGCAGGATACCCTCCCCGCAGTCCAACTGGTTCAAGTTCTAGTTGCGACGACCTAACTGTAGACGGTTTATGTACCGTATACCCACCGTAACCCAGCTTCAAACACGCACACACACACATTAACAATTATAGAATTCCTCAACATTTTTGTTTAGTCTTTTGCTAAAAAATTCAATTTTGGCTTTTCTCAGGTTACACTCCTTTGTTTTAGCCTGATATAACCTCTATATACTTTCTTTTATATACGTTTTTAGATTTTCCACAAATGTATCGATACCGTCCGATATTTTCTCAAAACTCTGGTCAATTTTTTGCTTCATATCTTCTTTCCAAGTTCCAGTCACCACTGGTTCTAACTTTGCTTTTTCTACTTTTCCTTTCATCGAAGTTTCAGTAGTAGTTTCATCATGGCTCTTTTCTATGTCATCTATATTTTTCATCATTTTAACATATTGATTTTTCTTGTAGTAGTCATGCTCGACTACTCCACATAGCAATAATGCAGTGTTATTTGCTGCAGCCTTTTTTTTAAGCTCTCCTAGCCTACAAATTACGTCACTGGTCAATATACCAGCTTCAATCCCTTTAACTTCATTTGCTATTACGTCCTGAGCCTCTAGTAGCTTAATGATTTTATCCGACAACATCTTATTAAGTAAATTAGAAGTAATATCTATATATAAAAACGAGGGGGAACGTTGTGAGCAGCGTCTACGCCGCGGCTCTACTTTATACCCGGTACTCAGTCAGTATATATGTATGTGAGCTTGTTGTAATTTATTACATGTTCGCAAAAGGGAAAAATTTAATTTTAGCCAAAAAAGAAAAAAGTAATTAAGTCGAACCTTCTCGAAGATTTTGATCTATTTGATGTTTCCATATTTGTTTACGTACATTTTTTACATCTGCCTTTTCTACATGTCTTTTTCTACTTCCTACATATACATACACGGCTGTGTGCGAGAGAGGGAATCAGTCTGCGCATGGAAGGCCACTGAAATTTCATTTGTTCCGTCTGACTATATTTATGATCCGATCTGATCCAAATTCAATACTCTGATAGATATAGTCATTTTCTATGATTCTGCGTTTTTGGTTTTCCAAAATCTTCAAAATTGTAGATTTTCATCTTTTGTGGGGGCGGAAGGGGGCGTGGCCAAATTTTAAAACAAACTCGTCTCGGTTTGATATCACAGGAGCTTGGATAGAAAGTTTGGTTGATCTAGCTCTTATAGTCTCTGAGAACTAGGCGTCAAAAAATTCGATCAGGCATAGCGCCTACCCCTGAGTGTGAGAGAGAGCGAGAGGGAACGATGCATTTCGAAATGGTTTTCTTCATTGTGGCTATATTTATGATCCGATCTGATCCAAATTCAACATTCTGATAGATATGGTAATTTTCTATGATTCTGCGTTTTTGGTTTTCTCGTATCTTAAAAATTGTGGATTTTCGTCCTTTATGGGGGCAGAAGGGGGCGTGGCCAAATTTTAAAACAAACTCGTCTCGGTTTGATATCACAGGAGCTTGGATAGAAAGTTTGGTTGATCTAGCTCTTATAGTCTCTGAGGACTAGGCGTCAAAAAATTCGATCAGGCATAGCGCCTACCCCTGAGTGTGAGAGAGAGCGAGAGGGAACGATGCATTTCGAAATGGTTTTCTTCATTGTGGCTATATTTATGATCCGATCTGATCCAAATTCAACATTCTGATAGATATGGTAATTTTCTATGATTCTGCGTTTTTGGTTTTCTCGTATCTTCAAAATTGTGGATTTTCGTCCTTTATGGGGGCAGAAGGGGGCGTGGCCAAATTTTAAAACAAACTCGTCTCGGTTTGATATCACAGGAGCTTGGATAGAAAGTTTGGTTGATCTAGCTCTTATAGTCTCTGAGAACTAGGCGTCAAAAAATTCGATCAGGCATAGCGCCTACCCCTGTGTGCGAGAGAGAGCGAGAGGGAACGATGCATTTCGAAATGGTTTTCTTCATTGTGGCTATATTTATCATCTGATCTGATCCAGATAGATATTGTCATTCTCTACGATTCGGCGTTTTTAGTTTTCTCGTATCTTTAAAATTGTGCATGCCACAGATTTTCGTCCTTGGAGTGGTCGAAAGGGGGCGGGGCGAAATTTTCAAATACACTTGTAACAGTGTGATATCACAGGAGTCTGGATACAAAATTCGGTTGCTCTAGCTTTTACACTCTCTGAGCTATAGGCGCTAATGAAGACGGACGGACAGACGGACGGACGGACGGACAGACAGACATAGCTATATCGACTCGGCTATTGATGCTGATCAAGAATATATATACTTTATGGGGTCGGAAACGCTTCCTTCTGGGTGTTACACACATCCATTTTTTCAACAAATCTAATATACCCCTTTACTCTTCGAGTACCGGGTATAAAAAATGCCTGACTTAACTGAGGACTTCTTCTTCTGATGGTGCTGCTGCTGCTGCTGCTTGATGCCGTACTTCACGCTGCCGGGGATGCTTCTGTTGGTCGCTGCCGTCGTTGTTGATGCCGCTACTGCTGTTGTTTGCCGCTGCTGTCTTAGTTGACGCTGCCGTGGATGCTTTTGGTCGCTGCCGTCGTTGTTGCTTTGGTTTTGTTGTGGCTTTATTCACTCAGTTAGTCCTTTTTTATGGCATTTTTTTTTTATATTATTCGATCGTTTGCGATTTTTTTTTTATCGCTGGCCTTTACTTCACCTTGCACTGCCGATGTTGAGGATTTATATTTTTTCTTTTTCAAATTTTTGTTCGATGTATCAGGCCTCGAACTCCCCACTTTCGCGTAAAATTATTGTTTTACACGACAAAAAATACTGCCTGTATAGCATGTATTTTTTTTATTAATAAAACCTTAAGTTTTATTAATTTTATACTCGGTTTCTTACTCCAAGAGGGAAAACCAGAGTTTTTTATTTTTGCTACTTTTAGCTGTAGGTGTA
The DNA here is from genome assembly GCA_963969585.1 of Drosophila helvetica. Taxonomy (NCBI): domain Eukaryota; kingdom Metazoa; phylum Arthropoda; class Insecta; order Diptera; family Drosophilidae; genus Drosophila; species Drosophila helvetica. Next base: position 23,504,880 of record OZ018402.1, on the reverse strand, counting down.
CTTGACACTTCTGCAGTCTTTAAGGAGCTGGTTTAACTCCGTGCTCTTACCACAGGGGGGAAACAACGGAGAGTCTCGAAGGACCAAAATGTTAAGACCTTAAAGGAAAAGTCAAAAACACTTGCGAGTTGAGTTGTAAATTCAAACTGTTTTATTTTCAAAATTAATGCACTATATATAGGAAAATATAAGGTAATTAAAAAGAGGGATGTGCGGCACGTGTTCCCACGCGCTGTAAAGAAGCCACTGGCCGGGGAGATAGAACTCAGGCAGCCAGGGTCCGTCACAAGAAATTTATAATTCTGAGACGTCAAGACGGGTCAGGTCTATGGGCCCCTTCCCCTCGCGATCGCACTTCCCCTTTGGCTCGGTGGCTCTGCCCCTAGACTATCTATGGTGAGGGCAGCCTACACTGACGGTCGGTCGGTGGCAAGGGAAAGGGAGGTAGGGTCTATCGGGGACCAGTAAGGGACTGAGACTCACCACTGGTATTTGTCCGCCCCGAAATAAGGTTCAAACGCCGGGCAGTTTTTTATACGGTTTATTCTGGCTTCCTGTCGCTTACTTCTCCTGTAGTTCATAATTTTTCCTTTTTCCACGCTCCGCGAGGCCACTCTCTTGGCTGCGCACTCACTGTCCCTCTCTCCTCGCCGATCGTCCCGAGGCCTGGCCTTCGGGCGGTGATCGGCTACGCTCTTGGCATGCGCAGTGCGCTGTGCGCCGCTATTCTCCTACTGCCTCTCTGGGCAACTCAAATTTTCGCTTCATGCGACTCTTATATTATGCTTAATCCTATGCCTTAATTCTACTTAATATAATAATAACAATGGGAAATAATAATGTAATAGTAATAAGAAACAATAATGCAACAAGGCCGTTGCTCCCCGCGGGCTTATGTCTCGCGCCCCCGTGGGTCCCTGCCGCTTCATGCGGGCCTCTGGTTCGCACGGGGGCGGGTCGCTGCCGTCATCCTACGTACTCCTCGCGGGCTTACGTCTCGCACCCCGTAGGTTCCTGCCGCTCCGTGCGGGCTTCTGGTTCGTACGGGGTGGGTCGCTGCCGCCGTCTTGTATGGCGGGAGCCCCGGGCTCCGGCCTTACACCCCCCCCCCCTTTCAATCTCCTAGCACGACCGGGACAGCGCCGCCTCGCTTCCACGTGACGTGGTACGCCACCCCGTCCTCCTGCAGGGTCGCGCGGCTCCTGACCTGTATCCCCTCACGGCGTCGACGGGTCCTCTCCGCTTCGACCTGGCACAGGATGCGGCCCGGCAGCTCGGCGGGGCAGCCCCGGATGGTGTACTCCTCCGGTGCAGGGACCTTTGCCTGGAACTTGGTCATAGCCACTCCCGTCTCCTCTGGCGGCGCGGCGGTACCCGGCTGGTCCCCGCGTTGGCCACTGCGGCGGGGCTCGTCTGCCCGGTCTTCCTTGGAGTGTCTGCTGGCGGCTGCCGCTCCGCCTGGCCGTCACCGTCCGCCCGTTCCTCGGTGAATCGCCGCCGGAATAGGGGCCCGTCCTCTTCTCCGCTTGACGCCGCCTCGAACGTACGCACCGTTGCTGTTCCTCGATTCATGGTGTTCTGTAAACACAAAGGTATTAGTATGGTTTCTCTGAATCGCCCCGGAGTGGGCGATGGTTGCCACTATGCCTCGTTTGGTCAGGGCGGGTCTAGGGCGGGTCATGCTAAAGGGTACTGTTGGTCTGATCGCCTCGTCCCCGACTAGTTTCCCCTACACCTTCTCGGACTGCCCCTTCCGTTTCAGCAGCATAGAACGGCTTTAATTGCGCTATGTTGGCCGCCTTGGTTTTCCGCTCCCCAAACTTACTCAGTCTCACGATGTTGGGGGAGTCGAACCTGATCACCTTGTACGGGCCGTCAAACTTGGGCGCCAGTTTGGCCGCGAATCCCGCAGCTGCGTTGGACAACTGGTGTTGTCGCACCCATACGCTCGCCCCGATGGTTGGTCGCCACTCTCGCCTATGCAGGTTGTAGTGTCGAGCCTGTGTGGTGGCGGCCTTCTGCAGATTTCCTCTCACGATCTCGAACACCTCCTTGAGCCGGGTGGCCTTCTCCTTTGGGGTTTGTGGGCTGGTCGCCGACCCCGGGGTGGCCTCCTCGTACAACGCTGCCGGTAGTCTTGGCTCTCGGCCTTGAACCAGGAACGCCGGTGAGAACCCCGTCGAGTCGGCTATGCTCGAGTTCACGGCCAACGAGATCTCCGGTAACAGTTCGTCCCACGTACTCTGCTGGTCTCCGATAAATTGCGCTATCATTGTCTTGACGGTGCGGTTCGTCCTCTCGGTCGGGTTCTCCTGTGGGCAGTACGGCGCCGTGTGTTGTACCTCCACCCCCAGCGACGCCAAATATGCCTTGAACATCCGACTGACGAACTGTACCCCGTTATCGCAGACGAACTTACGGGGAACGCCGAATCGACTCAGGATCCTCTCCCGGAAGGCCCGCTGCAAGTTGGCCGCCGTCGCTCGTCTTAAGGGAACGAGTTCCACCCATTTGCTAAAAGCGTCGTGGAAAACTAGCAGGACATTATTGCCATGTTTGGATCTCGGGAGGGGTCCCACGAAATCTGCACACAACACCGCGAATGGCTCACCAACCTGCCTCGTCAGCATCTGTCCTGCGGGCTTCCTCTGCTCCCCTTTGAACCTCTGGCACTTGTCGCATCCCCGCACATACCTGGCCGCATCCCGGAACATCCCTGGCCAGTAGTATCGTTGGGCCAGCCGTGATATCGTTTTCCGTACCCCTTGATGGCCAGCCGTCGGTGCGTCGTGACACTCCTGCATGACCCTCCTCCGTTTACCCGACTCCACGCAGAGCTTCCAAGGGATGTAGTCTTCGTCATCCGGCCTGTGCCCCAGGTGGCGGTACAGCTGGTCATTCTCAATGACGTAATCTGGGAACTTAGAAGAGTCATTAGCGATACACTCCCTCATCCGCGCAGTCCACCGGCAAGTGTCTCCCTCTTCCGTGGCCAGGTGCAACTCCTCTAGCGGCTGCCTCGACAACGCGTCGGCCACTACATTCATCTTCCCTCGTCTATAGCGTACGTCGAACTGGTATTGCTGGAGCTCGAGGGCCCATCGCGCGATTCTACCGGAGGGACTTTCAATTGAGTTCAGCCATTTCAAGGCCAGGTGGTCTGTCACGACCTCGAAGTGGTACCCCTCCAGGTAGCATCTCAGCTTCCTGATGGACCATACTATGGCTAAGCACTCCTTTTCTGTCGCGGAGTAATTCTGCTCCACCGGCAGCAGTTTACGGCTCGCGTACGCTATCACCTTCTCCTGATCGGCGATGGTCTGGGTCAGCACCGCTCCCAGGCCGAAATCACTAGCGTCGGTCTGGAGGGTGAACCTTTCCTCAATGTCCGGGCACGCCAGTACCGGGGCCGTGGTGAGCTTTTCCTTGAGTAGTTCCAACGCAGCCTGCTGTTCCTGGCCCCAATGCCACTTGACGCCCTTTTTGAGTAGAGTGGATAGCGGCAGTACCAGATCAGCGAAGTTCGGCACGAACCTTCGGTACCAAGATGCCATGCCGATGCACTGCCTCAGCTCCTTAAGGTTAGTCGGGGCATTCAGGTTCCGTATCGCCTCCACTTTCGCTGGGTCCGTCCCGATACCGTCCCCGGTAACCATGTGGCCCAGATATCGCATTTCCTGCCGAAAGAAATCGCACTTCTTGCGATTGACCCTCAAATTAGCGGCTCGCAGGCGCTGGAAGACCTCCTTCAGATTGGCCACGTGTTGTTCTTTGGTTTCCCCGACGACTATGATGTCGTCCAGGTAGGCAAAGGCGCACGGCTCCAATTCCGGCCCGATCACGGTATCCAGCGCCCTCTGAAATGTGGCACTGGCTGAGTGCAGCCCAAAGGGCATCACCCGCCACTGGAACAGGCCTCTTCCCGGCACTGTAAAAGCCGTGCATTCCCTACTATCCGCGGCCATCGGGATTTGCCAGTACCCATTTTTCAGGTCCAGCGTGGATATAAACTTCGCCTTTCGTAGTTTTTCCAGGATGTGGTTTATCCTGGGTGTGGGGTATGCGTCCGGGACAGAGTGTGCGTTGAGCTGCCTGAAGTCCACACACATACGCCACTCACCCGTCTTCTTCCGCACCAAGACTATCGGGGCACTGTGAGGACTTCGTGATGGTTCCACGGCCCCCGTTTCCAACAGCTCATCGACCTGTTTGTCGATCACCCTTTGCATGGCCGGGTTCTTGGGATAGTAGCGCTGCTTCAGCGGCTTGTCATCCCTCATGATGATCCGGTGCTCTGCGATGTGAGACACGCCCTGAAGTCCCTCAAATGCTTCGAGCTCCGCCTCCAGGAACGCCTGCAGTTCGGGTTCCAAGTCCTCGGGCCACGGACGATCTTTACCCGGGTCATCGTCCCTTTCCTCCATCCACTCGGGTGTCAATACCTCGTCCCCCCTTTCGTTTCCATGGTCCCCCACCGGAGGCTTCTGACGGACCAGCCGTTCCGCCTGGTCTCCTTGCCGCCGCGCCTCTTTCTCCGTCGCCGTACCTTTGGTGTCGGTTGGCGCCTTTCCTGATTCCACTGGTGGCGTGGGATACATCGTGGAGAGCTGGGCCTCCGTTTCCCCGAACTCCGCCTTACCCATTCCCGCCTTTTGCCCGATCGCCTTCCCTCCAGGGGCCGCTGTCGTTCCTATGAGCAGCCTCTGCGACCCGCATTCCACCCGTGTCCCCACTGCGCACAAAAAGTCCATCCCCAGAATCAATGGCTCGACCATCGACGGCATCACCAGGAGTGACAGGCTCACCACTTGCCCCCAAGCCCCGATTTCCGCTCTGAGCGATCGGTTGGTGTCTAGGCAAGAGCCGTCTGCCAGTCTTATGCGCGTCCTCGCGGTCTCCATCTCTACCACCGCTGCCAACGTTCGGGCACATTCCTCATTCGCGAAACTTCGCGTCGCCCCGGTGTCGAGCGTGGCGGAGATGAGGCGACCCCCAATCTCCACCCTTGCCACGATCCGGCCCCCCTCGACCTTTATTTATTACGCCTCCACTCGGTCCCGACCGGAGTGGGGCTGGGATCCGTTTCCCAACCCTCCCCTTGGGCAGCACTCTCTGGTCAGCACGTTCCGTTTCCCACAACCTACGCAGAAGAGGATCCTAGGATTCGGGCATTCTCGAGCGTAGCGGTCGTTCTCGGCGCACCTACGACACGCCCTTCGTGGGTCATAGGGTTGCTCGTCGGCTTGAGTAGTCGCGCGATGAGCCATTTCTGCGTTCCGAGTCATTCCCGGTCCCTCGCGGAACGGGTTCTGCCTTCCCCGCACCCCCCATCTGTCACTCGTTACATTAGGGTGTTCAATCGGCCCCGCCTCAAAGCCAGGGTCTCTCTTCGTATGTATTCCACCTCGGCCGCCCTCTGAGTGAGCTGGCTGAGATTCGCGTAGTCGCTCGGCCGGATAAACATTTTATACATGGCCGCCATGTTGTCGTATACCCGAGCGAGCCTCTTCTCAGTATCGTACCCCGCCTGGTGCATCAAGGATTGTATCGCGATGGAATACTGCAAGAAGGTCTCGCCTTTCCTTTGCAGGCGGACGCGAATCTCGTCCTCGAGCTTCTCATAGTACCGCGGGGGCAGAAAACTGTCCAGGAAACCCGCCCTGAAAGTCGCCCACGAACCTCGACGCAGCCCGCTGGCCCGCAGCCACAGTGCGGCGGCGTCAACGCAGAGTTCGTTCATCGCACTGGGCATCTCGTCTATCCTGTGCGAAATCATCCTCTCCTCTACCTCTTCTATGAAAGACAAGGGGTCCGTCAGCCCGTCATTTCCCCATTTCCGCACGATCTCGGGGACCAACCTCTGATTCCTGGGCGGCCCCCACTCCCGAGTCCTCGGTTCGTCGGGACCAGCATGACGGTCCCCCCTTTCCGGCACGTGACTTTTACTATAAGTAGCATTTATTTTTCATCATATACTTTTATGCTTTGATTTTTCTTCATATATATATATATATTATCCATTTTTGATGTGAGCTCCTTTAAACCCTTACCTTTCTATGGGAATATTTAAATACCAGATACTAAAAACATTTATTTTTTCATAATACGGTGTTAATAAAATATCCTGTAGGTATTTTAAAATGATCCTGTTAGTAACATAATGTTTACGGCAACATGATCATGCTAGCAACATAATGTTTACGGCAACATGATCATGCTAGCAACTTCTAGTTCACCCAATTTCCTTACCATGCACTTCTAGTTCACCGATAGTTCACCCAATATCCTTTGGTTCACCAATAGATGGCACTTTGAGCGCTAAAAGCCACAATCATATATCCTTACTACTTTGTGGCGCCCCTTATCGGCCAAAATGTGAACTAAACTCCTCTTTCACTCGTGTCAAATCCTCTCAAATCGAAATCGATCTTCTCATTTATACTCTCTCTCCTCCCTCTTATTTATACTCTCTCTCCTCCCTCTTATTTACAATGGACCTGCTTGTCCTTTTGGTTTCATGTGGCGATTCGAACGACCCTCATACAGGTATTTCATCCCTTTTGAAATGAATCTAATGGTTTACAGGTAATTTTTTTTATGTATTTTCTGTAAATTAACCTCAACGTCTTTGGTTCGTTTTTACTTTCTTTATCATTTCTTTGTCTATTTTTTATTCCTCACACTGTCCTATAGTTGGGTGCCTATATAATAGCTACTAGTGACACACGTTGTTATATGTACTCGGTGGAATGGCAGAAGCGTGGACTACCGCATGCTCATATCCTAATTTGGTTGCTGAACAAATTACAATCAAATGAAGTGGATGACATCATATCAGCTGAAATTCCTGATCCAGTCACTGATCCCCATCTACACGACATTGTGACGACACAGATGGTGCATGGACCGTGCGGTGCATTAAATCCATTATCGCCTTGCATGGCTGATGGAAAGTGCACAAAACGATATCCGCGACCGTTAGTTGCTGAAACAGTCACAGGGAACGATGGATATCCAGTTTATCGTCGGCGTTCAAAAGAAGATAATGGTCGAACTATCAAAGTTAAAGTTCAAAATCAAGAGATTGAGATCGGAAATGAATTAATTGTACCGAATTGCCCGCTGCTATCACGAATTTTCGAAACACATGCAAACGTTGAGAGTTGTCATTCGGCCAAATCAATCAAATATTTGTGCAAATACGTCACAAAAGGCAGCGACATGGCTGTGGTTGGTATTGCGTCGGAAATGCGAATGACGAAATCAGCAACTTTCAAATGGGCAGATACGTCAGTACTAAATGACTAATGTCATTTCAAATTCATGAAAGATATCCCACAGTTGTACATTTAGCAGTGCATTTGGAAAATGGCCAAAGAGTTTACTTCACTGAGGCTAATGCGGCACAACGAGCTGAGAGACCACCATCGACAACATTGACTAGCTTCTTTGCAATTTGTGAAGCAGATCCGTTCGCAGCGACGCTGATGTACGTTGAAATGCCCAAGTATTACACTTGGAATCAATCAACAAAGAAATTCCAACGTCGCAAACAAGGAACCCCAGTTCCAGATTGGCCACAGGTGTTTTCCAATGATGCACTAGGTCGCATGTGTACTGTTCATCCTAGAAATGATGAATGTTTTTATTTGCGACTGCTGTTGGTAAATGTACGTGGCCCAAAATCATTTGCGCATTTGAACTGTGAATGGCCACCAATGCCAAACATATAGAGAAGCATGTCAACTATTGGGTTTGCTGGAGAACGATTCTTATTGGGATTTAACACTTGCGGATTCAGTTGTTTCATCAAATGCGTACCAAATACGAACGCTGTTCGCAATTATATCGCTATTGCATCGCTTGCGCATTCAAACGAATAATCCTGACATCCAAATAACCGATGAAATCTACAATGAAAGATTGATTCTGATTGAGGATCAATGCTTGACTATTGCAAACAAGCTACGATTGAAGTAGGAATGATTGCGCCAAATCGATCGATGCACGATGCATTCAACCAAGAATTAAATCGAGAGCTGCAATACAATTTTGATACATTGCAGGTATTCGTTCGAAATAATGTGCCGTTGCTGAATGAACAGCAAAAGCAGGTATACGAAACATTAATGCAAGCGGTGGGCAATAATACTGGTGGTCTATTCTTCCTGGACGCACCTGGAGGGACAGGGAAAACATTTGTCATTTCATTGATTTTGGCCACTATTCGATCAAGATGTGACATAGCTTTGGCGTTAGCATCATCTGGAATTGCGGCGACTCTTCTAGATGGCGGTCGTACTGCACATTCTGCGCTTAAGTTGCCACTCAATTTAAACACAATTGATACTCCAACATGCAATATTTCCCTATCCAGTGCAATGGGAAAATTGCTGATGCAATGCAAGCTCATTCTTTGGGATGAGTGCACAATGGCACATAAGAAATCACTTGAATCACTTAACTTCACACTGAAGGATCTTCGGCGAAATAACAACATCTTTGGCGGCTTGATGATATTATTTGCAGGGGATTTCCGGCAGACGTTGCCAGTAATTCCCTGTGGAACGCCTGCAGATGAATTGAATGCTTGCCTGAAGGCATCACCTTTATGGAATAACGTAAAAACATTATCGCTAACCACTAATATGAGAGTTCAACTTCAAAATGATCAAAGTGCTGTACAATTTTCCAAACAATCGTTAGCTGTTGGAAATGGAAAAGTCCCAGTTGATGCGACATCTGGATTAATTACTCTTACCAACGACTTTTGCCGATTTGTAGACTCTCAATTAGCTCTTATTGAAAATGTTTTCCCAAACATTAGTGAGAATTATCAGAATTATGCTTGGGTAAGTCAACGAGCAATTCTTGCCGCAAAGAATAATAATGTACACGCCCTGAATTTCACCATTCAATCAAAAATTGCTGGCGATTTGGTGACATACAAATCCGTTGATTCCATAACAAATCCCGATGATGTAGTAAATTATCCAACGGAGTATTAGAACTCTCTGGAGTTACCAGGATTTCCACCACATAACTTGCAACTTAAAGTTGGTACAGTTATTATGATATTGCGTAATTTGAATCCACCGCGACTTTGCAACGGTAATCGACTTTCGGTAAAAAGACGAATTATTTACGGAAAGTACGCAGGTGAAAATGTATGTATTCCTCGAATACCAATGATTCCGACTGATCTTCCGTTTGACTTCAAACGATTGCAATTTCCAGTTCGCCTTGCGTTCGCAATGACAATTAAAAAGTCGCAAAAAAAATCTAGAAGGCAAGGCAATAAATCTAGAAAATCATTGTTTTTCACATGGGCAGTTATACGTTGCGTGTTCACGAGTTGGGAAACCATCCCCTTTGTTTGTGTTAACGTCAGACCAAAAAACAAAAAATGTGGTATACCAAAGAGCACTTCAATGAAACGGATAATTTGCGGACACGTATAACGCTTCGATTCAGTATTTACTTTGGATTCACTTTCATTTACGTAGAGAAGTTCAACTAAATAACACTTCATTTTTGTAATCGAAATTTATTCATTACTGATGTGAAATGAAATACAACTTTTCCTTATCAAATATAAAACAAAGAAAAAATGTTTCTTAATCTTTTAATCACCAAACGAAATGTTACATAAAACGAAGCCATCTGGTGGCAAAACGGAGTTCGCCGGGTTTGCTAGTAGCTATATATAAAAAAAATTTCTGACTTAACTGAGGACTTCTTCTTCTGCTGGTGGTGCTGCTGCTGCTGCTGCCGCTGCTGTATCTGCTGCTGCTTGATGCCGTAGTTGACGCTGCCGGGGATGCTGCTGTTGGTCGCTGCCGTAGTTGTTGCTTTGGTTTTGTTTTGGCTTTATTTTTGAAACACACAAATGTTTTTTTTTTTTTGTTCACTCAGTTAGTCCTTTTATATTTATTTTTTTTTTTATAATTTTCGGCCGTTTGCGATTTTTTTTTTTATCGCTGGCCTCCACTTCACCTTGCACTTCCGATGTTGGGGATTTATATTTTTTCTTTTTTCAAATTTTTGTTCGATGTATCAGGCTTCGAACACGCCACTTTCGCGTAATATTTTGTTTTACACGACAAAAAATACTGCCTATTTAGAATGTTTTTTTTTTTTTATTAATAGAAACTTGCGTTTAATTAATTTTATACTCGGTTTCTTACTCCAAGAGGAAAAACCAGAGTTTTTTATTTTTGCTACCTTTAGCTGTAGGTGTACTTGACACTTCTGCAGTCTTTAAGGAGTTGTTTTAACTCCGTGCTCTTACCACAGGGGGGAAACAACGGAGAGTCTCGAAGGACCAAAATGTTAAGACCTTAAAGGAAAAGTCAAAACAGTTGCGAGTTGTAAATTCAAAACTGTTTTATTTTCAAAACTTGTGCACTATATATAGGAAAATATAAGGTAACTAAAATTAAGACACACGCTAAGAAAAGGAGGGATGTGCGGCACTTGTTCCCACGCTCATCCCTTCTAATGACACCAACAACATGTGTTAATAGATTTGGGTTCGACGTGCCCATGTATATGAATTTATGGTCGAACTCTATGTGTCCTTTTTCTCAAGTGGCCTCCTTCAAGTGGACTGCATTTTTTATGGGTGGGCTTTTTGTCGATTCCTGTTCATGTTTTATGAACACACACCCTAGCAGTCATAAATTACTTATTTTATGTACGTTATAAATAGATCAGTTCAGTGTGATAATATAATTATGTTCTGCTTGAACATTCTCCATTCCTATAATCAGTACCTTTCCCGTTGTAGTAGAAACTTTCGTAATAATCCTAAAACATTATTGTCCTTCGTTAACTCTAAGCGTAAGTCCAAAGCGTTTCCTCCTTCCTTTTATTATCTTAATAACTCTGAATCTTCTTCTTCTGGTATTGCTAATTTATTCGCCACGTTTTTCCAGTCTACATACTCCTCTTATATATACATCTCATCCACTCCGTACCCCTACGATCTACCTCATGCCAACGGCATTTTTACTCCATATTTTAAGGAAAGCGATGTTCAGGCAGCCTTGAAATCGTTGGGCACTTCTTTCTCTGCGGGTCCTGATAGAGTGCCAAGTTGTATTCTGAAACATTGTGCCGAATCTCTTTGTCAACCTCTGACATTTCTTTTCAACCTATCTTTGGAAAAATCTTGTCTCCACTTCATAAGAAATGTTCAAGATCCAATATCGAGAATTACCGAGGTATTGCAATACTTTCCATCCCTAAGCTCCTTGAGTTCTTGGTAACCCGGCAATTGCAACACTTTTGCTCAAGTTTAATATCTCCGTCACAACACGGTTTTTTAAACATCGATCAACATCGACTAACTTTCTTGAGTTCTCTTCCATGATCAACTGCTGATTTCGAAGAGGTTTGCAAACCAATGTAATCTATACGGATTTTAGCAATGCTTTTGATTTCGTAAACCATACCCTGTTATTTCAGAATTTATCCTTATTAGATATCCCTACAAATCTTCTAAATTGGATTTCGTCGTACCTTTCAAATCGCACACAACATGTTTTATTTACTAATGTGTTGTCCGATATTGTTAATGTTATTTCTGGGTACTACCACAAGGTAGTCACAAGGTACTACTACTACCACAAGGTAGTCATTTGCGTCCGCTTCCCTTCATCTTATTTGTGAATGACCTACCCCAAGTTATAGCATTCTCTCATACGCTAATGTATGTGGATGAATTACAAATCTGTCTGCCCTACTCTGATTGGTACTTGCACACACGACTTCAGCTGGATCTTAATGAACTGCTAACGTGGTTTTCAAAGAACCCCCTTTTTTGTAACTTTTCGAAATTTAAACTTATGACATTTTATCGTCGCGCTCCACATTTTGTGTCGTATTCTCTAGGAAATCATTTCCTGGATCGAATTTCGAGCTGAAATGACCTTGGAGGCCTTTTCGATCACAAATTGTGTTTTAATAGCAATATATCCGCAACTGTAAATAAAGCCAATGGTGTATTAGCCTTAATCAAGCGTTGGTCCAAGGACTTTGACGACCCGTATGTGACCAAACAACTCTATATTTCTTTAGTGCGTCCGATATTGGAGTATTGTTCTTGTGTGTGGAGCCCGCAGTATAAAGAGCAACAAACCTCAAATCAGTGCAAAAACAATTTTTAATTTTTGCGCTTCGTAATCTAAGCTGGGACTCTTGTAGATTCTTGCCACCTTACCGATCTAGGCTGCAACTTACAAATCTTCCTTCATTGCACTATCGCAGAATATGCAATGGAGTAATGTTCATACACAAGCTCCTTCGTGGTATGGTCGATTCCCAAACACTCCTGAGTCTGATTGACTTATCCGTTCCCTCTCGACCTACCCGTACCTTTCGGCCTATCAGGCTTTCTTTATGTAGGTCGAACTATGCCCAGCATGAACCTTTTAGGGTTTTATGCCATAACTTTAATACACTTTACCATATTTTATCCCCTGAATTATCTTTTAATAGTATAGTAGTCAATATTTACCACCACCTGAATACAGCTTATCTTTAATTTTATTATTTTTTTCCCTTTACTTCCTCTCTATATTAAATTCTTTTTAGTTATTAAGACTTTGTTATCAGAATAATTGTTTATGTTCAAATAAATAAATAAACAAATGAAATGGGACATGTAGGAGTAGATAAAGTAACAGATTTGATAAACAAAAGCTTTTGGTTTCCACAAGTAAGAAAAAAGTTGATGCACATATCAAAAACTGCGTGAAATGCATAGCCTTCTCTTCTAATAGCCTATTTACACTACAGTGAGTTACCTATCGATAACCGAGGAAACTCAATAACTCAGAACTGGTGTCTACACTACACAAAAGTTGAGTTATTGAGTTATTGAGTTTTGGCTTGCTGGCAAACACAAGCGTGCGTTGTTTTGTTTAAATTATTAAATTAAGCAAATATGAACTTCGAGGAAACATTTATGTTGTATTCGGCGCAGCTAGAAGCAGCGATGGTGTGATGTATTGATTTGGCGATTGGTGCACAAACTGTGGAGTAATTGGATAACATTTTAAATACACGCATTTGGACCCTGGTAAGAAATTGGCATTTCATTTTCAAGTGCTTCTATTTTATAATAATATTGAATTATAAAGCCGCGATATGGATCATTTTGGGGTTCAACATACTTGATGGACTGTTGCCCAAACTCCAAAAGAAAGACACTCCTTTTCGACTGACAATCCCTCTGTAGAAGAGAATAGCCATTGCCTAGGATCCTCTGCGGAATATCATACTGTAGTGTGTCTATTTGCTGTGTCAAACGCCATTTCATGAACATATATATAAATAAAAATTAAAAAAAGTACAATTTTGTTTCATTTATTTGCTTATTTATTTTTAAAAATGTGCCAAAAGTCCAGGAATGCCTGTAAGGCCTTAAGTGACCAAACAAATCTCGTATCTAGGGATAAAATTGTATTAAAAGTATTGTTTTTAGGAAATATTTGTTTTTTGTTGTTTTTTTAGTGGTGATATTTCCACGATAGGCAGATCAGGGTTGAAATATTCGGAAAATCGGAAAACTCGATTGAAACTCAACCTAAACTCAACTTTTTTGCCACCTCTAGGGCCCCTATGCTGCCCCATGTAAATGAAACTCGAGTTTTGCCCGAAACTCAATAACTCAATAACTCAACTGTAGTGTAAACAGGCTATAAGACCGGTAAGAAAAAAGGATTTTTAAACTCTATTACCAAAGGCACAACCCCATTCAAAGTCGTCCAAATTGACCACAATGGTCTCATTAATAGCGGTGATTCTGAACACATACTCTTGGTGATATATGCCTGCACAAAATTCATAAGGTTCTTGTTTTACATCCCACGAGTTCCAATCATTTACAGAATCGTAAAACATCAATCACATTAAAATAGCAACAGGGTCCCCACAAGCTTATGGACAAGTAGAAAGAATTAATAGAGATTTAGGACCAATGATTGCCAAAGTATTATAATTTATTTAATTTGTAACAGCTATTGAAAAAGCTCATTAGATAAACACAGTGCTTCTTTTTTCACAATTCTTAAATATCTTACACCTTATTGGATTGAACTTTGCAATTCTGACAAAATGATAAAGGCAGCTATATATTAGACCCAAACACTATAGCTTCAGCTAACCATCTCTAAATTACACAGCCAAAAAGTTTTAAAGATCGTTGTGTTATTACGTGTGTTATTAAGCTTTCAAATTCAAACTTAATCATTTTTTGCGGTATATTTTCCCGAAATTCTGACTTTGAAAACTCTCTGAAAATATTTAAATGTGTTACGTTTTAGACCCGATGCGAAAATAACGAATTAAAATCTGACGGTCAAATCAGTAGGCTAAGCACGAACAGCAACGTTAAATAAGTGGTTAAAACGATTAATAGAGTGTTGAAAATGCATGCGTAATTAAATTTATCTGTTACTTACACACTCTTGTTCAATTTCTTGTTGCTTTTCTTTGAGCTGCTCTTCATGTAAGTTTTCATTTAGTTTTAAATTGGATAAACGATTTTCCATGTCATCCTTAATTAATCTGAAAATATAATTATATAATACATGCTTTCACGAATAATCCAGATTATTTTTATTAATTACTATGTTTTTTCTATCTGCTTGACTTTTTGCGATATACCGTTATGTCCAACATCAAGTCACATTAAGACCACTATATACAGTGGCGAGCAAAAGTGAGTGCATATTCACGAAACTGACTTTCGCCGCCCAAAAAAAATAAACAATAATATACGAGATATGTATATTCAAAAGGTTTTAAAGAAAAAACAGAAATAACACGCATAAACTCACTTTTGCACGTTTCAAGAAAATTAAATCATTAAATCAATTTTAATATTTTTTCCACCGACCCTTATTAGCAATAACTTGATTTACGCGGTTTGGCATGCTCTCTATCACATTTTCAATAATAGCTTTTGGGATAAGTGCGATAACGCCTGCAAACATTATTGCACTTCTAAAAATCGCGGGGTTTTACACGATCCCAAGGGTTGCCCATATTGGTTGGGGCTGCTTCGTACTGCCCGAGCCGTCTTTTTACTATTGAGCAAAGAGTTTCAATAAGATTGAGGCCGGGACTTTATGCTGGCTACTTTAGCAGGTAAAAATTCTGTTTTCCTACCTATTCCTTGACAAAAGAGAGGAAATGTGTCTCCAAAACCGCTAGTCAAAGGTCGCAAAAAATTATTAACGTTCTCAGATGTTCGACTAAAGATGTCCGAAATAAGAAAAAACAAGCTGCTAACACCTGCTACCGTAAACTTAATGCAGAGGGCAAACATGCCACCATATAAAGCAGGGGTGCGCAGTGCCTATGCTCACGATGCACATTTGTTTTTGTTTTGCACATAGCATATGGGAAGTGTGTGAGCTTACTCACTGGTAAGGTTATTTTGCACATTGCAAATTACACAAACAATTTTGTCACTCTTCACTTTGCGTCAACTTTCGTTGCAAAGCAACAACAATTTTATTGCTTCGTTTTGCCGTCCCTATCCCGAATACATTTTGTTGTTGTCTCTTCGTTTGCTGTACACTGAAAAACGAAAAAGTTCATTTCGTTATAAACCATGAGACGCATTTGTTTATTTTTGAAGAAACATTTTCCTATTTTTTTCTGTGTACATATTGAAATAACAAAACAGTGATCGTTACATGTGTGAGTGCGAATTCCTTTATTTTTATTTGTGAGTGCACATCCATAAGACAGCTTTGCGCATCCCTGATATAAAGCATCCACAAACCATTATATTTCCTCCGCCATGTTTGACAGTTTTCTTTACATAGTGCCTTTGAAGATGTTCCCCGGGTTTGCGCCCGCAGCATTCCGTCAAAAAATATGGACGGTCAAAGCAGATAGTGTGGCGTGTGAGAGAGAGCGAACGATGCATTTCGAGATGGTTTCTTCATTGTAACTATATTAATGATCCGATCTGATCCAGATTCAACACTCTGATATTGATATCTGATATCATTATCGATGGTTCTGATTCTGTTTTTAGTTTTCTCGTATCTTTAAAAGTGTGCATGCCACAGATTTTCGTCCTTTGTGTGGGCGGAAGGGGGCGTGGCGAAATTTTGAAATACGCTTGTAGCAGTGTGATATCACAAGAGTCTGGCTACAAAATTTGGTTGCTCTAACTTTTATAGTCTCCGAGATCTAGGCGCTAATGAAGAAGGACATACGGACGGACAGACAGAGCTATGTATATCGATATACAATAATGTAACAAAATAACCCTTTTCAAAAAAGGGTTAATGAAGACGGACGGACGGACAGACGGACGGACGGACGGACAGACAGACATAGCTATATCGACTCGGCTATTGATAATGATCAAGAATATATATACTTTATGGGGTCGGAAACGCTTCCTTCTGGGTGTTACACACATCAATTTTTTGCACAAATCTAATATACCCCTTTACTCTTCGAGTACCGGGTATAAAAACACATGTCTATATTTCAAAGTGAACAGACGTGTTTCTAGTGTGCCTCCTGCGATTTTCCAAAAAACAAGCTTGAGACTTCCCTATAAAAGGTAAACAAGTAAGCGCGTGAATTTCTATAGGAAGGGGTACGTACCGAGCCTGGACTACGCACGAAAGGTGACCATACAGCGCAGTTACCAGGTAAAATAAGTACTCCAACCAAGACTGAGGGCCGGAGTGGGGGTCCAGTCCCGGTATCTCCAGCTCTCTCTCCGTTTGGGACCACAAAAACAAAGTTTTTCCGCGCGCTTCTAAAGCGTTTTTCCAATTTTTCGGCGACTTGAGCAGCTGATCGATTCTCTAGGGCTGGATAGTGCAAAAACTATCATCAAGTACATATCGGCTACACGAATATTGTAGCAACCAGCTTCTGTCAATACTACCATCGCAAAAAAAATAAAATAAAATATAATAAAAAGGGTACATACTTCCAGGCGGAATTCATTCTACGGGGAAAGAGAAGTGCGGTAGTTTCCTACCTCTAGGCCCAACACAGCTAACACAGGTCTAGATAGGGGAAAGGGCTAAAGGTCGCGGATCCGACTACCTTCCAACCCCTCAGCCTAGGCGGCGTTCTGGATAAAGGGGCTCTGGAGACCGGGAAGGGGCGGTATAACCCCCACCGATCAGAAGCCAAGGAGAAACCTGAGGCCAGCGCGGGATCCCCCATCGCCCGACCTGAAAAAGCAAGAGCCATGGAGGTAGGAAACCCCTTCACAAAAAGCGCAACGACGGCAAGATCGCCCCTTCGGCCAATAGCCACGTCACCGGCACCACAAATGGACGAATTGATACGCAGTCCTAGTACGGCAACGAAATCCCTGGCGGATGCGGTGAGACAAATAGGGCTCATCCTGCAGGAACTCTCGACCATGTTCACGGGTCAGAGGCACATAAACCAGCGGATGAGAGACAGCTTAGCACAGCTTGTCAGCCTGCAGGGGACGGCAGCCGATCTAAGCAGACACGAGACCCATAAGGTTCGGGAGTACAGTGTGGCGGAAACGCAGACTTCACCAAAGGCTACAAATATAAGCGGCAGAGTGTTTGGCACTGCGGAAAGGAGCCAAGCAACACCAAAACGGTCTAGGGAACCAGCGACAGGCCAGAGTCAGACCCCACCAAAGAGGTTCAGGCCACGAGAGCCACAAACGGGTAGACCTGAAGCTGAAACCCAGCAAATTCCACATAGCAGCCCCACAGGAACTGGAAAAAAGCGCCCCCCGAGGAAGGCGAGATCAGATGCAATAGTGGTAGCAAGCGTCGGAGGCATCACCTATGCAGAACTGCTGAAACCAATGAAAGGAGACTCAACATTGAGCCATGTCAGCGGAGACGTACAGAGCATACGTAAGACAGCAAAGGGCGATCTGTTGTTACGCCTCAGGAGAAATCCGAGCCATAATGCGGAGGAAGTGAAAACGGCCGTTGGAAAAGCACTAGGGGCCAAGGCGGTCGTACGAGCCTTGACCGAGCAAACGAGGGTCGAAATCATGGACCTAGACGAGGTCACAACCAAAGAGGAGATACTGGAAGCAGTGAAACTTGCGACAGGAAAAACCTCACTCGCAGACGACGCGGTAAATTCCCTACGAACTACCAGAAGCGGAATGCAGATAGCCACAATATCCCTGTCGACAAGCAACGCCGAAAAACTCACTGCGATAGGAAAGATGAGGATCGGGTGGGTAGTCTGCCGCATAAAGCCCATTGTGTCTCCAAAACGCTGCTTTAATCGGGGAATCAATCGGGGAAAGCGTCTATTTGGATGTGCGGTAACCTGGCACAACACCTAGGAGGAGTAAAAAGAGCGAGAGGATATGTACGAGCGAGGCTGAATGACCTATGGGTATAAAGCTGTTACTTATCACCCAGCTGATCACTCTCGGAATTCAGCGATGCTATAGACGACCTGGCAAACGACATCAGAGTACACTCGCCATCGCTAATAGCAGGAGACTTCAACGCATGGGCCACGGAATGGGAGTCCACCAGTTATAGGAGTCCACCTGGTAGAGGCTTTTGCCTCCCTAGACATTATCCTAAAAAACGCTGGTACCACCCCAACATTCAGCAGAGCAGGTGCCACATCTATCATCGACCTCACCTACGTAAGCACACGACTGGCAGCGACCACGACATGGCAGATCAGCGAGAAATACACCGCGAGCGACCACAGCGCCATCCTTTGCAAAATCAAGACCAGAAGAGCCCACCCAAGAACTGCCACGAGGTGACACTACAAGGAAGCTACGCTGAACATACCCATTTTCAGGTCAGCCCTAACAGGACTAGAGGAAATGAATGGCGAAGATGACGAGGTGACAAGCATCATGGGCAAGCTCAAAGGGGCGTGCGACGCCAGCATGGAGCGCAGCAAAACCTTTAAAGGGCCAATCGATAGAGGATGCTCGCCGAGAATGCATAAGAGCCAGAAGGGCATACCACAGATCCCGCGGAGCAGAAAACTTCCACGCTCTTAGGAACACTTACACCCAAAAGAGGAAAACTCTTAAGAAGGAGATCAAAGCCAGCAAAAAGCGATGCTTCCTAGAGCTCTGTCGAAGCAGAAAACGACCTCTGGGGCAAGGCACATAAAGTGGTCATAAAGAAGACGGGCGCATTTAAAAACTCGGCGCCAACAGGAAGTGCACAACTGGAAAATATAGTTAAACACCTATTCCCGACGCAAAATCTACAGGTAGATAGGACCTCCGATGCAGAGCACCCAGTGCCGTCAGTGACCCCACAGGAAGTGAAAAATCTAGCACAGAGAGTGCCAAACGGAAAAGCACCAGGACCTGACGGAATACCCAACCGGGCCCTCAAACTGGCCATTAGTCTGTACCCGACAGTCTTTGCGCAGGCATACACCAAGTGTCTCACAGACGGCTGCTTTCCTGGAATATGGAAACAGCAAAAGCTGGTGCTTATCCCAAAACCAGGAAAGGACCCCGAAGACCCATCGGCATATAGGCCCATCTGTCTCCTGGATAGTGCAGGCAAGCATCATTGGCGCACGGCTAAACGTAGCTATAGAGACCGCGGGGGGACTCTCCGACAGGCAGTACGGTTTCAGAAAGGCACGCTCAACCCTGGATGCATTGGACAAGGTGTGTGGCACAGCCAGGAGGGCAATAGAAGGCACAAGATGGCTTGGTGGGGCCAAAAACTACTGCCTGGTGGCAACACTAGACATAAGAAATGCATTCAACTCCGCATCCTGGAACAAAATACTGTCCTCCTTGAAGAGACTCGGAATCCCCGGATACCTGCAGGCGGTGGTCAGTGACTACCTGGACAACAGATGGCAGAAATACGACACCGACGATGGTCCCCGGAGAAACCCCATCACGGAGTCCCACAAGGATCCGTACTGGGACCGTTGTTATGAAATTCAATGTACGACGGAATACTGCGGCTGGACTTCCAACAAGGAGTAGAAATTGTGGGCTTTGCGGACGACATCGCGGTCATGGTCGTCAAGATAACCAAGAAAACGGAAACCACCATGAACGAAGCCATCAAAACGATAAGCGATTGGCTGAACCTGGCAGGGCTCGAACTTGCCGAGCACAAGACGGAAGCCGTACTGATCAGCAGTAGGAAAAAGGTAGAGACAGCGAGGATAACCGTAGTTGGAGCCTCCATTGTATCAAAGCGAGCCATAAGGTACCTGGGAGTCATGCTAGACACTTCATTACCAAAAATTTCAAGAAATGCTCGAATCTGTTCGAAAACAATTCCTCATCTTTTCTCTCTGTGGACTTAATTAGGAACTTTCGAGACATCGCCCTTCGTATGAAAATAGGCTACGTCTCATTAGCCTCCATTCTCTTAAAAACCGTAGGATCTGCCATTGAGTTCTCTTTCTCCACAGGCTTCTCTCTAATGAGGTTGAACCCACTGCCCTCATTATTCTTATTAGTATTGCAGTCCCATCCCGCATAGTAATGCATAACCCTTTTCATCATCAACTCTGTCTCTTTTACTAACAGGTATCGTAAATAAGAGTTGAGTTCAAAACGAGGGGGAACGTTGTGAGCCGCGTCTACCGCCGCGGCTCTACTTTATACCCGGTACTCCGTCAGTATATATGTATGTGAGCTTGTAATAAATTACATTATTACATGTTCGCAAAAGGGATAAATTTAGTTTTAGCTAAAATAAACAAAAAAAAATTAAGTCAACCTTTTCGGAGATTTATATATATTATTTCCATTTTTGTTTACATACGTTTTTTACATCTGTCTTTTCTACATGTCTAAATCTACTTCCTACATATACATACACGGCTGTGTGCGAGAGAGAGAGGGAATGAGTCTGCGCTTGGAAGGCCACTGAAATTTCATTTGTTCCGTCTGACTATATTTATGATCCGATCTGATTCAGATTCAATACTCTGATAGATATGGTCGTTTTCTATGATTCTGCGTTTTTGGTTTTCCCGTATCTTCAAAATTGTAGATTTTCATCTTTTGTGGGGGCGGAAGGGGGCGTGGCCAAATTTTGAAATACACTTGTACTGACGTGATATCACAGGAGCATGGATAGAGAGTTTGGTTGCTCTAGCTCTTATAGTCTCTGAGATCTAGGCGCTCATCTGGACGAATGGGCGAGAGGGAACGATGCATTTCGAAATGGTTTTCTTCATTGTGGCTATGTTTATAAGTCGATCCGATCCAAATTCAACTCTCTAATAGATATTGTGATTCTCTACGATTCTGCGTTTTTAGTTTTCTTGTATCTTAAAAATTGTGCATGCCACAGATTTTCGTCTTTGGAGTGGGCGGAAGGGGGCGGGGCGAAATTTTTAAATACACTTGTAACAGTGCGATAGGACAGGAGTCTGGATACAAAATTGTGTTCCTCTAGCTTTTATAGTCTTTGAGCTATAGGCGCTAATGAAGACGGACAGACGGACAGACATAGCTATATCGACTCGGCTATTGATGCTGATCAAGAATATATATACTTTATGGGGTCGGAAACGCTTCCTTCTGGGTGTTACACACATACATTTTTTGCACAAATCTAATATACCCCTTTACTCTTCGAGTACCGGGTATAAAAATTGAGGCACAAAAAACCTTCCAAGAAGGATGGGAAAAATATACATATGTTAGTTTTGTACGGCAAATTCATAAAAATAATAAAGTTTTATTTGTAATTTTTTCCAAAAACTTTACTTTATAATTATTAAAATTGATTTATATGATAAAAATTTTAAATAATTATTACGAAAAACATTCCTACAGTAGACCCCCAGCCACAGTTATAGGCACCCCCACGTAAACTTGGACAGCAAGCAGAAGCTACTGATCTGAGTATGCGGAGTCGTGTTGGTTGACTGTATGAAGTTTCTGTGCTGATAACGAAACCAATATATGAATTTTTGTAGTAACTGTGATTACATTAAAAAAAAGTTGCAATAAAAAAACACAACTATATCAAGACGTTGATATGCAATGACTGCATCATCAAGTGGCCCATAGGATACCATGGGAGGTGAACTCCAATAAATTCGTGATTGTTGATCTCCGCCTTATAAATCCATGCTGAGCAGAAGATATAAGTGATCTGCAAAGATGCTGCAGGTTCGGAGTTAAAATTTTCTCAAACACTTAAGGAATAGCGGATAACTTAGATATACCTCTATAGTTCTTCGCGTCAGTCGTACTGCCTTCTTATGGAGAGGAATTATAAGCGACTCCTTCCATATCGAGGGGAAGCATGAAAAGTTAATGGAAGAGTTACTCGACAAAAATTGTTCCGCTTTGGCCAAAAATGACTTGTTTTTTTCATGGACGTAGTTTTTTTAAAGAATTTTTGAAATCTGGAAAGTGTGTTTTATGTTTTTTATACCCCGTACTCGAAGAGTAAAGGGGTATATTAGATTTGTGCAAAAATTGTATGTGTGTAACACCCAGAAGGAAGCGTTTCCGACCCCATAAAGTATATATATTCTTGATCAGCATCAATAGCCGAGTCGATATAGCTATGTCTGTCTGTCTGTCTGTCTGTCTGTCTGTCTGTCTGTCTGTCCGTCCGTCCGTCCGTCTTCATTAGCGCCTATAGCTCAAAGACTATAAAAGCTAGAGGAACACAATTTTGTATCCACACTCCTGTCCTATCGCACTGTTACAAGTGTATTCTAAAATTTCGCCCGCCCCCTTCCGCCCACTACAAGGACGAAAATCTGTGGCATGCACAATTTTAAAGATACGAGAAAACTAAAAACGCAGAATCGTAGAGAATGACAATATCTATCAGAGTGTTGAATCTGGATCAGATCGACTTATAAATATAGCCCATCCAATATAGTCTATCCATGCTCCTATGATATCACGTCAGTACAAGTGTATTTCAAAATTTGGCCACGCCCCCTTCCGCCCCCACAAAAGATGAAAATCTACAATTTTGAAGATACGGGAAAACCAAAAACGCAGAATCATAGAAAACGACCATATCTATCAGAGTATTGAATCTGGATCAGATCGGATCATAAATATAGTCAGAAGGAACAAATGAAATTTTAGTGGCCTTCCAAGCACAGACTCATTCCCTCTCTCTCTCGCACACAGCTGTGTATGTATATGTAGGAAGTAGATTTAGACATGTAGAAAAGACAGATGTAAAAAACGTATGTAAACAAAAATGGAAATAATATATATAAATCTCCGAAAAGGTTGACTTAATTTTTTTTTGTCTTTTTTGGCTAAAACTAAATTTATCTCTTTTGCGAACATGTAATAATGTAATTTATTACAAGCTCACATACATATATACTGACTGAGTACCGGGTATAAAGTAGAGCCGCGGCGGTAGACGCGGCTCACAACGTTCCCCCTCGTTTTTTTCAGAGGTAGTGCTTTATTTTTCACATATCACACTACAAGTGTATTTTAAAATTTCGCCACGTCCCCTTCCGCCCACACAAAGCACGATAATCTGCACAATGCATGCACAATTTTATAGTTACGGGAAAACTTAGAATCATGGAGAATTACCATATCTATCAGAGTGTTGAGTTTGGATTAGATTGGATCATTAGTATAGCCACAATGAATAAAACCATTTCGAAAGGCAACGTTCCCTCTCGCTCTCTCTCACACGCGCCCCGTTTGCTGTGCCCATTCGTCAAGACGAGCGCCTAGATCTCGGACACTATAAGAGCTTGAGCTTTGATACAATTCAATACAAGCGTATTTCACAATTTTGTCGTGCCCACTTCCGTCCACACAAAGGACGAAAATCTGTGGAATCCACAATTTTTAAGGTACGAGAAAAAAAAAAACACATAATCATGGAAAGTAACCGTATCTACCAGGGTGCCAAATCTGAATCAGATCGGATAAATTTTACAGCTAGAAGGAAGCGTTTACTCATTCCCTCTCTCTCTCCTTCTCGCACACAGCCGTGTATGTACATGTACGGATGTAGACATGTAGAGAAGACAGATGCAAAAAGCGTATGCAAAAAAAAATCTAAAATATAACAATCTCCCAAAGGGTTCGAATTTTTTTTTCTACATTTTCTTTTCTGGCAATGTTTCAATTTTTTGCTCTTTGGTGAACATATAATAAATTACATAAATTGTAGGCTCACATATATACTGACGGAGTACCGGGTATAAAGTAGTGCCGCAGCCTTTGCCGCGGCTCACAACGTTCCCTCTCGTTATATATTAGATGTTTCCATTTTTGTTTAAATATGTTTTCCACATCTTTCTTCTCTACATGTCTCCTTACATATATATACACGGCTGTGTGCGAGAGAGATGAAATGAGTAAGCGCTTGGAAGGCCACTGAAATTTCATTTAGCCCTTCTGGCTATAATAATGATCCGACCTGATCCAGATTCGGTAATCTGGTAGAGCAAGGTGAGCTTTTTGTACGAATCTCTACCCAAAAAGAAATAGATAAAATCCAAAGTTAAAGCTCTGGCAGCAGATCATAAACATTGTAAGGTGACTTTTTTCGCATACCTTACAGACTGAGTACCGGGTATAAAGTAGAGCTAACAATGTTCTCCCTCTTTGGTTTTAACCTATGTACCTATCTGAAACAAAAAAAACAGGCCAAGAAATAATTTTTTTTCGACTTTGCGTGAGTTTTTAAAGTCAAAGTTGATTTTCCGAATTTTCTTTTATTATTTTTCCGGTTAATACGTTTTCGAACCATTTCATTATCAAGCCTAAAAATACGTTGCTCATCTGTTTTACTATATTTATTTAGTGAACTTCTGTTGGATTTTCTATCAAGTCTTTTCAGTTTCTGCTCTTCTGTTTCAAGGTATATGTTAAATATTTTTCTTTCTGCTTCTTTATCAAGTCTACTAAGTGGCTCTTCTTCAGTCTTCGTTGATCTTTTTGCTGCTTTTCTTGTTGTGTCCTTTTCTAACCTTTCAATATGGTTTTCTGCAGTCTCTAATGATCTATTTAATGCAGTTTTTGCTTTGACTTTCTTAAGCCTTTTCAGTCGTTTTTCTTTGCTCTCCATTAATCTATATGCTGCATTTCTATTTGCGTTCTTTTTGATAAGCTTTTCTGCAGCTTTGAAATGAATTTGCTTTTCTTCCGTCTCAACTGATCGATTTAATTTAACTGTTTCTTTTTTTTCTTCAGTTTCATCTGGATTACCTTGTTAGCTTCTTCATTTTCAATATCAAGTTTTTCCTGAAAATTAAGAGTACGTTAATTTTTACGACGCCCATCCATTTTCAATAAAAATAAAATTAAATCGCTTAGAACAATAAATATATACCCAGCGCCAAAAAAAAAAGCCGCACTCTGATTTTTCATTTTTTTTAGTTCCGTGTCAAGTTGAAATTGACGTTTTTGTTGCTTAATAACTTTCAAACGTGAATTTTTATAGAAATGTTTCATATATCAAAAGTTTGGGAATTTTAAGTGCTATACAGTTTTTAAAAATAAATCGTTAGTCCTTTTCGAGAAATCAACCAAGAGAGGAAAAAAAAGTTAAATTTTTTAGCCATATTTTTATACCCGGTACTCGAAGAGTAAAGGGGTATATTAGATTTGTGCAAAAAATTAATGTGTGTAACACCCAGAAGGAAGCGTTTCCGACCCCATAAAGTATATATATTCTTGATCAGCATCAATAGCCGAGTCGATATTGCTATGTCTGTCTGTCCGTCCGTCTGTCCGTCCGTCCGTCTGTCCGTCTTCATTAGCGCCTATAGCTCAAAGACCATAAAAGCTAGAGGAACACTATTTTGTATCCAGACTCCTGTCCTATCGCACTGTTACAAGTGTATTTCAAAATTTCGCCCCGCCCCCTTCCGCCAACTCCAAGGACCAAAATCTGTGGCATGCACAATTTTAAAGATACGAGAAAACTAAAAACGCAGAATCATAGAGAATGAACTTATCTATCAGATTGTTGAATCTGGATTAGATCAGATGATAAATATAGCTACAATGAAGAAAACCATTTCGAAATGCATCGTTCCCTCTCGCTCTCTCTCACACACAGGGGTAGGCGCTATGCCTGATCGAATTTTTTGACGCCTAGTTCTCAGAGACTATAAGAGCTAGAACCACCAAACTTTCTATCCAAGCTCCTGTGATATCAAACCGAGACGAGTTTGTTTTAAAATTTGGCCACGCCCCCTTCCGCCCCCACAAAAGATGAAAATCTACAATTTTGAAGATACGGGAAAACCAAAAACGCAGAATCATAGAAAATGACTATATCTATCAGAGTATTGAATTTGGATCAGATCGGATCATAAATATAGTCAGAAGGAACAAATGAAATTTCAGTGGCCTCCCAAGCGCAGACTGATTCCCTCTCTCTCTCGCACACAGCCGTGTATGTATATGTAGGAAGTAGATAAAAACATTTAGAAATGGCAGATGTAAAAAATTTATGTAAACAAATATGGAAACATCTAATAGATCAAAATCTCCGAAAAGGTTCGACTTAAATTGTTTTTTTTTTGGCTAAAATTAAATTTTTTCCTTTTGCGAACATGTAATAAATTACAACAAGCTCACATACATACATACTGACTGAGTACCGGGTATAAAGTAGAGCCGCGGCGCAGACGCGGCTCATAACGTTCCCCCTCGTTATAGCTATTTTCCTGCTAATCTTCCGTGTTTTTCTAAAAGTGGTTGTTTAAGATGCCAAGCTTTTTTGGCACCAGAAACAAATGAGAACGAATGGATTTAACTTAATAATGTTTATTCATACAGGCGGCTAGCAGAAGCCGATTGCTTGCTCTTTGCCCAGCCAGATAAATGTACACGAGATCGATATGCAACCAATGCGCAGAGAGATAAGCATAGCAATGACTTCAGTAACGTCGGCAGATTGAAGCTAGGGCCGAAGCGGCGGCTGCTGAGCGCCTTTTAGCATAGAGAGCGCAACAGCGCTGCCTTACGTTAGCGTTTACATAGGTTGGAATATTAATGTTGAGTACATGTAATCCTATAGGCAAATACTTGATTTTGCATTGTATTGTTAGGATGAATTAGCTGCTGGTCGAATATACTCCCCCCATTGGAAGCTGGTCTTTTAACAGACTCCTTAAGGGGCAGTAAACATAGCCGAGAAAAGGCCCTCCTGATGGTTCCTGATGCAGTCTTCAAGTCCGCTACGCGGGACACTCCATCCTTGCCCTGGACGACATCAAACAATCTAGCCAGTGGCTAATGCATAAGAGGAAGATTTTCGTCCTTCACCAGAACGACATAGTTCTCGTACAGGTTTTGGGTGGGCGTCCGCCATTTTGACCGCTCTTGCAAAAGAGTAAGGAATTCTTAGCGCCAACGGCCTCAGAAGATTTGCTGCAGTAGAGTGACCCACTGCCAACCATCCAGACGATTGTAGTTGAGCTTCGTTATGTCAGGCTCGAGGTTTGTCTCATGTGGGCCACCTAGAAGCAGATGAGCAGGGGTCAAGACATCCAAATCTTCAGGATGTTCTGAAAGCGAGAACAATGGGCGAGAATTAACAACTGCCGTGATCTGGCAGATCAGAGTACGCAGCTCGTCGAAGCCAAGCACAGAGGGCCCAACTGAGCGGTACAGGTGATGATTTGCAGTTTTCACGGCCGCTTCCCACAATCCACAATGCGGAGAGCGTAGTGGGATGAACCGCCAGTCGATCGAGTCAGCCAAGCAGGATTCATGGACCTCCATATGCGAGTCGGTCATAAAAAGCTTCTTAAACTCCAAAAGTTCGTTCTTGGCGCCAACGAAGTTTGTCGCATTGTCAGACCAATTTTGTCTTGGCCTTCCTCGAGTGGCAGTAAAACGCTTTAATGCACCTAGAGGTCCTTTACAAGCTCCATGTGTATTGCCTTGGAAGTGAAGCAAATGAATACACTAATATAGCAATTGATAGGAGGCCTCGTGCGGATTTCCGATCGGCAGGTCTCCCATGATGTACTGAACCATGCGCGTCTTAGTCCTGAAGCATCTCATACACTTGATGACTTCCTTTGACACTGCTTTAATTCCTCCAATTAGCCAATATTCCAGCCGAATTTCGGCAAGCAGGGCGCGAGGTCCGGCATGAAGGTTCCTCTCGTGATAATATCTTATCAGAGCACAAGGTATGGGATGTCCCTTTGGCAAAATAAGCGGGTGCTGAGTATCAAATTCTAGCGATGAGTTGCCAAGGCGATCTCCAACTCTAAGTAATCCAGACGGATCGATGAACGGAAAGAGTGAACTGATGGAACTGGATTTCGTGACTTGACCATTGCGTTGAATCTCCTTTATTTCAATCCACAAGTTTGCCAGCTGAATGTGTCGAATTAGAAGATGCGTTCCTTGCCGAATATCAGAAACGGTGAGTCCAGAGAGCCGAAGACGATGTACAAATTTATGCATGAAGGCGAATGTGCGCTGCGTGCCAAAAAATTAGTTTGCAAATTGGCATCCTGATCTGAGATCGGTATGTGGAGACGCGATCAACAATGCTCGCTTGAGAAGCTCTATGGTCAGTGTTTCAGGAACAGGAGACACAAACCTTCCTTGGAGCCTACCAAAAACATCGATGGACCGTGAGACCACAGCTCTGACTGGATGAGGTGGTTGGGAAGTGAGCCTCTAGATAGGATGTCAGCAGGATTTAAAGCTGTGGGAACATAGGGCGGTTTCATGGCTGCCGTCAAATCCTGAATTGATGCCACTCGATTTGCCACGATCAGCAGCAAAATTGACCTGTAAAGATTCCAATTATGCATAATTTTCGCAAGCAAATGGGCTCCACTTAATTCCAGCTTGGGAATTGATAATTTTTTTAGTGACACCACTCGGACTTTTAGCACAAAACGCAAAACGACTGCCCTTCCCTGGACACGACATACATGCAAACGCCCATATGCTTCTATTCTTGCATCGCAAAATCCGTGAACCTCTATAACCGTAGCAGAATGATGAACCACACGAGAATGATATCCGAGAGATGCTTGCCAAACTGGTTCCCAAGTCCATCCAAGCTGAATGCAACACTGAGGGTGGGCTTTCATCCCAATCCAAATGTTCTCTCCAAAGCTGCTGAAGGAGGATTTTACACCTCATAATGACAGGGTTTATCAATCTAAAAGGGTCGTAGAAACGAGCAATCGTAGACAAAATCGATCGCTTGGACGGCTTCAAATTTGTGTCCAGCGCAGATAAGGCGAAAAGCAGCTGATCTGAAGCAGGGTCCCATGCTAAGCCAAGAGTTTTGGTTATGTCGCTTCCATCATGAAACCCTAGGAATTTCTCTATGTCATCTTCAGGGCTTCCCTCAAGTACTTCCCGGTAACTAGAGCACCATTTCCTAAGTTTAAAGTTACCGAGAGACAGTATAGCGGAAGTTTGGTGCATCTTATCTATGACCTCGGCGACTGAAGTACCGCCAGAAATGAGATCATCTACGTAGAACTCCTGTTGCAGAGCAGCTGAGCAAAGAGGGTAAAAATTATGCAGCCCTTGTACCATATGTGACGGTGTCTAATATGTAGGCTTGAACCTCGGACTGGATGGAGTCTCGTGAAGACACTCGTACGCAGTGGTACATTTTATAAATGTCCCCAGTGAGAGCGACTGGATATGTGCGAAAGCGAACTCGTACGTTGATTAACGCAGGCTGAATAACAGGACCTTTCACTATCTTCCTTTGGGACACAGTGATGGGGCAAGAAGTATTTGCAGAGACTACTGGAATCAGGTTTGTTCGGGACATATGATTTAAATCAATATACTCCCTCATAAAGGCGGATTACCGCTCCTTGAGTGTAGGATTACGATCCAACTTTCGTTCCAAACGTATGAATGGTCGATACGCCTGAGTATAGGATTCCCCTAAACGATCAGCATTATGTTTTAATGGGAGACGAACTGAATACTCCCCTGATGGCAAACGTGAAAAGTGGCGCTTCGCAACCTAATTCTTCCTTGGTATTCACACTTACTTCCTCACAATTCTCGACTTCCCAAAACATACGAAGTGTTTTATCCAACCATGAATCCATGTTAGATTCCCACTCCGGAGAATTGTGAATTCCCAAGAGCGCCGAGCTTGCTACCCTTTGTCCACCGCCAGACACGTATCGCCGAGCCCAGAGACAAGTGCAGACAATTGAGTTCTCGAACCTGGATGTGACGAGGTGAAGTTGTGATCACGAATCTAGTTGGGCACGACAAGGAACTAAAACGCCAGACCGATTCTTAACGAGGACCACTGCTCCAGCCAGAAGCACAACATCGGAGTGAAGACCTTGGGCAGCCGCCGGTGAATATGAGCTGCCAGCAGTATCTTGAAACGGTTTCTGGTTGAAGCGATAGATCCGGAGGAGGAATATTTTCGGAGCTTTCTGTTGTGGATTGCTGAGTCTCGAAGTGTAACAAACTATGACGCCTCCCGCCGCATACGCGACCTTTTCCACAATTGCATGCACGAGGGCGATGCCCTGGTTTTAGGCAATTGAAGCAGAAGAAAAGCTTCTTCCCTTCTTCTTCAACCGGGACAAAATTCGGAATAACTTGCATTTTCCGGCGCTTATCCAAGAATTCGTAGAACTCGACTACTGTAGGAATGGCATCCGACGCAACGCGCACGTATGTAGATTGACTGCGTCCGAAAACTCCCGCATCCTTGGCGAATCTACCCTCTTGAGCCCCAGAATATTCTAGATGTGTGCCTGGAAAACAAGTCGTTTCTTATTAAAAAGGTTATCAAGAATATCCAGAGCCGCACGACAATTGTTACTGGAGAGCTCCAACGATCGAACAGAGTCCAAGGCCACATCTGCGAGGCCAGAGCGAAGATGCTGGAACTTCTCGATGTCGCTGAGATCCGCATCTGATTCTATGACCGATTTGAACATCGCCATAAAATCCGAGTATTCCACGTATCTACCTGAAAACTTAGGTACTTTCAGCTCAAGAAGCTGATGCTTGTGAGCCATGATGCTGGTTCTATGTCCAGAATGGCCTGGCAGGGTGGTTGAATTGGCAGCGGCGCTTGAGTTGCCTATTTAAAGAGCATTAAGCAACTCAGTTTTCAACGATATGAAGAGCGTATCGAAGTCGTTGCGCACCTCACTTCCAATCTTATCTTGATTGAGAGCTTCCAGCTCATTGTGGGACTTATTAAACTCCTCTCGCATTTTTTTCCAACATATCAATGCGAAGGTCGATTTCCGAGGCCGTTAATTTGTCAATTTTATCGCCTGCGAATGATTCGCCAAGCCTTTGCATTCGATCATATACAGACTGAATTTTACGCTTATATGGATTCAGCCTGGTATCAACCGCCACAATATTTCCGCCCGCGCCTGTATTCGGTTCGCTATCCGTAGCGGTGTACAATGCGACGAAATATCGGAGAATGGGATTGTTAGGATGAATTAGCTGCTGGTCCGAACAGTGATAGAACTAATGTTTCTTATCGAGCTGTTTAACACAGATAAACGGATTCCAGGACAGACAAAGACTCAGACCAAAATTTTGATTTTGAAAAGTCCCCTAAAGTCTTGTTCTGGAAGAATCTTTCGAACGGAGCATCGGATTTTAATAAATTAGGTTTCATTCAAAGTCTTGGTATGCAATACGTTTAGTTTTTGCAATACCTTTCGATTGGTGTATCACTCGTTATGATCGGACGGTCACAGCATATTTTCGTCCGGTCGTGTAATACCCTGTCTGTAGATCTACTGCCGAGGGATACCCCTTATATTGGGAAAACCCAGCGCCAGAAGAGGAAAGTGGACTATGTGGAAATTCGATCTAAAATAGAGGTATTTGTGCAAAAAATTGAAAGCTCGAGAAAAGACCTGCGAATGCCGAAAACCAACAATGTAGCTACAGCAATGAGAAACACCATTTGCTGACAGATTGCAGTCTATTTGGTCGGCTGCATCCCTATGTATCAACTGTCTGCAGCAAGGCCACTGTAGTACGATGCAAAGCTAAGATGTGTCAAGTGTGTGGCTGCTCATACCATACCTTACTGCATAGGTACACGGTGGCAAGCAAAAGTCAAGCGTTGCCATCACCCCCAGAGAGTTCTTCTCCTCCTTTCAATCAGAATGAACCTTCCACTTCGCATGCTCTACATGCGACAGCTATGGACAGAGTTATTCTGGCTACGTCGATCGTAAGCGTCCGAACAAATAACGGTGAATATGTTTTGGCTCGAGCTCTGCTTGACTCTGGGTCCCAAACCAATTTTATCACTGAGGACTTAGCACAGCGCTTACAGATCCGTAGGGATGAGTCCTGTATCAACTGTATCAACAAGTCAAGAAGAAGATACACACGGTGATGAAGTCGCGAGGTACAGGTAGTGAGTTCTCAGTTGATTGGCAAATCCCGAAGAACTTACCACTTGCAGACCCATATTTCATTAAGCCACAGAAGATAGATATGTATATAGGTGCAGAAACATTTTTCGAACTTTTATCATTTTGGTCAAATAAAACAAGGTCCTGACTATCCAACTCTGCTGAAAACGCTTCTCGGCTTAATTGTGTCGGGCAGATACACTCCGAAGGCGACTGTCATCCAGGAAGCGATGAACTGTTTGAGTTGTCGAGAAGAGTCAGTAGTATCGACCGACAACACACTACAAATGTTTTGGTCACTGGAAGAATTACCGTCGTCAAAAAAGTCTTTATCTCCTGAACACAAGTTATGTGAGCATTAAAGAAAGACTACCCAGGTGTTGCCTTCAGGTCGGTTTGAAGTAAAGCTGCCGTTCAAATCAGATCCCAATATCTTGGGCAACTTCTTTGAAGCAGCTAAACGGCGGTTTTTGTCGCTTAGAAAAAGATTGGCTCGTGACCCTGAGTTGCAGAAAATGTACTTGGAGTTCATGGAAGAGCACATCTCCTTAGGTCACATGTCTCCCACAGACAATACAATCCCAAAAACTCCACATTATTTTATTCTCCATCAGTATGTCTTGAGGCCCCAAAGTACGTTGACCAAGCTCCGTGTCGTTTTCGATGCGTCTTGTAAAAAGTCCTCTCTGGTGGCCTTGAACGACGTATTGATGGTCGGTCTTACAGGATAAGGATACAGGATAAGCTGTATTCTACCTTACTCCGCTTTAGACTACACAGGTACGCCTTGACAGCCGAAATTAAGAAAATGTATCGCCAAGTCTTGGTAGATAATGTGGATAGACGATTTCAGCTCATAGTGTGGAAAAGAGACCCTTCTGAGTCCTTGAGAATATACCAGCTCAACACCGTAACAAATGGGACTAGACCAGCCCCATTTTTGGCTATTCGGCGTTTGAAGAGGTTGAGTGTGTCTGCAAAGCTCTCATTCCCGAAAGCTGCTGAAGTTATTGAGTCCGACTTTATGTTGATGACATATTGACTGGTGCTTGTTGCGTAGAGGAGCTAAAGACAATTAAGTCTGATGTGACTCAGGTTCTTCAACCCGCTGGGTTTGAGTTGACTAAGTGGTTTTCGAACTCACCTGAAGTCACCGCATCCGAGAGCACAGTTAAACCGATAACGATCTCGTGGCTGCCACACGAAGACGTCTTTAAGTTCCAAATTCACGCGTCGGTCATGGGTCTCCGAGCGACAAAACGGAACATTTTATCGGTGACATCAAAGCTGTTTGACCCCCTTGGCCTGTTAAGTCCTTTATTAATAAAGAAAAGATCCTACTGCAGGAGCTTTGGCTTAATAAGCTAGATTGGGATGAGTCAATTCCAATGCTTTTGGAAACAGCATGGAACTTACTAAAAGAATCCTTGGGTCAGTTAGATAAGATCACGATACATATCACCGATATAAGTACATGCCTTTGCCGACTCATCCCTGAGAGCTTATGGAGCCTATATCCGTAGGAAGACTGCAGAAGGTTTTAAGGTCTCGTTGTTGACTGCAAAGTCGAAAGTAGCGCCGCTCAAGACGAAAACGCTCCCAAGGCTTGAGTTATGTGCCGCTCACCTTCTCGCAGATTTCTGTCACTGACTCAAATCACTGCTTAAGATTCCAATAGAAAAAATTGTATTCTGGTCAGCTTGGGAAGTTACCCTTTATTGGATCCGAGCCCACCCTTCGTCGTTGTCAACTTTCGTTGCGAACCGAGTAGCGGAGAATGGTCAGGTGATGCTACGTGGCGGCATGTGCCAACAAAACAGAACCCAGCAGACATAGTTTCGAGAGGTTGTGACCTAGAGGAAATCGTGCGGTCGATCTGGTTTAGTAGACTAGAGTTTTTTACGGATGAAGAAGAGATCTGGCCCAGAAATACCCACTTCGAACTTACCGAAGAAGAGCTGCAGATGGAAACTAGGATGCAATCCGTCGGACTGACCGTGGCCGCAAAAACAAATTATTTAGTAGACGTAATCGAGAGATACTCGTCACACCTCAACCTGCTAAGAGTGTTCGTTTTCATGTTCCGCTTCATCCGGAAATGCAAAGACAAAAGTATCAAATTTGAAAAAATTCCGTCACCCGTAGAACACGACGAGGCGTTTCTAAAAATTGTCGAAATTTTACAAGAAAACGAGTATCAGGAAGATATTGAAAAAGGCATCAGGTGAAGAGGCAGGGACTTGGTGCTCTTTTTCGTTGTTTCGAGTTGAGGGGCGACTAGTTAAAGCTCCTATGTTATATGCCAAGTTTCCTCTGTTATTGACAAAACGCTCGCAGTTTGTGCAGACCTACGTTCGCCATCTGCATCAAACGAATTTTCATGCCGGCCCACGAGCACTCGTGAGTATCCTGAGACAGCGTGTTTGGATAGTGAACGCTCAGGAGGTCTGCCGGCAACAGTCAGGTCGTGTATTCACTGCTTTAAATGCAAGCCCTGACTCCAGACCCAAATGATGGGCAATTTACCCGCAGACCGGTTCCGTGCTCTCCGCCCTTTCGCCATATGTGGCGTTGATTTTTGTGGCCCAGTCTATACAACTTTAAAAATTCGAGGAAGGCCCGCATATAAGTTCACTTAGTTCACTTAGAAATTGTTTCCGACTAGCCCTTTTCTATTGGCATTCCAAAGGTTCGTCGGTCGTCGAGGATGTCCGCAAAGGGTCAATTGCGACAACGCAACCAACTTCGTCGGAGCCAGTCGCCACGTCAGCGAGCTGAGAACCAGGATAGAGGCAGAAGCGGACGCGATACGCGAATTCGCATAGAGAAGCGGGTGCGATTTTGGGAGGCAGATGTGAAGTGTACAAACGGCCTACTCCTGCGGGCGGTCGGAAGCGCTCTCCTCACCGCAGAGGAGCTGGAGACCGTGCTGATCGGGATCGAAGCGTTCCTGAACTCGCGCCCGCTCGGACCCCTAAGCCCAGACCAAAGCGAAGGAGATGCGCTAACTCCCGGGCACCTACTGACAGGCGGGCCGCTCATCGCACCCCCAGCACCCTGGACCCCGGAAGAGGAGGGTCTGAGCTGCTTAAAGCGATGGCGGCTTGTCAACCAGGCAAATATTCTGGCAGCAATGGTCCCGGGAGTATGTGCTGGGCTTGCAAATACGATGCAAGTGGCACCAGGGGCAGCCGAACATCCAGGAAGGAAGCCTCGTGGTCGCCGCCGAGGACATCCTGCCCTCTCAACAGTGGCTCGTCGGGAGGGTCGTCGCCACAAACGCCGGGCAGGATGGAAAGGTCAGGGTGGTCGACTTAAAGACGAGTAGCGGAGCAGTGTTCAGAAGGCCAATCCACAAACTGGCTCTTCTACCGATAAGTTGAAGCCTTCCAGGCCTTCAACGGGGCCGGTGTAGCATCGAGCTGCCAATTTTGTTGGAGAGTGTAATGGATTAAGGCTGAGCGGGAGCGCTGAAAGCCCTTCTGGCTATAATAGTAATCTGGTAATCTGGTAGATACGGATATTTTCCATGATTCTGCGTTTTTTGTTTTCTCGTATCTGAAAAATCATGAATTCCACAGGTTTTCGTTCATTGTGGGTGCGGAAGCGGGCACGCAAAATTTTCAAATACACTTGTATTGAATTGTATCACAGAAGCATGGATAGAAAGTTTGGTTGCTATAGCTCTTATATTCTCTGAGATCTAGGCGCTCATCTGGATGAATGGGCACAGCAGAATGGGTTGCATGCGAGAGAGAGCGAGGTTTTCTTATGATGCGGCTATAATAATGATCCAACCTGATCCAGATTCCACACTCTAATATATATTGACATTATCTATGATTCTGCGCTATTAATTTTGTCGTATCTTGAAAATTGTGCATGCCACAGATTTTCTTCCTTTGTATGGTCGGAAGGGGGTGGTGAGAAATTTTAAAATACACTTGTAACAGTGTGATATCACAGGAGTTTGGATACAAAATTTGGTTGCTCTAGCTTTTATGACTATATCGACTTGGCTATTGATGCTGATCAAGAATATATATACTTTATGGAGTCGGAAAAGCTTCCTTCTGGCTGTTACACACATCCACTCCTAGCACAAATCTAATATACCCCTATACTCTTCGAGTACCGAGTATAAAATCTTTAACTTGTTTTACAACTGCTAAAACATTGGCTGAAGAAATATTTACTGAAGTTTTGTAAAACTATTTATTTACCTAGATTACATTTGTATGGTGTTTGCTTTAAATACGTCTTAACAGAAAAGTAGCGTTAATAAAAAATTCATACCGATTCAAATAACTTTGAAGTTCAATCTCTTCTTGCATTCGTTTTTCTTCCAAGACATTCCAGCGTTTTTTGCGAGCAAGTCGTAATTGTAATGTTATATCATCGCCAAAGTTTTGTCTTTGTTCCTTAGACAAATCATAAGCTGAAAAAATATATTCTTAGAAAAAGAATTTTTGATTATTTAATTACTACTAACCGCGTTGTAGATGCTTTATTGCTTCGTCATAGCTGTCTATCTCAATAAGGCCTTGCCCCAAGAAAAAGTGTCCTTTTAGCAAGTTTGCGTCGATATCCAAAGCTCGCCGACAATCTTGACAGCACAGCTCCCATCGTTTTAGCTTAAGATTGCAAAGCGCACGATTTGTGAAAAAAGTAGCATTTGTTGGGTTTTTTATCTTTGAATGAAATTAAAACCACTTGTTATTAAACCGCAGAAATTTAACAACCCACATAGACTTGCACTTGAAGCCAAGAACTTCGAACTTCGAAGTTTAGTTTATATTAAATAAACCTGATTGCATTTCATTTTAGTGTATCACAGGCGTGCTTATAATACTACTATATACTTATTTATAGCTATACTTATATCCCATATATATCCCCTCCGATGCGCAGAATGCCCTTCTGAACTTAGATAAAGGAATATTCAAAGGAAATTTACAAAAAATCTCGAGAAAATTTGGGGGTAGAGTAGGCTGGGGTCGGAAAGGTACTTTTTCTTACGAGCTCGTGCGATGCTGTTTTTGCACAGATTTTGACAAATAAGCACTCATTGCAAAGGTTATGCATCTGGTAACATTTTGGCAATAATTTATTAATTTATTCCACCAATGGATTAAATCCTTATCTGGCTAAGGGGTATACACTTAACTATAAAACTAAAAATTACATACAAAATACTCCCTAAGCGCTTGACTAAGCACATCCTTCCTGGATCCCCAACACAAACGAATGCTTGCTGGTAGGGAATTAAACAGCCGTAAGGCCCTTAAAACTGGTTCATTCCGCGCATAATTGGTCCTATCTGCATTTTCATTAAATGGGATCAAGGTACGGAGATTCCTGGCTGGGACATTAAAATTGATCAAACTCAATAAAAATGGACTGTCAACGCTATCATTCAGGAAAAGCAGGCCTGCTATCGAACGCCTATCTTCAAGAGTGCAGGTATGGAGTAGGCAACACTGGCTGGGATAGGAAGGGATTGGCTCAGAAAAATGTAAAGGCTGCATTGATCAACACTGATCTGTCTATCATGTTGCTATCACCAGTAAAAAAAACGACAAAACCCATTTGTGGCAATGGAGAAAAAAAGGTAAACAAACACATATTTCTTAAAAACAATACTTTAAATCCAAATCACCAGATACGAAATTCGTTTGGTCACCTGAGGCCTTACAGGCACTTCTGGACTTTTGGCAAATTTTTAAAAATAATTAAGAAAATAAATAAAACAAAATTGTAATTTTTTCAACTTTTATTTATATTTATATTTATGAAACGGCTTTTGACACAGCAAATATAGACTCACTACCATACGATATTCCACAGAGGATCCTAGGCAATAAAGGGCTATGGCTATTCTCTTCTCCAGATGAATTGTCAGTCAAAAAAGAGTGTGTTTCCAACAAGCCCAACAATAATGTTAAAAGCCGACTGCCTTTTAATGCAGACATTTTCCTTAAAAAAGGCATCGGAGTTATTCGGAACTTGCTCCTCCGTATTAAGGCTATTATAAATTGGGATACATTATTTAATATAAAATAGAAGCACTAGAAAATTAAATGCCAATTCCCTATCAGCAGCAGCCAAAAATCTATAACTCAACTTTTGTGTAGTGTAGAACCCAGTTCTATGTTATTGCGTTCACTCGGTTATCGATAGGTAACGCACTGTAGTGTAAATAGGCTACAATTCACGCAAAACTAGTCACCACAGCAATAACATAGCAAAGATTATGCGATATACCTATCTTACCCCCATATATAAATATGTGGAAAGTCAAGTCAAAGTTGACAATTAACTAAAAAATGAGATACTAATCTACATACTAATCCGACGACTTGATTTTTTTGGTAAATAGTTCCTCTTGGGGTAAGGATGTCAACTAACGAACCGATTCGGGATCCTGCAATCAGAAGTAGGGAAAATTTGCATTTTTCCGAATTTTCCAGCTGGATAAAAACTTCAATGTCGAACAATGGTCTGCTTACATAAGTCGAAGCTTCCAAGCCGTGGTTCCTATGGTTCTAGACCTGGACTGCAAGGGATAATCGTTTTCTTTTTTTCTTTTTTTTTAAACAAATCTTTTTTTACGACCGACGAAAGTTTTTTTGCCATCCACCCACCAGAAGCCCGTAAAACATGCATTTTAAATTGGACCAACTCCCCTTCTTGTCGATCGAAGAGTCTTCTTCTCTTATCGCACTCGAATATCGGATCAGGCTTATCGTAATCGATTATCGAGTGAGATCTATCGCATTCGACTATACATAGTATATGAATATACTTTTTTATGTTTGCTTAAAGCCTAGTACTCAGATAAGCAAAATTTTCTTGCGACAGAATCAGGGATGATATAATGGAAACTATAAAAATGTATGCCTGTAATTCTTGCGACAGAAATTTCTTGCGCAAGAATTTAGAAAATGAGAACTCAGATAAGCAAAATAAATGACCGATTAATACTGGAAAGGCAACGATATATACTAGAAAAGAAAAGGAGTAATTTGCTGGGCTCGAGTAGAAAATAGAAACTTTCTATATTCTATATATTCATAGACACTCGTATATCGACATCAATATGAAGAAGACCAATAGCAAGCGGCTAACGGAGTTCTGCAAGGAAAGTGCTAAAAAGGATAGAAAATTGCAATAATAAAACAAATTTAATCTCATTGAAGCCGATTATATGGATATTTTAATACAGGGGTACCCAGGCCTATGCTCTTGGGATCGCTTTGTTTTTGTTTTTACTCTTGGGATAGGAACTCACAGAACGTATACATGAACGGCACCA
The DNA here is from genome assembly GCA_963969585.1 of Drosophila helvetica. Taxonomy (NCBI): domain Eukaryota; kingdom Metazoa; phylum Arthropoda; class Insecta; order Diptera; family Drosophilidae; genus Drosophila; species Drosophila helvetica. Next base: position 23,465,207 of record OZ018402.1, on the reverse strand, counting down.
AGAATACAAAAACCCAACACATGCAAAAATTATGTGAGTGTATGCTATGCGTGAAACCGAAACCGTTTTTGTTTGCTTGTGTGGGTCGTCGTTGCTCGCGAACGCAAGCTGACCAACAACAATTTCGATGCTTTTGTTGTTTTCTTACACATTTTGCTTCTGCCTTATCTTCGAGCTTGCACTGAAAAAAACCTTTTTTGTGTTCAACCTGCCGGCAAAATGTTTAATAGCGATTTTTGAGTACATTTTTTCGCTCAAAACTATTGTTGCGAACATCAGTGCATTATATATCCTACAAAATTGATTTTGAATACAAAATTTAATCATTTGGTAAACCTTATTTTTCACATTAGTGAAAATGTATGCAGACTTTTTTCTTCCAGTGCACAAATTGAAATACATAAAATCGTTCGCCTCTTGGTATTAGTGTTTTTCTTAGTGAGTGTTGGTGATTTCTCTTCCGTATGCTGGCTTTGGGCACCCCTGTTTTAATATATCAATTTTATACCCGATACTCATTTTATTTATTTATAATGTGATAGATACTGATTTATCCAATATTGCGGAGCTTTTTATGTTCTCTGTCGTTCTCCAGCGCCACAGAGCCCATAAATAATACATTCCGGCTTGCTTTCTGATCAAATTTGAATTTCCAAGTGATTTTGTTTGTAAACAAACACAAAACAGTGTAACCGTAGAGCATGCACATCTGGTCACACTGGTCACACAGCAAAATATAGGCTACTTACTGTCGCAAGAAAATTTTGCTTATAGCCTAGTACTCAGACTATGTGGAAAACTGTGCATTTGGGTGTTTAACCACGAGCACCCCATTGTTTATGGAGCTTGTTAAGGAGGAGTGCGATGTATGTGAAGCTATCTTTGCTCCATCAAACAAAAATTTTGTGCTGCCGACTTTAATTACCAATTGGCACTTTTAAAGTTGGAATCAGTGCATCCCAAAAGATCTTTGTGGACCCTTGCAAGTTGTTGTGCTACCATTTTGTTGTTTTAATTTGTTTGCTCTCGATACCCCGAATAATTTCAGTATTTTGTAAAAATACTACACAAAATACGGCAACACTAGCCAATGATGCGCCGCATGATTAAAGATGCGGCCGCATCATTGTCTTCTTCTATCCACAGGGCTCTTACCGGCATCATTGTCGAATGTTCCATTTAACGGAAAAATGCAATGATGCGCCCCAGTGTAAATCGGGTATAATGCAAAAAGCATGCAGTGAGAGCGAGAGGGATATATTAGTCGAGTTGTTTTTCATGTTGACGTGGGAGCAGCGCTTCGGCAGAGTTTCTCGATTGCTATACTTTTTAGATACGATTTTGCTGGCTGGCTGTGTGTGTTTGGAAACATCATTTAGCTACAAATTGGGCCTCAGTTATCCGACTGATAGCAGGGAGTTGGGCTTAGAGACGACTACGTACATTAATTTTGGATTTTTCTCTCTTCGCAGCCAATTTAGCAAAGTGTAATGTCATATGGTCATAAGTAATCTAAACCCATGTATAAAAATGAATACCCTTTGATATTAATAGTCGCACGTTTGCATAAAGGTCAAAGCAACAGTGAACAAAAAAATGAAACCATAAGAAGAAATACAGACAAATCGAGAGAATGGGAGTTTTTTTTAAGTGACTTTTATGTAACAAAGTCTACAAAACTAGTGGAAATACCAGTAATTTGTCAGATCATTTAAAAAGGCAACACCCAACTGCAAAAATACAAGACATAAGAAAACCGGTAGGTAAAAGCGAATCATACTTTGAGCAGAAATATTAATCGATCTGCACGCAAAAGAAGCCTGGACAATGATCTAGTATACTACAACTCTTCTGACTAGCGTCCATTTTCTCTCGTTGATAATAAAGGTTTTAAGAAATTCACCGATGTATTGACACAATCGATCCTTTTTTTTTTCAAAACATCGATAAACAAACATCGATGCTTTTTTTCAAAACATCGATAAACAAACGTCGTTGTTTTGACAGCTCTACGGCTAAAGCCTAGTACTCAGATAAGCAAAATTTTCTTGCGACAGTAATAGCCTATTTACACTACAGTGAGTTACCTATCGATAACCGAGGAAACTCAATAACTCAGAACTGGTGTCTACACTACACAAAAGTTGAGTTATTGAGTTATTGAGTTTTGGCTTGCTGGCAAACACGAGCGTGCGTTGTTTTGTTTAAATTATTAAATTACGCAAATATGAACTTCGAGGAAACATTTATGTTGTATTCGGCGCAGCTAGAAGCAGCGATGGTGTGATGTATTGATTTGGCGATAATGTGTGCACAAACTGTGGATTATTTGAATAATATTTAAAGACACGCATTTGGACCCTGGTAAGAAATTGGCATTTCATTTTCAAGTGCTTCTATTTTATAATAATATTGAATTATAATAGCCGCGATATGGATCATTTTGGGAGGAGGACGTTGCGAAGAACTCTGATGCCTTTTTTAAGGAAAATTTCCGCCTGGAAAAGCTTGCGTTCAACATACTTGATGGACTGTTGCCCAAACTCCAAAAGAAAGACACTCCTTTTCGACTGACAATCCCTCTGTAGAAGAGAATAGCCATTGCCTAGGATCCTCTGCGGAATATCATACTGTAGTGTGTCTATTTGCTGTGTCAAACGCCATTTCATGAACATATATATAAATAAAAATTGAAAAAAGTACAATTTTGTTTCATTTATTTGCTTATTTATTTTTAAAAATGTTCCAAAAGTCCAGGAATGCCTGTAAGGCTTTAAGTGACCAAACAAATCTCGTATCTAGGGATAAAATTGTATTAAAAGTATTGTTTTTAGGAAATATTTGTTTGTTTACCTTTTTTCTCCATAATCACATTTGTTTTTTGTTGTTTTTTTTATTGGTGATATTTCCACGATAGGCAGATCAGGGTTGAAATATTCGGAAAATCGGAAAACTCGATTGAAACTCAACCTAAACTCAACTTTTTTGCCACCTCTAGGGCCCCTATGCTGCCCCATGTAAATGAAACTCGAGTTTTGCCCGAAACTCAATAACTCAATAACTCAACTGTAGTGTAAATAGGCTATAAGTAGCCTATATTTTGCTGTGTGACCAGTATGACCAGATATGCATCCTCTGCGGTTAAACTGTTTTGTGTTTGTTTATAAACAAAATCAGTTGGAAATTCAAATTTTGTCAGAAAGCAAGCAGGAATGTACTATTAATGGGCTCTGTGGCGCTGGAGAACGACAGTGAACATTGGATGAGTCAGTATCTATCACATAATAAATAAATAAAATGAGTATCGGGTATAAAATTGATATATTAAAATATCCACATAAACGGCTTCAATGAGATTAAATTTGTTTTCATTTCACCTCCGCGACCCGCTTGCTATTGGTCTTCTTCATATTGATGTCGATATACAAGTGTCGATGACGACAGAAAATAGAAAATTTCTTCTCGAGTCCAACAAATACCACCTTTAATGGAAACGCCAGTATTAATCGGTCATTTATTTTGCTTATTTGAGTACTCATTTGCAAAAGTCTTGCGCAAGAAATTTCTGTCGCAAGAATTACAAGCATGCATTTTTATCGTTTCCATACGAATATCATCCCTGAATCATCAAACAAATTTTTAGGAGACGAAAAATCAAAAGAACAAGTGCTCTAACTTAATGTATTTATTACACTGGTCGCAACCAGCGATCTCCAAAAAAACCACCCGACTCCAAAGCAGAGCCGATCTTACATGCTGAGAGAAAGAGAGTAGGCGAGAGCAGCGCGCGAGAACGCGAGAAAGCTTAGATAATAAATATAATATCGTAATTCATGTCATCTCGTAGTTCATGCCATATCGTAATTCATGTAATGTCGTAATTCATGCAATCTCTTGCTGCAACATTCCGGCCCCGTTGAAGGCCTCCGGCGCTTACACCGTCTATTGGCGATTTGGCCAGCTTATGGATGGGGCGTTTAATAACGCCTGCGGCCATTCGCACCTCGGCCACGCGCACTCTCCCATCGTTTCCCTAGATTGCCACCACCACTCGTCCTGTGGTCCACTTCTGGGGCGGGGTGTTGTCCTCGTGGCCGAGCACCAGACAGCCATTATCTAGGTCTGGATGTTCGCCACCGCTTCACCGCAGAAATCTACCCCAAAAAATTAAAAAGGGGCAAGCTCTTCGCACTCTATCAGCTGGCAGGATTCCCCTGATCTGTCCCAGTAGGACTGGCTTATATCGGAAACAATGCACACAATTTCTTATGACTCTTGTGCATGCTTCCCTAGCATTAATTAGCCATATCTGCTGCCTTAACAATGACACCATAACTTTGGCATCTGCATGATAGTGAGTCCGATGCAAATTGCGCAAGACAGCAGCAGGGGAAATTTTGCATCGCGTTGCCAACTCCGCGCTAAGCAAACTGCCTCCCACTCGAATCAATCGAAACGTTACTCCCTCGAGTTCACTCGTATGTATGAACGGGCTGAGTCGTTGAAGGTGTGGTGACAGGGTTTCTGACCTGTCCAGTTTGCAGAATTCTGGTCCCAGCTCGTATCTTTAGACTACTTTTACCAGCCTTAGAAATGAGACCTTTAGTTCTCTAGCTGATAGGACTTCCTCTCGACTACGCTTGCGGCTTTGAAGGAACCGATTCACATATGCCATTATACGGAACAATTTCTCAAACGATGAGCATCTTCCAATCAACTCGATAAGCTCATTAGTGTGACACTTTGTCACTGAATGTTCTGCAACACTTTTCTTGTTTTCTGACCGCTCCATTTCTGGGGACAGCTCAACCTGGTGTAAACGAGGCCATTCCTCAGAATTGCTGAGCAGAAATTCTAGCCCGTCGGTCCACAATGAGCACGTTACCCCTTCTATGTCTGTTCCACGTGACACTAAGTCAGCTGGGTTTTGCTCGGTAGGAACATGACGCCAAATCACATCTCAGGACAACTCCTGGATTTCCGCAACCCTATTGGCCACAAACGTTGCTAGCGTGGCTGGATCCCTTTCCAGCCAGTACAAGGTGACTTGGGAGTCCGACCAAAAGTTTACACTTTCGATCACAAACTTGTCCATGGGAGGTTTGATTTGAGTCTATAAAGTGGATAACAGCAGTGCTGCACACAATTCGAGTCTTGGAATCGATTTGGCTTTGAGAGGAGCTACTCGAGACTTAGCGGTTAGAAGCTTTGACACGACATGTTTATAGTAACTGGTACGGATGTAAATGCAGCATCCGTACGCTTTACCTGATGCGTTCGCAAATCCGTGAATCTGAACACTTTTATGAGTGGCCAGACCAATGTAGCGAGGTATTGATATCTTGTCTAGTTCAAACAAATTCCGTTTGAACAAATTCCAGCTCGTGTGCAAACTCATGGGAACTGATTCGTCCCAATCCAACTTTACCGCCACAATTGCTGCAGCAAGATTTTTTCCCTAGTTATCAAGGGACATAACAACCCTAATGGGTCGAACAATCGGGACGCAACTGACAAGATATTTGTCGTAGGGGTCAATGAGTCAAAGGAGTTGTCTAAATGATAGTAGAATAAGTCATTCTGCGAATTCCATCGAATGCAGAGAGTTTTAACAGACGACGAAGGATCGAACTGAAGCAATTTCTCCTGCCCATTATTGAACAGCAGCTGGGGATGATTTGACGCCCATTTGGCCAACTGGAAACCCCCTGCTTTTAAGACCTCACACACTTCCAGACGAATACGTTCTAGATCTTCCAAACTATTTGCTCCTGCAAGCATATCATCAACGTAAAAGTCACTTTTTATGACTTGTAATGCAATGTGATAGGACTTCGCATAGATCTCTGCAAATTCAACGAGACAACGGATGGCAAGAAACGGATCTGAGGCTGTCGCATAAGTTACCGTGTTCAGGCGATACGTTTGAACATCTAATTTCGCCTTCTCCCTCCACAGAATCAACTGGAAATTTCGGTCCTCTTCGGCGACCTGAACTTGCCTATACATCTTGGAGATGTCTGCTGTGACCGAAAAACGATTGAGGCGAAATCGTGCTAATATTGCGTAAATAGTTGAATAGAATCTGAATAGTTGCACCCACCATCAAAGTCTCATTTAATGAGATTGAAGTCGACGTTTTGCTCGATGCATCGAAAACGACGCGGAGCTTGGTGGTGCTACTATCAGGTCCCAGGACACATTGATGTGGAATATAGTAATGGTGTCCTGGAGGAGTGCCCTGAAGTAATGAAATGTGGCCAAGTATGATATACTCCTTTATAAACTCCATATACATATCATGCAAGTTTTGATCCCTGTAAGTCTTCGTTCTAGGGATAGAAACCGGTGTTTTGCAGCCTCGAAAGAGAAACCAAAAACGTTGGGATTAATTTAAAATGCAACTTCATCATGCCAATTGTTCAGCTGTATATACAGCCTCCGACTTCTCTGAGACATGTTCCAATTCCCAAAAGCGCTTCACTAGAGAGTCGAGAGAACAATGATCGCTACCAACAACGATATTGCATATAACATCCTGTGTTGATGCCTTATATTTTCCGAATACAACCCATCCCAAGAATGTTTTTTAGATTGATGGATGTTCCGAACTAGACTTTATTTGGCCTACACACATTAATTCGAAGAATGGTTCTGCCCCTATCAGTAAATTCACCTTAGCCGGCTTGAAAAACTGCGGGTCGGCCAGCCCAAGGTTTGGCGGTATCTTCCATTGGGCGAAATTAACGACGTGATCGGGTTGGTATGTAGAAATACATCTTAATACCCAAAAATTAATACCCAAAATGCGAGAGTGGACAGAAGTGTGAACCGTGTGCGTTTCGACGGAAGAATTTTTTCCCACAGTTGTGATGTTGAGGCATGAATCATCACGGCGCAGCCGCAAGCGCTGTGCTAGATCTTCGGATATAAGATCAATTTGGGGGCCCGAATCTAACAGTGCCCTTACATACTGGAATTGTCCGGACCAATCTCTCACCTTTATAACAGCAGTAGCGAATATGACCTGGTCAGTACTCGCAACACGACTAGAATAGGCTGTTTGAGGTTCAGAAAATTATGGCTGTTCGACAGGCACAGAAATAGGCGCAATCTACTCCGTATTGGGGAAGTAAAGTGTTATGGGGCTTAGAGCATACTCGACATTTTGCTGTTTTGCACCTTGTCACTGTATGACCTGACCTCAAACAGTTTATGCACAAGCGAAGTTGCTTGGTAATATTAAACCGTTGAAGAACAGGAAGCGCAGAAAAAGACTGACAATTTCTCATGGTATGGTTTCCCGCTTGACAATAACTACATTTAGAATCAGTTCGCCGATCCGTCTTTGCACATGAAAAGGAAGATTTAGTGTGTCCTTTATTTGTCACTTTACTCTTTATTCCCTTATTTTGCGTTGCCTCTTCAGCAGCTAGATGCTGATAGCTCCGATTCAACTGGACTGCGCACTCGGACCAAGATGGTAATTTATTGTAATTCAGTTGCATTTTCAACCGAGACTTCGTCGAGGGATCTACCTAAGACAACGCTATGTGAATTAAAAACGCACTATCTATATCTTTTTCACTTCCTATCGACTGCAGCGAGGCATAGATGGCTGAAACCGTATCAATGATGGACCTAAGGTTTGAAGCAGAAGGTTTTGTTGTGCTAGGCATGTCAAACAACTGCGATACAAATATTTTTTGTCGTAAACATTCTTCAAACTATCAAGAGCCTTTTAATAATTGTCGTTACAGATTTGGAACGCCTTCACTGTTCCTAATGCAACATCAGACAGACACGACAGTATGTGATTACATTTTTATACCCGGTACTCGAAGAGTAAAGGGGTATATTAGATTTGTGCAAAAAATTAATGTGTGTAACACCCAGAAGGAAGCGTTTCCGACCCCATAAAGTATATATATTCTTGATCAGCATCAATAGCCGAGTCGATATAGCTATGTCTGTCTGTCCGTCCGTCTGTCCGTCCGTCCGTCTGTCCGTCTTCATTAGCGCCTATAGCTCAAAGACCATAAAAGCTAGAGGAACACTATTTTGTATCCAGACTCCTGTCCTAACGCACTGTTACAAGTGTATTTCAAAATTTCGCCCCGCCCCCTTCCGCCCACTCCAAGGACGAAAATCTGTGGCATGCACAGTTATAAAGATACGAGAAAACTAAAAACGCAGAATCATAGAGAATGAGCATATCTATCAGATTGTTGAATCTGGATCAGATCAGATGATAAATATAGCTACAATGAAGAAAACCATTTCGAAATGCATCGTTCCCTCTCGCTCTCTCTCACACACAGGGGTAGGCGCTATGCCTGATCGAATTTTTTGACGCCTAGTTCTCAGAGACTATAAGAGCTAGAACCACCAAACTTTATATCCAAGCTCCTGTGATATCAAACCGAGACGAGTTTGTTTTAAAATTTGGCCACGCCCCCTTCCGCCCCCACAAGAGATAAAAATCTACAATTTTGAAGATACGGGAAAACAAAAAACGCAGAATCATAGAAAATGACTATATCTATCAGAGTATTGAATTTGGATCAGATCGGATCATAAATATAGTCAGAAGGAACAAATGAAATTTCAGTGGCCTCCCAAGCGCAGACTGATTCCCTCTCTCTCTCGCACACAGCCGTGTATGTATATGTAGGAAGTAGATAAAAACATGTAGAAATGGCAGATGTAAAAAATTTATGTAAACAAATATGGAAACATCTAATAGATCAAAATCTCCGAAAAGGTTCGACTTAAATTTTTTTTTTTTTGGCTAAAATTAAATTTTTTTCTTTTGCGAACATGTAATAAATTACAACAAGCTCACATACATATATACTGACTGAGTACCGGTTATAAAGTAGAGCCGAGGCGCAGACGCGGCTCATAACGTTCCCCCTCGTTCTACATTTGTTAGTGCTGGGTCGTTATGCACCAAACTCTCGAAAAGGCTTATAAAGTTCTTAAATTCAGCATTTTGGCCACTAAACTTGGGGAGATTCATTTTGGGCAAATGTGACGAATGAGGACGGTCACCAATATCCCTCCTTTGTACTCGTTGACCCTCGGGTTCTTTAAATGCCGACATATCCAGCGCTTTTGTGATGACACACATATCATATACCGATTCGGGTAGCTCGTTGTTGGGATTCAACAAATCCACGTCCGCCTAATCTTCGATCAGTTTTAGTCTGCATTTAATTTGAAGAGTTCCTCAAATGCCTTCCTAATTTCGTGTCTTTGAATTGCTGACAATAACTTTTGGAAGACCTTTTCTTTTTCACTCATGCTGACGCTTTTTGTTAACCCACTTGAGTCAAAAAGTAATGCACTTTTTAATGATAATGTTTAACCGAAATAATGCAGGGTATACAAGAGAGGGTATGCCATTATCAAGCGTAACCAACGCAAAACGAACAAAAGCGGAACGTCCAAAAAAAAACTCTGTATCGGTTTTAATGGGTAATTGCAACGGCAGCAACGAACAATTATAACATTATAACAATTATAATGCCAATGCAACCAACAAATAGAAGTTTACAAAAACAACATATCAGCGTCAAATGGTTAATGCAGAGGAACAAAGACAAATAGTGATGCCAATGCACACAACCAAACGTCGCCAAATTATGCAATTTGGCGCAACGCTAGCGCTATCGAAGCAAACGCAACACCAATAAGCGGTACTTCACAAAAGGGAATTGATAACAGCGGCAATGACCGATGCTTCTCGATTAGCGAGTACAGTAAACCCTCCATAAGTATATGCACTTTTTCCCAATTCCACCTAGTTTCCACATACAAATAATTATTTTTCTTGTTTTGGCTGTTCACTTTGGTTGATTTTATTATTTATGTTTTATTTAATTGGTATTCCAATTCACAAAGTGCCAAAAATTAAGAGGCCAACCGGTACTGAGAAACCTCACACAATGCACAAAATGGTGGCTCATGCTACAATACATGTGAATCTGGCAAAGATTTACCGAAAACTTTCCTTTTTTGTTTAAACGATTTTAATCCAAACCAGCCAGCTAGAGCACTATTCGCAATAAAACAAACACCAATGACTTGTGCCGAGGCGACGAAAATGCACTGTAGTTCAATGGTGTGTCATGCGAATTTCCACGAAAATGCTGGATGCCGATGTCCCTGCTCGGACGCCAATGAAAATCCGGAATAGTTTTTCCAGAATGGTCAACCAAATTTTTAGGAGACGAAAAAGCAAAAGAACAAGACCTCCCATTCAATGTATTTGTTACACTGGTCGCAGCCAGCGATCTCCAAAAAAGCTACCCGACTCCAAAGCAGAGCCGATCTTAAGGATGTCAACAAACTGATTGTCGATCCACCCACTAGATAAGGAAAACATTTTCATTTTTTAATAGAAATTTTTCTACCAAAGACAATGTAAATAGGTATTTATTTTGTCTTTGGTTTTAACTTGCGTGTGTTCTACGACTGTGAATGGCCTGCTCAAGAAAAACAAAAGAATTTATTTAAGAAAAACAACAAAAATATCCAGCATAGACCTTAAACCTACGATCCACCGATGCGGTAGTCTCGGTATATCCCACCAGACCTCACTTTGATTCATTTTTTCAAGACACAATGCAGCTTACAAGTTCGAGTGCCGATCCGTGCATGTCTTCTTATTTTCTCAAGAAACATGCACGGCAAGTTTTAGGTCGCGTGCTCCAGAGTCAGCTCTGTAAGTAGTTTTGTTATCCTATCACCAAACGGAAATACCAAAAATGTTGTTTGTAAAACGGTTTTTCGATAGGTTCAGGGAAACCAAGAAATATAATAATAAAACGAAGGGGAACGTTGTGAGTCGCAGTTATGCACAGTGGGTCAAACGGGCTATCTAGCTTATATAAACCTATTTTTCGAAAACCGAAAAACTTTATTTTTTTTTTAACCATTCGATTAAGAATACATCATGGACTTTGTGGATATTTTTCATAATTTCAACATCGATATTTACGGAGTTGTACGATCTCAAAGTACACATATGATTTACATGGAGCAATAAAAAAAAATGTTTGTTAAAATTTTCACCCAGTGCAAAATAGTGTGTAATTTTCAGGAATAAACAGAAATTGTTCAAATAAATTGCTTTCTATAAGGTAAAAGGTACGTACTGTGAAATATAAATACTAGATTGCATGTTAATTCAATTTGTTTAAACAAAGAAACACTGTAAATCATAAACTTAAAAATTTTGTACACTTACACTTTTTAGCATTCTTTCGTAGAGTTTATCTAAAAATGTCTAGACTTGTCTAGGCTAAAACTAGTATCAGTTGGTAATTTGGTTTTTTCTGATTTGGAAACAGTAAAAAGCCATCCCAAGAATGTTTTTTAGATTGATGGATGTTCCGAACTAGACTTTATTTGGCCTACACACATTAATTCGAAGAATGGTTCTGCCCCTATCAGTAAATTCACCTTAGCCGGCTTGAAAAACTGCGGGTCGGCCAGCTCAAGGTTTGGCGGTATCTTCCATTGGGCGAAATTAACGACGTTATCGGGTTGGTATGTAGAAATACATCTTAATACCCAAAAATTAATACCCAAAATGCGAGAGTGGACAGAAGTGTGAACCGTGTGCGTTTCGACGGAAGAATTTTTTCCCACAGTTGTGATGTTGAGGCATGAATAATCACGGCGCAGCCGCAAGCGCTGTGCTAGATCTTCGGATATAAGATCAATTTGGGGGCCCGAATCTAACAGTGCCCTTACATACTGGAATTGTCCGGACCAATCTCTCACCTTTATAACAGCAGTAGCGAATATGACCTGGTCAGTACTCGCAACACGACTAGAATAGGCTGTTTGAGGTTCAGAAAATTATGGCTGTTCGACAGGCACAGAAATAGGCGCAATCTACTCCGTATTGGGGAAGTAAAGTGTTATGGGGCTTAGAGCATACTCGACATTTTGCTGTTTTGCACCTTGTCACTGTATGACCTGACCTCAAACAGTTTATGCACAAGCGAAGTTGCTTGGTAATATTAAACCGTTGAAGAACAGGAAGCGCAGAAAAAGACTGACAATTTCTCATGGTATGGTTTCCCGCTTGACAATAACTACATTTAGAATCAGTTCGCCGATCCGTCTTTGCACATGAAAAGGAAGATTTAGTGTGTCCCTTATTTGTCACTTTACTCTTTATTCCCTTATTTTGCGTTGCCTCTTCAGCAGCTAGATGCTGATAGCTCCGATTCAACTGGTCTGCGCACTCGGACCAAGATGGTAATTTATTGTAATTCAGTTGCATTTTCAACCGAGACTTCGTCGAGGGATCTACCTAAGACAACGCTATGTGAATTAAAAACGCACTATCTATATCTTTTTCACTTCCTATCGACTGCAGCGAGGCATAGATGGCTGAAACCGTATCAATGATGGACCTAAGGTTTGAAGCAGAAGGTTTTGTTGTGCTAGGCATGTCAAACAACTGCGATACTGTATTAGAGAAGATCAAATATTTTTTGTCGTAAACATTCTTCAAACTATCAAGAGCCTTTTAATAATTGTCGTTACAGATTTGGAACGCCTTCACTGTTCCTAATGCAACAGACAGACACGACAGTATGTGATTACATTTTTATACCCGGTACTCGAAGAGTAAAGGGGTATATTAGATTTGTGCAAAAAATTAATGTGTGTAACACCCAGAAGGAAGCGTTTCCGACCCCATAAAGTATATATATTCTTGATCAGCATCAATAGCCGAGTCGATATAGCTATGTCTGTCTGTCCGTCCGTCTGTCCGTCCGTCCGTCTGTCCGTCTTCATTAGCGCCTATAGCTCAAAGACTATAAAAGCTAGAGGAACCCTATTTTGTATCCAGACTCCTGTCCTAACGCACTGTTACAAGTGTATTTCAAAATTTCGCCCCGCCCCCTTCCGCCCACTCCAAGGACGAAAATCTGTGGCATGCACAGTTATAAAGATACGAGAAAACTAAAAACGCAGAATCATAGAGAATGAGCATATCTATCAGATTGTTGAATCTGGATCAGATCAGATGATAAATATAGCTACAATGAAGAAAACCATTTCGAAATGCATCGTTCCCTCTCGCTCTCTCTCACACACAGGGGTAGGCGCTATGCCTGATCGAATTTTTTGACGCCTAGTTCTCAGAGACTATAAGAGCTAGAACCACCAAACTTTATATCCAAGCTCCTGTGATATCAAACCGAGACGAGTTTGTTTTAAAATTTGGCCACGCCCCCTTCCGCCCCCACAAGAGATAAAAATCTACAATTTTGAAGATACGGGAAAACAAAAAACGCAGAATCATAGAAAATGACTATATCTATCAGAGTATTGAATTTGGATCAGATCGGATCATAAATATAGTCAGAAGGAACAAATGAAATTTCAGTGGCCTCCCAAGCGCAGACTGATTCCCTCTCTCTCTCGCACACAGCCGTGTATGTATATGTAGGAAGTAGATAAAAACATGTAGAAATGGCAGATGTAAAAAATTTATGTAAACAAATATGGAAACATCTAATAGATCAATATCTCCGAAAAGGTTCGACTTAAATTTTTTTTTTTTTTGGCTAAAATTAAATTTTTTTCTTTTGCGAACATGTAATAAATTACAACAAGCTCACATACATATATACTGACTGAGTACCGGTTATAAAGTAGAGCCGAGGCGCAGACGTGGCTCATAACGTTCCCCCTCGTTCTACATTTGTTAGTGCTGGGTCGTTATGCACCAAACTCTCGAAAAGGCTTATAAAGTTCTTAAATTCAGCATTTTGGCCACTAAACTTGGGGAGATTCATTTTGGGCAAATGTGACGAATGAGGACGGTCACCAATATCCCTCCTTTGTACTCGTTGACCCTCGGGTTCTTTAAATGCCGACATATCGCTTTTATAGCGCTTTTGTGATGACACACATATCATATACCGATTCGGGTAGCTCGTTGTTTGGGATTCAACAAATCCACGTCCGCCTAATCTTCGATCAGTTTTAGTCTGCATTTAATTTGAAGAGTTCCTCAAATGCCTTCCTAATTTCGTGTCTTTGAATTGCTGACAATAACTTTTGGAAGACCTTTTCTTTTTCACTCATGCTGACGCTTTTTGTTAACCCACTTGAGTCAAAAAGTAATGCACTTTTTAATGATAATGTTTAACCGAAATAATGCAGGGTATACAAGAGAGGGTATGCCATTATCAAGCGTAACCAACGCAAAACGAACAAAAGCGGAACGTCCAAAAAAAAACCTGTATCGGTTTTAATGGGTAATTGCAACGGCAGCAACGAACAATTATAACATTATAACAATTATAATGCCAATGCAACCAACAAATAGAAGTTTACAAAAACAACATATCAGCGTCAAATGGTTAATGCAGAGGAACAAAGACAAATAGTGATGCCAATGCACACAACCAAACGTCGCCAAATTATGCAATTTGGCGCAACGCTAGCGTTATCGAAGCAAACGCAACACCAATAAGCGGTACTTTACAAAAGGGAATTGATAACAGCGGCAATGACCGATGCTTCTCGATTAGCGAGTACAGTAAACCCTCCATAAGTATATGCACTTTTTCCCAATTCCACCTAGTTTCCACATACAAATAATTATTTTTCTTGTTTTGGCTGTTAACTTTGGTTGATTTTATTATTTATGTTTTATTTAATTGGTATTCCAATTCACAAAGTGCCAAAAATTAAGAGGCCAACCGGTACTGAGAAACCTCACACAATGCACAAAATGGTGGCTCATGCTACAATACATGTGAATCTGGCAAAGATTTACCGAAAACTTTCCTTTTTTGTTTAAACGATTTTAATCCAAACCAGCCAGCTAGAGCACTATTCGCAATAAAACAAACACCAATGACTTGTGCCGAGGCGACGAAAATGCACTGTAGTTCAATGGTGTGTCATGCGAATTTCCACGAAAATGCTGGATGCCGATGTCCCTGCTCGGACGCCAATGAAAATCCGGAATAGTTTTTCCAGAATGGTCAACCAAATTTTTAGGAGACGAAAAAGCAAAAGAACAAGACCTCCCATTCAATGTATTTGTTACACTGGTCGCAGCCAGCGATCTCCAAAAAAGCTACCCGACTCCAAAGCAGAGCCGATCTTAAGGATGTCAACAAACTGATTGTCGATCCACCCACTAGATAAGGAAAACATTTTAATTTTTTAATAGAAATTTTTCTACCAAAGACAATGTAAATAGGTATTTATTTTGTCTTTGGTTTTAACTTGCGTGTGTTCTACGACTGTGAATGGCCTGCTCAAGAAAAACAAAAGAATTTATTTAAGAAAAACAACAAAAATATCCAGCATAGACCTTAAACCTACGATCCACCGATGCGGTAGTCTCGGTATATCCCACCAGACCTCACTTTGATTCATTTTTTCAAGACACAATGCAGCTTACAAGTTCGAGTGCCGATCCGTGCATGTCTTCTTATTTTCTCAAGAAACATGCACGGCAAGTTTTAGGTCGCGTGCTCCAGAGTCAGCTCTGTAAGTAGTTTTGTTATCCTATCACCAAACGGAAATACCAAAAATGTTGTTTGTAAAACGGTTTTTCGATAGGTTCAGGGAAACCAAGAAATATAATAATAAAACGAAGGGGAACGTTGTGAGTCGCAGTTATGCACAGTGGGTCAAACGGGCTATCTAGCTTATATAAACCTATTTTTCGAAAACCGAAAAACTTTATTTTTTTTTTAACCATTCGATTAAGAATACATCATGGACTTTGTGGATATTTTTCATAATTTTAACATCGATATTTACGGAGTTGTACGATCTCAAAGTACACATATGATTTACATGGAGCAATAAAATAAAATGTTTGTTAAAATTTTCACCCAGTGCAAAATAGTGTGTAATTTTCAGGAATAAACAGAAATTGTTCAAATAAATTGCTTTCTATAAGGTAAAAGGTACGTACTGTGAAATATAAATACTAGATTGCATGTTAATTCAATTTGTTTAAACAAAGAAACACTGTAAATCATAAACTTAAAAATTTTGTACACTTACACTTTTTAGCATTCTTTCGTAGAGTTTATCTAAAAATGTCTAGACTTGTCTAGGCTAAAACTATTATCAGTTGGTAATTTGGTTTGTTCTGATTTGGAAACAGTAAAAAGCCATTGTTCTTTGTTTGGGTTTTTTAATGAATTTTCGTAGTTTTATTGTTTGCCTGCACTTTTTCCTAGAATTCAGAAATTTTAAGTCTGCTTTAGCATCTAGGTCCGACCAAAATCTGATTTAGATTCATATTTTGTATATTTTTGATTAGTCATTAGAAATTATTTTAAGCATAATTTTCTTTTATTTTAATTTTAAATACTAAAAAAAAAATTATTAAAAAATAATTACCAATAAAGTTCTATGATTTACTTAATTAACGTAGGAAAAAACACGAAGAGAACATCTTGTTTACTTTCTACACTACTAAGTTTATATATGGTTATGCGATGGAGTCACTGTAAACTAGCTAGACCGTATGACCAAAGACAATATAAATAGTAAGATAAATCTCGCCATACAAAATTTTTTAGGTCGATTTTGGCTCGGTGGAATTCATTGTGGAATTGATTCAAATAGGAAGAGGCAGATAGTCAGAGAGAAAGAGAGCGAACCGGTCTCTCGCCCTATACATGAGGCTGAGATTTAACTGTACGTGTGCACACATGTTAGGTCTGCTTGTTTGGTTTGGTTGTTGACGACGCCGCGCTCAACGAAATACCCAATACCTTAGAATTCATTGGGGAGAATGACACTATTTGAAGACGCTTGCTCATAATACAAAAAAAGTAATATTTTGTATATCCCTTATATGCTAATTTTGTTTAATGTATTATAAACGGATTTAATGAAGGAATGTACCTATGTAAAAATAC
This sequence comes from Drosophila helvetica, assembly GCA_963969585.1. Classification (NCBI taxonomy): domain Eukaryota; kingdom Metazoa; phylum Arthropoda; class Insecta; order Diptera; family Drosophilidae; genus Drosophila; species Drosophila helvetica. The sequence goes on along the minus strand of OZ018402.1, from coordinate 23,448,273 downwards.
ATAATCTATGTAATAAAAGACTTCACATTCGATTAAATGACTGTTGGGTATTTGTTTCTCGACTTAATATGCAAAGAATTTTGAAGTTCTTATGCATGCATGTATGTGTGTTTGTACGTAAACTTGTGCAAAGAAGACAAGACAATTTGATACAATTTCTTGAAAGGCGAATTTCGGTATAGGGGTTGATTTTGCGATTGAACAGGTTGGATATAACCAAAAATTGTATTGTCTATTATCATATCAATATTTTACTGGATCATTTCAAAACCATAATAATTGTATACCTAATATAAAATGTTCAATATGGGCCATATATTTACATTGTATATTAAAGAATTATATTATTATTACTATTTAAATGAATAATGCAATTTTATTATCCAAATGTCAATCGCCAACGAATCTTTTTCCCCCCCACCCCAACACCCAGCAAATACATTTCTGTCTTGTTTACGTCTCGTCAAAATTCGCCAGCTCGGCACAAATACGCACACATAAGTGCTTGCAGCTCTGTGTGTACTCACACATTCATTCTCTCTTATCTTCTTCGTGCGAGCGAGTCAGCGCGTACTCGAGCATTCACAGAAATCAGCGCTGCTCACGATTGAAATTGTATGGGCGTTCGTCATCTTACTATTTATATTTTCTTTGGTATGACCCACTGTGCTATGGATCAAAACTTACATAGTCAGTATGGCCCCCCTCCACCAGAGAGGGCACGATGAAGAGTGTGTGAAAGAGAGGGAATGAGTAAGCGCGTGGACAGCGTATCGTACCCACTGAAATTTAATTTATTCCTTCTAGCTGTAAAATTGATCCGATCTGATCCAGATGATCTCGTAGATACGGTTATTTTCCATTATTTTTTGTTTTCTCGTATCTTAAAAATTGTGAATTCTACAGATTTTTGTCTTTTGTAGGGGCGGATGGGGGCGTGGGAAAATTTTCAAATACACTTGTATTGAATTGTATCACAGAAGCATGGATAGAAAGTTTGGTTGCTATAGCTCTTATAGTCTCTGAGATCTAGGCACTCATCTGGACGAACGGGCATAGCACCCAACCCGGTGTGTGAGAAAGAGCGAGAGGGAACGATGCCTTTCGAAATGGTTTTCATTGTGGCTACATTTATGATCCGATCTGATTCAGATTCAACACTTTGATAGATCATTCTCTGCAATTCTGCGTTTTTAGTTTTCTCGTATCTTTAAAATTGTATTTGCCACAGATTTTCGTCTTTTGAGTGGGCGGAAGGGGGCGGGGCAGTGCAATAGGACAGGAGTCTGGATGCAAAATTAGGTTGCTCTAGCTTTTACAGTCTCTGAGCTATAGGCGCTAATAAAGACGGACGGACGTACAGAAGGACAGACGTACGGACAGACATACATAGCTATATCGACTCGGCTATTGATGCTGATCAAGAATATATGTATATACTTTATGGGGTCGGAAACGCTTCCTTTTGGGTGTTACGCACATCCATTTGATCAACAAATCTAATATACCCCTATAATCTTCGAGTACCGGGTATAAAAACGAAGAAAATTTAATTTTACAAATGTGAGTCAGAGTAGCCGAAAAAGCTCGGCAGCTTCCAACATTTTGGTGACCCCAACGTGATCCCCGTGACTTTTCGAGTGAAAAAAGTGTTCAAAAAATTAAGTTAAATATGTGTCGACGATTTAACTCAACAAAAGTCGTTGTGGCCGACCGTGACAGTTTCTGACGGCCGCTATTCGTTTTCTCTTTCGCCATCTTCTTCAGCCTGCGCAATGCACTGTCGAGACCGGCGGCATAGAGTTCGCCTCTTCGTTCGTCGTTTGTTTCAGCTAGCTCTTGTGAGCGGCTGCATACAGAGCCCTCTCTTTCGACACGAAAATTTCGATCTTTCGCTTGTGAATAATTGTTGGTTTTCATCAGTCGTCGTTTGCCCCCTGTGCCGGTGCAGTGCACATACATACATACATATACATTGTTTGTCTTCGCTTTCGTTGCTTTGCCACATTATCGGTATTCGCTTGTGTTCTCGGTGCCGGTGCAGTGTATATAAATACATATACATTCTTCGTCATCGCTTTCGTATTTCGGTTCATCTCTATGCCTGCATTAGCCGCCTTCGAGAGCAAAACCGTTCGCATTGTTAGATCTTTGCAGCCGGCTTGGAAAAAGTTTAGCGTGAAATAAAAAACTTTAAAGCTAAAAACAGATAAAAACGAGGGGGAACGTTATGAGCCGCGTCTGCGCCGCGGCTCTACTTTATACCCGGTACTCAGTCAGTATATATGTATGTGAGCTTGTTGTAATTTATTACATGTTCGCAAAAGGAAAATATTAAATTTTAGCCAAAAAAAAACAATTTAAGTCGAACCTTTTCGGAGATTTTGATCTATTAGATGTTTCCATATTGGTTAACATAAATTTTTTACATCTGCCATTTCTACATGTTTTTATCTACTTCCTACATATACATACACGGCTGTGTGCGAGAGAGAGAGGGAATCAGTCTGCGCTTGGGAGGCCACTGAAATTTCATTTGTTCCTTCTGACTATATTTATGATCCGATCTGATCCAAATTCAATACTCTGATAGATATAGTAATTTTCTATGATTCTGCGTTTTTGGTTTTCCCGTATCTTCAAAATTGTAGATTTTTATCTCTTGTGGGGGCGGAAGGGGGCGTGGCCAAATTTTAAAACAAACTCGTCTCGGTTTGATATCACAGGAGCTTGGATAGAAAGTTTGGTGGTTCTAGCTCTTATAGTCTCTGAGAACTAGGCGTCAAAAAATTCGATCAGGCATAGCGCCTACCCCTGTGTGTGAGAGAGAGCGAGAGGGAACGATGCATTTCGAAATTGTTTTCTTCATTGTGGCTATATTTATGAGTCGATCTGATCCAGATTCAACACTCTGATAGATATTGTCATTCTCTACGATTCTGCGTTTTTAGTTTTCTCGTATCTTTAAAATTGTGCATGCCACAGATTTTCGTCCTTGGAGTGGGCGGAAGGGGGCGGGGCGAAATTTTGAAATACACTTGTAACAGTGCGATAGGACAGGAGTCTGGATACAAAATAGTGTTCCTCTAGCTTTTATGGTCTTTGAGCTATAGGCGCTAATGAAGACGGACGGACGGACAGACGGACAGACGGACGGACAGACGGACGGACAGACAGACATAGCTATATCGACTCGGCTATTGATGCTGATCAAGAATATATATACTTTATGGGGTCGGAAACGCTTCCTTCTGGGTGTTACACACATTAATTTTTTGCACAAATCTAATATACCCCTTTACTCTTCGAGTACCGGGTATAATGAGTGACGACAATATAAATATCGGTTCCGCCTCGGATGACACACCCTCGAGTGGCGCTCCAGTTGGTGCAGTGTTGGCTAGTGCTGATCTAGCTTTTAGCCGGATTGAGTGCTTGAGCCTCAAGACAAAGACCATCTTCGGCCGAATCCACGGTTTCGTTACCCAATTGGACTTCGAAAAGCTACGCAGTTTGGATGAATATGACCTGAAACGATTTCTGGAGCTGGTGGACAAATTGGAATCGAACTTTTAGTTGGACACCATCAGTGCATTGGAGATGACCGAGGCCAACTATAGCAACGCCTTAAAAATTCTCAAAAGCCGATTTGCTAAAAAATGTCTCGTTCTACAGGCACACATCAGAGCCATATTTGGGCTGACGCGTGGCGACTCAGCGGTTGGCAAGTTGCAGGTGTTTGGGGACGATGCCATCTCACATCTTCGCGCGTTGCATGCGCTAGAAATACCACACCCTTTAGAATTTCGTTCGTCGAGCAGAGAGAGTCCAACCTGCTTCCCCAAGTGAAGCCTCACCACCACAACCAAGTCAGGCAGCCGTCGGTCTTGTCAAAAACAGCGCTGGAACTCTCGTGCCATGTCGCGCACTTTTGGACTCGGGATCTCAATTCCATTTCGTTACTACTCGTCTAGCTAAACAGCTTAATCTTCGCAAAACCAAATCGCTCACCGCAGTCTCTGGCATAGGAGATTCTAGCTTCTCAACTGAAGGTATATCGGTGGATCTCGAAATAAATGGAATTCTACACGAATTTGTTTACTTCTTTGCTTCGGAATACCCCGTGCCACAACATTCTTTAAAAAAACTTTCATTACACACAAACAACAAACATAATCGTGAACCACGCTTGGATTTCAATAAATTGCGAAATACACAAAGCCACACGCATACATAGTTACCTACATATACACACACAAGTGTAAATGCCATGTATGTGTAAGAACTTTGTTGTTGTAGATCGCGCCGAATACAAGCAACGTGGAAATAAACACAGCAAAACCAAGTTAATTTTCACAAGTCTATAACATATAGATTAAAATGCCTATAGAACGAGACGATATGGTCTGCGGCGTCTGCAAAAAGAGCCGTATAGCAAAAGGCGTCCAAACCTGGGTGCAATGCGATAAATGCAAGACTTGGCATCATTTTGCTTGTGTTGGTGTGAACAGCACTATTGAGCAGTTGGAATGGACATGCGCCGCATGCAAGTCCCCAGCAAATGATCGTGCTTCAACCAGCAACGGTGGTGGAAAGCCCCAAGATCCGGAAAACATCAATCCTTTGGACTGTTGTTTAATGTATCAATGTTGATACATTCAACCACTTTCAGAAATAAATTCACACAAGCTGACCAAGCATACACACACACACATACCAGCTCAAGTCCCTTGATGTTGGCAATGCTGGAAGAGACGCGCCAAGCTGAAAAAAGGTAAATAGAGCAAACAGTTAGCTGCAAGACAAGTACTACCACCGGATCTGCCCACCTTTAACGGCAATCCGGAGGACTGGCCGATCTTCATAAACATGTACGAGAACAGCTGCACAGTGGCCGGCTTTTTAAATGCAGAAAACTTGCTTCGGCTCCAGAAGTGTCTTATGCAGCTTATGAGTTGGTGCGTGATATGCTGCTGCTGACAGCATTAGTCCCAGAAGTGATCAATACCCTAAAAACATTCTTTAGGCGACAGGAACAAATCCTTGACCGTCTGATTGATAAAATTAGAAAAATCAACGTACATAGACTTTGCAATGGCAGTACGCAACGCGTGTGCAACTATGGAGGCCTGCAAATTGAACTCACACCTGGACAACCTATTTGTTTGGTAAAATCTGCCCTTCGTAGTGTCATACGATCGTAAGCCTACTCACGTCCAATTCCCTCTCTAAGAATGTAAACCACAGCCTCTCAGTCTGTTAAGTAAACATATAAGCGCTAACATTCTGTTAATAAAGACAGTCGAATGCTTCTCACCGAACGCTCAACCGTGCCGTAATTTCTAGTTCCATCTTCGGAAGTTATTATAATCATAAATTGCATCGCCCCGACCTGTATCGCCACAAAAACGCTTGTGGCATAAAAATTTTGGCGCCCAACGTGGGGCAGTGCATAAATCTGTGATAAATAACTCCGACAAGTGATATTTGGCCTCGCAAATCCGTCTCGCAGAAACTAAACAACCATTTTCATTCGCTTAGAAGTAACGGAACACTTTCGCTGTCGCCATTCTCATCGCATTCGTCGTACATGCCATTGCCCTTTCTGGTCGCAGCCGCTGCTAGCTAAGTTTGCGCTCTACGTTTCTCCAGCTCTTCATCGCATCGTTCTCGCTCTCTTCGCCACTTCCATGCACAGCTCAGCCGCTGTTTAGCGCTGCAGCTATCGCTCGTTGCCGCCAACGCTATTCCAACTCGGTGTCTGCTATTCTCGTCGCATCATTATCACGCTCGACGCTGCGTACCACCCTCGCTATTCCAGCTCTTAGGATTGTTCCCATTGGAACAGTAATCCACTCTTCATCGCCGTCAGCCACCGGAGCGCTGTCTTCGGCTCTTTCAGTGTCTCTGATACAACGGCCTTCCGCTCTTCGTCGCTTCTCTTGTGGCGTTGAAGCGCTGCCTTTACGTATCGAATTGCAATTATGTCACTCTCATTGGAAGACCTCAAACAGCAGAGGTCAAACATCAAACGAAATATTTCCCGCATTAAAACGATGTTCGACGGGCAAACAGAGGCACCGGTTAAAAAAACAGCAGCGGCAATGTCGATTGGGCATTCTGGAGTCCTACTTTAAGCAGGTATTAACCGTGCAGGCCAGCATCGAAGCTTTGGATCTAGAGGAAAATGGACGCGCAGATCTCGAAGACCATAAGCCATAAAGCTGACAATCAAACAGCTTCTTGGCGAGGACTTGGCATAGCTTCGTGAATTATGGTGTTTAATAATTCACGAAGCTATGCCAATGCCATCGCCGTCGTCAAGGCTTCCTCGATTGGCGCTGCCAACCTTCGATGGCAACCACACTGAATACAAAAACTTCATTGCATCTTTTCTGCAGCTTACCGGTCGGGAGAATTAGTCAAGCATTGAAATATTCAATCACCTAATCAGTTGCGTAAAGAGTGAGGCATTGGAAACTATCAAGGCTTTTCCAGTCACAAGTGAAAATTATCCTAAGGCCTTAGACACGCTACGTTCTCGCTATGACAAACCTGCTCTAATCTTCATGGAAACAATAGCATCACTGTTTGATTTGCAGACTTTCAGCCCATCAAATCCTCATCAATTACGCAAGTTAGCTCTCTTTCGTCTGATACTGTCACAGCACGTCGCAGCGCTACCTCATCATTTGCACTGACGAACGCATCATGTGGACTCTGCTCAGTTCCTGGACACAGGCTGAGTGAGTGCGAGCAGTTCACCGTCATGGATGCAGTACAACGGCGAGACGTAGTAAACAGGCAGAGGCGCTGCCTCAACTGCCTGTCTAAAGGTCATCAAGTGGCAACGTGTGCCTCAATCAATCGCTGTCGGGTCTGCAGTCGCATCACACTCTATTGCACCGCAACAACATGCTGCAGGCCACTCCTTCACAACCAGCGGATTCCGCAACCCAGCCGATTGAAGCCGCTGCGCATACCCACGCTCAATCCGACTCCTGTAAGCGGGCTCAGATCATCCTGGCGACCGCAATGGTCCTGGTCAAGGACTCAATGGGTTCCTACAAATTGGGTAGAGCACTCCTGGACGGATGCTCTCAGGTAAATTTCATCACCGATGCCTTTTCCCAGAAGCTCCGCCTGCCGCGAGACAAACACGGCATTTAAATTCGCAGCATCGGTGATTCGCAAACATACATCAAGTCCCGCACCACAACTTCGATCAAATCTCGCATTTCAGCTTTTGAGCTATCGTTGGATCTTTGTGTCACGCTCACATCGCATTACAACCTGATGGCGAGATTGATATCTCTACTTGGAATCTCCCACTCAACACCACATTAGCAGACGAACGAATCTACCAAGCTCGAAACGTCGACATGTTGTTCGGCACTGAAGCATTCTTCGACATTCTTGCAGTCGGCCAAGTAAAACTTGGTCATAACTTACCTACACTACAAAAAACACTCTTTTGGGTGGGTAGTTGCTGGCAGCCATCGTCCACAACGCACCGCTGATGCAGTTGTCTGCTTAGCACACAGCGTAGCGTCGAAACTAACTTGAAGCGACTATGGGAAATCGAAACAATCTGCAGCCCAATCAAAAAACTCAATCCTGAGCATAGCATCTGTGAGGAACGATATCTACAATCAACTCGACTCAATGAGGAAGGGCGCATTGTCGTAAAATTGCCATTCAAGGACAATCCATCCCAGCTCGGCAGCTCTTTTGAGATCGCTCGTCGCAGGTTCATCTGTGTGAAACGCCGACTCTCACGCTCCCCTGACATTCGCACACAATACACCGAGTTCATGAACGAATACGAACGTTTGGGTCACATGCCACTAGTCACCAGCCCGGACTTATCTGCACCTCACTATTACATACCACATCATTGTGTGATGAAGCCGAGTAGTGAATCCACAAAGCTGAGAGTAGTGTTCGATGACTCTTGCCGCACTTTCAACCAAATATCACTAAATGATATCCTGCTTGTTGGTCCAACTCTCCAAGACGATCTCCACATCTTGCTGTTTCGCATCGACCTTCATCGAGCTGAGTACCCGCGGGGCGCGGACGTCATCCAATCCTCCTTTTACGTGGATGACCTGCTAACTGGAGCTACAACACTGCGTACCATTAAGGATGAAGTCACCAAGATTCTGAGCCGAGGTCACTTTCCTCTGACCAAATGGCATTCAAATCATCCCGAGTTCATCGACAGTCTTGACACCAAGCACTTTAACCCATGCACAGATGGTGTAACTAGTGCTCTGGGAGTCACTTGGAACCAACCTACAGATATGCTACGCCCAAGAAGATACCAAAAATCGTCACCAAGAGAGCCATCCTATCAGTTGCATCAACTCTGTTCGACCCGTTAGGACTACTGTCGCCTCTTGTTATTGTCGCTAAGATAATAGTACAAGAACTGTGGCTCGCAGGACTCCAATGGGACGAATCCGTCCCACAACACATGCATACGGCCTGGAGCGCTTGCTTATACTCTTTCAGAGCCATTTCAGAGTTGTCGGTCCCTCGGTATTGCCTCCAAGTCAGCTGCCAATCGGTCCTGATCCATGGATTTTGTGACGCTTCTATTCGAGCAGTGCAGGTGGCCTCATTTCTGTCAGCCTCCTAACGGCCAAATCAGGAGTGGCACCAGTCAAGAAAAAATCGCTGCCTAAGTTGGAATTGTGTGGAGCGCACCTGCTTGCCCATCTGTATGCAAAGGCTAAACCATTGCTGGTCGATAAGACGCACTCTACTCACTTGTGGTCAGACTCACAAATAGTTTTACCCGGTGACCTTATCTGCGTTCGTTGGGAATCGAGTTTCCGAAATCCAGGATTTAACCCTAACAGCTAATTGGAGATTTGTGCCTACCGATCTAAACCCTGCCGACATCGTCACGCGGGGAGCCACAACGCAGGAGCTTGAAACATCAATGTGGTTCGCTGGCCCTCCGTTTTTAATGCACTCACCCGCAACCTGGCCTACGTCTCCTGAGTTCATCGATCTAGATCAAGAGGTGGTCAACACTAGAAAACGGAAAAGCACCTACAGCGTCGTCATAAGCTCTAACTATCTACCCGAGAGGTTGACCAATATCAGTTCCTACACTCGTTGCCTACGTATTGTCGCCTGGATGTTTCGCTTCTACTACTCAACAAGGAAAACAAGCAAACATCAATGTTGTCTGCTGAAGAGCTGCGCCATGCATCCGACTGCATAATCTGGAATATCCAACAGCAATCTTTCGCTGACGACTGTCAGCGGCTTAATAAATCACTCACACTCAAAAGTCATTTAAAGTTTCTAAATCCATTTCTTGACAGCTCGTCAGGATTTCAGCTCATCTGAGTGGGTGGCAGATTGGATAACGCTCACATCCCAGAGTCCCAAAAGCACCCGCTGCTCCCACCTAGCAAGTCAAATTTTGTCTGGACTTACGCTCGTCATTTGCATCGTCGTAATTGTCATGCCGGCCCTAAGTCCCTGGTGGCGCTGCTTCGTCTGGAATACTGGATTGTGAACACCAGGGACTTAGCACGTCGCATCGTCCGATCCTGCGTATCCTGCGTCCGATATAGGCCCGAGCTTCAGCAGCAGCTCATGGGATCACTTCCTGTGGAACGTCTTCTGCCTGGGCAGCCGTTCCAGCGGTGTGGCGTCGACTTCTGTGGACCTATTAACACTTATCTTCGCATAAGAGGAAAGGGTCCGATCAAATCGTATCTGGCAATCTTCATCTGTCTGGCCTCTAAGGCTGTTCACATTGAGGTGGTATCAGAACTATCTACCAAGGCTTTCCTGGCTGCACTTGCTCGTCGCGCATTGCCCACAGACATCTTCTGTGATAATGCTACAAACTTCGCTGGAGCAGCTAACCATCTCACTGACCTCAAGAAATTCCTGTTCGATCAAGCCACGCAAGATGCTATTTCGTCATATTGTTCAACTGATTTTATCAACTTTCATTTCATCCCTCCCAGGGCTCCACAATTTGGCGGGCTCTGGGAAGCCGCTGTAAAGAGCGCAAAGGGCCTCTTGCACAGGACTTTCATCAATGCAAGGCTCACGTTCGAAGAACTTGGCACTGCTGCTGTTGAAGTCGAGGCAATACTGAATTCGCGCCCTTTGTCACCAATGTCAACCGATCCAAGTGATCTCGGTGCCATTACTCCTGGCCATCTATTCGCGCGCTACTCGAGCGGACAATCCACACACCCAATCTCACCAATCTGGAACGATTCGACTTGGTTACAGCCATCAAACAACAATTTTGGCGCCGCTGGTCGTCTGAATACATCAACGAGCTCCGCACACGAAGCAAGTGGACAGCAGCATTAGAAAATGTCACCGTCGGCCCCATGCTCAGCATTCACGAGGACAATCTTGCTCCACAACACTGGAGGCTGGGACGTATCGAATCCGTCGTATCTGGGAAGGATGTCACGTCCGAGTGGTCCATCTCCGAACGTCCACCGGTCATTGCTGCCGGCCAGTCCATAAATTGGCGATTCTCCCGCTCTCTGACCCCACTGGTCCTATCAGTGCTTAAACATTGAAAGCAGATCCTTTCAAGGGGGCCGAGATGTTCGGTCAAATCTGCCCTTCGTAGTGTCATACGATCGTAAGCCTACTCACGTCCAATTCCCTCTCTAAGAATGTAAACCACAGCCTCTCAGTCTGTTAAGTAAACATATAAGCGCTAACATTCTGTTAATAAAGACAGTCGAATGCTTCTCACCGAACGCTCAACCTTGCCGTAATTTCTAGTTCAATCCTTGGGAGTTATTATAATCATAAATTGCATCGCCTCGCTTGTGGCATAAACACCATTACTCCGCGAACTCGTCGATAAATTGCCCACTCAACAAAAATTAAACTGGGCCATGCACCCTCGCAGTCATCAAATCATTCAGCGATTGGTTATACAAGTTAGCCGAAGCTGCATCCACCGTTATACCTGGACCAAGCTCAAGGACTAGCACCGTCAACACTCACGCACAGGTTCGCCATGGATTGGACAGAAACGAAAACTTTCAGTCAGAAGACGATCGGCACCAAGAAGCTATGTCAATTCTCATCTGTGTAATGTGCAAGTCTGCCTAGCAAAACGCTGCCCAGTGTGAGAAATTTCAGATGTTGACCCTCAAGGAGAGGCAGCACATTATCAACGATAGCAAGGCGTGTTATAGATGCCTGAAGACCCACCGCCGCAAATGTTTCTCCAAACGAGAGTGTGGTATCGATAACTGTCAATCTAAGCATCACCCACTTCTTCGTAAAGACGCACCCAAGGCCGAACTCGTCAGTGCGCACCTTAAGGATAGCAACATAGCAGAACAATACTTCCGTATTTTGCCCGTCACACTACACGGAAACGGAGTTACGTTTGAAACTTACGACTTTTTTCATGAAAGCTCATCCGTTACACTAATAGATGACAGCATTATGGGAATTCTTCAGGTTTCGTCGACTCTCGAACCACTTTGCCTGCAATGGACCAGCGAAACCACTCGAGTGGAGAACACATGAAAATATCAGAACCGGGAAGCCACAAAATGCTATGGCTCAATAATGTACGTTCAGTACATGAATGCAACAAATATTCGTGAAGGACGACAACACGCACCCATCGCATCGAAGTGTACACTAGGATCCAAACAACAAGTAATACAAACAGACATTATTCCTTGCATCATTGTAACTGTTATTGGAATGAAATTGACAAAGCGGTTAAGGAGAGTTTTAACGTAGACCCAATCACATAACGGTAGCTCCACTCTGAAGATGACAAAAAGGCCATGAGTATTCTCGAAGATACTTGTAAAAAAGTTAATGGCCATTATCAAGTCGGCCTGCTTTGGCGAGATAAGGAAGCCCTTCTGCCGTAAAGCTACTCCGCTGCTTTGAAGCGCCTTGAATGTCTACGAGCTAAAATCAGCAAAGATCCAGACCTGTTCGAAAAAATACAGGGCCAAATTGATAATCTGGTATCATAAGGGTACGCATTTGAACTCGAGCCCAAAGACGCAGCTAAGCAGATAGGTCGCGTATGGTATCTGCCGATCTTTATTGCCTTGAATCCAAATAAACCAATTAAAATAAGGCTAGTCTGGGATGCAGCTGCCAAGAGTCATGGAAAATCACTTAATGATTTTATTTCCAACGGACCTGACTATCTTATTCCACTAGCCGATGTTCTAATATCATTCAGATTCGGCCGAATTTCCGTGTGTGCAGACTTCGCCGAAATGTTTCATAAAGTTACGATTTTTATGGCTCCATAAAGAGAATAAAACTCCAAAAAACTCAATGACATTTGGAATTAGCTGCATTGCCCCTACCCTTTGCATTGCTCACCATGTACGCGAAAAAAACGCGCAGGAATTCAAAAATCTTAATCCAAGAGCATACGAGTCCATTACAAAAGCGCACTACCTAGAGGATCTCATTGACAGCTACAAAGACGACGATGAAGCAATTGCAGTTGCATCCGCAGTCCGAGATATCCATGCTAATGGAGGATTCACCATAAGAAACTGGAGCTCCAACTCGACCCCTGTACTTCAAAACTTTGAAGAACGACAAATCGACGTTGGTTGTTGACCCAAAACAATTAGGGGGACTGGAAAAGGTACTTGGGATGTATTGGGAACCCTTCAGAGACGTTTTTATGTATATTTTCAGATTTGCGAGACTGAAAAGAGACGTTTTGAAAGGTGAAACAGCCTCAACATGGGACGAAGAGCTTCCAGATACACTCCTTACATTTTGGACACAATGGAAAAATGTACTTCTTCAAGCTGGAGAACTGGAATTTTCTCACTACTACTCCAACCTGCTGCCTAATGCAGACCAGATCGACGTGAATACATTTGTAGACGCAAGTGAAGACGCCTATGCCGCAGTCACCTACCTTCGCATAAAGAGAGGAGAAGACATCGACACGGTATTAGTAGCAGCCAAATGTAAAGTCGCACCATTGAAACCCGTCTCAATACCACGCATGGAGCTTTTTTGGCGGCCGTAATGCGAGTGGGACTAACAAAAATAACCATGAACACTCGAGAACTTAGAGTCGATACAAACACATACTGATCCGACTCTAAAACCGTTCTTCAATGGTTAACTATGGACCCTCGAAAATTTCAATCCTTCGCAATCCTATGCAATTATGCATAGAGTTGGCGAGATCATGGATAACACCAACCGTAATCAGTGGTGCTGGATTCCTACGAAGGAAAACGTTGCAGACTCAGCTACAAAATTCTTCAAAACTCCCGATGCATCCAAGGCCCACAATTCCTTAGACAATCGGAAGACAAATGGCCACACCAAAGATGTCGTTGTTGATAAGAATACCGACCAATCCGAATTACGTTAGCATGTCATAATAACGAAACTCAAGCACTTCGATTGGAGACTAGACTGGAGACTCTATATAGACATATAGAGCCGTAGCGATCGTCATCCTATTTATACAGAGGCTGCGAGCAAAATGCGCCGGAAAATCACTGCTAAAATCTCTCAGTCCTGAAATCATACATGCAGCAAAGTCGTGGCTATTTAAACAATCGCAGTCAAAAGCCTATTCTATGGAAATCGGCTGCCTTAAACACCATTCAGCTGTGGACAAGTCAAGCCCATTAATTTCTATGAACGTTCACCTAGACGCAGAAGAAGCAGCGGCCCTGCAGGATGAAGCCGAATAAGGCCCCTGGTCCGGATGGAATCACCAACCGGGCGGTAAAAGTGGCAGCATCTTATAGGCCGCAGGAGTTGCCGACAGCGTTTACGCAATGTCTCCGAGAAGAAATCTTCCCTGCTCAATGGAAGACATAGCCCCTAGTGTTCATACCAAACCCGGGTAAGCCACCAGAGGATCCCTCCTCGTTTCGCCCGATATGTCTGATAGATTGGAGACTAGAAAAGACCGGTGGATGAGGCTAGGAGGCTATCGGCCAACCAGTTCGGCTTCCGAAAAGGGAGATCAACGGTGGACGCCATAAGCAGAGTTGTCCGGATCGCGACTGAAGCGGCAGAGGGAACGAGGTGGAAGGGGGGCGAAAATGATTCGCCCGTTATGTCTGGGCATCCCAAAATATCCAGGCGATTATACGAAGCTATTTTGATGGAAGACGTCTGAATTTCGACACGGCGACACACCTCATATCGGCAGGCGTCCCTCAAGGACCAAACACCTGAACGCGGCAGAGACAGCATGCAACGATGCAATCTAGCTGATCGCAGACTGGCTCGTCAGCGGGGCTTGAATTGGCGGCTCAAAAAACGGAGGCAGTGCTGGTCAGTACGCGAGCTATTGTGGAGACTGCTCACATCCGCATAGGATAGGAGACGATAGCGATAGCTATATGTCATACGCTTTTGGCTGTGCGAAATAATAGGGACACACACATAAAGCATTTTCTATTTCGAAAAAAAACCGTTTCTCTAAGAGTTGTTTGCTTATAAACTATTACTATGCTTATGCTATAAATATCATGAATTCTAGAACTAGCCCCCGTTTATTCGACAGAGACGAATACATGAAATCATATCATCAGAGTTGCCAGACGTGTAATTTGGCAACAATTTTTAAGTAAAATCTTCCTCCTTCACTAGCGCAAGAAGCTCAGTCAACTCGGCATCAGTCAAAAGGGATATTTTTGATACCACACACATTTTCTATTAATCTTCTTGTTTCTTCGTCACTTATTTACTTTTTTCGCCCGGCGTTGCCCCCTAATTTGTACACCAATTCATGAATTCAGGCTGAATTCATAGTCATCTTTCGTGTGTTAACGAGTACATGAAATGGTGTTTATGCACACACTTTTTTCCCCATTGCATGAAATGATTTCATAAAATGGGCCTAGCATAAACACAGTATGCTAGTAAGAAGTGCTAGTAATTTTAGACGTAAAAATATCCGTAAAAAAAAGTCCAGATACTTATGATAGTAAAGGATGTTCATATGATAGTCTGCATAAGTACCCGGGTGCTATTATGCCTAGAAGCTGAAAGTTGAACTTTGTTCTAGTGAAAATTTGCCTTTTTATTTTTATTTTTATTTTTTTAATAGATAAATAATGTTTAATTGTCAAGTTAACTAAACATAATAATTGCATACTTCCTTTTTAATCAAATAAGTACATATATTTAAAAAAGAAAACATTAAATTATTATTGGTATTTTTTTTAAATGACCATTACATTACATTAAAATTAATATCTAATAGGCATAATGTTTCTAAAGAAAAACTATTTAAAGATTTATTTTTGTCTCACACATGTCTAATGTTGATGTATTAATATATGGATCTTATTGTTATACCCGATACTCAAAGAGTATAAGGGTATATTAGATTTGTGGTGAAAGTGGGCCGACCCCATAAACTACATATATTTTTGATCAGCCCCAATAGCCGAGTCGA
The DNA here is from genome assembly GCA_963969585.1 of Drosophila helvetica. Classification (NCBI taxonomy): domain Eukaryota; kingdom Metazoa; phylum Arthropoda; class Insecta; order Diptera; family Drosophilidae; genus Drosophila; species Drosophila helvetica. The sequence continues at coordinate 23,432,825 of OZ018402.1, read as the reverse complement.
TATAGCCATGTCGTTCTGTCTGTCCGTCCGTGCCGATGAGCGTCTATATCTCAGAGAGTATAAGAGCTAGAGCAGGCACAATTTCGAAGATACAAGAAAAGTAAATCAGAGTCATACAGAACGACCATGTCAAGCAGATTGCCGAATCAGGATCAAATCGGATCATTATTATAGCTACAATGAAGATTTCACTCAAAATAAATCTCAACATTTATTTGTGCTATTTATGTAAATATATATATATTTTTATTGATTGGAACTACGACATAGCAAATAACCGCTTCCGATCAGCAATAGCTGTTACGTATCAATAACCAATACAAGATAAGGAAAGCTACTCAGGGTCGTAACCTGGGGGGGAATACAAAGATCCCTTCGCCTGCGCTTGACTTCGCTCATGCATCATCCAATAAGCCTAATGCTCGCCAGGTCGAAAATCACACTTTTTTCTACGGTCATTTAGAAATTTGACCGAAAGAATGAAACAAATTCAGTAAAATTCTAAAAAAGATTTATTCAACAAGAATAAACAATCTTGGAAATGGGTTAAGAAAAGATCGTTTTATCCTCAGGATCTTTTTAAAAATTATGTTGAGATAGCACCAGAGGGCAGCAACGTTTTGCAAGTGATATTTCGGCTTGAACTATTGAACGTCGCCCAAAGGAGGTTGCTTTAACGGTAAAAATACCTGTCACATTTTCAAATGAAAAAAATCACCTAAGCTGATCGAAAAAAAAAATCGAATTGGGTTGATTATGAGTAGACACGCACTATATTCTCGGATGGGAATATTAAAAATAACACAAAGTCAAGCAATCCTTACAGAGCTCGCCCAATTGCAAGTTGCAGAATCGCCCTGAATGATGACTTCTTCTCATTCAGTTACGCATTCGATTCTAGACACAACCCCAGTAAAAATAATCTTTTTATGCTTTTTTGCATTGATCAAACACTGAATTACTAAAGCGATTCAGTTTTATATTTAGATTGCATCCCCATAGCATAATTCAAGGAAACACATCACGGTGCAATAAAGCAGCTTTTGGAATATCCTCCTCCTGTTCTATGGCGAGCTCTGCGGGAGCCATCGGGTCCAATGTGATTCAACTTTGCCTCATCTGAGAATATAGTGAACACTCAAAATCAACCCAATTGGATTTTCCCGCAGTGGCCCAAAATGACTTTTTCTGTTAGATGTCGGAATTAAAATTTTTTTAAAGAATTAATTTTTTTTTCTGGTTTGATTTTTATTTAAAGAATTTTTAAAATTGCTATTTTTCATGTTTTTATCTGATTGCATAGAACTTTGCAGTTCTGAAAAGCTGAAATTAATTAAGCGTCGTTTAATGTATCGTTTGTAATAATCGATTGATAAACGGCTATGGTGGAGCCGTTATCCATAGCCCCACAAAAAATAGTGAAACACATAGTGTTCACCGAACTCACCTCTCAATTGGACCATTGTTTCGATTGCTGAGTGGCATGTAGCACCGTCTTGTAGAAACCACATATCAGCCAAGACCAGCTTTTCCAAAAAATGTTTGAAATCATCGCAATGTAGCGCTCGCCATTCACAGGCGAGTTCGGTAAACACTTTTTTTCAGTTTTGGGGCCGGTGAATTTGCCGCCTAGATCGTGCGATTTGTATAAATATGTCATACATTTTTCTGAATTTTTTTTAAATAAAATCCACAAGCTCTTAAAAAATCACCCTTTACAATGATGTATGGGTTCATTTGCGCGCCAATCTTAAAAATTGTATGAAAATGGAGCACTCATGCGAAACTGTAATAATTTGTACAAACACATCTAGACTTACAATATTTATTTATTTTTGCATTTTTTTGCGATGGGAGTGTGCGAACAAATTTGAAGCCAAATTATATGATGTAAATACATTTGTACATATGTAGGTATACTTACAATAGCTTTGGAATAACAATTTATTGCGTCGTCGTATTTGCGAGCTGCAAATAAACAGTTTCCTTGTTCTTTCAATTGAAGATCAGATAAATTTGTTGTGGAATACATATGCTTGGTCGTCATTCTGGCAAATTAATCTGGGTTACAGTTATTTACTTTGTATTCAAGTTTCTCGATGAAATACATATATTAAAAAGCTGAATTGAACAATCTGTCCATTTAGTTCCACACAGTGTGACCGCGCCGATAACGACACAAAATACGATCTGGCCCAAAAATAAATACATTTAAATACCATTTCTGTTTCTAAAAATACTATTTAAATACCATTAATTAAAATCGATTAATTTTAGGTGTTTTTTCTATTTAAAGCCTAGTACTCAGACGAGCAAAAATTTTGCCGGCAAAATTTGCAAAATAAAAATACTAGCGGCCGAGTGTGACCAGGTGTGCATGCCCTACGGTTACACTGCATAGTCAGTTGTGTTATGTTTACAAATTCAAATTTATTATTTAAATTGAATACAATGGATTTATATGTGGCATTGGCAGTTCTTTATGTGGAGGAGGAGGAGGACAACAGTCGCAGAAAACGCAGACAGTATTGGGTAAATCCATATCTGCGGGAAAGAAGCAAGAAGGGTAGATTTTGTACCGATGTGAGTACTCTTAATAACATATGCAAACACATCTAACACATCAATGTACATTTCGTAGTTTGAAAATATGACAGAGAGCCCAACAGTGTTCTTTGAGAACTTTCACATGTCGGAGAAAGACTTTTGTGAACTTTTTGGATTGGTAGAGCAGTTTCTGGTTCTTGTCTGCCAAATTCCAGATCACCTGCCTCTGCTCTATTTGCTTTATTAGAAATATTTTCTCCTCGTCGTTAAACTCTGCTGATCTTTTCATGTTCTGCCTTTTGCAATCCATGGCAACGTTACTTTTATTTCGATTATTTCGATTGTATTCACACACATATGCACGCACACCACTTCATTTATTTCACCGGCCAAATAAATTTGTCGTGCCTGGCAAATACCATTAATACTTTTCCAGCATATATCGGCAATTATTTTGCTCGTGCTGAGTACCGCCAAAATAATGAACCTAGAGGAATAATTTTGCCGGCAAAATATTTGTATCGGTTTCATACGAATATCAACCCTGATTTATTCCGATAACATTTTATGCTCGTCTGAGTACTAGGCTTAAAGCCTAGTACTCAGACGGGCAAAACTTTCTTGAGCAAGAAAGTTGCCTATATTTTGCTGTGTGACCAGTGTGACCAGTTGTGCATGCTAAACGGTTACACTGTTTTGTGTTTGTTTACAAATAAAATCAGTTGGTAATTCAAATTTTGTCAGAAAGCATGCCGGTCTGTAGTATTTATGCGCTCTGTGGCGCTGGTGAACGACAAAGAACATAAAAGAATCCGCCATGTTGGATAAATCAATATCTATTAAATTATAAATAAATAAAATGTGTATCGTTTATAAAATTGATAAGAAACAATATCCATTTAATCGGCTTCAATGAGATTCAATTGGTTTTCATTATTGCAATTTTCTAGCCGGTGCAACTTTCTGGTGTCGATGACGACAGAATATAGAATAATTCTATCTTTCAGTCGAGCCCAGCAAATACCACCTTTTCTTTTCTAGTATATATCGTTGCCTTTCCAGTATTAATCGGTCATTTATTTTGCTTGTCTGAATACTCATTTGCATTACAGGCATGCATTTGTATCGTTTCCTTACGAATATCATAACTGATTCCTGCGCAAGAAAATTTTGCTTGTCTGAGTACTAGGCTTAAATAAATAAAAAACATAATTCATGTTTTCCAACCTATTTTTTCTTTATTTTAATCATTTTACAAACCTAAAAATGTAACTCATAAATTTAAAAAGCCGTTTTTTCAATAGTCTCTTGTTACTCAAAAAATTATTATGCCCATATGACATTAGACTTTGCTAAATTTGCTGCGAAGAGAGAGATAGCATGATAGACATCGATAAATTAATGCTGGTAAACGTCGCGCAGTAGTTGAACATATGTTTTGCTTTGCGGCGGGAAGCATTTGTATACTGTAAAAAAATGTTTACTAAAAATGTTGTGAACGGAGGAAGCTACAGTGTTCCTTATAAATCTTGATAAGATCTCCCCTCACGTTTGGGATTCTTCGGATACCCGATATAAAATCAAACACCTAAAGCAGGCTTACCTGTACTTACCTTATGTACTTACCTTCTATCTCGCGTTTCAATAGCCCTTTCGCCGACCAAATATTTCTCTTTTTTTTGTTCTGCTGTTGCAGCATGTGACACGCAATCATATTATTATTTTGAACTATTAAAAAAGCTGCACAAAGCATTTTTCGTCTGTTTAAATCCAATATGCTTGCTAATATGTTAGTTGTTTACATTTTTTTCATCTTCTTCTTCCTCTTTTCACGAATTATACACACTGCATTTATGATATTATACAACACACATTGCCACCAAGCCAGCAAAATCGTATCTAGAAACTATAGCAATCGATAATCTCTGCCGCAGCGCTGCGCCCAGCTCAACTGGAAAAACAACTGGACGCATATATCTGTCTCGCTCTCACTGCATGCTTTTTGCATAAGGCTATCTCTAGCCTTATATCCGCTCATTATATTCATATTTTTTATATTAAACAAAAATTATCATCTAGAGCATATACAAAACAAGAGTTATTCTGATATTATAAGGCAAGTGTCTTCAAAACGTGTCGACTCTAAAAATGCTAAAGTTAAGGGTGAAAAGAGCCCAGAAATCCAAGAATCTTAAACGAAATGACAAATTTCGTTCTACCAGGCAGCATTACTTAAACAATGTACGTGAGCATATATGTGCTCCCATACATCCAAATACGCTGAAGCAAAACAAAATAAAACAGAAACCACAAACCCAAGAGCCCAAGAACTGACAATGCATACAATCAAAAACTTTTTGTGTATTTAACACATACACCAATGGAATTACTTCGTTGCTGTCGGCTTCTGCTAGCGCCGCGTCATGAGCCGAACAGTTGCAGTATCGAGCCGAACGGTTGGTACTGCATTTGTCAGACTTCGCTTGCGACAGCCGTTTGTATGAAATGGCATATCTATATATTGTATGGTTAGTGCTAGTATCCAGCACCGCGGTAACGAAAGATTACTGACAAACTCCATATAAAAAAAAAACGGGCCAGGAATTTTTCAGTTGCGTTTTACTGGCCTCAGTATCCTGCAAGTGGAACGAAATCCACAGATTCTTATCGATAGTTAGCCTATCGACACGATTATGGACTCAGAGATCAGCTGGTATTCCCGCCAGTAAAATATATGCGCCTATTTTGTGAAAGACGGAGTCAAAAACTGTTCGAAAACCAAAAGTGGGATGCAAATTTTCAACGTGAAGAGAAGATTGTTTAAATAAATTCTGTTGAGGCAAGGATTACGGAAAATAAGCATTTTGATCATTTTGACATTTTGGTGCCTCCGTATGCGCTGTTCTTTCCTCCTATTTTTTGTTTGCAACTATATATGCCGCAGCTCGCTTTCAATTTGCTTCGGATCCGTTGCCGGATCAGGGAAACGTTCGTAAAGTTTGTACAATGAATAACATTCTCCCTCTGCTGCCAACTCAGGGCTTATCAATGACATCAGCTTTAGAGCAGGTTCATTGAAAGGAAGACGATATCTTAATTGAACGCATAACTCGATTAAAAAGCTTTGAGTACGAATTAACACAGAATTAATCTCATTTGCTTCACATTTGGCTAGTTTGGGCAATTCCTTGTTGAACCGAAACCCCAAATTAATTTTATTTATATTTGAGAAGTTTACTGTACTAGTGGGATCCAAAATTTCAGCTTCAGTAGATTTTAAATAACTTTTTTCATACAACATGATAATAATTTTTGTAGGTTTCAACCATGGTTTTATAAAATATATGAATTACTGCTCCACTAGATTAGAATATCATATTGAATTTGTGTACTACAGGAAAGATATGATCTTGTATACAGAAATATAGCTTAATATATACGTTTTTATAGTAAAATAAAATAGTCTCAGCAGTAAGATTTTGATTAGATTCGTACTCTTCTTGTAAAAAATTTGTAATAGGGTCCCACTGCTCCAAGATGCGACGAACACGCGGGTGAAAAGAGAGCCATCGAATTTCGTAATGCCTTAAAATTTGATGCTGTGGGGAGTCAAGAAAATCCTGGAACATCGAACATTTTCTGCGACGTTTTGAACTTTTTGAGAAGTAATTCTAAGTCTCTTTTACAATTTTAGTGGCTGCATGTTGCTTAATTGATACCAGCCTGCTCAAGACTGAGCATTGTCATATATTGCAGAACGAATTGCCGGTTTTACTGCACCCTTTAAGCCAATTTTTAACATTTGGATGCTTTACCAGTCTTCTCGATAAATTTTCAACGTGTGGAGAAGATTGTTTTTATAAAAGTAGTTAAGCAAGCCCATGTCCTTGGCGGATTACGGAAAATAAGCATTATGGTCATTTTGAGATTTTGAAGCCTCCGTCTGCGCTGCACTTCCTAATATTTTTTGTTTGCAACAATATATGCCGCCCCCAACACAATAAATTCGTCGTCAGAGTCAATTTCTCTCGTCTTTCAATTTTAATTGAACTATCACACTGGTCACACTGCTTCAGTTTCGTTCCACACAAACGAAATAAATAGCAGATTCCTGGCAGTAATTTTAGGTAGGGCTGGAGTACAGGACTTCGGCCTACTACTCAGATCTGAGTACTAGGCTTGAAAAAACAGTCAAAGTTGAGCCAATGAAAAAACTTTAAAGCCTAGTACTCAGTTCCGAAAAAGTTCCGCTAGCAGACCGCTAAAAAAAGACATTGATCTTGTTGATATGGGATTTAATACCTGCGACAGCCTTTTTTGACCGTTTTTCGTGCGAGGAATCATACGTTTCATAGTTTACTTTTTATTCCACCTGAAAGATGCAGTAAGTCAATAGAGTTTAATAAATTTTGGTACACTGAAACAATTTTCAATTTTGAATGCTCATAGATCCTACACTAAAAGTCAACTTATCTTGAAATTACTTTTGCTACCTCTTTGCATCTGATGTCCCACTGTCCGCCGGCGCTGCATTGATATTGACTACTTTTTATACTATTACTATTCCTAATTTCATTACATATATTTAACCACATTTAACCATTTAACATCATAGAGAAAGAAACTTGAAAATCCTCATTTGTAACTGGAACCAGCTCCAATTGTGCGATGGCCGCACTACCAACCTATCATGTCGGAACAGTCCATCTCGGAAAGCCCAGGGTCGAACATCATATAAAGGTGGTTTTGAAAAATGTAGCAAAAAGATCGGTAATTGCCTGATCATTATTTGCCGATGTATTCAAAAAAGATAGCGAGAGAGAGAAGAAGGAGAGCCAACTTATTGAAATTTTTTTTGAAGTCTCGTTTTTAAGGTTTTTAGATTTGATAACTCTTATGTGAACACGATCTATTAGGAAACAGATCTAATCGGCGAGAAAATCGGGGTACGGGAGTCAAAAACTAATTAAAGTATATCGTAAAAAATGTTTGTGCCATCAATGACATCAGTGTACAATGGTCCCAAAGTAAATTTTTTTTTGGCATAAAGTATAAAAATATCACAGTTGAAGGCAGTCCACGTAGTGACGAAGTGCACCAGGAGAAAGGAGAAAGAGCGGTGAAAGTGTAAAAGTAACAAATTAGAAAATTGGAGCTGTTGGGGCCGGTGGGGGAGACTGTTCCATTTTTTTTTCATTCTTCTATTTTTGCTGAAAGTTCACGTCAAATGACACCTAATTTTTTAAAATCTGAAAGATTTACCCAAAAAAAGATTTTTGGGGGACTTTTCAAAATGAAAATTTTTTTCCGGTTCTTTGTTTGATTCAAAACGTTATTTTAGTGTTATATTCCCTAAAATTTGATATAAAACACTTTTCTGTAAAAATGCACCTTTAAAAGTTATTAAGCAACAAAAACAGACACTTTCAACTTGACACCGAACTAAAAAAAAATACAAATCGAGTAACATTTGGGCAAACCCCTGGCTGGAGAAGTCAAAAATTCATGAAAACTTAAAGTGCGGCTTGTATTGTTCTATGCGATTTCATTTTATTTTTATTGAAAATGGGTGGGCGTCGTAAAAAAAACATACTTCTAATTTTCAAGAAAAGATTTGTATTGAAAATGAAGACCTTGGATTGAAACTGTACAAAATAAAAGAACCAATTAAATTAAATTAAATGACGCTACAGTACTTGCACAAGTCTGGCGGCGTTCAGCTCACAGCAATGTGCTCTATTTTTTTAATAGCTGAGTTATATGGGGAAGACTTCATTTATTGTTCCTTTAAAAACTTGATATCAAACAGAAACACCTTTTAACGAGGTAAAAAACTAGTGACGATCGCACTTTCAACATACTAAAGTTCTGATAACAACTTTTGCGACAAAAAATGATTTTCCATCCGACTACATAAATACACTATCTAAAGTTTACTTATTCAGCACGCTACAATAGAACTGTTTCCGTAATTTATATGCATTTGAGAGACTGAAATTTGGCCTCAATTAACTTTTTGTAGGTGGGGAATATATCATTATTTTTGCTTTTGGCTAGTAATCTAGTGCTGACATACTGCTCTTCGTTAAAGAATTTTCCAATAGATACGCCAATGCTTTATCTGGAGAAATCTTATTTATATTACTCGGCGGATTAAAGTGTTATTTTTTCACTGAAACTGCTGCAGCATGAAGCATTTGTATACTGTAAAAAAATGTTTACTAAAAAAGTTTGTGAACGGAGGAAGCTACAGTGTTCCTTATAAATCTTGTTAAGAACTTCCCTCACGTTTGGGATTCTAAAGTCCTAAAGTCGGCCTACCTGTACGCCAATGGTACTGGTACCAATGGTACCTGTACTTACCTTATGTACTTACCTTCTAACTCGCGTTTCAATAGCCATTTCGCCGACCAAATATTTCGCTTTTTTTTGTTCTGCTGTTGCAGCATGTGACACGCAATCATATTATTATTTTGAACTATTAAAAAAGCCGCACAAAGCATTTTTCGTCTGTGTAAATCCAATATGCTTGCCATTTTGTTAGTTGTTTACATTTTTTTCATCTTCTTCTTCCTCTTTTCACGAATTATACACACTGCATTTATGATATTATACAACACACATTGCCACCAAGCCAGCAAAATCGTATCTGTCGCAGCACTGCTCCCAGCTCAACTGGAAAAACAACTGGACACATATATCTGTCTCGCTCTCACTGCATGCTTCTTGCATAAGGCTGTCTCTATTTTTCAAGTTAGTCTAGCTTCAAAGTCTAATGTCATATGGGTATTACACAACAACAAACCTAAAATTTGTGCTCTGCATTTTGTCAAAATTAAACAACAAATATGGAATTTTTAATTAATCGAAAATTGATGGTGGGGAAAACTAAATATGAGGATGAGGATGAATTTTTCGCAATGCTTAACTATTTTGGTAAATGTATGCCAATAAGGTTTATAGCAAATTAAAATCCACGTTTGTACAAGACTATGTTTTATGTGTTTTAGAAGCAGTACGGCACTTTTTGTCTTCGTCATAGTCTTCCAAATGTATTTCATTAAAATTTACTTCAGATAATGTTTCACGCAAGTCAACATGGATTCTCCAGGAAGGTGCAAAGATCCGACATTATATCAAAAGTCGAGCATTGCACAACGGATCGAAGCGTCCGCAATATTGGAATACAAATCCAAGGAAATTTACGGAGTGTAAGTACAGGTAATAAGCAATCCATTGTTTAAACCAGGGGTGCCCAAAGCCAGCATACGCAAGAGTAATAACCAACACTCACAAAGAAAAACACTAATACCAAGAGGCGAACGATTTTTTGTATATTAATTTGTGCACTGGATGAAAAAAGCTTGCACACATTTTTACTAATGTGAAAAATAAGGTTTACCATTTGATTAAATTTTGTATTCAAAATCAATTTTATAGGATATATAATGCACTGCTGTTTCGCAACAATAGTTTTGAACGAAAAAAATGTACTCAAACATTCGATATTAAACATTTTGCCGGCAGGTTGAACACAAAAAAGGTTTTTTTCAATGCAAGCTCGAATATAGGGCAGAAGCAAAATGAGTAAGACAACAACAAAAGCATCGAAATTGTTGTTGGTCAGTTTGCGTTCGCGAGCAACGACGACCCACACAAGCAAACAAAACCGGTTTCGGTTCCACGAATAGCATACACACACATAATTTTTGCATGTGTTGGTTTTTTTTATTCTTGGTGCCGTTCATGTATACGTTCTGTGAGTTCCTATCCCAAGAGTAAAAACAAAAACAAAGCGAGCCCAAGAGCATAGGCCTGGGCACCCCTGGTTTCAACAAATAAAAACATTTGTAAAACTACAACTGTTTTTTTTTTATTTATTCGCCTTCTCCCGAAGAAATTAGAGCATTTCTAATTGAAAATTGAGCATATGCCATTGGAAAACCTCCCGGCTCGTCGCCATTTGTTGGAGAATATCAGTTATTCCTGTAATTCATTGGAAATGCATAGACGCCGGTTTAAAGGCTGATACCCAGCACCGCGGAAAATTGCTGTCAGGAATCTGCTCTTTATTTCGTGTGTGTGGAACGAAACTTAAATAGTGTGACCAAGTACTTAAAAAAGGTCGGACACTCTGATGAATCAGCTGTCTTTTGTAAACAAAGCCAATTGTTATAGTTCAATTAAAATTGAAAAGGAGAAATATGGACTGTGACGACGACTTGATTGTGTTGATGGCAATGTATGTTGTTTACAAAAACAAAAAAGAAGTACAGCGCACACGGAGGCGCCCCAAATGTCAAAATTTTTCTTCCATTTTTCACCTTCACTTCAGTAATAATAGGCGCATATATTTTACTGGCGGGAATACCAGCTGATCTCTGAGTCCACAATCGTGTCGATAGGCTAGCTATCGATAAGAATCTGTGGCAGTAATTTTTCGTTTCCGCGGTGCTGGGTATCAGCATTAAGGAATTACAAGAGCTACGCAACGAGGCAATATAATTATGTGGCAATGCATTCATATCCCAATCAAACCAAGGGTTATGCTTTGTTTTGAGTTTTTCGGTATTCTGTTTTGGTATTTGGTTTGGTATTTTTCGGTTAGCTCCATCGCACACGCATAAAATCTATTCATTCTCTCTATTCCAATTCAACAATAGGTTTTAAGCATAATATTAATTTTTTCTGTCTGCATGCGGTCACACCAAACTGTTTGAAAATAACTTTTTATTAAATTATTTATAATAATTTATTTATATAATTTATTATAATGGCAACCAAACGACGAAAACGTGCACCAAGCGATAGCATAAACGAAAGAATGAGTAAAAAGCATACTCTTGATTCGGATGAAGAAGATTCTGACCACTACGAACGGTGTGAATAAAATGTTAAAAAAGAGTTTATTTTTTTTACAACTTAATATCTTACAGTGATTATATGAATGATAGTGATGTTGAAGGTGGTGAAGAGGGCGTTCCAAAAGTAGACGACAATGTAAAGGTAACACCTTTTAATATGCGAGAGGAGTTGGAAGAAGGTCATTTTGATAAAGATGGTCACTATCATTGGAATGTTGACACGGAAATAAAAGATAATTGGTTGGATAACATCGATTGGGTTAAGGTAAAAATGATTAAATCAGTATCCATTAACTTATAAATAATTTTATTCATCAGATCGAGAAAGGTGACTCCAGAAATGACGATAAAATCTTAAATTCGTCGGATAATTCTAAATCATTACCCCCAGAGAATCCCTTCAATTTGGCTATGACACTAAGACAAATATTGAAATACATAAAAAAGGGGGAAAGCGTTCAACAAGCCTTGAAAAGATTAGGAAATCAGCGTCCAGCGGTATCAACTCTAGAAAGAATAAAACAAAAAAAAGCTGGTATTGTTGATCCCAAAAGTCAAGATATTTTGAAACTTACTGAGCTTGCTAATGAAATACTTTTAAGGACTGGCAACATGAACATATATGACGAAACTTCGGAAAGCATTAACTCCAAGCTAATTGATTTGCCCAGTACAAGCAAATCTACAATTGATGACGGGGTTGACATGTATGCTGATGATTTCGATTTGAAAGAGTCGCAACGTTTTAAAGCCAGTCTTATATCAAATCAAACTTTGACCAATTCGTCTGAAGTTATGTGGGAGTTCAAGTGGACACAAAATAATGATGAAATTTATGGCCCTTTTACCACGGATAAGATGTTAAAATGGTCTAAAGAAAAATATTTCAAAAATGGAGTCTATGCTCGAAAATGTGGCGAAAAAACCAACTTTTATTCCAGCAATAGAATAGACTTTGAATTGTATTTGTAAATTATCAATATATTACATCCCCACAGAACTAGTTTTAATTAATAAGCATAATATTTATTCGATATACAGTGGCGAGCATGCATGGAGTCATGCATGCAGCCATCACTTTTCAGTTTGAACGCCCGTAAATTCTTCAAAAATTACTGTCCTTGTGATTTATTTTATATACAGTGATGGAAAAAATAATAGAAACGACATATTTTTTTCGTATTTTTCAAAATTGTGATCAGTGAAATTTTTTTTTTTTAAATTTCATAATTTTACTTTAAAGTCCATACCAGGGGTGCCCAGGCCTATGCTCTTGGGCTCGCTTTGTTTTTGTTTTTACTCTTCCCTGTGGTTCTGGCTTGGACTACTTGCTCACATGAACTAGCCCATTGCCTAGTTCGAATGGACTAGTCTATGGTCTAGTATAGGCTGGTGCAAAGAAATACATTGGGTGGGGCACTCGGGACATTTAGGTTTGGCCCATAACTGATCCACGTAGACTAGTTGTGGGCCAATCAATGCTAGTGCAACGCCGGGAGGTTCTGCCAAAAAACTCTCTTGGCCATCCGCTTGAAAACAGCCTATCCCACTTGGACTAGTCCAGGGCGCATCGAGGTAGATGCAACGCCGGGCAACCGATTACCGAAAAAAATGGAGTTCGTAAAATGTAAAACTGAAACAGCGCCGAACCGAACTGGTCACGTTCTGAGAGTTCCTATCCCAACCCTGTGGTTCTGAGGACCAGTCCAGGCCTAGCTATATCACCAGTCCGCATGGACCACCACTAGTCCATGACCCACCCATTTCAATGTAATTTCCCATTCCATTCCATTCCATATTCCATTTAACATGGGCATGTCATTGGAGTGGACGTCTCCGCTGCTCTGCATCCATACGGACTGATCCATGACAAGTCTATACGGACTGGTCCATGGCAAGTCTATACGGACTGGTCCATGGCAAGTCTACACGGACTGGTCCATGGCAAGTCTACACGGACTGTTCCATGGCAAGTCTACACGGACTGGTCCATGGCAAGTCTATACGGACTGGCACATTCCAATTTCCACTGGGGCAGACCATTATTAGTCCATACAAAATAGTACAAATTTGTATTCCTTTTTTTTACAAAATTAAATTTATTGAACTTTTTGAGATCCGTACTTTATGGAGGGCACGTTTTTTCTGCAAAGCGATTGCCTTCCTCAATCCTTGCTCTCCCATGGGTTTTCCGATGGCCTCAAGAATGACTTCTTACACATTTGAGTGACTGCTTCCCAAGGACACCATCGACGTTGAAGTCTATAGTGTCCTCGTCTATGAAAATGTTTTTCATGTTTTGAACTGGGCCACCAGGGTATAGGAGCGAATGCATAATCTTGACCTGTTGGAAAAGTAAACAGATTAATTAAATGACAATGACTAATTATCTATATTTAAATAAATAAATAAAAATTCTTACATAATCAGAGCGGCGACCGTTTTGCAGCTCTGCATTTAGAGCTGTCAGGTCAGCGCTGCTCGTAACGGGAAATTTTCCCCGAAGATCCTGCACACCCTTCTTCTCGAGGCACATCTGCGACACCACCACATTCAGTTCCGACATCTCACTAATGAAAGCCTCAAACTGGCAAGCCATGTCGTTTTTAATAGATTTAATAGATTCTGTAAAAAAAGAAAGAGGCATAAGATAAATAATAACATTTTATTATCAAAATTCCATGGAAATACCGCTATGATTTTCTAGAAAATTTTTAAAATATCGAATTTTTGTGTAATTACCATTTAATTCAGCAAAGTTTGCTTCCAATTGTTGGCATTTTTTGTACTCCTTTTCCTTCTCGGCTTCCATTTCAAAATTAAATTTTTTGAATCTTTTCGAATAAGTGGACATTGCTCAAAAATATGAAAATATACAAAAATAAAATTAAATTAAAATAGAATTATGAAAAAAATAAATAATTTAATACAAATGGAGCATCGGCATAATAATAAATTGGTTTTTGTATGGCATGAAAACTGCCTTACTCTCTAAATATTCTAAAGGAACACTTTCTTTTTATTCGAAATCGTTTGTGTCTACGACATATATTCCTAATGTTGTTGAATCTAATGGCTCCTTATATAAGCTATACATACGAGAAAACCTGTGGCCTAAGAAAAATCCATTTGCAGAAATTGAAGAAATTTTGAAAGGAATTTTATTTTTAATAAAGCTTAAAGTGCAACCCTTAAAAATACAACGTGTTCCTATTATTCTGGTCTCAAGATTGTTATTTTTGGCACTTCAAAATGTTCCTCATTGATTTTCCTATATATCTGCTCTAATATTTTGCTGGGACTTTTTACCTTCTTTTTTAATAGTTGTAAGTAGTTTTTAAATGAGTAGCATGACCCAGAAATTGGATCACCTATTTGGTCTATTGTTTCTTTAAAATGTAAGAGACTATGTACGTTATATGAAAGGCTATTATTACCAAATATAATAACCTAATGGATTAGGTTGTTATTTAAAACAAACCAGCACAACCTTTTTGCCACTATCTTACCTAGTGTTTTGGCAAGGCAAGAGTTTAGTGAGATTGGCCGGTAGGATTTGATGTCTGTTTGTGTTTTTTGCTGTTTTGGGATGGGAAGGACTAGACTGAGTTTAAGGGATTGTGGAGGAGCTAAGTATGTTGTTGTAGAGCAGGGGTGCCCAGGCCTATGCTCTTGGGCTCGCTTTGTTTTTGTTTTTACTCTTGAGATAGGAACTCACAGAACGTATACATGAACGGCACCAAGAATAAAAAACCCAACACATGCAAAAATTATATGTGTGTATGCTATGCGTGGAACCGAAACCGGTTTTGTTTCGATGCTTTTGTTGTTGTCTTACTCATTTTGCTTCTGCCTTATCTTCGAGCTTGCACTGAAAAAGCCTTTTTTGTGTTCAACCTGCCGGCAAAAACTATTGTTGCGAACAGCAGTGCATTATATATCCTACAAAATTGATTTTGAATACAAAATTTAATCATTTGGTATACCTTATTTTTCACATTAGTGAAAATGTATGCAAATTTTTTTCTTCCAGTGCACAAATTGAAATACAAAAAATCGTTCGCCTCTTGGTATTAGTGTTTTTCTTTGTAAGTGTTGGTTATTGCTCTTCCGTATGCTGGCTTTGGGCACCTCTGGTCTATACAGTAACGTACGGTCATCTCCTTTCTGAGTTTTTCTACGACAGCCCGTAGAAATTCATTGGAATTTGGAGTAGCATTGGCTATGGATTGGTGCAGCAAAGTGCCCATTATAGTTACCTTTGATAAGGTGACATTTTTCTCAGCCGAAATTTCAGTTGTTATTTCAAAAAATGGCTTCAGCACTGGCAATACACCCCAATAATTTCCCATTCTTCCTGGGTCAATACGAGTTCAGGGCGTAGAAGGGAAATGACCACCATAGCTCCATCTTTTAAAATAGACAGGCGCTGAAACATTTTGTATGTTGATTTCCAGCGTGTAGGCACATCTCTCACCGAAGGCTTCACAAGCTAGCATATGCGAAGACAGTTCCATTCTCTCCTTTTCTATAAAATGTGCAGTTACAGCTATGTAGCTTTCATTCGTGAGTGATGTCTGTTGAGCTACTGAGCTTTTTCAGCAGCGTAATTCCCAAATATTTATTTAAACACAATTGGTTTCGATTTAAGATGATTTATTTGCCATGCAAGGCGATTGTTGCGATTCGATGCGAGAGCTTATAGTCGAGATTTACATGTATACAACGACGACGACGATTCGAGACGAGATGCTAGGTGAAGAATGTTTACATGTATACAACGACGACGACGATACGACGATACGAGATTCTAGACTGATTCCAAGGGCAGGCGGGCCCATTGCCCGTGCCCAAAATGCAAGTGAGAGCGAGCGATGCATCGAGGAAGCGATAGAGGTGGCGAAAGATCGAGAGAGCAATATAGAAGACGACAGATCGAGAGAGCGATGTAGAAGGCAAAGTAAAGAAAGAAGACGAGAGAGAACGGCTGGATAGGCTGCTGCCGTGCGGGAGCTTATATATGTATGACAATATGTAGACAATGTGGTACAGTGGGCAGTATCAACGACGAACAATAATAGAATTTACTCTACTGCTGCACCACTGACTAAGACTATGTTTTAGGAGCAAGTTTGGGCTGCGTAACCCAACATACTCCCCCCGTTGAAAGCCTGCCTTTTAACATCACCCAACAGCATACAGGGTTCAGCAGCCATAGTGCGTTGTAGTGTGGGCCATTCTTCCTTCCATCGAGACGTGTAGAGTCACCGCAAGTAATCAGCGCGTTGCCCACACCTAATAGGTCGAAGTTGAGCCATGTCATGTGGGGCTCGGCTGCAGAAGAAGAAGAGGCGAAGAAGGATAGCGCAATCAAACTGGGCAGTTGAAGTGATGTGTCCAGACCAGCAGGAGTTTCTGAAATGAAGACGAGATTTTTAGAATTCTCCGCCCTTCCCCAAATGGACCAATCTTGGGATGGTCTCGGGGCCAGCAGAGCTCGAAGTCCAACGTGTTGTTCAGCATTAGTTCCGTAAACAGGTAGAGGGAATATGTTCTGATTGTTCGGAAGAGCCCCTCGCGAGTGAATATCGGCCGAAACGGAGCGCTTGCAGGGACTCCACGATGTTTGCCGGGTCGAAATCGAGAAAGTAGGTTGAGGAGACACAGAATCCGGCGCAAGTCCAGCTGTGTTGATGCCATCGAAATCATCGTTTATATTTAAATAGGATTCATTATCCTCTGATCCATCAGGCGTAGCCGGCACAGCAATCCAACGCACCAATTGGGATTGATGTTTCTCGAGACTTCCAATTGGTTCCAAAATTGAGCAAGAATCCTCCTGAGAGTTGACAAGTGTGATTTCCCCAGCAGCCGTAAGAGGGGCAATCACGGGAGAGGAAAGCTTAGTTAGTCCAGAGAGAAGTAGCACCTTCAGCTTTACGACAAGTTCCTCAAAATTGTTGTACAATTCGCTGCCAATCTCATCGTAGTCCAGCTTCTCCAGCTCGCTGTGCACGGTTTTAAAGGTGCCGTGCAGCTCCTCGATCTGCTTGAGCCTTCCAGAGAGCATGAAGTAGTCAAATAGGGCAGCGCTCTCCAAGATTACTTCCAACCGTTTCAGCCTTGCATATAAGGCCGGTGCTTTCTGCTTCAGAAAAGCCAACGTATTTTCAGCAACCCATCAATGTCCATCCATCGGTTGTCAGACAAACTGCAGATGCTGACCCAATCTTCTCTTTCACATTTACAATTAGCTCACTGTGAATATTTTGTAATAGTACATTAGACTCTTACGAGTGGGCAACTTATACCCAGGGCAATTTGAAGCTTCGTCAATCAGCTTCTTAAAATCCGGCTCCTCCACGATCCGGAGAGCATGATGGCCTTTGGTTATCATTCGCACCAGCTGTTGATCTAATTGCTCGCTTTTACGAGCTGTCGGTGGCTTCTGAACATATGCAGATATTTTCGGCTGCGATGTTCTGGCTGCAGAAGAACTGGCTTCATTTCCTTGCCGTTCAATTCCCTCAAGGGAAGCTGGGTGCTTTAATTTTAAATGTCGGCTCAGATTGCTCTGCGAACCTCCGGCCATACTCAACTCCGACTTGCAGTACTTGCACTTTGCCTTTTTATCATCAACAGCGTCGAAATGGTTCCACAAATCACTGAACTTACGTTTGAGCGACATTTTTAAATTGATTTAATTTTTTTTCAACTTTGCCAGATTCCGCCACATTAAAATGTAAAAAAGTGTTGCCATACCAGCTCAAAAATAGCGGACAAAACGAACAAAAAAAACCAAAGAGGGCTGTCATACCAGCTCAAACAGAACCAAACAAAGAGGAACAAAAACGAACTAAGAAACGTGAACAAAACGATGAGCAAAAAAGAACGAACGAAAACGAACGATAAACAAAAAAGAACGAACGAAAACGAACGATGAAAAAAAAAGAACTAACTAAAAGAAACGATGAACAAAAAAGAACGATTGAGATGAACTTATTCAGTTCGTTCACTTCAGTGAATAGCTTTTTTTTGTTCGTTCGTTCATGAACTACCCCATACTAGTCAAAATACGAAGCTGGCTTCGTTTTGTTTTCGAAGTCGACAAATAACCGTAAACTCGTGGAAATATGAAAAAATCGAGAAAAAGAGAGAAAGAAGAGAAAAGTACACAAGCAAACTGCATTTGTTCTCCACGCTTTTGCCTTCTGCGTAGTTTTTTCACTTCTGTTCAAGATCTAGTGGCTGAATGTAGCATTTGCGATAACGTTGCTTAGAATCAAATAAAAAGTGAGAGATATACTCTTATTTCATCAAAAATACAGTAATAAACAGGTACGTAACTATATATTACATATTTAAAATAATAGGATATATGCGTATGAAAAGGAGATATATGGACTGTGACGACGACTTGATTGTGTTGATGGCAATGTATGTTGTTTACAGAAACAAAATAGAAGTACAGCGCACACGGAGGCGCCCCAAATGTCAAAATTGTTCCTCCATTTTTCACCTTCACTTCAGTAATAATAGGCGCATATATTTTACTGGCGGGAATACCAGCTGATCTCTGAGTCCACAATCGTGTCGATAGGCTAGCTATCGATAAGAATCTGTGGCAGTAATTTTTCGTTTCCGCGGTGCTGGGTATCAGCATTAAGGAATTACAAGAGCTACGCAACGAGGCAATATAATTATGTGGCAATGCATTCATATCCCAATCAAACCAAAGGTTATGCTTTGTTTTGAGTTTTTCGGTATTCTGTTTTGGTATTTGGTTTGGTATTTTTCGGTTTGCTCCATCGCACACGCATAAAATCTATTCATTCTCTCTATTCCAATTCAACAATAGGTTTTAAGCATAATTGTTCTGTCTGCATGCGGTCACACCAAACTGTTTGAAAATAACTTTTTATTAAATTATTTATAATAATTTATTTATATAATTTATTATAATGGCAACCAAACGACGAAAACGTGCACCAAGCGATAGCATAAACGAAAGAATGAGTAAAAAGCATACTCTTGATTCGGATGAAGAAGATTCTGACCACTACGAACGCTGTGAATAAAATGTTAAAAAGATTTTATTTTTTTTACAACTTAATATCTTACAGTGATAATATGAATGATAGTGATGTTGAAGGTGGTGAAGAGGGCGTTCCAAAAGTAGACGACAATGTAAAGGTAACACCTTTTAATATGCGAGAGGAGTTGGAAGAAGGTCATTTTGATAAAGATGGTCACTATCATTGGAATGTTGACACGGAAATAAAAGATAATTGGTTGGATAACATCGATTGGGTTAAGGTAAAAATGATTAAATCAGTATCCATTAACTTATAAATAATTTTATTCATCAGATCGAGAAAGGTGACTCCAGAAATGACGATAAAATCTTAAATTCGTCGGATAATTCTAAATCATTACCCCCAGAGAATCCCTTCAATTTGGCTATGACACTAAGACAAATATTGAAATACATAAAAAAGGGGGAAAGCGTTCAACAAGCCTTGAAAAGATTAGGAAATCAGCGTCCAGCGGTATCAACTCTAGAAAGAATAAAACAAAAAAAAGCTGGTATTGTTGATCCCAAAAGTCAAGATATTTTGAAACTTACTGAGCTTGCTAATGAAATACTTTTAAGGACTGGCAACATGAACATATATGACGAAACTTCGGAAAGCATTAACTCCAAGCTAATTGATTTGCCCAGTACAAGCAAATCTACAATTGATGACGGGGTTGACATGTATGCTGATGATTTCGATTTGAAAGAGTCGCAACGTTTTAAAGCCAGTCTTATATCAAATCAAACTTTTACCAATTCGTCTGAAGTTATGTGGGAGTTCAAGTGGACACAAAATAATGATGAAATTTATGGCCCTTTTACCACGGATAAGATGTTAAAATGGTCTAAAGAAAAATATTTCAAAAATGGAGTCTATGCTCGAAAATGTGGCGAAAAAACCAACTTTTATTCCAGCAATAGAATAGACTTTGAATTGTATTTGTAAATTATCAATATATTACATCCCCACAGAACTAGTTTTAATTAATAAGCATAATATTTATTCGATATACAGTGGCGAGCATGCATGGAGTCATGCATGCAGCCATCACTTTTCAGTTTGAACGCCCGTAAATTCTTCAAAAATTACTCAGTCCTTGTGATTTATTTTATATACAGTGATGGAAAAAATAATAGAAACGACATATTTTTTTCGTATTTTTCAAAATTGTGATCAGTGAAATTTTTTTTTTTTAAATTTCATAATTTTACTTGAAAGTCCATACCAGGGGTGCCCAGGCCTATGCTCTTGGGCTCGCTTTGTTTTTGTTTTTACTCTTCCCTGTGGTTCTGGCTTGGACTACTTGCTCACATGAACTAGCCCATTGCCTAGTTCGAATGGACTAGTCTATGGTCTAGTATAGGCTGGTGCAAAGAAATACATTGGGTGGGGCACTCGGGACATTTAGGTTTGGCCCATAACTGATCCACGTAGACTAGTTGTGGGCCAATCAATGCTAGTGCAACGCCGGGAGGTTCTGCCAAAAAACTCTCTTGGCCATCCGCTTGAAAACAGCCTATCCCACTTGGACTAGTCCAGGGCGCATCGAGGTAGATGCAACGCCGGGCAACCGATTACCGAAAAAAATGGAGTTCGTAAAATGTAAAACTGAAACAGCGCCGAACCGAACTGGTCACGTTCTGAGAGTTCCTATCCCAACCCTGTGGTTCTGAGGACCAGTCCAGGCCTAGCTATATCACCAGTCCGCATGGACCACCACTAGTCCATGACCCACCCATTTCAATGTAATTTCCCATTCCATTCCATTCCATATTCCATTTAACATGGGCATGTCATTGGAGTGGACGTCTCCGCTGCTCTGCATCCATACGGACTGATCCATGACAAGTCTATACGGACTGGTCCATGGCAAGTCTATACGGACTGGTCCATGGCAAGTCTATACGGACTATTTCATGGCAAGTCTATACGGACTTGTCCATGACAAGTCTATTCGGACTGGTCCATGGCAAGTCTATACGGACTGATCCATGACAAGTCCTTACGGACTGATCCATGGCAAGTCTATACGGACTGATCCATGGCAAGTCTATACGGACTGGCACATTCCTATTCCCACTGGGGCAGACCATTACTAGTCCATACAAAATAGTACAAATTTATATTTTTTACAAAATTTAATTTATTGAACTTTTTGACATCCGTACTTTACGGAGGGCACGTTTTTTCTGCAAAGCGATTGCCTTCCTCAATCCTTGCTCTCCCATGGGTTCTCCGATGGCCTCAAGAATGACGTCTTACACATTTGTAAGGCCCTTGAGTGACTGCTTCCCAAGGACACCATCGACGTTGAAGTCTATAGTGTCCTCGTCTATGAAAATGTTTTTCATGTTTTGAACTGGGCCACCAGGGTATAGGAGCGAATGCATAATCTTGACCTGTTGGAAAAGTAAACAGATTAATTAAATGACAATGACTAATTATCTATATTTAAATAAATAAATAAAAAAATTCTTACATAATCAGAGCGGCGACCGTTTTGCAGCTCTGCATTTAGAGCTGTCAGGTCAGCGCTGCTCGTAATGGGAAATTTTCCCCGAAGATCCTGCACACCCTTCTTCTCGAGGCACATCTGCGACACCACCACATTCAGTTCCGACATCTCACTAATGAAAGCCTCAAACTGGCAAGCCATGTCGTTTTTAATAGATTTAATAGATTCTGTAAAAAAAGAAAGAGGCATAAGATAAATAATAACATTTTATTATCAAAATTCCATGGAAATACCGCTATGATTTTCTAGAAAATTTTTAAAATATCGAATTTTTTTGTAATTACCATTTAATTCAGCAAAGTTTGCTTCCAATTGTTGGCATTTTTTGTACTCCTTTTCCTTCTCGGCTTCCATTTCAAAATTAAATTTTTTGAATCTTTTCGAATAAGTGGACATTGCTCAAAAAAATGAAAATATACAAAAATAAAATTAAATTAAAATAGAATTATGAAAAAAATAAATAATTTAATACAAATGGAGCATCGGCATAATAATAAATTGGTTTTTGTATGGCATGAAAACTGCCTTACTCTCTAAATATTCTAAAGGAACACTTTCTTTTTCTTCGGAATCGTTTGTGTCTACGACATATATTCCTAATGTTGTTGAATCTAATGGCTCCTTATATAAGCTATACATACGAGAAAACCTGTGGCCTAAGAAAAATCCATTTGCAGAAATTGAAGAAATTTTGAAAGGAATTTTATTTTTAATAAAGCTTAAAGTGCAACCCTTAAAAATACAACGTGTTCCTATTATTCTGGTCTCAAGATTGTTATTTTTGGCACTTCAAAATGTTCCTCATTGATTTTCCTATATATCTGCTCTAATATTTTGCTGGGACTTTTTACCTTCTTTTTTAATAGTTGTAAGTAGTTTTCAAATGAGTAGCATGACCCAGAAATTGGATCACCTATTTGGTCTATTGTTTCTTTAAAATGTAAGAGACTATGTACGTTATATGAAATGCTATTATTACCAAATATAATAACCTAATGGATTAGGTTGTTATTTAAAACAAACCAGCACAACCTTTTTGCCACTATCTTACCTAGTGTTTTGGCAAGGCAAGAGTTTAGTGAGATTGGCCGGTAGGATTTGATGTCTGTTTGTGTTTTTTGCTGTTTTGGGATGGGAAGGACTAGACTGAGTTTAAGGGATTGTGGAGGAGCTAAGTATGTTGTTGTAGAGCAGGGGTGCCCAGGCCTATGCTCTTGGGCTCGCTTTGTTTTTGTTTTTACTCTTGAGATAGGAACTCACAGAACGTATACATGAACGGCACCAAGAATAAAAAACCCAACACATGCAAAAATTATGTGTGTGTATGCTATGCGTGGAACCGAAACCGGTTTTGTTTCGATGCTTTTGTTGTTGTCTTACTCATTTTGCTTCTGCCTTATCTTCGAGCTTGCACTGAAAAAGCCTTTTTTGTGTTCAACCTGCCGGCAAAAACTATTGTTGCGAACAGCAGTGCATTATATATCCTACAAAATTGATTTTGAATACAAAATTTAATCATTTGGTATACCTTATTTTTCACATTAGTGAAAATGTATGCAAATTTTTTTCTTCCAGTGCACAAATTGAAATACAAAAAATCGTTCGCCTCTTGGTATTAGTGTTTTTCTTTGTAAGTGTTGGTTATTGCTCTTCCGTATGCTGGCTTTGGGCACCTCTGGTCTATACAGTAACGTACGGTCATCTCCTTTCTGAGTTTTTCTACGACAGCCCGTAGAAATTCATTGGAATTTGGAGTAGCATTGGCTATGGATTGGTGCAGCAAAGTGCCCATTATAGTTACCTTTGATAAGGTGACATTTTTCTCAGCCGAAATTTCAGTTGTTATTTCAAAAAATGGCTTCAGCACTGGCAATACACCCCAATAATTTCCCATTCTTCCTGGGTCAATACGAGTTCAGGGCGTAGAAGGGAAATGACCACCATAGCTCCATCTTTTAAAATAGACAGGCGCTGAAACATTTTGTATGTTGATTTCCAGCGTGTAGGCACATCTCTCACCGAAGGCTTCACAAGCTAGCACATGGTGAAATTATATATAAGGTGACGTATTCGGCAGTGGTGAGGACGTTATTTTTTCAACTCGGCAAGCGCTAGAAAGAGATGGCAAGCGTTTTTCGCTCTGCACTGACAAACGACTGACACAAAATAACGTCCCCGAAAGAGAGCACGTGTGGTGGATACGTCACCTTATATATAATTTCACCATGAGCTAGCATATGCGAAGACAGTTCCATTCTCTCATTTTCTATAAAATGTGCAGTTACAGCTATGTAGCTTTCATTCGTGAGTGATGTCCATCCATCGGTTGTCAGACAAACTGCAGATGCTGACCCAATCTTCTCTTTCACATTTACAATTAGCTCACTGTGAATATTTTGTAATAGTACATTAGACTCTTACGAGTGGGCAACTTATACCCAGGGCAATTTGAAGCTTCGTCAATCAGCTTCTTAAAATCCGGCTCCTCCACGATCCGGAGAGCATGGCCTTTGGTTATCATTCGAACTAGCTGTTGATCTAATTGCTCGCTTTTACGAGCTGTCGGTGGCTTCTGAACAAATGCAGATATTTTCGGCTGCGATGTTGGGGCTGCAGAAGAACTGGCTTCATTTCCTTGCCGTTCAATTCCCTCAAGGGAAGCTGGGTGCTTTAATTTTAAATGTCGGCTCAGATTGCTCTGCGAACCTCCGGCCATACTCAACTCCGACTTGCAGTACTTGCACTTTGCCTTTTTATCATCAACAGCGTCGAAATGGTTCCACAAATCACTGAACTTACGTTTGAGCGACATTTTTAAATTGATTTAATTTTTTTTCAACTTTGCCAGATTCCGCCACATTAAAATGTAAAAAAGTGTTGCCATACCAGCTCAAAAATAGCGGACAAAACGAACAAAAAAAACCAAAGAGGGCTGTCATACCAGCTCAAACAGAACCAAACAAAGAGGAACAAAAACGAACTAAGAAACGTGAACAAAACGATGAGCAAAAAAGAAAGAACGAAAACGAACGATGAACAAAAAAGAACGAACGAAAACGAACGATGAACAAAAAAGAACGAACTAAAAGAAACGATGAACAAAAAAGAACGATTGAGATGAACTTATTCAGTTCGTTCACTTCAGTGAATAGCTTTTTTTTGTTCGTTCGTTCATGAACTACCCCATACTAGTCAAAATACGAAGCTGGCTTCGTTTTGTTTTCGAAGTCGACAAATAACCGTAAACTCGTGGAAATATGAAAAAATCGAGAAAAAGAGAGAAAGAAGAGAAAAGTACACAAGCAAAATGCATTTGTTCTCCACGCTTTTGCCTTCTGCGTAGTTTTTTCACTTCTGTTCAAGATCTAGTGGCTGAATGTAGCATTTGCGATAACGTTGCTTAGAATCAAATAAAAAGTGAGAGATATACTCTTATTTCATCAAAAATACAGTAATAAACAGGTACGTAACTATATATTACATATTTAAAATAATAGGATATATGCGTATCTAATATATGTAATTGTTTTCCAGAGAATAGTTCCAAGTGTACAGCCAGCTTGGAAATTGGAAAGGAATTGCAGAAAACAAAGGGTAAATAGAAAATTTGTAAATAGAATGAATATATAATTTCAGAAACCCTACAACAGGAGAATTATTCGTGGTAAGATTAATCAAAATGAATTGAACATTATTTGGATTATAAAACTAATAAACAGCGTTGTTCTTTTTAGATCAATTAAAAGGAGAGGTAGAACTATTATCCAATAAAAACTGTGGAGCAGCTGAAGGAATTGAATGAACATAGGAAACTCAATAAAAGAGTTTATGTAAGTATTTCTGAACCAAATTACATATATGACTTTTTTTCTTATCCTTCTATTTTAATTATTCTATTTACAGGTACACACAATTAATTCTGTATTATTTATAAACGAAATAAATATTATTACTTTATCACAACAATTCCAACTAACTAGGTCGGAACTAGCTCCTGAGCAACTAGGGTACTGGTATTCGAAGGGGAATCGATAGTGGAACCAGGGGTGGTTCCGCCCTAGGACATTCATGTGTTAAATCCTCCGCTGAAATACATTGGCGGGGAAACGATCGGGAAACAGGTACGTGAGAAAAGGAACTAGTGCGTCACCGGTGCCGAACGAGTTGCCTGGTACTAGAGGGGCAAGAACAAAAAACCCAACACATGCAAAAATTATGTGTGTGTATGCTATTCGTGGAACCGAAACCGTTTTTGTTTGCTTGTGTGGGTCGTAGTTGCTCGCGAACGAAAACTGACCAACAACAATTTCGATGCTTTTGTTGTTGTCATACTCATTTTGCTTTTGCCTTATCTTCGAGCTTGCACTGGAAAAAACATGTTCGCAAAAGGGAAAAGTTTAATTTTAGCCAAAAAAAAAAAAATTTAAGTCGAACCTTTTCGGATTTTGATCTATTAGATGTTTCCATATTTGTTTACATAAATTTTTTACATCTGCCATTTCTACATGTTTTTATCTACTTCCTACATATACATACACGGCTGTGTGCGAGAGAGAGAGGGAATCAGTCTGCGCTTGGGAGGCCACTGAAATTTCATTTGTTCCTTCTGACTACATTTATGATCTGATCTGATCCAAATTCAATACTCTGATAGATATAGTCATTTTCTATGATTTTGCGTTTTTGGTTTTCCCGTATCTTCAAAATTGTAGATTTTCGTCCTTTGTCGGGGCGGAAGGGGGCGTGGCCAAATTTTAAAACAAACTCGTCTCGGTTTGATATCACAGGAGCTTGGATAGAAAGTTTGGTGGTTCTAGCTCTTATAGTCTCTGAGAACTAGGCGTCAAAAAATTCTATGAGGCATAGCGCCTACCCCGGTGTGTGAGAGAGAGCGAGAGGGAACGATGCATTTCGAAATGGTTTTCTTCATTGTTGCTATATTCATGATCCGTTCTGATCCAGATTCAACATTTTGATAGATATGGTCACTGTCTATGAATCTGCGTGTTAAGTTTTCTCGTATCTTTAAAATTTTGCATGACACAGATTTTCGTCCTTGGAGTGGGCGGAAAGGGGCGGGGCGAAATTTTGAAATGCACTTGTAACAGTGCGATAGGACAGGAGTCTGGATACAAAATCGTGTTCCTCTAGCTTTTATGGTCTTTGAGCTATAGGCGCTAATGAAGACGGACGGACGGACAGACGGACAGACGGACGGACAGACAGACATAGCTATATCGACTCGGCTATTGATGCTGATCAAGAATATATATACTTTATGGGGTCGGAAACGCTTCCTTTTTGGGTGTTACACACATTAATTTTTTGCACAAATCTAATATACTCCTTTACTCTTCGAGTACCGGGTATAAAAATCGTTCGCCTCTTGGTATTAGTGTTTTTCTTTGTAAGTGTTATTGATTGCTCTTCCGTATGCTGGCATTGGGCACCCCTGTTGTAGAGTTTTGGATTCTGGTTTTAAGGGAGTAGGGCGAGTTTTTAAGCATTGAATATGAAATACGGTCCAGACCAGGGGTGTTTCCTCTCAAGGAGTACAATGCTGATGCGAAATCTATGATTGATATATTCTTCTCGATTTGTAACGCTGATGGGGTTGGGATGTAGGTGGTGAGGAAATTTATATGGGATTTATTTGAGCGGAATGTTAGGGAGAAATTCATATCATCAGCTTCTTCTGACCATGACTGTGCGAAGGAGTTGGCTATTTCTGTTTGATTGGTGGTGTGTGTTCGGTTGAAAGAGTTATAGATGGCATGTATAGTCTTAGTGGGGTACAGGCCACAGAGACGCCGGATGTTAGACCATGTTGTGGATGGGTCTGAGTTGGGAGAGATTTGTGACGTGAACTCATGAATAGATTTTAGTTTGGCTGCTCTGATTGCTCTCTTGTATATGGCATTTGCTTTTTTGTTTTCTATGTTGGTATGGTTGTTTATGTTTCGTTTGAGTAAATTCCATTTTGTGACTATCCCTTTTGAGGAGGGACAGTTCTTTGTTCCACCAAGGAACAGTACGGGGGAGGGAAAAGTTGGTGTTTTGTGGGATAGAAAGGTGAGCGCTTTGTATTATTATTTTTTTGATTAGAGCGGCTTCTCTTGACATTATTAGTTGAGAAGTGGAATTGTAGTGGGATATATATTTCCTGTAGAGGTCCCAGTCAGCGTTTTTGAGTTTGAAGGACGGTTTTGAGATAAAGTTTGGGGGAGATTGGTTGTTGAATAGGGAAAGAAGGATGGGGAAATGGTCAGAGCTGTGGAGATCATCTATCACTTCCCAGAGAAGGTCAGGAGCAATGCTGTCTGTTGCCAGTGAGAGGTGGATGTGTGTAAAAGTTTTGTGTGTAGAGAAGTGGGTGGGGGTCTTATCGTTTAGTAGGATGTAGTTTGAGCGGTCTATTGTTTTCCCTCGGAAGTTATCCTTAGGTGAGCCCCAGTAAGAGTGCCAGCTGTTGAAGTCCCCGAGGACAATGGTGTGGTCATTTGGTTGGGTGAGGAGGTTTTGGAGGTTACGGTTATTAAAGGGCTTGTTTGGGGAGATGTAGGCGGATATTATGTTGACCTTGGATTTAGATTTTATGGAAACACCGTTGAGTGGGATTTGGGTATGGGAGATGGAGTTGTGTATGAGGAGGCCTGTGCCTCAAAATGCATTTGTGGGGTTTTTATTGCAATATAGGCTAAAGTTCGCAGGGATTGGGAGGGAGTTGATGTTAGTGATGTGGGTTTCCTGTAAAGCTATAAATTGTGGGTTGAGTGATTTCATGAGAGCTTGTAATTCTATGTAGTTGTTTTTGTAACCGTGTATGTTCCATTGTATGATTTTGGGGCATATGAAGTAGAAAAGTAAGGTCTGCTTAATTCTATGGCTTGGTGATAATTGATAGTTGGTTTGTTCTTTGGCGATCTTTTTCGGTGTAAAGCTGGTTTGTTAACGTGTTATTAGATAACAGAGCTAGAGCGTTTGGGGTTTTATTTTTTTTGGTCTTATCTTAAGCTTTGAGGTGTTTGGTAACCAGGTTCAGTTTGTCTTTGTCCTTAGTTTGGCTTCTGAGAATACGGTCGCTTACTGGAATTATTTTCGAGCTGGAGGTAGGTTTGTCCGTTTGTAAGGTGTCTGTGTCCATATCCATTGCTTTTTGTGAGATAGGGGGTGTTGTTGGGGTAAAGTAGACTTGTGATTGCTAGAATGCGTGTTTGATGAGATGTCTCCGTAGTTTGTGATAGATCTTCTATGTTGTGTTTGGTTTTGAGTGTTGTGTGATGACGGAATAGGTGTATGTGTGTCATGGGATTTTGGCTGTTGATGAAGAGCTGCTACTTCAGATTGATGGGGTTTCCGTTGGTGGTACATTTTTTTTGTAGTCGTGTAGTCAACTTTTTCGACTGATTTTATTATTTTTATTTCCTTTTGTTTTAGGAACTCGAGGCATTTAGCGTCTAGGGGGCTGTGGATGTTCTGTACACTGGTGTTGAATATGCAGTTGCTGCAAAACTTTGATTTAGAGCACAGCTCGTCATCTGCCGGGTGTACTTCGGAGCAGTTTTTACAGATCTTAGCGGATCTGCAGTATTTTGTTGGGTGGCCAAATTTCTGGCAGTTATGGCATTTAAGGGGGCTAGGTGTTTGTGGCCGTCCGTTCATTCTTTCGTATCCTATCATTATATGTTGCGGTAGTGTTATTGTATCGAATGTGAGTAAAATGAGGCTGGTTTCATGGGTTACATTGTCATTGAGCTTGAGGATTTTGGAAGTGTCGATGACTTTTTGGGGTTTGAGCTCGTTTTTTATTTCTTCTATATCGATGTTACGTAGGTCATTAGAGTAGATGACCCCTTTGGAGTAGCTCAGTGTTTTATGTTCGGATGCTTGTACAACAAAATCGTGAAATTTTGTTATTTTTAGGAGTTTGGATGCCTGTACTGTTCCTTTTGTTTTGACCAGCAACGATCCGTCTCTGATTTTTGTAACGGAATCTACTTCACCGCCACCCTGGAAGTCAATGACTTTTTTTATTATGAAGGGGGAGACGTTTTCAAAAGTTTTGTTGTTTGCTCTATTTATTGTGATATATTTTGGTTCTGAGAATGATGATTTTTCCCACTGTGAGTGGAGTTTTGGGTCCGGTGGTCGCGACATAGCGCTCGAGTTTGGGCTATTGCCCGCTGCACTTGGGTTTGTAACTGTTCACTCAGCTTGTTTGTTATTGCTTTTTTTTTTTTAATTTGCTTTGTGCATTTGTTTGTTTTTCTACGAGGGTTGTGTTTGTTTTGCTTTAGCTGTTGCTTAGCAGTAGGCGCGGCTTTACTTGGCGAAGGGTCGACTAGCACTGTGATGATGAAGGTATTTCTCGCTTAAAGCGCAAATTAGCCTAAGAGGTTTCAGAAGACAATGGAAATAACTCAAAACTTATTTTCCATGCAGCAGCAGTCGCTGCGAAGAAGGCGCATTTAAAAATCGCGGAAGAAGGAAAAAAGGATGCTGAACGTGTACCTTTTACTCCGGAAGAAGCCTTCGATTTTCGAATAGAAAATGGCTTCACAATGAGACAATATATGAACATTAGGCAACATAATAAAAACCGGAACTGCGACATTTACCCGAGCTACAACAAATTGATTGCTGAAAAAGAAAAATGTAGACCTAGAGGAATATCTATTTCTGAGTCAGTCGCGTCTGTTCCTTTACAAAACTTTTTGAAGCAAATATTCGAGCGCGTAATGTTGTTAAAAAGCGATGTGGTTAGTTCATATGCAGATATATATTTCTGAAATGAAACTAACAGCTAGTTATGGATTTGACGGCTCGACTGGGCAAAGTCTCTACAAACAAAGATTCGAATTGGATGCATCAGACACATTGGATCAGTCTTTGTTTGTAAAAACCTTAATCCCACTAAAATTAGTTGATACGACAGGTCGAGTTATTTGGATGAAATGTTGTCAGGTGGTGAGAGGGTGGTGAAAAAGTGGTAAGGGGTGGGGAAGACAAATTGTCAGATTGTTCATTAAAAGAACTATGTACATATATTTATTCAAGTTTTGTAGCATATATGTACCGAATTTAGATATTTTAAAATTTATTCTTTTTAAGGACATCTGACTCTAATTTTTCTCAGGCTCTACATATACTATAACCATATAGTCTACCAAGTTTCAGGTCTGTATCTACATTTCAAATATCAAATTTCTGCCAAAAAGTTTGGCATTGGGACCAGTGTGCACTCCTCACAAGTTATGTGAGGAGCATTATAGAAAGACTACCCAGGTCTTGCCTTCAGGTTAGTTTGAAGTAAAACTGCCTTTCAAATCAGATCCCAGTATTTTGGGTAACTCCTTTGAAGTAGCTAAACCGCGGTTTTTGTCACTTGAAAAAAGATTGTCTCGTGACCCTGAGCTGCAGAAAATGTTCTTGGAGCTCATGGAAGAGTACCTCTCCTTAGCTTACATGTCTCCCACAGACAACACAATCCCAAACACTCTACATATTTTTATTCCCCACCAGTGTGTGTTGAGGCCCCAAAGTACGTCGACCAAGCTCCTTGTCGTTTTCGATGCGTCTTGTAAGAAGTCCTGTCAGGCGGCCTTGAACGGCATATTGATGGTTGGTCCTACGATACAGGATGAGCTGTATTCTACCTTACTCTGCTTCAGACTATACGATACACCTTGACAGCCGATGTTAAGAAAATGTATCGCCAAGTCTTGGTAGATGATGTGGATAGACAATTTCAGCTCATAGTGTGAAGAAGAGACCCTTCTGAGTCCTTTAGAATATACCAGCTCAACACCGTAACATATGGGACTGGACCTGCCCTATTTTTGGCTATTCGGTGTTTGAAGAGGTTGAGTGAGTCTGCAAAGCTCTCATTCCCAAAAGCTGCTGAAGTTATTGAGTCCGACTTTATGTTGATGACATGTTGACTGGTTGGGAAATATCCTTTATGTTGATGACATGTTGACTGGTTGGGAAATATCCTACTGCAGGAGCTTTGGCTTAATAAGCTTGATTGTGATGAGTCAATTCCTATTCTCTTTTAGGCTATCCTTCGTCTCTGACCGCCGCTCCCTATCTACTCGGGCTCGGCTGCTCAGCTCGTTTGTTTTGTTTTTTTGGTCCGCGAAATTTTATAGCAACAACTATACAGTCTTTTAGAAGCGAGACTCGAGGCTCTTCTGGGTTCCGAGATTCAAGGTCACTGCTCAAGGTTCCAATAGAAGAAATTGTATTCTGGTCAGATTCGGAAGTTACCTTTCATTGGATCCGAACCCACCTTTCGTCGTTGTCAATATTCGCTGCGAACCGAGTAGCGGAGATTCAAGAGTGGTCAGTGGCGGCATGTGCCAACAAAACAGAACCCAGCAGACGTAGTTTCGAGAGGTTGTGACGTAGAGGAAGTCGGGCGGTCGATCTGGTTTAGTGAACCAGAGTTTTTGAAGGATGAAGAAGAGATCTGGCCCAGAAATCCCCACTTCGAGCTTTCCGAAGAAGAGCTGCAGATGGAAACTAGAAAGTAATCGGTTAGACTACCCTGGCCGCAAAAACAAATTATTAGTAGAGGTAATCGAGGGATACTCTTCACACCTCAAACTGCTAAGAGTCTTCGTTTTCGTGTTCCGCTTCATCCAAAAATGCAAAGACAGAAGTCTCAAATTTCAAAAACTTCCGTCACCCGTAGAATACGACTAGGCGTTTCTAAAAATTGTTGAAATTGTACAAGAAAACGAGTATCAGGAAGTTATTGAAAGGGTTCGTCTATCTTGAGTATCCTGAGACAGCGTGTTTGGATAGTGAACGCTCAGGAGGTCTGCCGGTCAACAGTCAGGTCGTGTATTCGTTGCTTTAAATGCAAGCCTCTACTCCAGACCCAAATGATGGGCAATTTACCCTCAGACCGGCTCCGTGCTCTCCGCCCTTTCGCCATATGTGGCGTTGATTTTTGTGGCCCGGTCTATACGACTCTGAATTCTCGAAGAAGGCCCCCATATAAGTCCTACACTGTGTTATTTGTCTGTTTTGCGTCCAAGGCGGTTCATTTAGAAATTGTCTCCGGTCTGACGACTAACTCTTTTTTATTGGCATTCCAAAGGTTCGTCGGTCGTCGAGGATGTCCGAAAAGGGTCAATTGCGACAACGCGACCAACTTCGTCGGAGCCAGTCGCCACTTCAGCGAGCTGAGGATCAGGATAGAGGCAGAAGCGGACGCGATACGCGAATTCGCAAATTACTTTAATGAAAGTATGGCGAGAAGGGTGTGAATGGTTGTGAGTAATTTGCAATTCAAGTAAATTTGTATGTACAAGACTATGTTTAATGTATTTTAGAATCAGTACAGCACTTTTTGTCTTCCAAATGTATTTCATTACAATTTACTTCAGCTATAGATTTACGCAAGTGAACATGGGCTCTCCAGAAACGTGCAACGATTCGAAAAATCCAAAGAAATTTGCGGAGTTTCGGTACCAGTAATAAGCAAAACATTGCTTACAAAAATAAAAACATTGGTAAAACAACAATTGTTTCTTTTTATTTATTCGCCGAAGAAATTGTAGCATTTCGAATTGAAAATTGAGCATCTGCTCACCTCTGGCTCCTCGAAATTTGCTGGAGAATAACAGTTATTCTTGTCATTCATTGATTGTGATGTCATTGTGAATGTGAATTTTTCAGAGTTGTATTTGAAAACATCGGCTAAATATCGCACAGAAACGTGCGGTTTAGGAACATCCAAAATAGACGGTGGAATTAACTGGGAAAATTGAAAAATTGGTGGAAACAAAACAAAAAACACATCACATTTCCATTTCAATGCAGATGCAGGAGTTGATAAACAGCCAAACAAAATTCCAGAGCGATCTTATGAGTTTTTTAAAGGATGGAAATAAATAAGCAGTTTTTTTGTTACTTTATTTTCTTTTTATTACGATTTACATAATATTTTGCAATTACAGATCGTATCTGTTCTCCTGACTGGTTATAATCAGCAGAAGTTTTTATAGTAATGGGCTGTTCTCTCTGCTCTTCTCTTAAAACCTCCCAATTTTAATTAATATCGCCGTTGTGCACGCTCAACATGTGAAGTATGCAACGGCACGATATTATTGAGCTATTGTTCTTATGTCAAGACCTCTTCATAAATTATCCCAAATCGAGCCTCGTTGTTTTCAGGCACATTCTTCTCTCAAAATATCCCGAACAGCTTCCACAGCTTTCAGCTTCTACTTCATCATCAATGTCACCATCCAACAACGTGAGTAGTTTTAGCATTAAAATATTTTGCTGTTTCACCACATTTATTATCCATTTTCCAAAAAATTAAAAAAAACTTTCGCTCAAATACTCAGTTTTTGTTATTGTCATCAGCTGTTAGACGGTAGGCGGTGCCAGTGTGAATCGGAGTTTCACCGTCTGTCAAAAATCCCAACGTTCACCCGTGACGGGCTCAGTGTGCAGAGGGTTTTACGGACCATCCCCGAATAGGCTATTACGCTCTTTCTGATTCATGCAAGTTAACGTACCCAATTACATTGGTCTCTTATACGAGTTGTAAACAATCTTTGGTGTCCCCAGATTCAATCTTGATCTTTGGATTTTAATCCCACATAACAGACGGACAGACGGACGGACAGACAGACATAGCTATATCGACTCGGCTATTGATGCTGATCAAGAATAAATATACTTTATGGGGTCGGAAACGCTTCCTTCTGGGTGTTGCACACATCCATTTTTCAACATATAAAGAGGAAAAAAAAACAACAATATATAAGTAAAAATAATAATATTATTGTAGCGCAAAAAAAAATAAAAACTAAATTAAGTTCGGATTTTCAAAAATTAAAAATGACTTCAGAATCAAGGACTGATCTGACCGCCGATCTGGTCAAGCAGTTGATAGCAATTCAGATTTCACAAGTGAAAGAATAACACAATAAAGACAACATTTAGAAAAAACCTCAGATCAGGTAGTAGATTATCAGGCTGAAAAAATTGATGAAAAAATTAAAGATGAAACCACCTTAAAGGTAACAGAATCATTACCAACCTTTACTGGAGGACTTAATCAATACGTGGGATGGAAAGAAGCTGCGCAAAAAGTAATTAAGTGTTCTCCTAACCATTCAATAATAGACTATTATAATGAGCTTAAGAAAAAGATGAAATTATTATTTACAAAAACAATCATAATTTATGGTAAGAACAGTGAGATAATAAGGGAAACAAATAATAAAATTAGCGAGAATGTCTTACGCATTTTCATGACTGGTCTCAATGGTCTGGTCTTCCGAATTACTATTTTCATTAAGTCCACCAGACGTACCAAATGCCTTGGCAAAGGTACAAGAACTGCAAGCTGATAACAGACGGGCACAATTTGCCTACCAATTCAATAACCCACCAAAGAATCCAGGAAATACACAAAATACCTTGAGGTTCCATCAGAGCCTACAACGCACCTTTCGAACAGAAAAACAACTTCCAAAAAATATTATGTCTTGGGGACAACCTTATTTTCTAAGTAACAGACAACAAAACCCCGAAGCAATGGAGGTGGACGAATCTTTGCAGATTCAAAACCGACCGCATAATAATCCCTACAGGGGAAATCATAATACTAACTATAACCGAGGTTGTAATACTAATAATTATTATCAGAGGAATAACAACAATTATAGCCATGCATAATAGAATAGAGCCAACACTGAACAGAACAATCAGTTTAGCCCAAATCTACCGCTTAAACGAAAACCAACTGACTCATTGAAACAACCTCAGCCGGTAAATAAAACCATGAGGGTGAAAAATATTGAAGAGGATAATTTTTAAGATCAGCCCCCGAAGTAGGTCTGACCTAATTAATAAGAACAGACAAAAAATTAAATCAAAATGTATAGGTCTTAATAGATACGGGAGCAACATCCAGTTACATAAAAGTAGGAATTTATAACAATAATAAGAACTTCTTATTTATAACAGGGTTGCCACTGTAAATGGGTTTTCGATAATCCAATATTTTCATGTAATAACCATATTTAATACAAAACAAGTATTTTACGAAATAGAGGGTATGAAAACAGATTTAATTATAGGATTTAATCCACTAAAAAAGATAGGAGCGGTAATTGATACCGAAAAGGAAATTTTAAGATATAACAACAACGAAGAGCAGATAATTTCCGATGAGACCGTTTCTCTAAACAAAATAACGCTTACAGAAGGGAAAATTATCCTTCCGTTAAAAGAATTTATAAAAAAAAATATTTTGAAGAAGGAAAGACAGATTCGGTACAGGAAGAAAGAAGTTTATATAGCTTGGGATCAATAAATCCTGAGCACGCCGACGTTGAAATATCCGTCAATACAAGAGATAATAGTTTGGGATGGGAAAATCCTGAGATTGTCGACGCAGAACTATCCGTCAATACAAAAGCAAATAGTTTGGAATGAAAATATCCTGAACATGCCGTAGTAGAAATATCCGACTTAAATAAACATATAAATTCTGAATCGGAAATGTTTGAACTGAATAACGCATTCACTCATGAAGCGGAAAACTTAGAGAAACTCAGGGAAAAAATGATAGATATAATACAAGAGGACCATGCAAATATAGATTTGCAGCTACCGTTTAGAACGGATATAAAAGGAGAAATGAATACTGAACATGAAAGGCCGGTATATAGTAAGCAATATCCATATGTTTATCCGGTTAACGATTTCGTTAATAAAGAAATAAGTAAAATAATAGACGATGGTATAATTAGACCTAATAGGAGCCCATATAATTCGCCAGTGATGGTTGTACCAAGAAACGTAGTAAATGAAGATGAGACTCCTAAACATATTTAAGTAATATACTTTAAAAAATTAAATGATAATACAGTACCAGACAGATACCCGATGCAGGATCCTTCTGTAATTCTTTCCAATTTGGGGAAGGCAAAGTATTTCTCTGCTATTGATTTAGAATCGGGATTCTACCAGATATTTATGAAAAAATTAGACAGAAAAAAAATATTTTTCTATAAATAAATGTAAATATGAATTTTCAAGAATGCCAATGGGTTTGACAAACGCACCCAGAATCTTTCAAAGGGCAATGGACGATATACTTAAAGAACAAGTATTATGGACGACATAATAATATTTTCAAAAACTATTAATCAGCACTATACAGATATAATTAGAGTAATACAGATTTTACAGAATGCTAACATGAAAATTTTCCTTGAAAAGTCTAAATTTGTTCAACTATAAACCTAATTCTTGGGATACATCGTTTCCCATAATGTCATTAAAACAGACCAGGAAAAAACTGATACAATACAGAAATATCCAATTCTGAAAAATGTCCGAGAGCTACGCAGTTGCCTAGGATTAACAGGGTATTATAGAAAATTCGTCCGGAATGCGACAATTGCCAATTGCCTGCGTCAGACAGAAAACTGCCAGCTCATAATGTAGCAAGGAAAGAAATGAACCGTACCGTGGGACAAATAATTACAACCACAGACTCATCAGTATAACTTTAAATTTATTTAGATTTAATAACAAATCTGCGACATATATATTCTTTATGGGGTCTGAAACGATTCTTCTTTTACACAAAATCGAATATACCACTTTACTCTTATAAAAGATAGTTTAATTGCACATATAGAAGTAGTGCAATCAGATTTCCAAACGTTGCATGGCAGTTTTCCAATTTCTACATCTAAATATTTTACCTGTCTTGATATGGCAAGTGGGTTTCACCAAACTCCAATTTATCCCAACTCAATCGAACGCACCGCTTTTGTGACCCGTAAAATATTTAGTATTCGAAGTTAGTGCAGGTGAATTCTGACCAAATCCACGAAAGGTACGTGCCTTGGTAAATCTAACTCCTTCGCAGTCCGTGCCTCAATTGAGGTAATTAATTTGACATGTTTCGTACTTTCGGCAGTTTGTACACAAGTTTTCGCAAATGTTAAAACCACTTTACTCCTTGACTTCGAAAAATGTTTCATTTGTGAGGAAATATGACGAAAAGTATTTCCATTCCCACCCACAATTCCCCAAAGAGCTTCACACTGAACCGAGTGCAGATGGCTACGGTGCAATTTTGTTACATAAAATTGACAACAAGCCTCAGGTAATCGAGTATTACAGCAAACGAGCATTTCCTGCAGAATCTAAATACCACTCATACGAGTTAGAGACCCTTGCTGTTTACAATTCAACTAGGCATTTTTGCCACTATTTGCATTGCCGCAAATTTGTGGTTTTCCAGATTGCTGGAAGCTTCTCGCACAAAGCTTGGGCTAACTCCAAGAGAACATCGATGGTGGTCGTATATGCAATCATTCGATTTCGACATGGAATATAGACCGGGCGAGCGAATGGCTCATGTAGATTTTCTCTCTCGAAACTTACTACCAGAAAGTCCTGTAAAATCTAGTAGAACATTTGAACATCACGTTAACTTAACTGAGATCACAGATAATTGGTTGTTAGCTGAGCAGCAAAGAGATCAGGAATCATCCTCAATTGCTTCTAAGTTGCGTAACAATGAGTTGCCTGAGGATATGGCTAAGACCTATGAGTTGCGTGCTGGAACGCAGTATAGAAGGATTCAAAGTAATGTCTGCCTGTCATCCCAAAGCCGTTTAGGTGGTCCGTGGTTAATAATGTTCATGAGGCAATCATGCATATTGGTTGGGAGAAAACACTCGAGAAAATGTATGAATTTTATTGGTTTGACAAGATGTCGAAATATGTCCGTAAATTTGTCGTTATTGCATTACCTGCAGGTTGTCTAAACCAGCCTCTGGAAAAATTCAAGCAGAGTTACATTCTATCCCCAAGATTGATATCCCGTGGCATACTTGTCATATCGATATTACTGGGAAACTAAATGGTAAAAACGACCAAAAAGAGTACGTAATTGTTCAAATAGATTTCTTTACCAAATTTTTTTTGTTTGTGTCACACAGTAAAGCTGGACACCGAAAACTGTATTAGAGCTGTCAATCTCAATTTTCGGTATTCCTTTGCGTTTGATCGCCGATCAAGGTCATAGTTTTTCATGTACAGCATTTCGTAACTTCTGCTCTGCGCAAAATATAGATTTGCATTTAATTGCAACAGGGGCTAGTCGTGCCAACGGCCAGGTGGAACGAGTAATGAGTACTCTTAAGTCTATGTTAACTGCGATTGAAACGAGTCAGCGTTCTTGGCTGAATGCTTTGCAAGTGGTACAACTGGCTCTAAGTTGAACGGTCAATAGAGTGACCAAAGTTAGTCCTTTAGAAATACTTAGTAGAAAAGAAGCGATACCATTTGGTCTTATGCCTGTTGTTGAAATTAAAAATCTGCTGACGTAAAATTAATTAGAATGGCAAAACATATATGATAAACATAGATTTGATAAGAGTAAAGCAACTATTGTAAAGCACAAAGTCGGAGACTATGTGTTGCTTAAGAACGAAGAGGCACCAAACAAAACGTGATCCAAAATATAGAGGTCCATTCTTAGTGACCGAAGTTTTAATTGAGGATCGATATAAGCTTAAGGCTTTAAATAATAACAGAACTTATTGTTAACAGAATAATAACAGAATTAATAACAGAATTTTTGCGAAGTATGCCTGGGGAGGAGATTACCACAGAGTTCGATAATGAAAGTGATGATGAAAATATTGAAGGTCCAGCTAATGAGAGCTTGGATGTTATTGAGTATGAAGATCAAGATGATGTAAATTTTGAAGCCGTTTAGGGCTGTGGTGCTATTGATTCAATATGAACTATGAGCTTGATGTGATTGGAATGTGAGCTATACCTTTGATGGCCAGCTTGAGGAAGTTAGACTGTGAGCTATGATTGTTTTATGGCCAGTTTAACATGATTGAAGACTGTGTGTTATGACTGTTTGATGGCCAGTTAAATGCCGTCAAGAGAATAATGTTGTTGGTTATTGGCCGGTTTATTGTGGTGTAAACTGCGGGCTAATTTTCGTTCTATGAATTCGTTTAGATGAACTTGTGGTAATAAGTATCTCATGTCAGTATTGTAAGGATCTAATCGGTCCTTACAATCCACAGATTATTCGCCAGCCCTGGGTAACAGCTGTTATGCCAACCCTAGAGCATACGCCCCATGACAACATTAGAATAAGCCTCATCTGGAGCCACTGGAGGCGTTTATATTTAGTTTATATTCCTTCTCGACTATAACGATTTTTCTTAGCCAGTAAGTTAGTGTTAAGCGCGCACTGAAACGCAGTATTAGTATGTAGACTAGTCTGCCAATGAAGGCGTTAAGTGCAAGAAAAGATACCGAATGGTATTTTCGAGGGTCACACTAAAACCGCGATCGATAGGCGAATGATATCGAAAGAGGAGGGGAGGAAGCTGACCGACCGGCGATCTTTCACTTCGACGGGAACCAGAGAGCAACGCGCACGCAACAAAACGAAAAATCCTCCGTTCATATCAAGCCACAGTGACACGTGTACACAATAAGCTGTGTGACTTCCGCCTGAGTCCCCCACTGACATTCCTCGAACACGCCGTCGAACGTTGACATTCTTTGGCCCCGCGCCGCCTAAGCCTATGAATAAGCGCGTCCTCGCTTCCGTTGTCTTGATACGTAAGTGCAAATCTAGATCCAGTGGTGCAGCCAGGGTCGCAGCGTAGGTCCTTCGATTAGCAATAAAGGCACAATAACAAACGACACTACTCCTGGCGTTATTATTCGTTTATTAATCGCTCTATATCCCATCCCCGTCCCTCTGAGTCGTGGGATTGTGAACCTTAGCGACTACGCATCATTCTATATCCCGTCTCCGTTCCCTCTGGCCCGTAGTCTTGAGAACTTTAGCGACTACGCATCGTTCTATCCCCGCCTCAGCCCTCTGACCAGTAGTTTTGAGGACTTTAGCGACTACGCATCGTCCTAACCCCGTCTCAGACCTCTGACCAGTAGCTTTGAGGACTTTAGCGACTACGCATCGTTCCATCCCCGTCTCAGACCTCTGACCAGTAGTTTTGAGGACTTTAGCGACTACGCATCGTTCTATCCCCGCCTCAGACCCGCGACCAGTAGTTTGGAGAACCTTAGCGACTACGCATCGTTCGATATCCCGTCTCTCCCCCTCTCTCGCCCGACAGATCACCCCCCACGCCACGTGGTCCTCCTTTTTTCCTCCCCCGGCATGCCCTCGGTGCTTCATACCAAGCGAAAAACCACACCCCCCACACCACCTCGATCACGCCACCTATTCTTTCCCCCACCTAAAGTCCCCCTATCAACTACAAATGTCTTGTAGAGGACCCTGGACAAGCTTATCTCACCCCAGCCTGAAATAGGTTCCTTACAGTATAACTAAATCGATTTGAAATTAAAGCAAGCTTGAAGAAAATATTTTCTATATGAAATGAGTAATATAATTGATGAAAAGGAAAGAAATATAAAATTAAAAGGAAGATAAAAAAATAATTGATTTGTAAACACACGAGGGCGTATGTAGGTCAGGAAGGACGTGTCGCAGATTTGTTATTAAATCTAAATAAAATTAAAGTTATAACGATTAGACTGTGGTTGTCATTATTTGTCTCACGGTACGGTTAGTTTCTTTCCTTGAGCTGGCAGTTTACTGTCTGACGCAGCCTGACGAGTGCATGAAAGGGATGGAGATATCTGTAGACAAATAGAAGATAGTGTTTATGCCACAAGCGTTTTTGGTGCGAAACAGGTCGGGGTCCTCGACCTTGTGAATGCTAACCATAGTGCCGACGGTGACATTTTCTGATGCTGCTGTCCACTGGCTTCGTGTGCGGAGCTCGTTGATGTATTCAGACGACCAGCGGCGCCAAAATTGTTCTTTGATGGATGTAACCACGTCGAATCGTTCCAGATTGGGGAGATTGAGTGTGTGGATTGTCCGTTCGGGTAGCGCGCGAATAGATGGCCAGGAAATGGCCAGGAGTAATGGCACCGAGATCACTTGGATCGGTTGACATTGGTGACAAAGGGCGCGAATTCAGTATTGCCTCGACTTCAACAGCAGCAGTGCCAAGTTCTTCGAACGTGAGCCTTGCATTGATGAAAGTCCTGTGCAAGAGGCCCTTTGCACTCTTTACAGAGGCTTCCCAGAGCCCGCCAAAGTGTGGAGCCCTGGGAGGGATGAAATGAAAGTTGATAAAATCAGTAGAACAATATGACGAAATAGCATCTTGCGTGGCTTAATCGAACAGGAATTTCTTGAGGTCAGTGAGATGGTTAGCTGCTCCAGCGAAGTTTGTAGCATTATCACAGAAGTTGTCTGTGGGCAATGCGCGACGAGCAAGTGCAGCCAGGAAAGCCTTGGTAGATAGTTCTGATACCACCTCAATGTGAACAGCCTTAGAGGCCAGACAGATGAAGATTGCCAGATACGATTTGATCGGACCCTTTCCTCTTATGCGAAGATAAGTGTTTATAGTCGACGCCACATCGCTGGAACGGCTGTCCAGGCAGAAGACGTTCCACAGGAAGTGATCCCATGAGCTGCTGCTGAAGCTCGGGCCTATATCGGACGCAGGATACGCAGGATCGGACGATGCGACGTGCTAAGTCCCTGGTATTCACAATCCAGTATTCCAGACGAAGCAGCGCCACCAGGGACTTAGGGCCGGCATGACAATTACGACGATGCAAATGACGAGCGTAAGTCCAGACAAAATTTGACTTGCTAGGTGGGAGCAGCGGGTGCTTTTGGGACTCTGGGATGTGAGCGTTATCCAATCTGCCACCCACTCAGATGAGCTGAAATCCTGACGAGCTGTCAAGAAATGGATTTAGAAACTTTAAATGACTTTTGAGTGTGAGTGATTTATTAAGCCGCTGACAGTCGTCAGCGAAAGATTGCTGTTGGATATTCCAGATTATGCAGTCGGATGCATGGCGCAGCTCTTCAGCAGACAACATTGATGTTTGCTTGTTTTCCTTGTTAAGTAGTAGAAGCGAAACATCCAGGCGACAATACGTAGGCAACGAGTGTAGGAACTGATATTGGTCAACCTCTCGAGTAGATAGTTAGAGCTTATGACGACGCTGTAGGTGCTTTTCCGTTGTCTAGTGTTGACCACCTCTTGATCTAGATCGATGAACTCAGGAGACGTAGGCCAGGTTGCGGGTGAGTGCATTAAAAACGGAGGGCCAGCGAACCACATTGATGTTTCAAGCTCCTGCGTTGTGGCTCCCCGCGTGACGATGTCGGCAGGGTTTAGATCGGTAGGCACAAATCTCCAATTAGCTGTTAGGGTTAAATCCTGGATTTCGGAAACTCGATTCCCAACGAACGCAGATAAGGTCACCGTGTAAAACTATTTGTGAGTCTGACCACAAGTGAGTAGAGTGCGTCTTATCGACCAGCAATGGACCAGATGGGCAAGCAGGTGCGCTCCACACAATTCCAACTTAGGCAGCGATTTTTTCTTGACTGGTGCCACTCCTGATTTGGCCGTTAGGAGGCTGACAGAAATGAGGCCACCTGCACTGCTCGAATAGAAGCGTCACAAAATCCATGGATCAGGACCGATTGGCAGCTGACTTGGAGGCAATACCGAGGGACCGACAACTCTGAAATGGCTCTGAAAGAGTATAAGCAAGCGCTCCAGGCCGTATGCATGTGTTGTGGGACGGATTCGTCCCATTGGAGTCCTGCGAGCCACAGTTCTTGTACTATTATCTTAGCGACAATAACAAGAGGCGACAGTAGTCCTAACGGGTCGAACAGAGTTGATGCAACTGATAGGATGGCTCTCTTGGTGACGATTTTTGGTATCTTCTTGGGCGTAGCATATCTGTAGGTTGGTTCCAAGTGACTCCCAGAGCACTAGTTACACCATCTGTGCATGGGTTAAAGTGCTTGGTGTCAAGACTGTCGATGAACTCGGGATGATTTGAATGCCATTTGGTCAGAGGAAAGTGACCTCGGCTCAGAATCTTGGTGACTTCATCCTTAATGGTACGCAGTGTTGTAGCTCCAGTTAGCAGGTCATCCACGTAAAAGGAGGATTGGATGACGTCCGCGCCCCGCGGGTACTCAGCTCGATGAAGGTCGATGCGAAACAGCAAGATGTGGAGATCGTCTTGGAGAGTTGGACCAACAAGCAGGATATCATTTAGTGATATTTGGTTGAAAGTGCGGCAAGAGTCATCGAACACTACTCTCAGCTTTGTGGATTCACTACTCGGCTTCATCACACAATGATGTGGTATGTAATAGTGAGGTGCAGATAAGTCCGGGCTGGTGACTAGTGGCATGTGACCCAAACGTTCGTATTCGTTCATGAACTCGGTGTATTGTGTGCGAATGTCAGGGGAGCGTGAGAGTCGGCGTTTCACACAGATGAACCTGCGACGAGCGATCTCAAAAGAGCTGCCGAGCTGGGATGGATTGTCCTTGAATGGCAATTTTACGACAATGCGCC
This sequence comes from Drosophila helvetica, assembly GCA_963969585.1. Lineage (NCBI taxonomy): Eukaryota > Metazoa > Arthropoda > Insecta > Diptera > Drosophilidae > Drosophila > Drosophila helvetica. The sequence continues at coordinate 23,388,346 of OZ018402.1, read as the reverse complement.
CTTTCTCATTGAGTCGAGTTGATTGTAGATATCGTTCCTCACAGATGCTATGCTCAGGATGGAGTTTTTTGATTGGGCTGTAGATTGTTTCGATTTCCCATAGTCGCTTCAAGTTAGTATCGACGCTACGCTGTGTGCTAAGCAGACAACTGCATCAGCGGTGCGTTGTGGACGATGGCTGCCAGCAACTACTCACCCAAAGAGTGTTTTTTGTAGTGTAGGTAAGTTATGACCAAGTTTTACTTGGCCGACTGCAAGAATGTCGAAGAATGCTTCAGTGCCGAACAACATGTCGACATTTCGAGCTTGGTAGAATCGTTCGTCTGCTAATGTGGTGTGAGTGGGAGATTCCAAGTAGAGATATCAATCTCGCCATCAGGTTGTAATGCGATGTGAGCGTGACACAAAGATCCAACGATAGCTCAAAATCTGAAATGCGAGATTTTATCGAAGTTGTGGTGCGGGACTTGATGTATGTTTGCGAATCACCGATGCTGCGAATTTAAATGCCGTGTTTGTCTCGCGGCAGGCGGAGCTTCTGGGAAAAGGCATCGGTGATGAAATTTACCTGAGAGCATCCGTCCAGGAGTGCTCTACCCAATTTGTAGGAACCCATTGAGTCCTTGACCAGGACCATTGCGGTCGCCAGGATGATCTGAGCCCGCTTACAGGAGTCGGATTGAGCGTGGGTATGCGCAGCGGCTTCAATCGGCTGGGTTGCGGAATCCGCTGGTTGTGAAGGAGTGGCCTGCAGCATGTTGTTGCGGTGCAATAGAGTGTGATGCGACTGCAGACCCGACAGCGATTGATTGAGGCACACGTTGCCACTTGATGACCTTTAGACAGGCAGTTGAGGCAGCGCCTCTGCCTGTTTACTACGTCTCGCCGTTGTACTGCATCCATGACGGTGAACTGTTCGCACTCACTCAGCCTGTGTCCAGGAACTGAGCAGAGTCCACATAATGCGTTTGTCAGTGCAAATGATGAGGTTTGCACACCAGTAGCTCTGCGACGTGCTGTGACAGAATCAGACTTACTGGTCTGGGTTCGAGTAGCTCCATTGGACACTATGAATTGGCAATGGCGCTCGAGAAGGTTGACGCAGTCATCCCATGATGGCAATGACCTGTAATCCAGCGATTCATTCCACTTGGTTCGAATTTCTTTGTCACACTTGTCCATGACGACGCAGATCAACATTGCTTCTGAGATTTTCGTTGCAGAACCTAGAGACGAAAGAGAGCTAAACAAGGCAGCCGCGTTATCAAGTAACTTGCGCAACTGGCTGCAAATCAAACAGTGATGCTATTGTTTACTTGAAGATTAGAGCAGGTTTGTCGTAGCGAGAACGTAGCTTGTCCAAGGCCTTAGGATAATTTTCACTTGTGACTGGAAACGCCTTGATAGTTTCCAATGCCTCAACCTTTACGCACTGATTAAGTGATTGAATTTCTCAATGCTTAACAAATTCTCCCGAGCGGTAAGCTGCAGAAAAGATGCAATGATGTTTTTGTATTCCGTGTGGTTGCCATCGAAGGTAGGCAGCGCCAATCGAGGAAGCCTTGACGACGGCGATGGCATTGGCATAGCTTCGTGAATTGTGGTGTTTAAGTCCTCGCCAAGAATCTGTATGATTGTCAGCTTTATGGTCACATAGCTCGAGAGATCTGCGCGTCCATTGTCCTCTAGATGCACAGTTAATACCTGCTTAAAGTAGGACTCCAGAATGCCCAATCGACATTGTAGTTCCGCTGCTGTTTTTTTAACCGGTGCCTCTGTTTGCCCGTCGAACATCGTTTAAATGCGGGAAATGTTTCGTTTAATGTTTGACCTCTGCTGTTTGAGGTCTTCCAATGAGAGAGACATGATTGCAATTCGAACAATCAATGGGAACAATCCTAAGAGCTTGAATAGTGAGGGTGGTACGCAGCGTAGATGTTAGCGGCGAAGAGCGTGATAATGATGCGACGAAGAATAGCAGACACTGAGTTGGAATAGCGTTGGCGGCAACGAGCGATAGCTGCAGCGGTAGACAGCGGCTGAGCTGTGCATGGAAGTGGCGAAGAGAGCGAGAACGATGCGATGAAGAACTGGAGAAACGTAGAGCGCAAACTTAGCTAGCAGCGGCTGCGACCAGAAAGGGCAATGGCATGTACGACGAATGCGATGAGAATGGCGATAGCGAAAGTGTTCCGTTACGGAAGACGGATTTGCGAGGCCAAATATCACTTGTCAGAGTTATTTATCACAGATTTATGCACTAAACCATGTTGGGTGCCAAAATGTTTATGCCACAAGCGTTTTTGTGGCGATACAGGTCGGGGCGATGCAATTTATGATTATAATAACTCCCGAGGATTGAGATAGAAATTACGGCACGGTTGAGCGTTCGGTGAGAAGCATTCGACTGTCTTTATTAACAGAATGTTAGCGCTTATATGTTTACTTAATAGACTGAGAGGCTGTGTTTTACATTTTTAGAGAGGGAATTGGACGTGAGTAGGCTTACGATCGTATGACACTACGAAAGGCATATTTGACCGAACAGAGAGAATACGAAAACAATACAGTTAAGGCGTTCTGAGGTTTTGTTGAGTTCGCGTATGTGTTGTAACGAACCGTTTTCCGTCCGTCTGAGTTTTGCTGGGCTTGCTCAGCGGTTGGTGGACTCAGTGCAACGAATTTATAATGTTGCCTCAACGACAAGTAACACAAACGGGTTTCTTGGGGAATTATAACTCTTTATTCGTACCTTACGAGTAATTTTCGTATAGCAAGGGCTTATGCTAAGGCTTAGGAGTAGTAATCTGGGTTTATTGGTGTAATCCTCCAAAACTGGGCCTCGGCCACCTGCGAGGCTACCTTCAGACGTAGCAACGTTGTCGCTAACGCTTAGGGACCAATGATCTCCGCTATCGCTTCGATCCGCACCACCAAGCTCGCACTCAACTGTTCGTCTTTCTCTATGCCCGCCTCGGCTGACCGTTACCACAAAATTTGGCTGTGACTCACTCAGTATACTCTGTTGGGCTGGATGTCTCCTCGTTCCGTTTGTCTTCTCACTTGGGTCACTTCCGTAGATTATTTTCGACTTGTTCACCTCACTCGCGCGCGCACTCCAAGAGACCCTCTGTAGGCGCCGACCCCCTTATATAGGACGGCACTAACGGGACCTGCGGCGCCAGTGATTTTCCATCGGCTTTTCTGTGGGATTCTAACAAATTCGTAACGGGACCCGGCCGATGGCGTGTCTGCATGACCATATTTGGACATACGTCCAGCCACTGCCGGCCCGATCCCGTCATCCCGCTGCTCTCGCGTGAGCTGGCTCCTCTCGCCGCCCGCGCTCACCTATCTCTCCGCCGCGGCTCTCTGAGCGGGCCCGCGGCGAATTGCCGCCACCGGATATCCGGGTTATCCGGTTTATCCGGGACTCCCGCTGCATTCGATAGTTCTCACTTATCCAGTCTGTTGGGAACATGGTTCCTCACAGTGTGTGTGATGCGACGAAAAGGGAATAAGACAAGTAGACGGAGACCGGCGAGGGGCAGTTTTGAGTTGGAAAGGAAAAGGAATAGTCATGCCACGCGCCAAGAAGCATTTTTCTCTCGTGTTGGCACCGGATGAAGACCTGGACACCTAGGAGGAGGGTTGCCTTGCCTCTCCAAGGTCGGTGTCCGCAAATAACTTAATGACCGTCTGTCCAACCGCATGTCCGTCTGTCCGTCTTCATTAGCGCCTAGATCTCAGAGACTTTAAGCTAGAAAAACCAAATTTTGTATCCAGACTTCTGTCATATCACAATATTACAAGTGTATTTCGAAATTTCGCCCCGCCCTCTTCCGCCCACATAAAAGACGAAAATCTGTGGCATATACAATTTCAAAGATACGAGAAAACTAAAAAAGCAACTTCATAGACAATGACCATATCTATCAGAGTGTTAAATCTGGATCAGATCGGATTATTAATATAGCCACAATGACGAAAACCATTTCGAAATGCATCGTTCCCTCCCGCTATCTTTCGCACACCGTGGTGCATTCTATGCCCCTCCGCATTTTTTGACGCCTAGATCTCAGAGACTATAAAAGCTCGATCAACCAAAGTTTCTATCCAAGCTCCTGTGATATCAAATCAAAACAAGTGCATTTGAAAGTTTTGCCACGCCATCTTCCGCCCACACAAAAGACAAAAATCTGTGGAATACAACATTTTTAAGATACGATAAAACCAAAAACGCAGCATAATGGAAAAAAAACATTAGCCGTCGTGGGACAGCCGAAAGAAGCGAAGATCTTACGTATAGCCCGTGTCACGTGGCGGCCTAATTTAAATTAATTTTAAATTTTCATAGTCCACTGCCATTTAGTTTACAATTAACTTATATTTACAAGAATTAATTACAGACAATATAAATATAAGATATTCAAAAAATTGCACCTCATTGCTCACGAATTCCATCTTGTTCTTCGTAATCAATGAAACTAATTTTTGATTTGTGGTAACTGAAATATGATACAAAAGTTGTTGACTGTATATGTTCTATGAATCTAGTAAGCACAGCATCTATAGTTGTGCCATATTTCGTTGTCGATTTGTTCGGATCATTATTCATTACTAGATTTAATTTTTCGCGCAGGAAATTGACAAATGGCTGCGAATTTCAATCTTGGAAATGGCAATTATATATATATATATATATATATATATATATAATATATATAATAATAGGCTTTGTGAGTAAATTAGTCCCTGCAAATTGGGATCCATGTTTAGAATAAATCATGAGTGATCTTGCAAGAAATTCAATGATATATTTCATACTTTTGCGAGGAGATATATATATATTGTTGGAAATATATTGGGTTTATTTGAGAGACGCGTAGTGGTTCGGTTGAACATTTATTTGAGTGTGTCCGGAAATGAGAACCATACATTATACGTACATACAAAGCAGTGTGGCCAGATTATTGTTGCTTATTAAATGGGAACTATCGATTGTGGATACGTATTCCAGTATTATTTCATTACATTCTACTTTTTCGCGAACAAAATGATACTTAATATTAATGTGCTTGGTGCGTTTGTGGTGTACCGGATTTTTGGCAATATGCTGCGAGCTTATGTTGTCGCCATAGATGGTTAGCGGCTCTGCAACAGTTGACCAACCAATCTCGTTCAGAAGTCTTCGTAAATAAGCGGCCTCCTTAGCAGCCATAGATAGAGCTATGTATTCAGCTTCAGTGCTGCTCAATGCGACAACAGTTTGCTTAGTTGAAGTCCAAGAAAACGCACTGCCTGCTAGAAAGAATACGTAGCCACTATAAGATCTTCTATCGAGCCTGTCATTGGCCCAATCTGCATCTGCGAAGCCTCTTACTGGTTCGCCACACTTGCGATATGTGATGCCCAAATTCTTCGTACCAGCCAGATACCTTAGAATGTGTTTTGCAACAGTCTCGTGTTCTGCATGGGGATCGGTATTTCGTTGCGACAGTTTGCTTACTGCGTGCAAAATGTCCGGTCGGCTCAAGACGGCTAAATACATAAGGGAACCAATTAATGACTGATATTGTGTTATATTCACCTTGACACAATTATCGTTAATGCAGTCAACTTGATAACCTGGGTCGAGCGGTGTGCTGACTGGACGGCACTTGCTCATGCCATACGTCTCCAATAGTCCTTGAATATGCGATTTCTGGCAAAGCGAAATCGAACCCTGTTCACCGTCTCGCTCGATTTCCATTCCTAGGAAATAGTTTATGGGGCCGCCATCGTGCAACTTGAAGTTTGATGCGATCTTCTTCTTAATTACGGCTATATCTTTTTTGTTTGGACACGCAATAATTAAATCGTCGACATATACTGCAATATAGCTGTATGTTTGTTTATCTTTCTTGACGTACAAGCATGCCTCGTTCTTGCATCTCTTGAAGCCCATGGAAGACAATACTTCGTCCAGCGTTTTATTCCAGGCACGTCCGGATTGCTTGAGTCCGTAAAGTGCTTTACGCAGCTTTAGAACTTTTTCTGGATGATGCTTGTCGACAAAATTCTGAGGCTGCTTCATGTACACAGTCTCCTGAAGTTTACTGTTTAGGTAAGCATTTGATATATCCAGTTGGTGCATATATAGCTGTTTTTCTGCAGCTATCGCGAACAACATGCGAATGGTCTCATACCGAATTACAGGTGAAAATGTTTCCCAATAATTTACTCCAAATTGTTGCCCACAGCCTTGACCAACCAACCAATTTGAACTTCTCAATGAGACCATCCTTGTTTCTCTTGATTCGAAAAACCCATTTTGAGCCAATGGCTTTTTGTCCTGGAGGCAGTTCACACAATGACCACGTGTTATTTTCCTGTAGAGCGTCGTATTCCGTTTGCATTGATTCTATCCAATCTTTAGAGTAATGGCTTTGCAAAGCTTCAGCAACTGACTGCGGTGTCTCAGTGTCATCCACCTGATTGAGAAGACTATTGAGCACTGCCTGGTACTGTTTTCTCGGTCGTCCAGGTTGAACGCTGCGGATGATTTTGGGTCTGCCACGCCCACGCTGTACTGCATTCTCTTGTGGCGGTGCTTGGCCGCTCACGTAATTTTCGTCTGGTTCACTTGCGCTCAAAAACTCCTCCTCTTCTTCGCCGGAGTCACTGCTTGAGTCTGAATGATCGGCTATTAAAGGTACATCTGAGTTTTGATCTGGAACTTCAATTGACTCAAGGCGAAGTATGTTTGTCATGAAATTGTCATTTCTATCTGAAATATCACAATTCGCAATGCTTTTTGTGTCAAACTCACCTTCTACAAATTTGACATCACGCCTTTCAATTATTGTCCGCTTCTCTCGATCGAACAGCCGGTAAGCTTTTGCAGCTAAGGAGTAGCCAACAAAAATATATTCTTTGCCCTTTGGCTGGAATTTGCTTCTTCTGGTCTTATCCAAAGCAAATGCTCGAGATCCGAATACTCGCAGGTGTTTTACTGACGGCTTGCGTCCTTTCCAGGCTTTGAATGGTATACCGCCGTTTAAGGCCTTTGTGGGGCATCTATTGCGGATGTAAACTGCCGTAGTAACAGCCTCTGCCCACAAGAACTCATCCAGATTTGCATGGATAAGCATACTCTTTGCCATCTCTACAATTGTTCGATTGGCTCTCTCGGCTACACCGTTTTGCTGAGGGGTGTAGGGAACCGTCAATTGCCTTTGTATGCCGCACTCGTTCAAAAAATCTGAAAAATCCTTGTTTACATACTCTGTTCCATTATCGCTGCGCACAGCCTTTATTTTGTTGCCCGTTTGGCATTCCACAAAACTTTTGAATATTTTGAATTTTTCCAAAACTTGGCTTTTCGCGTGCATAATGTAAACAAATATCTTGCGCGAGTAGTCATCAATAAATCTCACAAAATAGCGATTGTCACCGATCGATTTTACATTCATTGGGCCGCATACATCTGTGTGCACTAGCTCAAGCACTTGCTTCGTTGTACGATATAACTTCTGTTGGAAAGGCAATGTACATATTTTTGCCCTGTTACATGTATCACAATTAATTTCCATTTTAAATTTTTCAACACTCATGCCATGAACAAGCTGCTTTTCGCTCAGCTGTTTTAAATCTTGGAAATTAAGATGGCCAAATCTATTATGCCACTTCATTTCCGGCGAAACTGTGTTCAACAAGCAAACTGCACTTTTTTCTGAGCACTGTTTGTACACATACAAGTTGTTTTCTTGCTTGGCTTTTATAATGGTTTCTCCTTCTTTATTTTTAATCAGTGCCACTTTTCCAATAAATGTAGTGGAATTCTCAAATTTTTAGCTGCTGTGCTCACTGAGAAAAAATTCATATGTAATTCAGGGACATATAACACATTTTGCAAGTTTATTATCATATTTTCACTTTGAATTTTAACATTGCCAGATCCGGGTGATGAGACGAATTTATTTGTAGCCAAGACGCGTAGTGGTTCGGTTGAACATTTATTTGAGTGTGTCCGGAAATGAGAACCATACATTATACGTACATACAAAGCAGTGTGGCCAGATTATTGTTGCTTATTAAATAGGAACTATCGATTAAATTTTTAACATATATAGCTATTAGTACTAAACTTTTACCATCTTGCATTTTAAGATGAGAAGAGCAAATTTCACCAATTTCCGTCAAATCTGTAGTGTTCAATTAATTTCTCCTGAATTGTAATGAAATATTAGAAGTTATTATATTCGTTAGATCTTGTTGATTATGTAGAATTGCGGCTAACCATGTCTGCAATTCGGTCTTCTTCTTGAAATTCATCTTCCTCCATGGCATCGTCAATATTTGTATGCCTTTCTTGCTCAAAGTATCCCTGATTCATGTTTTGACGCGTATTTTTTTTGCGATGATTGACTTCTAATTCGTAATATTTCATTGTAGACAATAGCTACTTGTTTTTCACTGTAATTTACTAAAGTCATGTTATCAAATACCTAATTGTTTATTGTTATGTACTACCCTTATTGTATACATCCTTTGGTTTTGTTGGTATTCTTTTGACGTTCAATTGGTTTTTCTGCATATCGATTTTCAGAAGTGGCCGCATGAATCAGTGCTACTGATTGCAATAGGCTACATGCACAGCTCTCTAGTTCAATCTTGGTAGAACGTTGTTGGATTTGATAGTTTTCTCCACTCTGTAGACTTACGAATTGATTGTACTATTTCATCGTAATTTGTATGTGCATAACGTGTCGTCGCTAATTCTTCAGAATTCCGTATATCACTCCGATCAATTCGGTCAACTCAAGCAATTCACTCTTTTTTACGCTCTCAATATTCCTTTGAATTTGCAGCCTTTTTTTTTCTTTCCTGTTCCAGTTTGTCATGTTGTGTTGTTTTTGTCTGCTTGTAATGCTTTTTATTTAACTTTGATCCTCTGTCAGTACTCTCTTTGACATTCGGCAAGTGTCTTCTTTGGGTGAATATGTGTTTTATTTACACATTCTGTATTGATAACAGAACTCTCCGCTGTTCTCGTCCTTTCATCGCCATCCCATTGAATCAGTTGTTGTGAAACCATGTCCTTACCATTTTCCATAATTACACTTTTTTCAACACTAGTTTTCACAATAATTTCAACATGACATTAATATTAACACCAACAAGTTTACTAATTTATTGAAGTATACTTCACAAGTAACTGGGGAAGTTAACGCTATGTTAACGGTGACGATTTTTTTCGTTTCACTACCCATAATTTTGAATATTTACGATGACGAGTTAACGTTTACGAGTTAACGCTGACGATTAACGGTGACGATTTCTTTCGTTTCACTCCCCATATTTTTGACCGACCGTCCCTACAAAATCTTCGCTTCAAAATACCCGTATCTACCAGAATGCCGAATCTGGATCAGGTCGGATCATTATTATAGCCAGAAGGCACAAATGAAATTTGTAACGTGCAACGATACTTTTGGCCCGGTTGGTTTACAATCTGGATAGGCGGGGCACGCTTTAAATATCCGGCTCTAGCTCGTCGGCTTTGGGGGTGGTGGTCTTGCGCGTCCAGATCGCTATCCATCGAGTGCACTGTTATTATGTTAATATTTCCAAGAATTGAGCGTGCTGCGACTAGTGTGCTAGAACTGTACGGTAGATCGACGAAAATAAATAGATAAAGAGGAAAGAAGACCCAGAGAGATATCAGCTGCGAATCCACAAATGTTTGCGTAGTCGCATCTTTTGCCCACCCAACCTAAGATCACCTTCCTTGAAACCGGCAGTTTCAGTTGACCCCTTGGACCACTACGGATATGCGCACATCGGCATAGAGTTCATTATATGCAGTTTTATCTAAGACTCATATTTAATCCTTTAGATAATATAAATAATATTCAATTGAAGACATTTTCTGTTTGTAATTTAAATCTAATAAGAAAGCATATGTATGAATTATAAAAGCTATTCACATAATATTTAATATTTAAAGATAATATTTATGAACTGAGATAAATATTAGTCAAAAGTAAAGACAGTAATAATAAATTCGTAATTTTAATGTAACACTGGATTTAGATTTATTTTATCGGATTCATATATCCTGAGGGCCAATTCATTCAATATGGCTAAACAATATTTAAAATTTAAGCTCACGTGGAAAACTGTTTTTAGAAGTGGATAGAATGATAAGCTCAGAACATATATCCCTGTCGTGTCCAAGTTACACGGCAATATTATTATGGAAAGAAAGTAAAAGAAATCCCTTTATATTCGAGACAGATGGGCTTTTCATTTCCACATAAGGAACTATATATACAATTTTTTTTTTTTACTCACTCATTCTGTTTTTCAACGACGAAAAATCGATCTTCCGGCGTGCTGAAACAAAAGTGTTATTTCGGAAAAATTGGACACACAAGATCGGGAATTACTTATAATACTATCTTGACATCAATAATACGGGAATCTTGAACTTCACCTGAATATAACAGACCGATTCTTGACAATCTTCCTGTCGTCATTAGTAACTTTAAGAATTAGTTATACATACAGTCTTTTACGTTAATTTTACCAATAATTTAGGAGAATCGCTTAAGTATCAATAATTTTATCTGATATAATCGAGTCGGGATTACCAAGGTTTCCAGGCGGCCTAGTTCTTCCTAGCAGAATTTGTACAACATTTTTCATTTTTCGCAAGCTAGCTTTTGTTGTCGAAGAAGAAAGCGTGTCGGTGTGAGGCCACACGAGGTTCTCGTGGGTTCCAATATACTCGTCGAAGAAGAACGCGTGTCGGTGTGTGGCCACACGAGGTTCTCGCAAATCAGATTATGCACTTCTGTATGGTGGTCACTCTCAGAGGTCCCAAACTGGATGCCCTTACGCCGAGCCGGCACGATTTCGTGATAGGCCGGCCGACGCAAGGCTGTGTGCTTTTGTGCCGTTGATCAGGAAAATCTCATTGAGGTCTCTCGCTGAGAAGATATATGGTTTCCATCGGTTAAACATCAGGCAATAGAGTACGAGTTGAATAAAATCTTACCCTGAAGGTAAAGGCATCCGCGGATGTTTTCGGATTAATTTCACTCTTGTCGGTGATTCTCTACGCAATCCTTCAATAACCGGAAATAACTCGTCGACTGCGGGTCCTTTAGAATCGTCATTTAATTCTTTTTCTAAACTCCTGCACTTTAAATTTTGTCGTTTTTTCGGAACGATTTTTAACTTTTTATTTTATTTTTCTTCCGATGCCGTGACCGAATGCTTTGGCGATTTCGCAAAAAGAGAACGAAACCGGAAGCCAAAATCTGTCACTTGTCAAATATCGCTGATTGGAGCAACCCTGTATTTCATAAATACGCCCTCTGGTTTGTCAAAGAAAATCATCTCTGATTCCAGCCGCCACCTATTGACTATTGATAACTATTTAATTGTGCATTATACAACACTTAATCTGTCGCTTCAGGCTCCATTACAAATAGCAGTGGTCTTCCAAGCGCTTACTAATTCCATCTCTTTCTCGCAGACAGCCGTGTATGTATGTATATGTAAGGAAGTAGATGTAAACATGTACAGAAGACAGATGTAAGCAACTTATGTAAAAAAAAATGGAAACATCTAATATATAAAAATCTACGAAATGGTTCGACTTAATTTTTGTTCTCTTTTTTGGTTAAAGTTCAAATTTTCCCTTTGGCGAACATATAATACATTACATATATCGTAGGCTTATACATATACATACATACTGACTGAGTACCGGGGATAATGCAGATGCGCGGCCTTAGCTGCGGCTCACCACGTTCCCCCTCGTTTTTCTCTTAGTTTCTCTAAATTTTCCGCTTCATGAGTGAATGCGTTATTCAGTTCAAACATTTCCGATTCAGAATTTATATGTTTATTTAAGTCGGCTATTTCTACGGCGTGTTCAGGATATTTGCATCCCAAATTATTTGATCTTGTATTGACGGATAGTTCTACATCGACGTTATCAGGTTATTTGCATCCCAAACTAAAAGCTCTTGTATTGACGGATAATTCTACGTCGGCGTGCTCAGGATTCCCTGATCCCAAGCTATATAAACTTCTTTTTACCTGTACTGAATGGGTTTTTTATGTCTTTCCTTCCGCAAAATATTTTTGTATTATAAATGGTTTTAACGGAAGGATAATTTTCCCTTCTGTAAGCGTTATTTTATTTAGAGAAACGGTCTAATCGAAAATTATCTGCTCTTCGTTATTGTTAAATCATAAAATGTCCTTTTCGGTATCAATTACCGCTTCTATCTTTTTTAGTAGATTAAATCCCATAAGTAAATCTGTTTCCATACCCTCTATTTCGTAAAATACTTGTTTTGTATTAAATATGGTTATTATATGAAAATATTTGATTATCGAAAACCCATTTACAGTGGCAACCCTGTTATAAATTGGAAGTTCTTATTATTAGGTTAGACCTTTTTCGGGGGCTGATCTAAAAAATTATCCTCTTCAATATTGTTCACCCTCATGGTTTTATTTACCGGTTGAGGTTGTTTCAATGAGTCAGTTGGTTTTCGTTTAAGTGGTAAATTTGGGCTAATCTGATTGATCTGTCTAGTGTTGGCTCTATTTTATTGGGCGTAGTTATAATTGTTGTTATTTCTTTCATAATTATTATTATGATTTCCCCCGTAAAGATTATTATGCGGTCGGTTTGGTATCTGTAAATATTCGTCCACCTCCATTGATTCAGGGGCCTGATTTTGTTTTCTGTTATTTAGGAAATAAGGTTGTCCCCATGACGTATTATTTTTTTTTATACCCGGTACTCGAAGAGTAAAGGGGTGTATTAGATTTGTGCAAAAAATGTATGTGTGTAATACCCAGAAGGAAGCGTTTCCGACCCCATAAAGTATATATATGTGGGCTGGGTTTTGCGTTCCCTGGACAAACGAGCAAACGCGAATCCGCCCCCAGGCGAATTCCCAGTCAGCACGAAGAGCGCACAATGGAGAGAGAGCAGCGAGGGAGATCAGCGAGAGAGAGCAGCGAGAGAGAGCAGCGCGGGCAGTTGGAAGACAACCACCGACGAAAAGGGTTGCGTGTAGAACAAAACGACGACGACGTCCAATTTTAGTTCCTTGTATCTTTAATATCAATATTACTGTACCGAAACCTTTATTTTAACCTTACTCTGATTAATAAACAAAAAACCCCACAATTGGGAGCTCGTGCGGGATCGGAGTGAAGGAAACGAAGTGACGGTACGACGGTGGTGCAAGCAACGGAACTTGGAACAAAAAACGACGCGGAGTTTAACAAATTTAAACAGCGGGGAAAAAGAAATAGACGATTTTTTTATCTCAGCAAAATGACGTGTTTGAACGAGTTAATTCCAAAAAGCCTACGAGGGGCAACGAAATCAAGCATTTGTGCATTGCACAAATTCGTGTTTGAAAAAGAAGGAGACCGAAATAATAGAAGCCGGTTGCGCGAATTTAGTGGATTCGAATACGACGAAAACGACGCCAGATTCTTAGCAAAGCGCGTATACATACAAGCAAAGCTAACGGACCGTGATCTTGTTTCAATATGTGTTACATTGAAAATAAATCACAATGCGGAAAATTTGGAACTTCATATTTTTCGGAATTTGATGGAAGGCAGGCTGCTGCAAAACAACAACGACGATGATGAAGACGACGCTGATAAAGACGGGGAAAAAGACGCAAGCGACGAGAATGGTATAGATGAAAACGAAGACGAAGAAAACGACGAAGAAGCTGTGTACGAGAGGCGCTCGAGTGAGCGAGACAACTACAGCGACGTACATAACATACACACAAGCGAAATCCCAACAACAAGCCGAAAAGGGAATACAGATAGAAGCAACGTGCAAAGACAAAACTACGATGAGGTGGTCGTGCCACGTTTTGCCATAAGTTTCCGCGACATAGAAGACTCTATCCGAGTGTTCGATGGCTCTGATGATATAGCCGTCGAGGAATGGATAACAGAATTCGAAGAACAGGCTGAGTTCATGCATTGGAGTGATCTACAAAAACTTATTTTCGCAAAGAAGTCGCTTAAGGGCATTGCCAGGTTATTTGTTTTGAGCGAGAAGCATATGAATTCGTGGACAACGTTGAAGAGTGCGCTTTTAAGAGAGTTTAAGTCGAGAGTCAATAGCAAACAGATACATATGCAGCTCAGTGAGAGTAAACGACGATCCAAAGAGAGTGTTCTGGAATATTTTTATCGCATGAGAGATATTGCAGCGCGAGGCAATGTGGAAGACGACGCGCTTATGCAATATGTAATCGACTGTATTGACGAGATGGCTTTAAACAAAACAATTTTATATGGTGCGAAAATGATGAGTGACTTTAAGAATAAATTAAGAGATTATGAGAAAATAAGCGATAAAATAAAAAAGAGTGACAAAGCTGGAAGAGAGAAGAAGATGCCGTTTGGGCAAAATAGTACCCAAGTGAGCAAAAAAGAGTTTGTTTGTTTCAACTGTGGAGAGAAGGGACATTTGTCTAGCAGTTGCGTGAGCAAAGAGAAAGGAAGAAAGTGTTTCAAGTGTAATCAGTTTGGGCACATATCAAAGAACTGCAAAGAGAAGAATGAAAAGCAAAACGATGAAAAACAAAACTTACGTGTAGTTTCGAATAAAATGGAAATAACGTCTAAAGAAGTTTCGATTAAAGATACGAAGTGTATGGCACTATTTGATACCGGTAGTAAATTTAACATTTTACGCCAAGATTTGTACGACGAACTGCGCATGCCAAAATTAAAAGATTGCAGAGTGTGTTTGGTCGGTTTTGGAAGTGAGAGTAAAGCTGACAATATCAAGCCGATAGGTAAAGTGGAGCATAGCATACGCATTGACAATGAAGAATATGTGTTAAACTTTTATGTTGTTGCTTCAAAGTTCATGGATATTAAACTGATCATCGGAGAAGAGCTTTGTTTGCACGCAGAAGTGTCGTTTAATCGTAATGGAGTGAAAGTAAATAGAATGGCAGATGAAAATAATGAAGAATGACGTATGACCGTATAACGAATCGTCCATAATGAGAATCGACGTAGCGGTGGACAATTCCGAGCTAAAAATAATTAGCGCGGCAAACGAGATTACCCGACGCGAAGTAAACGAGATAATATCGACGTATAAACCAAAAAAATCAAAAACAACGAAAATTGAAATGAAAATTATTCCAAAAGACGAAACACCAATCTTTTCGCGGCCGCGGCAATTTGCGCTATCTGAAACGCGCATCATAGAAGACCAGATTGACGAGTGGCTGGACAAAAAGGTAATAGAGGAGTCAGATTCAGAGTTCACAAACCAAGTTGTACTAATGAAGAAGAGCGACGGCACACCACGACTATGTATTGACTATAGACGTATCAATAAAGTTCTCGTAAAAGATCATTTCCCGTTGCCGTTAATAGACGACCAGCTAGATCGTTTGCAAGATGCTGTAGTATTCAGCACCATTGACTTGAAGAATGGGTTCTTTCATGTTCCTGTAGCTGATGATAGTAAGAAGTACACCTCATTTGTGACGCAGAGCGGCCAGTACCAGTTCCGCCAGGTGCCGTTTGGATTGACGAATTCTCCCGGAGTATTCCAGAGGCACATTGGCGCAATATTTCGACCGCTGACTAGAAAAGGCATTGCACTACCATATTTCGACGACGTAATCATCCCAGCCAAAGACGAACAAGAAGCCTTAGCAAATCTAAAAGAAGTTCTTAAGACGTGCGAAGAGTATGGGCTAGAGCTGAATTTTAAAAAGTGTCAGTTTTTACAAACACGAATCCAGTTTCTCGGCCATATCATAGAGAACAAAAAGCTGTATCCGACCCCGTTGAAGATTGAAGCCGTTTCAAAGTTCAAGACGCCACAGACACTGAAGCAGCTTGAGAGTTTTTTGGGTCTTACAGGATATTTTAGAAAGTTTATCTACAATTACGCAGTTATAGCCAAACCATTGACTGACCTAACGAAAAACAATGTGAAGTTTGCAATTGGCCCGGACGAAGAAAACGCCATATGAAGAAATGTTTGATATCAAACCCAGTGCTAGCCGTTTACAATCAGAAGTACAAAACAGAAGTCCATACGGATGCATCAATAGATGGTTTTGGCGCCGTGCTTATGCAAAAATCTCCAGACGACGGCCAATTGCATCCAGTATATTACATGAGCAAGAAAACAACAGAGGCACAACGCAAATACACGAGCTATGAATTGGAAATACTTGCGGTCATCGAAGCATTGACGAAATTCCGAGTTTATCTATTGGGTATCCCATTTAAGATAATAACAGATTGCAACGCGTTCACCAAAACATTAGAAAAGCAGAATCTTTGTACTAGGGTAGCAAGATGGATAATGTTTCTTCAGGAGTACAACTATGAAGTTGAGCACCGTGCAGGGTCACGAATGCGTCATGTGGATGCACTTTCACGGTATCCCATTATGCATATAAGCGACGGAAGCATCTTAGGTGGAATAAAACAAGCGCAAAAACATGACGAACATCTAAAGACGATTCTGAAACTTATTAACGACGACAATCAACAATACGAAGACTACTTTGTAAAGTCTGGAATCCTCTACAAGCTAGTCAACGATGCAGAATTGATGGTGGTTCCAAGGGATATGCAGAAAACCATTATCGGCAGAGCTCACGATAGAGGGCACTTCGCTATGAAGAAGACGAAGGAGCTAATTTGCAACGAGTATTACATACCAAATTTAGACGACAAAATCAAAAAGTATATCGACTGCTGTATACCTTGCATATTGGTAAATCGCAAGCGAGGTAAACAGGAAGGACTTCTGCACCCCCTGCAAAAAGATGCCGTGCCGCTACAGACGTATCACATTGACTTTTTGGGTCCACTGGAATCAACCGGCAAGAACTATAAACATATACTTGCTGTAATCGACGCCTTCACGAAGTTTTGCTGGTTATACCCTACAAAGTCAACTACATCTAACGAGGTCATATTAAAGCTACGCAGCCAAAGCGTGACGTTTGGCAACCCTGCTTGTATCATTTCAGATAGAGGTTCGGCGTTTACCGCTCAAGATTTCCTGCAGTACTGCGACGACGAAAACATCAAACTGGTGAAGACGACTACAGGGCTTCCACGGGTAAACGGGCAGGTGGAAAGACTCAACGCAGTGATATCTCCGTGCTTGCCAAGCTCAGCATTGACGACCCTTCAAAATGGTTTAAGCACGTAGATCGAGTCCAGCGAGCCATAAACTCGACGTATACCAGAAGCATCGATACCACCCCTTTTAAACTTCTAATGGGTATCAAGATGCGCACCAAAGATGACCAGCAGCTTCAGAGTTTGATCCAAAAGGAGTCCATCGTTGCATTTGAAGATGACCGCAATGAGCTACGGACAAAAGCGAAAACTCAAATTCTGAATCTGCAAGCCGAGAACAAAAAGACGTATAATTTGCGACGTAAGGCAGCTAGACAGTATGACGTTGGCGACCTAGTTGCCATAAAGAGGACACAGTTTGGTAGCGGGCTCAAACTTAAGCCAACGTTTTTGGGTCCTTACCAGATCATCAAGGTGAAGCAGAACAATGCCTACGACGTCAAAAAAGTTGGCAATTCCGATGGTCCAAAGCACTCCTCTTCGTGTGCGGAATATGTGAAGCAATCCACAAGCAACAACGACGATAGCGACGATGCATTCGAGGCGAGTGCATAGTCAGGACGGCCGGATGTGGGCTGGGTTTTGCGTTCCCTGGACAAACGAGCAAACGCGAATTCGCCCCCAGGCGAATTCCCAGTCAGCACGAAGAGCGCACAATGGAGAGAGAGCAGCGAGGGAGATCAGCGAGAGAGAGCAGCGAGAGAGAGCAGCGCGGGCAGTTGGAAGACAACCACCGACGAAAAGGGTTGCGTGTAGAACAAAACGACGACGACGTCCAATTTTAGTTCCTTGTATCTTTAATATCAATATTACTGTACCGAAACCTTTATTTTAATCTTACTCTGATTAATAAACAAAAAACCCCACATATATTCTTGATCAGCATCAATAGCCGAGTCGATATAGCTATGTCTGTCTGTCTGTCCGTCCGTCCGTCCGTCTGTCCGTCTGTCCGTCTTCATTAGCGCCTATAGCTCAAAGACTATAACAGCTAGAGGAACACAATTTTGTATCCAGACTCCTGTCCTACCACACTGTTACAAGTGTATTTCAAAATTTCGCCCCGCCTCCTTCCGCCCACTCCTACCGCCGCGGCTCACAACATTCCCCCTCGTTCTTAAGTTATTTTTGTATTCGAAAGGTGCGTTGGTGGCCCCAGGTTGTCTCTGGTGGAACCTTAAGGTATTTTGGGCATTTACTGGATTCTTTGGGGGGGTTATTGAATTTGTAGGCAAATTGTGACCATCTGTTATTAGCTTGCAGTTCTTGTACCCTTGTCAAGGCATTTGGTAAGGTTTCAGTCGGGGAATTATGCATAAGTAACACGATACATACATACATAACAACGTCGACATATTATGTAATACACATGACACTTTGACCAAAACAACAACTTCACCCGGGCAACAGAATATATGACGACTCAGCATTATAGCTGAGTCAACAATAAACCGCCTCGGCAGCGAATTCTGCTGACAATGCAATCATTCCTCAGAGACCAACAACAGTGGTGCAATTGCTGACCATCACAATTGCCCTAATTGCACACCAGCCAATAAAATCATTTTAAATCAATATTAATTTCACATTAATTATTTTTTACCATTTTACCATATTCTTATTAAATCAGCCCTTTTTGTACCTTTTGTTACCTATAAATAGAGTTAAGTTTTGTTGAATAAAATCAGTATCAGAAACAGTACCAAAGCAGCCTGTCACTCAATTCCCACTGCAATCATCATAGGCTGTCGCTGTGTCTTCAGACCCTCACTTGCACATTAAGGGATACCATTTCCATCGCAATCATCAGAGGCTGTCGCCGTGTCTTCAGATCCTCAATTGCGCACCACAGGATACCCTCTCCGCAGTCCAACTGGTTCAAGTTCTAGTTGCGACGACCTAACTGTAGACGGTTTATGTACCGTATACAACCCAGCTTCATACACGCACACACACACTAATATTTGGTGACCCCGACCTCAGTCAACCTTTCCATCCTGTCAACAAGGCGACAGAGAGAGGATTCGACGGAAACGGCACCAGCCACATACAACAACACTGATATCATTTATAAATTCGGCAATTCTGACACGTTCAGAGTTAAAGCCAACAGCAAGAAATCTATGTTCGATTGCTAACCAAGCGATCGACATTATCTGCTGTACGTGCGTTCCATCAACTGGAACCAGCACAACCCCCTCCATCCAATAGGTCAAGTCTGCTTGTACTTCTTTGACCAACAACGGTTGCGATTCGGAGCGTAATCCAGCTGCAAAGCAAATAAAACACTCCCATCGGGTCAGAAGTACAAAGAGACGAATTGACAGAATGGATAATCCACAGGAGGAACAAGCTGCCGCCACAAAGGCATTCAATATGCAGCAGGAAATTGGCGAGGAAATCTCAAAGTACATTCGAAACTTCAAAAAAGATACTCAAGAAAGGAAGCAAAAAGCTTCATACTTTCAAGCCAAAATATCAGCACTCGAAAATGCATGGAATCGTTTCAACACAAACGACTCCACAATTCGAGAAAAAGATAAAACTGAAAAATACATAAAGTTCTCTATTGACCTACGTAACACATATGAAAAATACGTTGCGATCTTTACTGAGAACCTGAACAAGCTGGAACAGGCATCATACAATCTTGGGGAAAGTCAGCCCATCTCCAAAGAAAATGACCTCAATCAGCAGTCAAATGTAGATTACAGCAAATTGCCTTCGCTATGTCGCCGACAAAAAGCCATAGTCGAAGCCATAAAACGCAATCTGAAACTATTTTCAGAGGCGGGAGGACGTTCCTCAAGTGATTTGATAAAATCACTATGGGCTCAAGCACAAGAAGTCCACTTCAGCATTCATGAAGAATATAATAACCCAGTAGCAGGAGGATACGACATAAAGTCGTACCTATCACTGGAAAAAGACGTTCAAAGGGCATTGGCGAACCCAGCCACATCAAAAAATGATGACGCGCAGCTTCCACGCATCAGCATTCCAAAGTTTGATGGGGACATACTGTTCTACGACTTGTTCTCATGTATGATTCATGAGACAAACATGCCCACAGTACGGAAGATGTGGTACCTTAAAACCACCGTTTCTGGGGAGGCAGAAAGATTGATACGACACATCGATCTAAAAGAGGACAACTATCTAATAGCCTGGGACATTCTTGTTGAAACAAACAACAATCCCAGAGATGTTGCAAATACGGTACTGAACCGTTTCCTCAATCATAGTACAATCAATGACGATCCCAAGTCATTGAAAGAGTTGTACATAACAACAATAGAGTCACTTGCATCCTAAAAAGGGCTCGGCATCAACATATCCACATGGGATCCAATATTGATTGCCATAATCAGAAACAAACTAGATGTCAAAAATAAGGCCTTGTATGAGCAATCATTGGGAAGCTCAAAAGATATACAGCCATTGGACACAATACTTCAGTTCCTGGAGCAGAGAATTCGAGTTCTAGGAAGTGGTCGGAAGCCACAAACATTGAAGAAAGAGCCAAAAGGCACGGCCTGTGCATCAGCAAATACTGGACATGCACAATCACCGTTATGTTCATTTTGCAAAAAGGCAAACCATCGGCTTTACGCATGCGAAGAGTTTCGCTCCAGATCTCCAGCAGAACGACTAAACTGGGTGCAAAAGCAAAAAATGCGCGTTTATTGTTTAAGAACAAATCACAAATCAAACGCATGCCCAGGTCGAACCTGCCTCAAGTACGACAAGAAGCACGACACGATGCTGCATCTGGAGACAGCATCATTCGCATCCACAGAACCAAAGGCACCAATGGTTTGTGCAGCAAGTAACATTAGTTACAACCTACTGGCCACAGCAAGAGTGGCAGTAGAAGCTACCAACGGACAGGTTGCTAACTTCAAGCATTGCTAGACTCGGGATCACAGATAAATTTGATCTCTGAACGAATGGCTTCAATGTTGTCGCTTAAACTTAATAACACAACATTGCGCATCGAAGGAACCAGCAGAGCACGAGTAAATGTGCTTATAAAATCCCTTCACAGCGGTTTTACGCAAAGAATTGAGGCGTTTGTACTGCCTCAAATAATAGCAGATCAACCAGCTCAGGCACTCGATTCGGTGAACTTAAACATACCAACCAAGTTCCCACTGGCGGACCCGAACTTCCTTTACCCAGAAAAAATCGACATGCTCATCGGAGCAGAACATTATTATTCCCTGCTCCTCCCAAATCAACATCACCTTAAGATAGGAGGCCCTTTGATGCAAAATACGAAATTGGGATGGATTATAGCAGGAAAAATGAATTCTGCCTACAGTTCTTCGACCATTTGTGCAACGGGATTCTGTCCATTCTATTACGATTTCGGACTCATAAATACGTATTCACAGCGGACATAGAAAAGATGTACCGACAAGTGTGGATAAATCCGGAGGACCAATTCCATCAGATGATCGTCTGGAGAAACAATCCATCTGAGGACATCAAGTACTATCGGCTAAAAACTGTCACATACGGGACAACAGCTGCTCCGTTTCTGGCAACCAAATGTCTGGATCACTTGGCAATACAAAAAAAGGACAGATTACCAGTAGGATCATCAACATTAAAGAATGATTTCTACGTCGACGATTGTCTTACTGGGGCAAACACGATTCCAGAAGCGATCCAAGTGCAACAAGAACTCACAAGGATATTGTCACCTCGCGGATTTAAACTCCGCAAATGGTGCTCCAACAATGAGCAACTTCTTCAAGGAATCCCCAAAGAGGACATTGTAAGCGATGTCAAACTGGGAGAGACACTAGATCACTACAGCGTGAAAACCCTAGGTCTTATCTGGATGACAAAGAAGGATCAACTACGCGGAAGAACCCATAAAAGCCAAGCTGCACGCATCACAAAACGTGTGGTATGCTCCGAGCTAGCCCAAGTCTTTGACCCATTAGGACTTTTTGCACCGGTGGTGGTCAAGGCCAAGATCTTCATGCAACAACTTTGGGAGTTAAAGCTGGACTGGGATGACGAATTACCGCTACAGCTCCAACACGAATGGAAAGACTACCGTGAAGACCTACAAGCATTGAACGAGATGCAGATTCCCCGGCATATCTATGACGGCAAGGTTCCACTTACCCAAGAACTACACACCTTTGTAGACGCATCAGAAAGAGCCTATGGCGCATCAATATACGCAATTACCAAATTACCGCTACAGCTCCAACACGAATGGAAAGACTACCGTGAAGACCTACAAGCATTGAACGAGATGCAGATTCCCCGGCATATCTATGACGGCAAGGTTCCACTTACCCAAGAACTACACACCTTTGTAGACGCATCAGAAAGAGCCTATGGCGCATCAATATACGCACGCGCTACATACAAAAACAACCAAGTGTCAGTGTGACTGCTCTGCTCCAAGTCACGTGTGGCACCGACAGCCAAGCAATCAATACCACGGTTAGAACTTTGCACTGCAGTCCTTGGTGCCGAACTCACACACCGAGTCCGAACGGATCTTCATATGGACATCAACACGGTTTCAGGATGTTTTTGGACTGACTCCACCATTGTGCTATCCTGGATAAACGCACCGGCATCGACATACCATACGTTTGTAGCAATCGAATAGCCAAAATACAGGCATTGTCTTACCAACTACAATGGCGTCATGTTTCATCGATCAATAACTCAGCCGATGTACTGTCAAGAGGAATTGCAGCAAGCAGATTAGCAGAACACAATCTGTGGTTATACGGACCGCTTTTCCTCCACGGATCCCGAGACAAATGGCCGACAGCAACAATCAGTGAGCCTACTAATCTCGAGAGAAAGGCGAAGTATGTCAGCTTGCCAATCACACCCAGCGCACTTGGAGAAGAACTATACAAAGGCAGACATAGCAACTCATTTTACAAGCTTCAACGCATTGTAGCATACATGTTACGCTTTTGCTACAAAACCAATAGAGCGGCTACAACGACACTCTGCACAGGAGAACTCAATAGTGCTCGCGCTATAATCTTGCGAACTATCCAACAAGTCGAGTTTACCGCAGACTTAAGGCAGCTACAACGCTGTAAGATTGTGGACAAAAAGAGCTCGATCATATCGTTATCTCCCATACTAGGAGAAGATGGGCTCATCCGAGTTGGCAGTAGACTAGAAGAAGCTCTACTTCCGTACAACGCTAAACATCAAATTCTACTGCCATACAATGATCCGATAGTCAAAATGATTATCCGAGAACTCCATGAGGAGAACATGCATTGCGGTGCCCAAACCCTAAGGGCAATAGCAAGACAACAGTATTGGATCATCAACGACAAAACGATGGCTAGAAACATCATTCACAGCTGTGTTAGATGCACCAGAGCCAGACCAAAGCTAATGAATCAGATTATGGGCAATCTTCCAGCACAAAGAGTCACACAAGCACGCCCATTTCTTAATGCAGGCGTTGACTATTGTGGACCGATTGCGATCCACCATAAGATCCGAGGAAAAAGGCCAGACAAGGCATACATCGCCGTGTTCTGCTGCGACCTAACCACAGATGCATTCTTGGCAGCTCTCCCTCGATTCTTAAGCAGGCGTGGGAAATGCCAGACTATTCATTGCGATAATGCAACCAACTTCATAGGTGCAAACAATCAACTAAAGGAATTAAAAGAAGCCATCTTCAGCGAAAAGGCACATGATCTAATAACGAATCACTGCAACAAAAGACAAGTGGACTTCAAATTCATTCCTCCCCGGGCCCCATCGTTTGGAGGCCTTTGGGAAGCTGCGGTTTAATCAGCAAAAAAGCTCCTGATCACAACCACAAACACAGCATCCTTGACATTTGAGGAACTAAACACAGTAATAATTGAAATTGAAGCAATTCTCAATTCTCGACCCATTACTCCAATGTCAAAGGATCCAACTGACATAACAGCGCTCACCCCAGGACACTTTTTGATTGGTGAACCATTGACAACCCCACCGGACGTCAACACTGAGCATCAAGAAAAAACACTGGTAAAGCGCTGGGAATTGGTATCACGCTTAAAACATTCATTCTGGAAACAATGGTCTATGGAATACCTCCAAGAACTACAAACACGGCACAAGTGGAAAACCGCTTCACCAAACGTGCCCGAAGGACTACTTGTTTTGGTGAAGGAAGACAACCTTCCAGTAATGAAGTGGCCAATGGGTCGCATCATTAGGACCTATCCTGTCCAAGACAACCACGTCCGAGTGGTTGATGTTAAAACAGCATCAGGGGTATACAAGCGCTCCATCACTCGTCTAGCACCGTTATTTCCAGAAGACGTGGCGATCAAACGCTCCATCACCGTCACCAACGACATGGCGAGGCCTAATGAACCACCACCACAGCACAAAAAGGCAGTTGCACCTTCAATAATATCAACATTGCTAGTGATGCTTCTCATGCTTCCATTAGCGTTGTCACCGTCAATTAATGTAACACAATTCGCGACCAAACCTGGAATATTCTATGAGAAAATTGGAACCTCAAGAATGACAACGTCTGAATGGACCATGATCATATACTATGACTTGGATCCATATTGGAAAGATATGCAAGTAATGTCCACCGGAATGTCCGAACTAAACACATGTGCCCGGAACTAAAAAATGTTCCAGCGTGCAATTCCATATTTCAACATTTTCAACATTTGTACAATGAGCTACAAACAGGAAATATGTTAATGAAAACCTCTCGACAACGGTATTCACCATCGGACAATAAGCCCTACGCTAGTTTCTCCTGAACAATTAAGAGATCAACTAGACCAAATACGGGATCATTTGCCACCCGATCAAATGCTGCCGGTTACAACAAAAAATGTCATTCATCTATACAGAATCATGCGGGCCGAAGGAACACCAACTGCAAACCACGTCATATTCAAGGTAACGTTTCAACAGTTCAGCTTGAAACTTTCAGCATCATCCCAATTCCTACCTGGGACTCAACAAGTTGGAGCTTGTTCGATCTCAAAACAACTGTAATTACAGTAAACACACATCGAGATCAGTTCATGGGTTTTACTCCAGAGGAATTTCGACGCTGCTTCAGACTGCCCAACAAAAGAATTCATCTGTTTTGATCATCAAACGGTCTTTAACGTTGATAATCGCTGCGAGTTCCAGTTGTTTAACAACAAAACAACAACATTATGTCACGTCATTTATTCAAAGGCGGACATGTTGTGGACAAGAACTCAGCAACCGAACAAATGGATCTTTGCAACACACTCTACAATGAGACTTCAAGCAGTCTGCAACGGATCTCCATCAACCATACAGTTGGAAGGAACTGGCTTACTTTCGCTATCTCCTGGATGTACTGCTCGCAACACAGAAATAAGCATCAGCACCTTCAGCACTACAAACAGCGAGGTAAAATCAATCTACACTCGATTTGGAGACATAAGTTCAGCGGTGACATCTCCTTCACCACCAATGGTACACCAGCTGAACCAGACTTTAGACTATCTCCAAGAACTTGATGATCTACGCCAGCAACTAGCAGCAATCAATCAGCACGAGCTGCCACACCATATCACCGCAGTGCAGTGACACCAAATTGCTGCCTATGCTGCCCTAGCCATGTCAATTCTATTGATTATTGGCTACATTTTCCGGAAAAAGTATCGATCATGGAAGCCCCGGACATCAACCCAAGAACGGCGTTGATCTTCAGCTCCTACCCCAAGGTCCCGCCAATTCTCCATCAACTTAGGCGATGGTTGAACACCAGTTCAACGGCCGGGAGAATGTTCAGTCGGGGAATTATGCATAAGTAACACGATACATACATACATAACAATGTCGACATATTATGTAATACACATGACACTTTTACCAAAACAACAACTTCACCCGGGCAACAGAATATATGACGACTCAGCATTATAGCTGAGTCAACAATAAACCGCCTCGGCAGCGAATTCTGCTGACAATGCAATCATTCCTCAGAGACCAACAACAGTGGTGCAATTGCTGACCATCACAATTGCCCTAATTGCACACCAGCCAATAAAATCATTTTAAATCAATATTAATTTCACATTAATTATTAATCAGTACCAAAGCAGCCTGTCACTCAATTCCCACTGCAATCATCATAGGCTGTCGCTGTGTCTTCAGACCCTCACTTGCACATTAAGGGATACCATTTCCATCGCAATCATCAGAGGCTGTCGCCGTGTCTTCAGATCCTCAATTGCGCACCACAGGATACCCTCTCCGCAGTCCAACTGGTTCAAGTTCTAGTTGCGACGACCTAACTGTAGACGGTTTATGTACCGTATACAACCCAGCTTCATACACGCACACACACACATTAACAGTAAGTCTGGTGGATTTAATGAAAATAGTAATTGGGACGACCAGACCATTGAGATCAGTCATGAAAATGCGTAAGACATTCTCGCTAATTTTATTATTTGTGATTATCAGAGATTACCTCACTGACCTTACCATAAGTTATGATTGTTTTGTTAATTAGCAGTGTCATATTTTTATTAACTCCATTA
The DNA here is from genome assembly GCA_963969585.1 of Drosophila helvetica. NCBI lineage: Eukaryota > Metazoa > Arthropoda > Insecta > Diptera > Drosophilidae > Drosophila > Drosophila helvetica. The sequence continues at coordinate 23,361,599 of OZ018402.1, read as the reverse complement.
TAATAGTCTAGTATTGAAAGGTTCGGAGTACATTTAATAACTGTTTCCGCAGCTTCTCCCCATCCTACGTATTGATAAAGTCCTCCAGTAAAGATTGGTAATGATTCTGTTACCTTTAAGCTGGTTTCATCTTTAATTTTTTCATCAATTTTTTCAGCCTGATAATCTACTACCCTATCTGAGGTTGTTTCTAAGTGTTGTCTTAATTGTTATTCTTTCACTTGTGAAATCTGAATTGCTATCAACTGCTTGACCAGATCGGCGGTCAGATCAGTCCTTGATTCTGAAGTCAATTTTATTTTTTGAAAATCCGAACTTAATTTAGCCAGTGTTTTTAGTTTTTTTTAAAGACTCCTGTCGTATCACACTATTACAAGTGTATTTGCTGCGATTGCAAAATTTCGTATTTGCTGTACTTGCAAAGTTTCGCCCCGCCCACTCATGATCCGCGTACTGCTTAAATTGCAGTGCGTCGCGGAACCCACCCCCACTCTGTATAAGTCGTCGGCGAAAGCAGCATCGCGTATCACACACCTCGTCATAACGGCCCTATTTTCGTTACCGTCACCGACAAAACCACCTCAAACTCACGGGCACGCCCTCAAATATATTATAAACAAAAAACCTTAAGCATAATAAACCAAACCATTTAACTAAAAACGGAGACAATTTTAATTTCCTAAATGTGGAGTCAGAGCGGCCGAAAAAGATCGACAGCTTCCAACATTTTGGTGACCTCGACGTGACTTCCGTGACCTTTCAGTGAAAAAAGTGGTCAAAACATTGAGTTAAATCTGTGTCAAAGACTTAACCCAACATTTGCTTACCATTAGTTTGTCGAAAAAGTAGCGAACGAAAAGTCGTTGTAGCCGACCGTGACAGTTTCTGGCGGGCCGCGGTTGCGCAACGCAACCGGCTGCATAGAGTTCTAAGCGAAATCCGTTGGATTTCGTCGTCTCCTCTTTCGTCGTTTGCTTCAGCTCGCGCTTGTGAGCGGCTGCATACCTAGAACTCTCCTTCGAACTCGAAATCGAAATCGTTCTCTTGTGCATAACTGTTGGTTTTCGGTTGTCGCTTGTGCCCTCTGTGCCGGTGCAGTGCATATACACACACATACATTTTGTCGACGTCGATTTCACATTTCGGTGCATCTCTCTTCCTGAATTCGCCGCATTCCAGATCAATAACGTTCGCATCGTTAGATCTGCGCAACAGGCTTGGAAAAAGTTAAGCGGAAAAAACATTAAAAGCTAAACGCAGCTAAAAATGAGTGTCGACAATATAAATATTGGCTCCGCCTCGGATGACACTCCCTCGAGTGGCGCTCCCATTGATGAAGTGTTGGCTAGTGCTGCTCCAGCTACTAGCCAGATTGAGTTCTTGAGCCTCAAGATAAAGACCATCTTCGACCGACTTCAGGGTCTCGTTGCCGTATTGGACAACAAAAAGCTACGCATGGCGACTCATTGGTTGGCAAGTTGCGGGCGTTTCTGGACGCTGCTACCTCACATCTTCGCGCGTTGCATGCGCCAAGAAACACCACACCCTGTTGTTTTTCGTTCGTCGAGCAGAAACCGTCCAACCTGCTTCTCCAAGTGAAGCCTCACCACCACAACCAATTCAGATCGCCATTGTCACCCTCATTGTCGCTCTCCTTGCCACAACCTCTCTTATCCAAAAGTCCGCCTGATGCTGTGTTATCAGCCGTTGTCGTCGTTCTGGTAAAAACCAGCGCGGGAACTTACGTGCCATGTCGCGCACTACTCGTCTAGCTAATCAGCTACAACGTCGCTTAACCAAATTGCTCACCGCAGTCTCTGGCATAGGAGATGCTAGTTTCTCAACTGAAGGTGTCCCGGTGAATCTTGTTCTGAAATCAAGGATTTCAGAGTTCACCAGCCTCGCTCGTCAATTAGCACAGCTAATTGGTGTATACCGTCGCACATCCGGCTTGCTTACCAATCGTTTCACCAGCCGCAGCGGATTGATCTGCTTATCGGTGCTGGACCTTTCTTCGAGCTGCTGTGTGTGGGACAAATTCAGCTGGCGCCTGGATTAAAACACAAATCAGATGAGTCTGTAGTGGCGGGCATTCGGCCCCCACTCTCTCATCGCTCGTCGCATCCCAATCTTTGGATGACATCAATCACAGCACTCGGCTCGATGACTTGGTTCATCGATTTTGGGAAATGTTCAAATCAGATGGATCTGTCCAGTGGCGGGCACTCGGCCCCCACGCTCTCGTCGTTGATCGCATCACTTCGGATGGATTCTGTCTAGTGGCGGGCACTCGGCCCCACTCTGTCGTCGATCATCGCATCCCAATCTTTGGATGACACCAATCACAGCACTCGGCTCGATGAATTGGTTCATCGATTTTGGGAGCGGTAAGCGAAAAGATAAAGTGTATTTGGTTTAATACAACCGCATGTAACACAGGGCTTCGAAACGGAGCTTTTATTCTGCTAAAAAAATTTAAAAAAGGAGCTACTATGGCTGGCCTGTCGTCATCATATTCTAGAAATTGTTCTACAAGCGGTTGTTGACCTATCTTTGGGGCCATCCTCTGGTCCTGACATTGCTAATTTCAAAAGATTTAAGCAGTTTTGGAAAAATTTTAAAAAAAAATGACTATATTCGAGCAATATTTATCGATTAAAGCAACTGCTGGCTTACATCGCGCTCGTTAGATGTCGAAAGCCATTTATTTCTTGAAAATTGTTCTATTCAGAGATCAATTTACTATGTCAAATAGAAACTAAAGGGTATTAAAGAAATTTGCACATTTGTTGTTCTAATCTATGTAAAACACTGGTATAAAGCACCGTCAGCCTCTTCTGCCCCAGGAACCGACTTGCCACTTTTTAGTTTTTTAAACTAACTGGAATAACCGGTAGCTTGCAGCATAAGAGTAGTAAACGATATTGCAGAGCGAGGTGTAGTCTTAATGGAGGAATATAACAAATTACATACCACCAATGAAGAACAAAAACAGTATCTCTTATTGTTAGTTAACGACTTCCGCAAAAAGTTTCCAAACACTAATAAAGTACTTTATGTTGTATATAAACTTGTCTTTAAGATTCAATATTATATTAAGAATCTTAGAAAAACATTTTTGAAAAATGTACATTTAATACAAAAATTTAATTTTCTCTTTGTGGTAGCAACCACTAAACTACAAATTTTAAAAAAATTGTGTAATCTTACTTACTAATAGAAAACAGAAAAAAGAGGTGTCCGACGGAAAAATTAAAAAAAAAAAGTTTGGTCCAATTTCGGCCAGCCTAGTGTGTATGTGTCTGTATCCGATGCATACTATAAAAGCGGAACGTTTTTCTGAAAAATATTCAGTTGTTGCTCTCTCCAGTCATTGTGTGCGCTTGTTATTACTAATTTGAAAATGTATACTATATCAGTTATATTAGTTTTGATTTGTATTCGGCACCAATTACGCTTGAATATTCGATTGATACAGTGAATATGAATAACACAATTGATCCACTTGATGTCATCATAAATTTCCCCAGAAGCGGCAGGTAAATGAAAATACATCTTGATTTTACTTTTGATGAACTGGCGGACTCGAGTGTTCCTACTGATCGTTCTGGTAATGAAGCAGTAGATAAATCAACAGAAACAGAAACGAAAACTATAGCAGCAACAGAAAGAGTATCAGCAGCAGAAACAGAAACTAAAATACTACCAGCAACAGAGGCAGAAGCAGAAGCAACACTGTTTTAGATGTCAAGCTTTTTTGGCAGCTGTTTTATGTCCAGAAACAAAATGAGGACGAATTGATTTAATAATGTTTATTTATACCGGCGGCTAGCAGAAGCCGATTGCTTACCTTTTGCCCAGCCAGATAAATGTACATTAGCACTAAATTTAGCAACGTCGGCATATCTAAGCTAGGGCCTAATCGGCGGCGGCAGAGAGCCCTTAAAAGAGAGAGCGCTGCCAAACGTTTGCGTTTACATATGTTGTTAATGTTAAGTACATGTATTCTTATTGGCGATGGAAATATATTACATTGTATTGTTAGGAAGAATTGGCTGCTGGCCCGAGCATATATAATTTAGTTATAGAAATTAAATAACCAACAATTCCACAAAAAATACAAGCAAATAAATTTAATAACTTTATTAATAAAGGTAAATAAATTATATAAGGATGAGGATGAATTAATCATTTTAATATTCTACCTCCAATAATTCTTATAATTAATAAACCTAATATATCACGTAACATAATTCATCTTTCATCATTTAATATATTTTAACTACCACAATTTAAATCTCCAGTTACTGAATAATAAACTAATCGAAAAGAATAACTTACAGTTAAACCAGTAGAAAAAAAAATATATAAAAATTAAAATAAATTAATATTTCTAATTATAACAGCTTCTAAAGTTATATACTTAGAATAAAATCCAGCTAAAATGGTATGCCACATAAAGTTAAATTTGATTCTTTCGAACAGTTGTTAAAGGTATATGAATTCTTAACCCACCTATTAAACGAATATCCTGAGAATTATTAATATTATGAATAATAGCTCCAGCACACATAAATAATAAAGCTTTAAATAAAGCATGAGTTAATAAATGAAATAAAGCTAATTTATAAAAACCTATAGATCAAATTCTTAATTTATCGTAAAGTTGGTAAAACCATAATTTTTTTTAAATCAAATTGAAAACGAGAGGGAACGTTGTAAGTCGCGGCAAGGGCCGAGGCTCTACTTTATACCAGGTACTCAGTCAGTATATAGTATATTAGTATATAATAGTATAGTAAAGTATATTATCTACTCGTATGTAACTTATAAAATATATTTTATACGTAAAGGCCGCTCGAATTAGCTACCAATTTAATACATTCAACTTTATACATTAAATTGGTACCCAGGGAACACCACGGGGAGGCCATCGCGATGCAATGCGGTCACTTAAGCCAAAAAATAGTCTTGGGGACCTACGAGTCGACTTGAGCTGCTTTTAAAAGCCTTTTAAGCTCCATATTCCCCAACAATTTAAAAATAGGATTCCAATTCTTCATCCAAAACATCTATACTTAGAGAATACCTAAATACTTAAAAATGATTAATAATAAATTTTGAGCTACTGAGCTTCTTCAGCAGCGTAATTGCCAAAATATTTATTCAAAACACAATTGGTTGCAATTTAAGTAGATTTTTTTGTGTGTGCAAGGCGATTGTTGCGATTCGATGCTAGATTCGAGTTTTTTTTGGACGATGAGCCTCCCTCACAGCTTTTGTTGGACGACGAACGAGGCGAGAACGGGCGAAGAAGCGATTAAGAGCGTAGAGCGGAGCAAGCAACGCAGCGCTAAGGGAACTGGGTTCTCTTTATGCTGCCATGGGCCGGCGCTAAGCCGAACATACTCCCCCCGTTGAAGAGCAGGGGTCTTCGACATCCTTCTTTGGCAGCATGCACAGTTTTGCGATGGCCCTTGTGGTGATTCCAGTAGCAGTTTTGAGCTCAGCTACCCTGGGAACGCCATCTTTCCCGACGATCAGCTTTGTCACCTTTCCCAATGGCCACTTGAGCGGAGGCAGGTTCTCATTCTTCACGAGGACCACATCGCCGACGCTGAGACCAGGCTGGTCAGTTCTCCACTTAGCCCTCTCCTGAAGAAGAGTGAGGTACTCCTCTCGCCAGCGGGACCAGAACGTCTGCTGCAGAAAGTTGACCTGCTGCCAGCGATCGAGACGATTGAAGTTCAATTTGGTCACATCAGGCTCCGCAAACATACGGAAAGGCGCTGTACCCAAGAAATGAGCAGGTGTTAGCACATCTAAGTCGTCGGGATGCTCTGAAATAGGAAGTAATGGTCTTGAGTTCACTATAGCAGTTATATGACACACGAGGGTTCTCAGGTGATCGAAGCAAAGCACGGAACTGGAAGCGGAACGGTAGAAGTGATGCTTGGCTGTTTTCACTGCAGCCTCCCAGAGCCCGCCAAATTGGGGAGAGCGAGGAGGAATGAAACGCCAGTCAATGTGATCCGCGACGCAAAACTCCTGAACTGTCTTCAAATGCTTTTCGGAGAGGAACAGCTTCTTCAGCTCTGCCAACTCGTTCTTAGCTCCCATAAAATTGGTTGCGTTATCAGACCAAATCTCCCTCGGCAGACCGCGAGTACAAATAAATCGCTTGAGCGCACTAATGAACGCGGGCGTCGACAAATCCTGCACAAGCTCCAAGTGCACGGCCATGGTGGCAAAACAAATGAATAGGCAAATGTAGCATTTGATGGGTGATCTGGTCCGCACCTCACTCTTGTAAAAGAACGGACCACAAAAATCCACGCCTGGAATAGCAAAGGCGTAAGACCCATTCACACGCTCCTTTGGCAGGTCAGCCATGATGTGCTGAAGAAGTCGCGGCTTGGCTTTAAAACATCTGGTGCACCGATTTACGACGTTTGCAACAGTTTTGCGCCCTCCAATTGGCCAATACTCATGACGAATAAGTGCGAGCAACGATCGCGGTCCAGCATGCAAGTTCCGCTCATGGAAATGCACAATTACAGCCGATGTGACGGGATGACGACTTGGAAGAATGACTAGATGCCGTGCATTGAAATTAAGTGATGAATTCGCCAACCGCCCACCGACGCGTTACAATCCATGCTCATCCAAAAATGGGGCGAGCGACGAAATAGAGCTCGACGACTGCACTTGCTCTCCGTCCCGCAAGGCCCTGTAGTCAGTCCACAAGTCCACTCGCTGAATCGAACGAAGAAGTATCCGTGTGCCACCAACGATGTCGGCCACTGTTAATCCCGATGTCTTTGTGCGCTCTAGAAATTTGAAGACGTATGCAAAGGTCCGCTGAAGCTTTCCGAAGGCGTTGTTAAATTTCCGGCCATTAGATAGGTCTACAAATGGACAAACTGCAATGAGAACCCTCTTGAGAAGCTCCAGTGTCGGCAGGGCTTGTGTAGATGAAGATGGCCACATCGGTTTTTCATCTCGAAGAAAGAGTGGCCCGTGGGACCAAAGATGAGATTCCAAAAGTTCTGATGGCAGAGCGCCTCTGGACAAGATATCCGCAGGGTTCTGAGCGGTTGGAACGTAGCGCCATTCCATCTGAGCAGTCCGCTCCTGAATAGCTGAGACCCGACTTGCAACGAAGACGTTAAAATTCGATGGGGCATTATGAACCCAAGACAAGGCAGTTGTGGAGTCGGACCAGCAATAGAAGCTTCCAGTGAACGATATAAATACATGCGCCATACGCGTCTAGGCTAGCGTCACAAAACCCGTGAACTTCCACCTGTGAGCTGGGACTCAATGCGAGACGAGGAAATCTAAAACGCTGAGGGGTAGACAAATTCTCGCAGAAAGTGGTCCACGCCGACGAGAGAGACTCTGGCAAACTCTCATCCCATTGGAGCCGCTCCTTCCAAACCAGCTGAAGGAAAATCTTTGCTTTTGAAATGACCGGCCCAATCAGTCCTAGAGGATCATAAAAACGAGCGATTGTTGACAACATAGAGCGCTTTGTCGGGTTTGACGACAACCGTGTGGTTACTACTGAAAAGAGAAATTTATCGGATGCAGGCTCCCAAGCCAATCCAAGGGCCTTTGTAAAGTCTGTGCTATCGTCGAACCTCAGCAGCGTTTCCTTATCCTTTTCAGCAACTCCCTCAAGCACGGCAGGAACGTTGGAGCACCATTTTTGAATAGGGAAGTTTCCCCGAGCCAATAACTGGGAGGTCTGCTTCAACTTCTCACGGACTTCCTCAACAGATCCTCCTCCAGTCATCAAATCATCGACATAAAAATTGGAAGTGAACACTTCAGAGCCAATTGGGAATGACGATTTTTCTTCTTCGGCCCATTGAAGCATCGCACGAATTGCGAGATAGGAAGCTGGCTTGGTTCCAAACGTTACCGTGTCGAGTTTGAATGTTTTTATATTTTCATCAGGTGAATCTCTCCATAAGATGCACTGCAGGTAATTATCCGGCTCAGTTACCCGGACACATCTGTACATCTTGCAAATATCACCAGTCAGCGCAATTGGGAAAGTACGGAACCGAAGTAATGTATGCAGAAGCTTTGGTTGAATAGTGGATCCAGCCATTAGAACCTCGTTTAAAGAAAACCCCGTTGATGTTGTAGCAGATCCATCGAACACAACCCGCAATTTGGTAGCTGTGCTGTCCTCCTTAAACACGCAATGATGTGGCAAAAATAGCGACAGCGACTGGACAGTTCAGATTCCACTAACGACATGTGATTAAGCTCTTGGTACTCCCTGATGAAAGAGGAGTACTGAGATTTTAGCTGCGAACGACGCTCAAGTTTCCGCTCCAAGTTGAGGAACCGGCGATATGCTTGCGTGTGCGAATCACCCAAGATATCCAAACTTTGGAGTGAGGAGTATTTAACTCTGCTCCAACAACGTCCCAAATAGCGCACATCACAACCCTCGATCCAGCTCAACGACGTCGTCTGCATCAAAGACGAGAACCTGCGAACACCATCGGAAACCATCCTTCCCGTTAAGGACGAGGGGGAGTATGTTCGGAGCAGCAGCCGTCATTAGCTCTTAAGAGCGCGATCCACTCTCGCGCTCTCGGTTCCTACGCACACACATGCTCATGGTCCGCGTACTTCTTAAATTGCAGTGCGTCGCTTAACCCACCCCCACTCTGTATAAGTCGTCGTCGAACGCAGCATCGCGTATCACACACCTCGTCATAACGGCCCTATTTTCGTTACCGTTACCGACAAAACCACCTCAAACTCACGGGCACGCCCTCAAATATATTATAAACAAAAAACTTTAAACATAATAAACCAAACCATTAAACTACAAACGGAGACAATTTTAATTTCCTAAATGTGGAGTCAGAGCGGCCGAAAAAGCTCGGCAGCTTCCAACACGCAATTTTAGAGATACGAGAAAACTAAAAACGCAGAACCATAGAAAATTACCATATCTATCAGAACGTTGAATCTGGAACAGATCGGATCATTTATATAGCCAGAAGGAACAAATGAAATTTCAGTGGCCTTCCAAGCGCAGACTCATTACAAGTAAAAAACGTATGTTATCAAATATGGAAACATCTAATAGATAAAAATCTCCAAAAGGTTTGACTTAATTTTTTTTTTCTTTTTTGGCAAAAACTAAATTTGTCCCTTTTGCGAACATGTGATAAATTACAATAAGCTCACATACATATATACTGACTGAGTACAGGGTATAAAGTAGAGCCGCGGCTGTAGACGCGGCTCATAACTTTCCCCCTCGTTTTATATCAAATATATTTATATTTCTGTTTCTTCTACTTAATTTTTATGAGGCTCACGAATTTTCCGGAAGGATTCGTCCCTCTATGGGTTAGCTTGTTGGTCCTTTAGGTTTTCCTTCTAATGTCCTTCTTTGGGTTAGCTTGTTGGTCTTTTAGGCCTTTTTGCAGATTTTTTTTATTTGTTAAGTTTTCCTAATGTGGATAGTTGATAGAAGCGAGGGTCCTCCCTAAAACTCTTCCTTTGTTTTGTTGGTTGATTAATTGATTTTTTTGATATTGTTTATTGTTAAATTATTTTTTAAGCCCCGAGCTTTCCGGTTGGCTATTTTTATTTTCCTTAATGTTTTTTTCTCCTCTTATCACTCCGTCACACTGCGTTCAACTGAAGGATTTGTTGCATTCATTAATTGTCCTTCGGGTTCGAGCCCACGCAGCACTTTTGCTTTTCGGTGCTTTGATTACACGTGGCCCAAGTTGGGCGCCAATTAAACATTAGCGGTGGCGATTTGCGATTTAAAAAAATAAATTTATTTAACTTTATTTCACAAAACTTATTGAGCTTTACAAGACTTATAGAATTTTAGCTTCGACGCAAAATGGGATATCAGACGAAAAGTGGTGGCAAAATTCAACGAAATTTTTGAGTGCTTTGGATAAAATGAATACACGCCTGCAAAAGAGAATTTCCCAAAGCTTTTAAAAATCAATTTTCAAGATAATCTGACCTGAAGTTTAGAATATATGAGCATTCTAAGTTGCAAATTATTTTAGGGTGCACAAATGTATTCAACTTTTTTCACTTGCTCATTTTTGAGGATGAATTAAAAGTAAACTACTATCCTTATACAAGAAAGAGAAAACTTGTGGATGTAACATGTCATATACGTACGGATCATTTATCAGAGGCACTGTCAATCAAATACACGTACGACACGAAAAACAAGAGGTCGTGTATTACAAAAGCTTTTTTTAATGCAAGCCCGGTGATACTTGACAGGATCAAGGATAGCATTCTTACGCCACCAAATTCAAAACCGAAAAATAACACATTTAAAGAGCCTTTACCATTGTTTTTGGATTTGGGAATGTCTAATGAGAAATATTCAATATTGCGGAATTCCCTAATCCATCATAATTTAGACATTCTGCCGGAATCAACAATAACGACAGAGATATCAGCGGAAGTAAAACTTCAAGACCTGATGGAGCACACAGCGAAACGGCTCATGGAGAGTTTACCTCACCATCAGATTGAGAGTCTTCCGCGAAATCTCACATTGATCAGCAAATGGGGCTGTGATGGCTCTTCTGGGCAAAGTGAATATAAGCAAGCAGTATCCACAGACGATAAAACAACAACATATTCTAACATATTTATGGCTTCTCTTGTACCCCTGCGGCTTAAATCGGATGCATCGGAATATTGAAAAAATCCGCGACCTTCGTCTGCTTATTATTGCCGCTCTATATTATTCAAATAAGCCAAAGAATCTTCGGAGTTAATAAAGTCCACAGTAAACAATATTAAGAACCAGATTTCTAATATAAGGCCGGTAAAAAAGTAATCAAAAAAAAAAACCATTCATGTCAATTTTAAATTTTTCCTTTCTATGATTGATGGAAAAGTACTTAACGAACTAACTTATACTAAATCTATCTTGCAATGTGCATTTTGCGAAAAAACCCAAAAGGATTTTACAAATTTGGATGATTCCATAGTTTATTCCCATTGCATGCAAGAATAAGATGTATGGAGTTAATTTTAAAACTTGTATATACCATTCCGAGAGAGGGAGAATCTTTTGACAACAGCACGACAGCCAAGGAAAAACAAAACAGTAAGAAACAGTTAATTCAAGAAAAATTCGTGGATAAACTATCACTGAAGGTGGACTGCCCCAAACAAGGATATGGAAACACAAACGTTGGAAACTCATCACAGACATTTTTTGAAAAAGTCGAAATTACTGCAGAAATAACTGGTTTGGATATTGAAATAATCAAAAGATTGGGTGACATTTTGAATGTTTTAAACTGCAAGGAAATAATAAACATCCACAAATTTGGTGAATATGCCTCGAATATGCAGAGCTGTTACTGGAAAAATATCCAGAAAAGAAGCTTACTCCTCATTACGCTTACGCTTCATTACGTTTTGACACATGGTCAAATTTTAATTGAATATCAGAACTCACCAATTGGGGAAATGTCAGAGGAAGCACAGGAAGCGAGAAACAAGGGTTACAAGAAATAAAGGTACATTAATACGTGCAAGATATCACGAAAAACCCAAAACGGGGATCTTTTCAACATGTTAGCAGCCTCTTCAGATCCATATATTTCATCTATTAGACATGTAGACATGTAAGATCTAAAAAAAAATCGGAAAATAATTTTTTTTTAGAAATGTTAAGTTTATTAGATATTGATCCCTCTAAATTGGAAGTGGCATATTTTAAAGAAAACAATAAATTAAACCAAATTACAGAATAAAAAATGATTTTTTTTGTAAAATCAGATTGGTCTTAAAAAAATAAAATTCTAGTTCAGTTAAACAATGTAGCGCCATGTAATCTTGTATACTACATTTTGCAAGATTTATCTTTCAAATGCAGTTTTTTTCTGGAAGATATCTATATTCGTTCAGAAATTATTTATTTAGCAAGCTGAAATGGCAGAATTTCCTACTTTGTGCCACTCTGTGCGTGACTCCCTTTGTTTCTTTAGTCTCGCCTGATTGTAAAACCATGACCACGGATAACCTTTCTTAATAAAACTGCGGAGGAAATCACGCAGCGTTTGACAGAACGTGTAAGGTTTACACCATACTGCTCAAGAACATGCCAACGTCAGTCAACGTCAACCCGCCGAATCTGGCGAATACACGACAAGGACGCAGGAAGGTGTCGAATGTCCCAACCATTGCCGTACAACGCGGTATTTTGCGGATGCTTTTCGCGGCAATCAACCCCAGTGGACACACGCTGGAGCACACGCAGAGCGGCAGATGGACACTGGCTCAATTGCACAGGTCCTTGTGGAGCTTCAAAAAACGGTAGCGGGTCTGACGACGGCAGTAGCAGACATACTGCAGACGCTCAATCAGATGCGTTACGCAGCCCTTCCCCATTCACCCCATGACGCCAGAAGACTAGACGCCAGATGGTGAACAGCATAAGAATTGGTTTCTGGAATGCTCGCAGCCTGGTCGCAAATACAAAGGAACTGGCAGTATTCCTACACCATCACGACATAGACGTCATGCTAATATCGGAAATCGCAGAGTCAGAAGAGGAGGCGCTAACTGATGCGTTAGCGAACCACTCTTTTCAGATTCTTGCGACGGGTAACCCAGCATATTACCCGTCCAATAGAGCTTACACTCCTTAAGCAATTGACTTCTACTTGTTCAAAGCAATAAGGGAGGAGCATGAGCTCAGCTCGGATCATATCCCGCTTGTAGCTACACTCGCCCTATCTCCCCTTGCAATGCAAACCAGAGCTAGGGTGCTGTTTCCAAGTAAGACTGTTCCGCTGTTCAGAGAGATTCTCAATGACTCGGTTAATCCAAGCCTACGACCACAGAGGAAGTAGACGAGGCGATTGACACACTAGTGGCAAAAATCCATGACGCTTCTGCAGCTGCTGCCACCTGCGGCCAACAGGGCGCTCTGACGACGCGGATTGGAGGTCACAGAGGCAGTACTTCGAGTGAAATCGAAGGGCTGCTTCTACTTAAGAAGCGACCCAGAAGAGAGTACTTGAGGAACAATGACCCGCAAAAGGATAAACTCTACAGAAGAATATTTAACAGAGCTCGCAAAAAGCTGGCTGCGAGGAGAGCCGAGGCCACTGACAAGATGTTACGGGAGGCTACGGCAGACGAAAGCTCCAATTACGCGCTCTGGAAGCTCACCGAGCGGTACAGGAGGCAGACCACCCCAAATAACCCCGTCAAGAAACCAGATTACACGTGGTCAAGGTCTGCAGCGGGTAGGGCTGAGGCTTTTGCAAATAACCTGAAGGAGAGGTTCCAGCCTTTTCGGACGTCTTCAACAAGGAAGGCTGAGAAACTCGAAGAACCCCATCAATTGGAGCTTCCAGCGGATCCGATTACGCTGCAAGAGCTAAAAAAAAAAGATATTCAAAGGCTTAAACCTAAAAAAGCCCCAGGTGAAGATGGGATCGACAATCGAGTTGCTAAAGCGCATACCCCATAGGGCCATCTTGTTTCTCCTCCTTAAATTGAATGCCGTTCTGAGGATAGGATATTTTCCTAAGGTATGGAAAAGAGCTAACATTACAATGATTTTAAAGCCAAACAAGTCTCCGGAAGATCTGGGAAACTACAGACTCATCAGCCTGCTTCCTACCTCCGGCAAGATATACGAGCGATGCATACTAAGATGAGTACTGGGCACCCAACAGATCAAGCAGGCCATTCCAAAAATTTCAATTTGGTTTTCGACACAGACACGGAACCAGTGAGCAACTTAATCGAGTGGTTGAACACATAATCCAAGGCTTCCACCAGAAACAGTACGTTGTGGCAGCGTATTTGGACATACAGCAGGCTTTTTACCGGGTGTGGCACAAAGGATTCAAGCTAAAAACTCTGCTCAGCCCTCAATTATTTGAGACGGTCAAAAGCTTCCTTTCAGAGAGAACCTTCACAGTGGTACAACAGGGAATACACTCAAACACCAAGAGCATCAAGGCTGGAGTACCACAGGGGAGTGTGCTTCGGCCAACCCTGTACAATATCTTTACACACGATATGCCGAAAATCCAACCTGGCCGTACGAGACAGGAAAAATCTGTCCTACTAGCCACCTTCGCAGACGATACTGCAGTCCTCTCTAGAGCTGGTTGCGTATGCGATGCAACTGACAGTTTTCAGCTATACCTAAAGAGATTTGAGAACTGGGCCTGCCGTTGGAATATCTCAATAAACCCTGATCAATGTGCGGTCGTAGTACACACATTAAGTAAAGTTACCTGCCCTAGAGTTTTTCTGCATGGGGAGCTATTAGAGCAGAAGAAGAGCCACACATACTTGGGAATAGCCTTGGACTCAAGGATAACCTTTGCTGAACACACCAAACAAATACGAGGGAAGATGGAGATAGAAGCCAGAAAGCTCTACTGGCTTCTTAATGCAAGCAACATGCTAAGCCTAAAGAAAAGGTCCTGATTTACAAAACCATACTGGCTCCAATATGGAGATATGGTATTCAAGTATACGGAATAGCTGCCAAAACCCACCTGGCAAAAATCAGAGTATTCCAGAGTAAAATTCTAAGACAATTCAGCGGAGCAGAGTGGTTCCTGCAAAACAAGGACATAGCCAGAGACCTCAATATCCCCCATGTCGGAGATATTTTAAACGGACAAGCTCAGAAGTATGTAGAGAAGCTCAGAAGCCATCCCAACGCGTTGGCGAGAAAGTTAGCCAGAGCTGCACACAGAAGACGCCTTCGAAAAATGAACCCCATCAACCTGCCAAACAGGACGGTTTAGTTATCTGATTTATATTGTAAAAATTATCGACCAAATTCCCTTAGCATGCGATTACATCTAATCGTCTATTGAAATACCTCATAGCCCATAACAGAAGTAGCTAATTAGTTACAGCAAGAAATGTTATTGATTTTATTATTTTGTGAAATTTGTTTTGTAACACAACAAATATTAGTTTAGAAGTTATATATTTAGTAAGCTGAAATGGCAGAATGTCCCACTTTGTGCCACTCTATGCGTGACTCCCTTTGATTCTTTCGTCTCTGTTTCTCAATCGTTGGTAACGTGCGCTTTTATACACGGTACTCGAAGAGTACAGGGGTATATTAGATTTTTGGTGATAACGGTTGTGTGTAACACCCAGAAAGAAGCGTTTCCGACTCCATAAAGTATATTTATTCTTGATCAGCATCAATAGCCGATTCGATATAGCCATGTCTGTCTGTCCGTCCGTCTGCCCTTCCAACCGTCTGTCCGTCTTCATGAGCGCCTACATCTCAGAGACTATAAAAGCTAGAGCAACCACATTTTGTATCCAGACTCCTGTGATATCGCACTGTTACAAGTGTATTTCGAAATTTCACCCCATCCGCCCACACAAAAGATGAAAATCTGTGGCATGCACAATTTCAAAGATACGAGGAATCTATAAACGCGGAATCATAGACAATCCTAAATATACCCACAATGAAGGAAACCATTTTGAAATGCGTCGTTCCCTCTCGCTCTCTCTGACACACCGGGGTGGGTGCTACCCCGTTCGCATTTTTTGACGCCTAGATCTCAGAGACTATAAAATCTAGATCAACCAAACATTCTATCCGAGCTGCTGTGATATGAAACCGAGACCAGTTTATTTTAAAATTTGGCCACGCCCCTTTCCGCTGCCCACAAAGGACGGAAATCTGTGGAATCCACAATTTTCAAGAAACGGGAATACTTTAAAACCAGAATCATGGACAATACTTGTATCTACCAAATTTCCGAATCTGTATTAGGTCGAATCATTAGTATAGCCAGAAGGAACAAATGAAATTTCAGTGGCCTTCCAAGCGCAGAGTCATTTCCTCTCTCTCTCGCACACAGCCGTGTTTGTATTTTTAGGAAGTAGATGTAGACATGGAGAAAAGTTAGATGTAAAAAAGTATGTACACAAAAATGGAAACATCTAAAATATAAAAATCTCCGAAAAGGTTCGACTTAATTTTTTTTTTTTTGTTCAAAATTCAATTTGTCCCTTTTGCGAACATATAATACATTTCATATATCGTAAGCTCACATACATAAATACTGACTGAGTACCGGGTATAAAGTAGAGCCGCGGCCTTAGACGCGGCTTAGAACGTTCCCTCTCGTTTTAAGGGGGCGTGCGAATAGATTGGCATAGGGCTTTTTTGAATTGGAGGTTCCTCCTACAACGGCATCCATTGTTATCTTCTCAGACAGCTCCACTCTACCTGAACCTGCCCCTAAGGGTTGGGTATCCTTTCATCCTTCGTCCGATGTACCTTCTATATCAAAAAACTAAATTATCCCCTTTCATTAAAGATCACTAAACCGAATGTACGTGGCTTGTATAGAAAGCTCTAAAAATTACATACTGATAGTGAAACTTTTGAGTCCGATATCATCGCCTTTCCGAAATCTGGTCTATTTTTTCATTTGCTGATTTTGTGATTTTTATAGATAAATTTGACATTTATAGACTTAATCGTTCTTCTCGAGGTATTCGTTCGGACATCTCGATTTTTACCTGTCGCTGGCGCTTCTTTGCCTTCAACTGTTTTCTGTTGAAGAGCATAACAATATTGAAATAAATTTGGTTAAACTTAGTCTGTGTTCTTTTAATTTATTCATATCATGCTTGTAAGTCCCACCGTCCTCGGAATTTTTAACTTACATGCTTCACGCTGCCCATCTTCAGTCTGATTCATCCCAACTGAATGATTCTTATAGTTTTTTGCTGGTGACATATGCGGTTCGAAGCAGCAGCCGGTATTAGCTCTTAAGAGCGCGATCTACTCTCGCGCTCTCGTTGCCTACGCGCACACACGTTCATGGTCCGCGTATGTACTGCTTAAATTGCAGTGCGTCGCGGAACCCACCCCCACTCTGTAAAAGTCGTCATCGAATGCAGCATGGCGTATACATATACCGTCCAATACACCTCGTCATAACGGCCTCCAGCCCGCGCTCCAGCCCGCGCTCGTGAGCGGCTGCATACCTAGAACTCTCTTTCGAGCTGGAATTCAAAATCGTTCTCTTGTGCATAACGCTTCGCCGCAGTATCGTCGTTCAGTCCGCTTGCCTATGAAGATAAGTTTGGAGTCCTTGGGCAAGAAGAAAAATAGCAGAAGAATAGGATCGTTTGCTATGGGCAACGATAGTGATTCTGTGGCCGTTGGCGCTGCTCCATCTGCCGAAAGTGTTTGTGTGAACGCAGCTAGCACCCAATCATCTGCATCTCGAATTTCCTTCATGAGGCTGAAGGTTCGAGCCATTTTCGATCGGCTAGAAGTCATACGCACAGAGATGGATAGTAAAAGCCTGCGCCAAATGGATGAGCACTGTTGGAATCGCTGACGGAGCTGAAATCTAGTTTTGTGTACAAAAATCTACAGTATTTGCGGTCCTGTTTGAGCGGAGTGGCATTGCTGGCTATCGGTTCATTGGAGATGTTCGAGGCTAACTATAACAAGGCGTTAGAAATTCTAAAAAACCGATTTGATAACAAGTGTCTTATTCTACAGGCACACATCAGAGAGGTATTTGTGCTGACGCGTATTGACTCATTACCTTCTAAGTTGAGGGCGTTCGTGGACGGCCTCACCTCACATCTTCGCGCGTTAGAATCGCTGGGAACTAAGGAGGAGATTGCAGATGCTATAATCGTCCATGCAGTCTGGCGTAACTTGGACAAGTCGACTCAAGCCAAATGGGAAGCAGCTTCATCGGATCACGGTCTTCCATACTGGGAGAAACTTTCTGTCTTTCTGGAAAATAGATGTCGTACCCTTGAAGGCATTCATCATTCCATGCAAGGGCAAGATGGTCATGTTGGCAAGTCTGAAAAAACCGTGAGTACGAAACATAGATAGGCTTTCGTAGCATCTAGCGCTCCCATTCCGGTTTCGTGTGTTGTGCGAGGGCACGAACCACACGATTGCAAATTGTGAACGTTTTAAAGGTTTATCGCCGGATAAGCGCTGTAAGGAAGTTCCTGTCTCAGGCCGGGGTACAGCCTCTCAGTCTGTCCAGGGCCCGATCTTCCATACAGGTGCTCAGCACCTCGTGGAGCGTGCGGTGTACGTGGAGTGGAGCACGTGGTGTCGACTGTACCATCAACCGGGAAGACTAGGTTAAGGAGGAAAAGCAAGCGGAAGGGGGAGCGTCAGGTTCGCAAATTCGTGGCGTCCGCGTACAAACTAGCTGGCTGCTAGCTGGCGTCCCCAAGGATAGGGATGGGGGTGTTCTACAGGAGGAGTTTTTTTACTGGGAGGGGGAGAGCTTAGTTCATGGAAGCCGTGACATCCACGTAGAACTCCACTGGCTGAGGTCGCGGGCATGCAAAAGGAAGGTGGTACCATGATGGAGGGGAAGGGAGGAAACAATCGGGCGTGGTCTATGAACGATCAATATATTGATAGTGAAAAGTTAAATGAGAGTCGCGGTAGTTGTCTTACTTCATTTCTTTATTGTCTGCCTGCTTTGCTATCTATGTATGTATGTGTGTAAAACCTACTGCTGTTCCCTACTGTCGCACCTATCTCACTCTAACTCGCTTACGCAAGGCCAGCTTACCCCTCTTTCTCAGCAGAACTCTGGCCCATCATCTTTCCTGCGGCTGCTGCTCCTCGCTGATCCAGAAAAATGGCAGAACTGGCGCTGTCCGTTTGGCTTTCCAGGCGCGATCGATCTGGATTTACTTTCCCCCACTCACGACTGTCCTTGGTGGAGGCTCGATCTTGACTCCCGATCTCCATAATTTTGGCAGCCGGCTCAGCCGGCCGTTCGAGCCTCTGCACCCAGCTTCTGCCGCGACCCGGCGCTTTTGTCGCGTGCCTTTTGCTCTCGATCTCTTTGGGTCGTGCGTGGGTGCTTTTGGCGCAGCTTTCGCTCTCCCTGGGTCGTGCGTGGGCGCTATTGGCGCAGCTTTCGCTCTCTCTCTGGGTCGTGCTTGGGTGCTTTGGCCCGCTCTCGCTCTCCCTGGGTCGTGCGTGGGCGCTATTGGCGCTTCTTTCGCTCTCTCTCTGGGTTGTGCTTGGGTGCTTTGGCACCCAAGGAAGGGGTTCTTCTCTTATGCCATGTCCACGTCGCGTGCGCGGAATGGGTTTTTCTCTCGTGCTGTGGCTGCGTCCGCTAGTGGTTCCAAATCATAGCTTTGTCCGTCTGAAGTCCTGCGCTTACGTGGTGACCTGTCTTGTTGGGTCTCTGCGGTTGTAGTCCCCGCTCCGTTGGGACGTAGCGTCGGGGTTTTGTGTTTATTGCCGGTGATGTGTAATTGTCTCGTTGAGTTTCCCTCGGGTGGGTTCTTGATTCGATGGGCCATGCGAGGGCATTTCTGTCAAAGTTTCTGCCCGGGGTTGCTGATCTATGGGGAATTCTTTGGTCGGCGAGACGTGTGTGCTCGTCCCGGCCAAAGTCCCTGCCTGGTGTCGTTGCGTTGTCGGAAGTGCTTGGGTCGACGAGGCGCGTTCGCTCGTCTCGGCCAAGGTTCCTGTCCTACTCGGTGGTGCTGCGGACGACGCTTTGGTCGACGAGACGTGTGTGCTCGTCACGGCCAAAGTCCCTGACTGGTGTCTTTGCGTTGTCGGAAGAGCTTGGGTCGACGAGGCGCGTTCGCTCGTCTCGGCCAAGAATCCTGTCCTGCTCGGTGGTGCTGCAGAGGACACTTTGGTCGACGAGACGTGTGTGTCCGTCACGGCCAAAGTCCCTGCCTGGTGTCGTTGCGTTGTCGGAAGAGCTTGGGTCGACGAGGCGCGTTCGCTCGTCTCAGCCAAGGTTCCTGTCCTGCTCGGCGGTGCTGCAGAGGACACTTTGGTCGACGGGACGTGTGTGTCCGTCACGGCCAAAGTCCCTGCCTGGTGTCGTTGCGTTGTCGGAAGAGCTTGGGTCGACGAGGCGCGTTCGCTCGTCTCGGCCAAGGTTCCTGTCCTGCTCGGCGGTGCTGCAGAGGATACTTTGGTCGACGGGACGTGTGTGCTCGTCACGGCCAAAGTCCCTGCCTGGTGTCGTTGCGTTGTCGGAAGAGCTTGGGTCGACGAGGCGCGTTCGCTCGTCTCGGCCAAGGTTCCTGTCCTGCTCGGTGGTGCTGCGGAGGACGCTTTGGTCGACGAGACGTGTGTGTCCGTCACGGCCAAAGTCCCTGCTTGGTGTCGTTGCGTTGTCGGAAGTGCTTGGGTCGACGAGGCGCGTTCGCTCGTCTCGGCCAAGGTTCCTGTCCTACTCAATGGTGCTGCGGACGACGCTTTGGTCGACGAGACGTGTGTGCTCGTCACGGCCAAAATCCCTGTCTGGTGTCGTTGCGTTATCGGAAGTGCTTGGGTCGATGAGGCGCGTTCGCTCGTCTCGGCGAAGGTTCCTGTCCTACTCGGTGGTGCTGCGGACGAAGCTTTGGTCGACGAGACGTGTGTGCTCATCACGGACAAAGTCCCTGCCTGGTGTCGTTACGTTGTCGGAATTGCTTGGGTCGACGAGGCGCGTTCGCTCGTCTCGGCCAAGGTTCCAGTCCTGCTCGGTGGTGCTGCGGAGGACGCTATGGTCGACGAGACGTGTGTGTCCGTCACGGCCAAGGTCCCTGCCTGGTGTAGTTGCGTTGTCGGAAGTGCTTGGGTCGATGAGGCGCGTTCGCTCGTCTCGGCGAAGGTTCCTGTCCTACTCGGTGGTGCTGCGGACGAAGCTTTGGTCGACGAGACGTGTGTGCTCATCACGGACAAAGTCCCTGCCTGGTGTCGTTACGTTGTCGGAATTGCTTGGGTCGACGAGGCGCGTTCGCTCGTCTCGGCCAAGGTTCCAGTCCTGCTCGGTGGTGCTGCGGAGGACGCTATGGTCGACGAGACGTGTGTGTCCGTCACGGCCAAAGTCCCTGCCTGGTGTCGTTGCGTTATCGGAAGAGCTTGGGTCGACGAGGCGCGTTCGCTCGTCACGGCCAAGGTTCCTATCCTGCTTGATGGTGCTGCAGAGGACGCTTTGGTCGACGAGACGTGTGTGCTCGTCACGGCCAAAGTCCCTGCCTGGTGTCGTTGCGTTGTCGGAAGAGCTTGGGTCGACGAGGCGCGTTCGCTCGTCTCGGCCAAGGTTCCTGTCCTGCTCGGTGGTGCTGCGGAGGACGCTTTGGTCGACGAGACGTGTGTGTCCGTCACGGCCAAAGTCCCTGCCTGGTGTCGTTGCGTTGTCGGAAGAGCTAAGTTCGACGAGGCGCGTTCGCTCGTCTCGGCCAAGGTTCCCGTCCTGCTCGGTGGTGCTGCAGAGGACGCTTTGGTCGACGAGACGTGTGTGTCCGTCACGGCCAAGGTCCCTACCTGGTGTCGTTGCGTTGTCGGAAGAGCTTGGGTCGACGAGGCGCGTTCGCTCGTCTCGGCGATGGTTCCTGTCCTACTCGGTGGTGCTGCGGACGACGCTTTGGTCGACGAGACGTGTGTGTCCGTCACGGCCAAAGTCCCTGCCTGGTGTCGTTACATTGTCGGAAGAGCTTGGGTCGACGAGGCGCGTTCGCTCGTCTTGGCCATGGTTCCTGTCCTGCTCGGTGGTGCTGCAGAGGACACTTTGGTCGACGAGACGTGTGTGCTCGTCACGGCCAAAGTCCCTGCCTGGTGTCGTTGCGTTGTCGTAAGAGCTTGGGTCGACGAGGCGCGTTCGCTCGTCTCGGCCAAGGTTCCTGTCCTGCTTGCTGGTGCTGCAGAGGACGCTTTGGTCGACGAGACGTGTGTGCTCGTCACGGCCAGAGTCCCTGCCTGGTGTCGTTGCGTTGTCGGAAGAGCTTGGGTCGACGAGGCGCGTTCGCTCGTCTCGGCCAAGGTTCCTGTCCTGCTCGGTGGTGCTGCGGAGGACGCTTTGGTCGACGAGACGTGTGTGTCCGTCACGGCCAAAGTCCCTGCCTGGTGTCGTTGCGTTGTCGGAAGAGCTTGGGTCGACGAGGCGCGTTCGCTCGTCTCGGCCAAGGTTCCTGTCCTGCTCGGTGGTGCTGCGGAGGACGCTTTGGTCGACGAGATGTGTGTGTCCGTCACGGCCAAGGTCCCTGCCTGGTGTCGTTGCGTTGTCGGAAGTGCTTGGGTCGACGCGGCGCGTTCGCTCGTCTCGGCGATGGTTCCTGTCCTACTCGGTGGTGCTGCGGACGACGCTTTGGTCGACGAGACGTGTGTGTCCGTCACGGCCAAAGTCCCTGCCTGGTGTCGTTGCGTTGTCGGAATAGCTTGGGTCGACGAGGCGCGTTTGCTCGTCTCGGCCAAGGTTCCTGTCCTGCTTGCTGGTGCTGCAGAGGACGCTTTGGTCGACGAGACGTGTGTGCTCGTCACGGCCAAAGTCCCTGCCTGGTTTCGTTGCGTTGTCGAAAGAGCTTGGGTCGACGAGGCGCGTTCGCTCGTCTCGGCCAAGGTTCCTGTCCTGCTCGGTGGTGCTGCAGAGGACATTTTGGTCGACGAGACGTGTGTGTACGTCACGGCCAAAGTCCCTGCATGGTGTCGTTGCGTTGTCGGAAGTGCTTGGGTCGACGCGGCGCGTTCGCTCGTCTCGGCGATGGTTCCTGTCCTACTCGGTGGTGCTGCGGACGACGCTTTGGTCGACGAGACGTGTGTGTCCGTCACGGCCAAAGTCCCTGCCTGGTGTCGTTGCGTTGTCGGAAGAGCTTGGGTCGACGAGGCGCGTTCGCTCGTCTCGGCCAAGGTTCCTGTCCTGCTTGCTGGTGCTGCAGAGGACGCTTTGGTCGACGAGACGTTTGTGCTCGTCACGGCCAAAGTCCCTGTCTGATGTCGTTGCGTTGTCGTAAGAGCTTGGGTCGACGAGGCGCGTTCGCTCGTCTCGGCCAAGGTTCCTGTCCTGCTCGGTGGTGCTGCGGAGGACGCTTTGGTCGACGAGACGTGTGTGTCCGTCACGGCCAAAGTCCCTGCCTGGTGTCGTTGCGTTGTCGGAAGAGCTTGGGTCGACGAGGCGCGTTCGCTCGTCTCGGCCAAGGTTCCTGTCCTGCTTGCTGGTGCTGCAGAGGACGCTTTGGTCGACGAGACGTGTGTGCTCGTCACGGCCAAAGTCCCTGCCTGATGTCGTTGCGTTGTCGTAAGAGCTTGGGTCGACGAGGCGCGTTCGCTCGTCTCGGCCAAGGTTCCTGTCCTGCTCGGTGGTGCTGCAGAGGACACTTTGGTCGACGAGACGTGTGTGTACGTCACGGCCAAAGTCCCTGCCTGGTGTCGTTGCGTTGTCGGAAGAGCTTGGGTCGACGAGGCGCGTTCGCTCGTCTCGGCCAAGGTTTCTGTCCTGCTCGGTGGTGCTGCGGACGACGCTTTGGTCGACGAGACGTGTGTGTCCGTCACGGCCAAAGTCGCTGCCTGGTGTCGGTGCGTTGTCGGAAGTGCTTGGGTCGACGAGGCGCGTTCGCTCGTCTCGGCCAAGGTTCCTGTCCTACTCGATGGTGCTGCGGACGACGCTTTGGTCGACGAGACGTGTGTGCTCTTCACGGCCAAAGTCCCTGCCTGGTGTCGTTGCGTTGTCGGAATTGCTTGGGTCGACGAGGCGCGTTCGCTCGTCTCGGCCAAGGTTTCTGTCCTGCTCGGTGGTGCTGCGGACGACGCTTTGGTCGACGAGACGTGTGTGCTCGTCACGGCCAAAGTCGCTGCCTGGTGTCGTTGCGTTGTAGGAAGTGCTTGGGTCGACGAGGCGCGTTCGCTCGTCTCGGCCAAGGTTCCTGTCCTACTCGGTGGTGCTGCAGAGGACACTTTGGTCGACGAGATGTTTGTGTCCGTCACGACCAAGGTCCCTGCCTGGTGTCGTTGCGTTGTCGGAATTGCTTGGGTCGACGAGGCGCGTTCGCTCGTCTCGGCCAAGGATCCTGTCCTACTCGGTGGTGCTGCGGACGACGCTTTGGTCGACGAGACGTGTGTGTCCGTCACGGCCAAAGTCCCTGCCTGGTGTCGTTGCGTTGTCGGAAAAGATAAGGTCGACGAGGCGCGTTCGCTCGTCTCGGCCAAGGATCCTGTCCTACTCGGTGGTGCTGCGGACGACGCTTTGGTCGACGAGACGTGTGTGTCCGTCACGGCCAAAGTCCCTGCCTGGTGTCGTTGCGTTGTCGGAAGAGCTTGGGTCGACGAGGCGCGTTCGCTCGTCTCGGCCAAGGTTCCTGTCCTGCTCGGTGGTGCTGCAGAGGACACTTTGGTCGACGAGACGTGTGTGTACGTCACGGCCAAGGTCCCTGCCTGGTGTCGTTGCATTGTCGGAATAGCTTGGGTCGACGAGGCGCGTTTGCTCGTCTCGGCCAAGGTTCCTGTCCTGCTTGCTGGTGCTGCAGAGGACGCTTTGGTCGACGAGACGTGTGTGCTCGTCACGGCCAAAGTCCCTGCCTGGTTTCGTTGCGTTGTCGGAAGAGCTTGGGTCGACGAGGCGCGTTCGCTCGTCTCGGCCAAGGTTCCTGTCCTGCTCGGTGGTGCTGCAGAGGACATTTTGGTCGACGAGACGTGTGTGTACGTCACGGCCAAAGTCCCTGCCTGGTGTCGTTGCGTTGTCGGAAGTGCTTGGGTCGACGCGGCGCGTTCGCTCGTCTCGGCGATGGTTCCTGTCCTACTCGGTGGTGCTGCGGACGACGCTTTGGTCGACGAGACGTGTGTGTCCGTCACGGCCAAAGTCCCTGCCTGGTGTCGTTGCGTTGTCGGAAGAGCTTGGGTCGACGAGGCGCGTTCGCTCGTCTCGGCCAAGGTTCCTGTCCTGCTTGCTGGTGCTGCAGAGGACGCTTTGGTCGACGAGACGTGTGTGCTCGTCACGGCCAAAGTCCCTGCCTGATGTCGTTGCGTTGTCGTAAGAGCTTGGGTCGACGAGGCGCGTTCGCTCGTCTCGGCCAAGTTTCCTGTCCTGCTTGCTGGTGCTGCAGAGGACGCTTTGGTCGACGAGACGTGTGTGCTCGTCACGGCCAAAGTCCCTGCCTGGTGTCGTTGCGTTGTCGGAAGAGCTTGGGTCGACGAGGCGCGTTCGCTCGTCTCGGCCAAGGTTCCTGTCCTGCTCGGTGGTGCTGCGGAGGACGCTTTGGTCGACGAGACGTGTGTGTCCGTAACGGCCAAGGTCCCTGCCTGGTGTCGTTGCGTTGTCGGAAGTGCTTGGGTCGACGAGGCGCGTTCGCTCGTCTCGGCCAAGGTTCCTGTCCTGCTTGCTGGTGCTGCAGAGGACACTTTGGTCGACGAGACGTGTGTGTACGTCACGGCCAAAGTCCCTGCCTGGTGTCGTTGCGTTGTCGGAAGAGCTTGGGTCGACGAGGCGCGTTTGCTCGTCTCGGCCAAGGTTCCTGTCCTGCTTGCTGGTGCTGCAGAGGACACTTTGGTCGACGAGACGTGTGTGTACGTCACGGCCAAGGTCCCTGCCTGGTGTCGTTGCGTTGTCGGAAGAGCTTGGGTCGACGAGGCGCGATCGCTCGTCTCGGCCAAAGTTCCTGTCCTGCTCGGTAGTGCTGCGGAGGACGCTTTGGTCGACGAGACGTGTCTGTCCGTCACGGCCAAAGTCCCTGCCTGGTTTCGTTGCGTTGTCGGAAGTCCTTGGGTCGACGAGGCGCGTTCGCTCGTCTCGGCCAAAGTTCCTGTCGTGCTCGGTGGTGCTGCAGAGGACACTTTGGTCGACGAGACGTGTGTGTCCGTCACGGCCAAAGTCCCTGCCTGGTGTCGTTGCGTTGTCGGAAGTGCTTGGGTTGACGAGGCGCGTTCGCTCGTCTCGGCCATGGTTCCTGCCCTGCTCGGTGGTGCTGCAGAGGACGCTTTGGTCGACGAGACGTGTGTGCTCGTCACGGCCAAAGTCCCTGCCTGGTGTCGTTGCGTTGTCGGAAGTGCTTGGGTCGACGATGCGCGTTCGCTTGTCTCGGCCAAGGTTCCTGTCCTGCTCGGTGGTGCTGCAGAGGACACTTTGGTCGACGAGACGTGTGTGTCCGTCACGGCCAAAGTCCCTTTCTGTCGTCGTTGCGTTGCCGGAAGTGCTTGGGTCGACGCGGCGCGTTCGCTCGTCTCGGCGATGGTTCCTGTCCTACTAGGTGGTGCTGCGGACGACGCTTTGGTCGACGAGACGTGTGTGTCCGTCACGGTCAAAGTCCCTGCCTGGTGTCGTTGCGTTGTCGGAAGAGCTTGGGTCGACGAGGCGCGTTCGCTCGTCTCGGCCAAGGTTCCTGTCCTGCTTGCTGGTGCTGAAGAGGACGCTTTGGTCGACGAGACGTGTGTGCTCGTAACGGCCAAAGTCCCTGCCTGGTGTCGTTGCGTGTTCGTAAGAGCTTGGGTCGACGAGGCGCGTTCGCTCGTCTCGGCCAAGGTTCCTGTCCTGCTTGCTGGTGCTGCAGAGGACGCTTTGGTCGACGAGACGTGTGTGCTCATCACGGCCAAAGTCCCTGCTTGGATTCGTTGCGTTGTCGGGAGCGCTTGGGTCGACTAGGCGCGTTCGCTCGTTTCGGCCAAGGTTCCTGTCCTGCTCGGTGGTGGTGCGGAGGACGCTTTGGTCGACGGGACGTGTGTGTCCGTCACGGCCGAAGTCCCTGCCTGGTGTCGTTGCGTTGTCGGAATCGCTTGGGTCGACGAGGCGCGTTCGCTCGTATCGGCCAAGGATCCTGTCCTGCTTGCTGGTGCTGCAGAGGACGCTTTGGTCGACGAGACGTGTGTGCTCGTCACGGCCAAAGTCCCTGCCTGGTGTCGTTGCGTGTTCGTAAGAGCTTGGGTCGACGAGGCGCGTTCGCTCGTCTCGGCCAAGGTTTCTGTCCTGCTCGGTGGTGCTGCGGACGACGCTTTGGTCGACGAGACGTGTGTGTCCGTCACGGCCAAAGTCCCTGCCTGAAGTCGTTGCGTTGTCGGAAAAGATAAGGTCGACGAGGCGCATTCGCTCGTCTCGGCCAAGGATCCTGTCCTACTCGGTGGTGCTGCGGACGACGCTTTGGTCGACGAGACGTGTGTGTCCGTCACGGCCAAAGTCCCTGCCTGGTGTCGTTGCGTTGTCGGAAAAGATAAGGTCGACGAGGCGCGTTCGCTCGTCTCGGCCAAGGATCCTGTCCTACTCGGTGGTGCTGCGGACGACGCTTTGGTCGACGAGACGTGTGTGTCCGTCACGGCCAAAGTCCCTGCCTGGTGTCGTTGCGTTGTCGGAAGAGCTTGGGTCGACGAGGCGCGTTCGCTCGTCTCGGCCAAGGTTCCTGTCCTGCTCGGTGGTGCTGCAGAGGACACTTTGGTCGACGAGACGTGTGTGTACGTCACGGCCAAGGTCCCTGCCTGGTGTCGTTGCATTGTCGGAATAGCTTGGGTCGACGAGGCGCGTTTGCTCGTCTCGGCCAAGGTTCCTTTCTTGCTTGCTGGTGCTGCAGAGGACGCTTTTGTCGACGAGACGTGTGTGCTCGTCACGGCCAAAGTCCCTGCCTGGTTTCGTTGCGTTGTCGGAAGAGCTTGGGTCGACGAGGCGCGTTCGCTCGTCTCGGCCAAGGTTCCTGTCCTGCTCGGTGGTGTTGCAGAGGAAATTTTGGTCGACGAGACGTGTGTGTACGTCACGGCCAAAGTCCCTGCCTGGTGTCGTTGCGTTGTCGGAAGTGCTTGGGTTGACGCGGCGCGTTCGCTCGTCTCGGCGATGGTTCCTGTCCTACTAGGTGGTGCTGCGGACGACGCTTTGGTCGACGAGACGTGTGTGTCCGTCACGGCCAAAGTCCCTGCCTGGTGTCGTTGCGTTGTCGGAAGAGCTTGGGTCGACGAGGCGCGTTCGCTCGTCTCGGCCAAGGTTCCTGTCCTGCTTGCTGGTGCTGAAGAGGACGCTTTGGTCGACGAGACGTGTGTGCTCGTCACGGCCAAAGTCCCTGCCTGGTGTCGTTGCGTGTTCGTAAGAGCTTGGGTCGACGAGGCGCGTTCGCTCGTCTCGGCCAAGGTTCCTGTCCTGCTTGCTGGTGCTGCAGAGGACGCTTTGGTCGACGAGACGTGTGTGCTCATCACGGCCAAAGTCCCTGCTTGGATTCGTTGCGTTGTCGGGAGCGCTTGGGTCGACTAGGCGCGTTCGCTCGTTTCGGCCAAGGTTCCTGTCCTGCTCGGTGGTGGTGCGGAGGACGCTTTGGTCGACGGGACGTGTGTGTCCGTCACGGCCGAAGTCCCTGCCTGGTGTCGTTGCGTTGTCGGAATTGCTTGGGTCGACGAGGCGCGTTCGCTCGTATCGGCCAAGGATCCTGTCCTACTCGGTGGTGCTGCGGACGACGCTTTGGTCGACGAGACGTGAGTGCTCATCACGGCCAAAGTCCCTGCCTGGTGTCGTTGCGTTATCGGAAGTGCTTGGGTCGACGATGCGCGTTCGCTCGTCTCGGCCAAGGTTCCTGTCCTGCTTGCTGGTGCTGCAGAGGGCGCTTTGGTCGACGAGACGTGTGTGCTCGTCACGGCCAAAGTCCCTGCCTGGCGTCGTTGCGTTGTCGGAAGAGCTTGGGTCGACGAGGCGCGTTCGCTCGTATCGGCCAAGGTTCCTGTCCTGCTCGGTGGTGGTGCGGAGGAAGCTTTGGTCGACGGGACGTGTGTGTCCGTCACGGCCGAAGTCCCTGCCTGGTGTCGTTGCGTTGTCGGAATTGCTTGGGTCGACGAGGCGCGTTTGCTCGTATCGGCCAAGGATCCTGTCCTACTCGGTGGTGCTGCGGACGACGCTTTGGTCGACGAGACGTGAGTGCTCGTCACGGCCAAAGTCCCTGCCTGGTGTCGTTGCGTTGTCGGAAGTGCTTGGGTCGACGATGCGCGTTCGCTCGTCTCGGCCAAGGTTCCTGTCCTGCTTGCTGGTGCTGCAGAGGGTGCTTTGGTCGACGAGACGTGTGTGCTCGTCACGGCCAAAGTCCCTGCCTGGCGTCGTTGCGTTGTCGGAAGAGCTTGGGTCGACGAGGCGCGTTCGCTCGTATCGGCCAAGGTTCCTGTCCTGCTTGCTGGTGCTGCAGAGGACGCTTTGGTCGACGATACGTGTGTGCTCGTCACGGCCAAAGTCCCTGCCTGGTGTCGTCTCGTTGTCGGAAGAGCTTGGGTCGACGAGGCGCGTTCGCTCGTCTCGGCCAAGGTTCCTGTCCTGCTTGCTGGTGCTGCAGAGTACGCTTTGGTCGACGAGACGTGTGTGCTCGTCACGGCCAAAGTCCCTGCCTGGTGTCGTTGCGTTGTCGGAAGAGCTTGGGTCGATGAGGCGCGTTCGCTCGTCTCGGCCACTGTTCCTGTCCTGTTTGCTGGTGCTGCAGAGGACGCTTTGGTCGACGGGACGTGTGCTCGTCACGGCCAAAGTCCCTGCCTGGTGTCGTTGCGTTGTCGGAAGAGCTTGGGTCGACGAGGCGCGTTCGCTCGCCTCGGCCAAGGTTCCTGTCCTGCTCGGTGGTGCTGCAGAGGACACTTTGGTCGACGAGACGTGTGTGTACGTCACGGCCAAAGTCCCTGCCTGGTGTCGTTGCGTTGTCGGAAGAGCTTGGGTCGACGAGGCGCGTTCGCTCGTCTCGGCCAAAGTTCCTGTCCTGCTCGGTAGTGCTGTGGAGGACGCTTTGGTCGACGAGACGTGTGTGTCCGTCACGGCCAAAGTCCCTGCCTGGTGTCGTTGCGTTGTCGGAAGAGCTTGGGTCGACGAGGCGCGTTCGCTCGTCTCGGCCAAGGTTCCTGTCCTGCTCGGTGGTGCTGCGGAGGACGCTTTGGTCGACGAGACGTGTGTGTCCGTCACGGCCAAGGTCCCTGCCTGGTGTCGTTGCGTTGTCGGAAGTGCTTGGGTCGACGAGGCGCGTTCGCTCGTCTCGGCCAAGGTTCCTGTCCTGCTTGCTGGTGCTGCAGAGGACACTTTGGTCGACGAGACGTGTGTGCTCGTCACGGCCAAAGTCCCTGCCTGGTGTCGTTGCGTTGTCGGAAGTGCTTGGGTCGCCGATGCGCGTTCGCTTGTCTCAGCCAAGGTTCCCGTCCTGCTCGGTGGTGCTGCAGAGGACACTTTTGTCGACGAGACGTGTGTGTCCGTCACGGCCAAAGTCCCTGCCTGGTGTCGTTGCGTTGTCGGAAGTGCTTGGGTCGACGAGGCGCGTTCGCTCGTCTCGGCCAAGGTTCCTGTCCTGCTTGCTGGTGTTGCAGAGGACACTTTGGTCGACGAGACGTGTGTGTCCGTCACGGCCAAAGTCCCTGCCTGGTGTCGTTGCGTTGTCGGAAGAGCTTGGGTCGACGAGGCGCGTTCGCTCGTCTCGGCCAAGGTTCCTGTCCTGCTCGGTGGTGCTGCGGAGGACGCTTTGGTCGACGAGACGTGTGTGCTCGTCACGGCCAAAGTCCCTGCCTGGCGTCGTTGCGTTGTCGGAAGAGCTTAGCTCGACGAGGCGCGTTCGCTCGTATCGGCCAAGGTTCCTGTCCTGCTTGCTGGTGCTGCAGAGGACGCTTTGGTCGACGATACGTGTGTGCTCGTCACGGCCAAAGTCCCTGCCTGGTGTCGTCTCGTTGTCGGAAGAGCTTGGGTCGACGAGGCGCGTTCGCTCGTCTCGGCCAAGGTTCCTGTCCTGCTTGCTGGTGCTGCAGAGGACGCTTTGGTCGACGAGACGTGTGTGCTCGTCACGGCCAAAGTCCCTGCCTGGTGTCGTCTCGTTGTCGGAAGAGCTTGGGTCGACGAGGCGCGTTCGCTCGTCTCGGCCAAGGTTCTTGTCCTGCTTGCTGGTGCTGCAGAGGACGCTTTGGTCGACGAGACGTGTGTGCTCGTCACGGCCAAAGTCCCTGCCTGGTGTCGTTGCGTTGTCGGAAGAGCTTGGGTCGACGAGGCGCGTTCGCTCGTCTCGGCCAAGGTTCCTGTCGTGCTTGCTGGTGCTGCAGAGGACGCTTTGGTCGACGAAACGTGTGTGCTCGTCACGGCCAAAGTCCCTTCCTGGTGTCGTTGCGTTGTCGGAAGAGCTTGGGTCGACGAGGCGCGTTCGCTCGTCTCGGCCAAGGTTCCTGTCGTGCTTGCTGGTGCTGCAGAGGACGATTTGGTCGACGAGACGTGTGTGCTCGTCACGGCCAAAGTCCCTGCCTGGTGTCGTTGCGTTGTCGGAAGTGCTTGGGTCGACGAGGCGCGTTCGCTCGTCTCGGCCAAGGTTCCTGTCCTGCTTGCTGGTGCTGCAGAGGACACTTTGGTCGACGAGACGTGTGTGCTCGTCACGGCCAAAGTCCCTGCCTGGTGTCGTTGCGTTGTCGGAAGAGCTTGGGTCGACGAGGCGCGTTCGCTCGTCTCGGCCAAGGTTCCTGTCCTGCTCGGTGGTGCTGCGGAGGACGCTTTGGTCGACGAGACGTGTGTGCTCGTCACGGCCAAAGTCCCTGCCTGGCGTCGTTGCGTTGTCGGAAGAGCTTGGGTCGACGAGGCGCGTTCGCTCGTCTCGGCCAAGGTTCCTGTCCTGCTTGCTGGTGCTGCAGAGGACGCTTTGGTCAACGAGACGTGTGTGCTCATCACGGCCAAAGTCCCTGCTTGGATTCGTTGCGTTGTCGGAAGAGCTTGGGTCGACTAGGCGCGTTCGCTCGTCTCGGCCATGGTTCCTGTCCTGCTCGGTGGTGCTGCAGAGGACGCTTTGGTCGACGAGACGTTTGTGCTCGTCACGGCTAAAGTCCCTGCCTGGTGTCGTTGCGTTGTCGGAAGAGCTTGGGTCGACGAGGCGCGTTCGCTCGTCTCGGCCAAGGTTCCTGTCCTGCTCGGTGGTGCTGCGGAGGACGCTTTGGTCGACGAGACGTGTGTGTCCGTCACGGCCAAATTCCCTGCCTGGTGTCGTTGCGTTGTCGGAATTGCTTGGGTCGACGAGGCGCGTTCGCTCGTCTCGGCCAAGGATCCTGTCCTACTCGGTGGTGCTGCGGACGACGCTTTGGTCGACGAGACGTGTGTGCTCGTCACGGCCAAAGTCCCTGCCTGGTGTCGTTGCGTTGTCGGAAGAGCTTGGGTCGACGAGGCGCGTTCGCTCGTCTCGGCAAAGGTTCCTGTCCTGCTTGCTGGTGCTGCAGAGGACGCTTTGGTCGACGAAACGTGTGTGCTCGTCACGGCCAAAGTCCCTTCCTGGTGTCGTTGCGTTGTCGGAAGAGCTTGGGTCGACGAGGCGCGTTCGCTCGTCTCGGCCAAGGTTCCTGTCGTGCTTGCTGGTGCTGCAGAGGACAATTTGGTCGACGAGACGTGTGTGCTCGTCACGGCCAAAGTCCCTGCCTGGTGTCGTTGCGTTGTCGGAAGAGCTTGGGTCGACGAGGCGCGTTCGCTCGTCTCGGCCAAGGTTCCTGTCCTGCTTGCTGGTGCTGCAGAGGACGCTTTGGTGGACGAGACGTGTGTGCTCGTCACGGCCAAAGTCCCTGCCTGGTGTCGTTGCGTTGTCGGAAGAGCTTGGGTCGACGAGGCGCGTTCGCTCGTCTCGGCCAAGGTTCCTGTCCTGCTTGCTGGTGCTGCAGAGGACGCTTTGGTGGACGAGACGTGTGTGCTCGTCACGGCCAAAGTCCCTGCCTGGTGTCGTTGCGTTGTCGGAAGAGCTTGGGTCGACGAGGCGCGTTCGCTCGTCTCGGCAAAGGTCCCTGTCCTGCTTGCTGGTGCTGCAGAGGACGCTTTGGTCGACGAGACGTGTGTGCTCGTCACGGCCAAAGTCCCTGCCTGGTGTCGTTGCGTTGTCGGAAGAGCTTGGGTCGACGAGGCGCGTTCGCTCGTCTCGGCCAAGGTTCCTGTTCTGCTCGGTAGTGCTGCGGAGGACGCTTTGGTCGACGAGACGAGTGTGTCCGTCACGGCCAAAGTCCCTGCCTGGTGTCGTTGCGTTGTCGGAAGTGCTTGGGTTGACGAGGCGCGTTCGCTCGTCTCGGCCAAAGTTCCTGTCGTTCTCGGTGGTGCTGCAGAGGACACTTTGGTCGACAAGACTTGTGTGTCCGTCAGGGCCGAAGTCCCTGCCTGGTGTCGTTGCGTTGTCGGAAGTGCTTGGGTCGACGAGGCGCGTTCGCTCGTCTCGGCCATGGTTCCTGTCCTGCTCGGTGGTGCTGCAGAGGACACTTTGGTCGAAGAGACGTGTGTGTCCGTCACGGCCAAAGTCCCTGCCTGGTGTCGTTGCGTTGTCGGAAGTGCTTGGGTCGACGAGGCGCGTTCGCTCGTCTCGGCCATGGTTCCTGTCCTGCTCGGTGGTGCTGCAGAGGACACTTTGGTCGACGAGACGTGTGTGTCCGTCACGGCCAAAGTCCCTGCCTGGTGTCGTTGCGTTGTCGGAAGAGCTTGGGTCGACGAGGCGCGTTCGCTCGTCTCGGCCAAAGTTCCTGTCGTGCTCGGTGGTGCTGCAGAGGACACTTTGGTCGACAAGACGTGTGTGTCCGTCACGGCCAAAGTCCCTGCCTGGTGTCGTTGCGTTGTCAGAAGTGGTTGGGCCGACGAGGCGCGTTCGCTCGTCTCGGCCATGGTTGCTGTCCTGCTCGGTGGTGCTGCAGAGGACACTTTGGTCGACGAGACGTGTGTGCTCGTCACGGCCAAAGTCCCTGCCTGGTGTCGTTGCGTTGTCGGAAGAGCTTGGGTCGACGAGGCGCGTTCGCTCGTCTCGGCCAAGGTTCCTGTCGTGCTTGCTGGTGCTGCAGAGGACGCTTTGGTCGACGAAACGTGTGTGCTCGTCACGGCCAAAGTCCCTTCCTGGTGTCGTTGCGTTGTCGGAAGAGCTTGGGTCGACGAGGCGCGTTCGCTCGTCTCGGCCAAGGTTCCTGTCGTGCTTGCTGGTGCTGCAGAGGACGATTTGGTCGACGAGACGTGTGTGCTCGTCACGGCCAAAGTCCCTGCCTGGTGTCGTTGCGTTGTCGGAAGTGCTTGGGTCGACGAGGCGCGTTCGCTCGTCTCGGCCAAGGTTCCTGTCCTGCTTGCTGGTGCTGCAGAGGACACTTTGGTCGACGAGACGTGTGTGCTCGTCACGGCCAAAGTCCCTGCCTGGTGTCGTTGCGTTGTCGGAAGAGCTTGGGTCGACGAGGCGCGTTCGCTCGTCTCGGCCAAGGTTCCTGTCCTGCTCGGTGGTGCTGCGGAGGACGCTTTGGTCGACGAGACGTGTGTGCTCGTCACGGCCAAAGTCCCTGCCTGGCGTCGTTGCGTTGTCGGAAGAGCTTGGGTCGACGAGGCGCGTTCGCTCGTCTCGGCCAAGGTTCCTGTCCTGCTTGCTGGTGCTGCAGAGGACGCTTTGGTCAACGAGACGTGTGTGCTCATCACGGCCAAAGTCTCTGCTTGGATTCGTTGCGTTGTCGGAAGAGCTTGGGTCGACTAGGCGCGTTCGCTCGTCTCGGCCATGGTTCCTGTCCTGCTCGGTGGTGCTGCAGAGGACGCTTTGGTCGACGAGACGTTTGTGCTCGTCACGGCTAAAGTCCCTGCCTGGTGTCGTTGCGTTGTCGGAAGAGCTTGGGTCGACGAGGCGCGTTCGCTCGTCTCGGCCAAGGTTCCTGTCCTGCTCGGTGGTGCTGCGGAGGACGCTTTGGTCGACGAGACGTGTGTGTCCGTCACGGCCAAATTCCCTGCCTGGTGTCGTTGCGTTGTCGGAATTGCTTGGGTCGACGAGGCGCGTTCGCTCGTCTCGGCCAAGGATCCTGTCCTACTCGGTGGTGCTGCGGACGACGCTTTGGTCGACGAGACGTGTGTGCTCGTCACGGCCAAAGTCCCTGCCTGGTGTCGTTGCGTTGTCGGAAGAGCTTGGGTCGACGAGGCGCGTTCGCTCGTCTCGGCAAAGGTTCCTGTCCTGCTTGCTGGTGCTGCAGAGGACGCTTTGGTCGACGAAACGTGTGTGCTCGTCACGGCCAAAGTCCCTTCCTGGTGTCGTTGCGTTGTCGGAAGAGCTTGGGTCGACGAGGCGCGTTCGCTCGTCTCGGCCAAGGTTCCTGTCGTGCTTGCTGGTGCTGCAGAGGACGATTTGGTCGACGAGACGTGTGTGCTCGTCACGGCCAAAGTCCCTGCCTGGTGTCGTTGCGTTGTCGGAAGAGCTTGGGTCGACGAGGCGCGTTCGCTCGTCTCGGCCAAGGTTCCTGTCCTGCTTGCTGGTGCTGCAGAGGACGCTTTGGTGGACGAGACGTGTGTGCTCGTCACGGCCAAAGTCCCTGCCTGGTGTCGTTGCGTTGTCGGAAGAGCTTGGGTCGACGAGGCGCGTTCGCTCGTCTCGGCCAAGGTTCCTGTCCTGCTTGCTGGTGCTGCAGAGGACGCTTTGGTGGACGAGACGTGTGTGCTCGTCACGGCCAAAGTCCCTGCCTGGTGTCGTTGCGTTGTCGGAAGAGCTTGGGTCGACGAGGCGCGTTCGCTCGTCTCGGCCAAGGTCCCTGTCCTGCTTGCTGGTGCTGCAGAGGACGCTTTGGTCGACGAGACGTGTGTGCTCGTCACGGCCAAAGTCCCTGCCTGGTGTCGTTGCGTTGTCGGAAGAGCTTGGGTCGACGAGGCGCGTTCGCTCGTCTCGGCCAAGGTTCCTGTTCTGCTCGGTAGTGCTGCGGAGGACGATTTGGTCGACGAGACGAGTGTGTCCGTCACGGCCAAAGTCCCTGCCTGGTGTCGTTGCGTTGTCGGAAGTGCTTGGGTTGACGAGGCGCGTTCGCTCGTCTCGGCCAAAGTTCCTGTCGTTCTCGGTGGTGCTGCAGAGGACACTTTGGTCGACAAGACTTGTGTGTCCGTCAGGGCCGAAGTCCCTGCCTGGTGTCGTTGCGTTGTCGGAAGTGCTTGGGTCGACGAGGCGCGTTCGCTCGTCTCGGCCATGGTTCCTGTCCTGCTCGGTGGTGCTGCAGAGGACACTTTGGTCGAAGAGACGTGTGTGTCCGTCACGGCCAAAGTCCCTGCCTGGTGTCGTTGCGTTGTCGGAAGTGCTTGGGTCGACGAGGCGCGTTCGCTCGTCTCGGCCATGGTTCCTGTCCTGCTCGGTGGTGCTGCAGAGGACACTTTGGTCGACGAGACGTGTGTGTCCGTCACGGCCAAAGTCCCTGCCTGGTGTCGTTGCGTTGTCGGAAGAGCTTGGGTCGACGAGGCGCGTTCGCTCGTCTCGGCCAAAGTTCCTGTCGTGCTCGGTGGTGCTGCAGAGGACACTTTGGTCGACAAGACGTGTGTGTCCGTCACGGCCAAAGTCCCTGCCTGGTGTCGTTGCGTTGTCAGAAGTGGTTGGGCCGACGAGGCGCGTTCGCTCGTCTCGGCCATGGTTGCTGTCCTGCTCGGTGGTGCTGCAGAGGACACTTTGGTCGACGAGACGTGTGTGCTCGTCACGGCCAAAGTCCCTGCCTGGTGTCGTTGCGTTGTCGGAAGAGCTTGGGTCGACGAGGCGCGTTCGCTCGTCTCGGCCAAGGTTCCTGTCGTGCTTGCTGGTGCTGCAGAGGACGCTTTGGTCGACGAGACGTGTGTGCTCTTCACGGCCAAAGTCCCTGCCTGGTGTCGTTGCGTTGTCGGAAGAGCTTGGGTCGACGAGGCGCGTTCGCTCGTCTCGGCCAAGGTTCCTGTCCTGCTTGCTGGTGCTGCAGAGGACGCTTTGGTCGACGAGACGTGTGTGCTCGTCACGGCCAAAGTCCCTTCCTAGTGTCGTTGCGTTGTCGGAAGAGCTTGGGTCGACGAGGCGCGTTCGCTCGTCTCGGCCAAGGTTCCTGTCGTGCTTGCTGGTGCTGCAGAGGACGCTTTGGTCGACGAGACGTGTGTGCTCGTCACGGCCAAAGTCCCTGCCTGGTGTCGTTGCGTTGTCGGAAGAGCTTGGGTCGACAAGGCGCGTTCGCTCGTCTCGGCCAAGGTTCCTGTCCTGCTCGGTGGTGCTGCGGAGGACGCTTTGGTCGACGAGACGTGTGTGTCCTTCACGGCCAAATTCCCTGCCTGGTGTCGTTGCGTTGTCGGAATTGCTTGGGTCGACGAGGCGCGTTCGCTCGTCTCGGCCAAGGTTCCTGTCCTGCTCGGTGGTGCTGCGGAGGACGCTTTGGTCGACGAGACGTGTGTGCTCGTCACGGCCAAAGTCCCTGCCTGGTGTCGTTGCGTTTTCGGAAGAGCTTGGGTCGACGAGGCGCGTTCGCTCGTCTCGGCCAAGGTTCCTGTCCTGCTTGCTGTTGCTGCAGAGGACGCTTTGGTCGACGAGACGTGTGTGCTCGTCACGGCCAAAGTCCCTGCCTGGTGTCGTTGCGTTATCGGAAGAGCTTGGGTCGACGAGGCGCGTTCGCTCGTCTCGGCCAAGGTTCTTGTCCTGCTCGGTGGTGCTGCGGAGGACGCTTTGGTCGACGAGACGTGTGTGCTCGTCACGGCAAAAGTCCCTGCCTGGAGCCGTTGCGTTGTCGGAAGAGCTTGGGTCGACGAGGCGCGTTCGCTCGTCTCGGCCAAGGTTCCTGTCCTGCTCGGTGGTGCTGCGGACGACGCTTTGGTCAACGAGACGTGTGTGCTCGTCACGGCCAAAGTCCCTGCCTGGTGTCGTTGGCTTGTCGGAAGAGCTTGGGTCGACGAGGCGCGTTCGCTCGTCTCGGCCAAGGTTCCTGTCCTGCTCGGTAGTGCTGCGGAGGACGCTTCGGTAGACGAGACGTGTGTGTCCGTCACGGCCAAAGTCCCTGCCTGGTGTCGTTGCGTTGTCGTAAGTGTTTGGGTCGACGAGGCGCGTTCGCTCGTCTCGGCCAAGGTTCCTGTCCTGCTCGGTGGTGCTGCGGAGGACGCTTTGGTCGACGGGACGTGTGTGCTCGTCACGGCCAAAGTCCCTGCCTGGTGTCGTTGCGTTGTCGGAAGAGCTTGGGTCGACGAGGCTCGTTCGCTCGTCTCGGCCAAGGTTCCTGTCCTGCTCGGTGGTGCTGCGGAGGACGCTTTGGTCGACGAGACGTGTGTGTCCGTCACGGCCAAAGTCCCTGCCTGGTGTCGTTGCGTTGTCGGAAGAGCTTGGGTCGACGAGGCGCGTTCGCTCGTCTCGGCCAAGGTTCCTGTCCTGCTTGCTGGTGCTGCAGAGGACACTTTGGTCGACGAGACGTGTGTGCTCGTCACGGCCAAAGTCCCTGCCTGGTGTCGTTGCGTTGTCGGAAGAGCTTGGGTCGACGAGGCGCGTTCGCTCGTCTCGGCCAAGGTTCCTGTCCTGCTCGGTAGTGCTGCGGAGGACGCTTTGGACGACGAGACGTGTGTGTCCGTCACGGCCAAAGTCCCTGCCTGGTGTCGTTGCGTTGTCGGAAGTGCTTGGGTCGACGAGGCGCGTTCGCTCGTCTCGGCCAAAGTTCCTGTCGTGCTCGGTGGTGCTGCAGAGGACACTTTGGTCGACGAGACGTGTGTGTCCGTCACGGCCAAAGTCCCTGCCTGGTGTCGTTGCGTTGTCGGAAGTGCTTGGGTCGACGAGGCGCGTTCGCTCGTCTCGGCCATGGTTCCTGTCCTGCTCGGTGGTGCTGCAGAGGACGCTTTGGTCGACGAGACGTTTGTGCTCGTCACGGCCAAAGTCCCTGCCTGGTGTCGTTGCGTTGTCGGAAGAGCTTGGGTCGACGAGGCGCGTTCGCTCGTCTCGGCCAAGGTTCCTGTCCTGCTCGGTGGTGCTGCGGAGGACGCTTTGGTCGACGAGACGTGTGTGTCCGTCACGGCCAAATTCCCTGCCTGGTGTCGTTGCGTTGTCGGAATTGCTTGGGTCGACGAGGCGCGTTCGCTCGTCTCGGCCAAGGATCCTGTCCTACTCGGTGGTGCTGCGGACGACGCTTTGGTCGACGAGACGTGTGTGTCCGTCACGGCCAAAGTCCCTGCCTGGTGTCGTTGCGTTGTCGGAAGAGCTTGGGTCGACGAGGCGCGTTCGCTCGTCTCGGCCAAAGTTCCTGTCGTGCTCGGTGGTGCTGCAGAGGACACTTTGGTCGACGAGACGTGTGTGCTCGTCACGGCCAAAGTCCCTGCCTTGTATCGTTGCGTTGTCGGAAGAGCTTGGGTCGACGAGGCGCGTTCGCTCGTCTCGGCCAAGGTTCCTGTCCTGCTTGCTGGTGCTGCAGAGGACGCTTTGGTCGACGAGACGTGTGTGCTCGTCACGGCCAAAGTCCCTGCCTGGTGTCGTTGCGTTGTCGGAAGAGCTTGGGTCGACGAGGCGCGTTCGCTCGTCTCGGCCAAGGTTCCTGTCCTGCTTGCTGGTGCTGCAGAGGACGCTTTGGTCGACGAGACGTGTGTGCTCGTCACGGCCAAAGTCCCTGCCTGGTGTCGTTGCGTTGTCGGAAGAGCTTGGGTCGACAAGGCGCGTTCGCTCGTCTCGGCCAAGGTTCCTGTCCTGCTCGGTGGTGCTGCAGAGGACACTTTGGTCGAAGAGACGTGTGTGTCCGTCACGGCCAAAGTCCCTGCCTGGTGTCGTTGCGTTGTCGGAAGTGCTTGGGTCGACGAGGCGCGTTCGCTCGTCTCGGCCATGGTTGCTGTCCTGCTCGGTGGTGCTGCAGAGGACACTTTGGTCGACGAGACGTGTGTGCTCGTCACGGCCAAAGTCCCTGCCTGGTGTCGTTGCGTTGTCGGAAGAGCTTGGGTCGACGAGGCGCGTTCGCTCGTCTCGGCCAAGGTTCCTGTCGTGCTTGCTGGTGCTGCAGAGGACGCTTTGGTCGACGAGACGTGTGTGCTCTTCACGGCCAAAGTCCCTGCCTGGTGTAAATATAACTTCCAGAGATAGGGATTTTAAAGAAAAGACATCCGTCATTTCTGATATAATTTTATTGAAATGAATCTTTTGTATGTTTCTTAAATTCTACTTGGCTGAGGGCCAGCGTAGCTGCGCCGCCAGCAACGCCGGCAGCGGAGCGGCCGCATTTATATGTTTGTTATATATGCCCAGCGCTGTTGATAGCGGGGGGGCGCGAGGGGAAGATCCACATGCTTGTGTGGATCATATTCAAGTGCCGTCGGCTATGCTATACATGCCGACGCTGCACTAATGTAGTACCAGGCATATATGTGTGATCGTATTTCGTCGCACTGAATATGCCTGGGAATGTTTATTGCATAAACACTGCAACAAAGTGTTACAGTGTGTTCCCTTTTAAGTACTCTTGGTACAGTGGGTATTGGCTATATATATGCATACTACATCTCCCTCCTTTTGAAAAATAACGTAATATTTATGAAGTTATTTTATAATTTTAATATGATAGTTATTTAGAAAAATATATTTAGAAAAATTTTTTTTTTTTTTTAATTAAATGAATTTAATACTAATACATACATATATATCCCATAGTTCAAAAAAAAATTTTTTTTTTTCTTTTTTTTTTTGTTTTAGTAAAGAAAATTAAAAAGATTTGATATATTCCTATAGATATACTTATGTATGGCCATACTAATTCTATCTATGAGTAAAAAAGTTTTAGTCTATCCTTATGTACTTTTTGTTTTTTGTCTTTTATATTTGAAATTGTTATATTATCATTTTCTCCTATACTATCTACCTTATATGGTCCAGTATATTTAAAATCTAACTTATGACCTGTTTCATTTTTCAATAAAACCTTATCTCCTACTGCTATTTCTAAATCTTTTATTTTCGAGTCATATATAATTTTATTTCTTCTCTTATTCTCCTCGAGCATAGTTCTTGCTCTTTTATAAGCTATTTCTAACCTATATTTACTCTCTTTAGAGTAATCTTCTATGTTATATATAGGTGCTATATTATCTATACTATAAAATTTTGTTGGTATATTTGGTGTTCTACCGAATACCAATTCATATGGACAATAATTATGTGTTATTGATGGTGTAGTGTTGAAGCAGAAGACAAAATATTGGAGCCATACGTCCCAATCAGTCTTATCAACCGATATGTATGAACGTATGTACTCATTAAAAGTTCTATGACTTCTTTCTACTGTTCCTACTGTCTGGTGGTGGTGCGCTGTTGACGTTATGTTTTCTATTTTTAGATATTTACATAAGTCGTTAATGATTGAATTTTTATATTCTGTACCCATGTCCGTGATGAACGTCTTCATTGGACCGTACTTCAGAATAAATTTTTCAAAGATAGCTTTTGCTACCGTATTTGCGCTTTTATTTGATATTGGGATGGCAACTAGATATTTTGTTAAGTCACAGATTAAAGTGACTGCATATTCGTTGCCATTTTCTGATCTTGGTAATGGACCTATTGTATCCACTATCACTCTGTCAAAAGCATGTACAGGTGTATCAGTTATTGTTAATGGAGGTTTAGTATGCGTAGTTATTTTCGCTTTTTGGCATTTTGGACATTTTCGTATGTACTTGGTTATATCGCGAGTTAAACCTTTCCAGAAATAATATCTTTTGA
Organism: Drosophila helvetica; assembly: GCA_963969585.1. Taxonomy (NCBI): domain Eukaryota; kingdom Metazoa; phylum Arthropoda; class Insecta; order Diptera; family Drosophilidae; genus Drosophila; species Drosophila helvetica. The sequence continues at coordinate 23,320,460 of OZ018402.1, read as the reverse complement.
CCTTGGCCAAGGTTTTTGTTATGCCTGTATGTCCTCCTTGTATGGGATCGTCATGGTATGTAAACAGTATAGCTTCTTTTTCTTTCTCCTTATTTATTTGGGTCACCGGCTTGAGTAGCGCTACTCTTAATGATTTTAGTATCTTATTGCCCATTATTTTAAAAGATTCTATTGAAATAGTTTCAAAGATCTTATCGCTCGGTGCCATCTTGAGTTGGCTAATTTTTAGTATACCGGCTTGTAATTCAAGCCTTTGGAAGAACTGACCTAAATCGAGAATTCCGTTGGTGTACATATTGCCAACATCAATTCTTGCTATAACTTTTTTTCCATGTTTTAGCAAACATTTTGAATCTGTTATTCGCAAGGTCACTACCTTTCGTACTTCGTCATTTACAATGACTTCATATACGTTGGGCTGAGAAGCTTTATTTAGAGTTTGCCTAGGCAATTCTAATTTTTCTGTTCCTGCGCAGGAATTTTTCTGTTTACTTTGGTTTCTGGTAGTGACTTTTAGTATTGTTCCTGTTTTGTGTATTTCTTGTAAATCTTTGATGGTTATTCTTGATAACGCATCTGCTACATAATTATCTTTTCCCTTTAGATACTCGACTGTGAAGTCATATTCCTCTAATTCGAGCCGCATGCGTGTAAGTTTTGAGCTAGGATTGACCATTGAAAATAAGTATGTTAGTGGTCTGTGGTCCGTTTTCACTGTAAAGTGTTTTCCATAAATATATGGTCGAAAATGAGTAATTGCCCAATGAATTGCTGCTAATTCTTGTTCTGTTGTACTTTTGTTACTTTCGCCCTTGGTGAATGTTCTGGACGCGTATGCAATTGGAAGTTGGAGATCTTTATGGTTTTGAGTTAAAACCGCTCCACACGCTTGCTTACTTGCATCCGTTATTATACAAAATTCTTTTGTGAAGTCTGGGTATTGTAACAAAGTTGGTTTGATGAGTTGCTCTTTTAAGTGTAAAAATGCATTTTGGCATTCATCTGACCACTCAAATGGAACATTCTTTTTACATAATCTGGTTATGTGCCGGGAATAGTCGGCGAAGTTTCTAATAAAACGTCTGTAATAATTGCAGAATGCAACGAATCTTCTAGCGCTGTCCGCGTCGTGCGGGACTGGATAATTTTTGATGACGTCATATTTCTTGTCATCTGGCAAGATTCCTTTATCAGTGCATTTATGGCCGAGAAAGGTCACTTCATGCATGAAAAATGAACATTTTTGTGGATGTAATTTTAGGTTGTGTTTTTTACATACCTCAAAAATATCTTGTAAGTTTTTGAGCATATGTTTTTCGGAACAACCAATGACTATAAGATCGTCCATATATAGGAATGCTTGCGAAGCTTCAAGTCCAGAGAATGCAATAGTCATCATTCTCTGAAATGAATTTGGCGCTATTTTTAAACCAAATGGTAATCGCGTGAAGCGATATGAGCCATCGCTCGTTGAAAAAGACGTTATATTACGTGAACTTTCTTCTAGTTCAATTTGATGAAAACCTGACATTAAGTCAAGGCATGAGAAATATTTTGCTCTACCTAGTTGATCCAAAATGTCATCAATTCTAGGTAGTGGGAATTTATCTGACAAGAGTTTCTTATTTATTTGACGATAGTCAACTACTAATCGCCATTTCTTTTGTTCAGTGCCCGGAAGGGCTTTCTTTGGTACAAGTAATAGTGGGCTGTTATATTCTGATACGGACGGTTCGACTATTTTGTCGTCTATTAATTTTCCTACTTGCTTCTGGATCTCTGTAACTTGGCTATGCGGGCTTCGATAGTTTTTGATGTATACTGGTTCGTCATCCTTCAATCTCAATTTTTGTTTATAAAAATTATTTGTTGTTATTGATTCGGTGTCAAGCCCGAATATGTCACTATATTTGGAACATAATTCCGTTAATGGTTGTTTGAATGGAGCTGGAAAATTCTTTTTGAGCTGAGCTAGGACAGTTTGTTCCCTGATTTTAGAAGTTGTTTGAACTACATTGTAATTCGAAAGTGGTTCATATTTTAAATTATTTATATTAATTAATTGGTCGGTACTGGTCGTATTCAGTAATCGGACAAACGCATTTTGCGTGGTTGCAACTGTGTTTGCAACAAAAATACCAGTTTGGATTTCCTGGTTTGGAATTAGAACATTATCTTCACTTGAAGTTAGTTCTATTTTTCGAATAACTTGTGATCTTGCTGGTAGAAGTATTGTATTGTTACCAGAACTGTATGTTATTGGAACATAAATGTGAATGTTTATATTGTTTGGTCGTATTATAAACCAGTCTTCTGAAGGTTTTAGATCAATTTGACAATTTAATGCTTTTATAAAATCAATCCCTATTATTCCATCACATGGGATTGCGAAATTTTTGTTTACTAAATGGAAATTGTGAGGAATTATGTATTTATCTGTCTGTAGCTCTATTGGTGCCTAGGGATTTTATAATACCTTCACCTATGCCTTGAATATCTATTTTACTATTTATTTGTATGTCGTTGAAGACATCTGAAGTTTCTTTTATTAGCGATATGTTCGCTCCTGTATCTACTAGGAATGTTAGATGTTTTCCTGTATTGGCATTGTTAAATGACACGAAAATGTTAAGATTGAGATTGATGGTTTGAACCTTTGCTTTTAATAGTTTGGAGTATCTAAAGGAGTTTGGGAGTTTCCCGAAGCCGTCTGGGTAACACGGACATTATTGTTGTGTCCTCTGTTCCCATTTCTGACGTAGTTTTGGTTGTTATGGGATGTGCCGTTACCACGGTTATTTCCTCTATAATTACCACGACCTCTATAATTATTTGGCTGATAATTGTTATTGTAATTGAAGTTCCTGTTTGAATTGCTGTTATTGTAGTAACCACGACCATTTTCTCTACCTCGATAGTTACTTCGGTAGTTACTACCGCGATAAGCTTGTCCTCTACGCGTGTACAATATTGAATTAGCATTGCCAGTCATCTCAGTACTACATTGTATATACTTTGCGACGGCGTCGTTCATGGTCGTAAAGTTACCTGCTTCTAAAATGGTTTTTAGTTTACCATGCTCACAATTTTTAACCATTGTGCTAATGGCTTCTTTTGTACTGAATTTATCGGCATGTTCGGCTGGTAGTCCTTCATCGATGTACGAAGCTTCAAGTAGCTTTCGCAAATTATCGATTTCTGTGGTAAATTGGGTTGCAGTATTTCCTTTTTGGCATACTTTTGCCAATTTTGCTTTGACTACGTCAGACGTTTCACCGACTATAGTGTCTTGTAATTTCTTTATAATTTCATTTATTGTTGTAAGTTCTTGAACTTTGTACAGTGTTGATCCTATAATCTTTGATTTTATTACTTCGATTGCTAAAGATTCATAAGGGCCTTTTGTTAGGTTAACTAATTTAATCGCTGTTATGAATCGCTGCAAATGAAGTTTTTGTCCGTTAAATTCAGGTATGGCGTGCGAAATATCTTTGATATATGCCCGTTGGGCAATTGTGTCGTCTGCCATTCTGATGTGTTTTTGTTCTATCACACTATTCAGTGAATCGGAATCAGACAATTCTTGATCTTGATATTGTGGTACTGTTAATACAGCTTGGATCGTTAGATCGTGTAGATCTTTTTCTTCCACTTCTGTTTCTTGATCAATTGATTCAACTTCTCGGTCAAGTTCTTGAGTTTGACTTGTTCCGGGTTGTTCTATGTCTATTGTCAATGGAGTATTCAAAACTGTTGGAATTGAAATATCCAAATTGAATTTCCTTTGAATCGATATCAAATTTGATCGAAGTCTGATCAAAAATTTTGATACCTGCGACCAATTTTGTTCTTTTATGCGTTCTCTATTTTCATGTATTAGTGTACGTGCCTCGTTGAAACACTCAACTAATATGGTCGCATGCCTATTCACTGTAGCTCTTTGTATTGTCCTATTTTGTGTAAGTGATTTGTATGATTTGTCAAATCTACTTTTATTTTCTTCTAATGATTTGTAAATTTCCTGCCATTCCATTCTTGGTTTTAAGTTTTAAATATTGCAAAGTCAATTACTCTGCCCAGTATCGAATGTTCATTTATTACTGATTTTACTACAATACCTGGAATGGTAGTTAACACAATTGCTTTTTGTGTTTTTGAACAGTCTATTAAGGGCGAAAATTCTAAATGAAATGTACTCATGTACATATATTCGAGCTCTAATATGCTCCTTGGGGTCGTTGAGACCAATTGTAAAATTCTGTTTTTAAAATTTGGGTCCCTGTTATAAACATTCCTAATTGCGTTTAGAGTTGTCATTTTATTTTTCCCTTTCAAATTCTATATTTTGTCCAAATCATTAGCCTTACTCAAATATTTCTTTTTAAGGCATTTATTGTGCAGCTTATAAATTTTGAAAAAGACGTTAGCACACAAAATAACAACAATTATTATCAACAGGGTATTAGTAAAGCCTAAATCAATTTCTTTTGATTCTACTTTATTAATTACATTTGCAGTGGAATCCACTGTCTTGGTGTCTACTAAACCCATGTTGGTGACAATCCCTGTTTCTCTATGAAAAAGTATGCCATTTATATATGGCTTATTTTTGGTGTCATTTCCTAACTTACTTATAGTATTGTCTTTCATTCATATTAGTTTTTGAGATGCTTTAAATATATTTTTTTTTTTTTTTTTTTTTTTATTGTTTTTGAAAATATGAAGATAGAGTGTTAGGGCATAGGGCTGATTTACATTGGTTTTTTTTTTTTTTTTTTTTTTTTTTTTTTTTTTTTTTATCAGTCCTATGTTTTTAGTGAAAGCCTAACAGATATTAGTAGTTTACAAGCAGCGTGTTACGCATCGACTTGTGGGTAGAAGTTTAAATTATTGGCAATTCAGGCATTGGCAAAATGCAGCCTTTATTGCGTTACTTTGCATCGCAAAGTTTGTTGTTGAGTTCCTCCAGTTGGGTTTTCAATTTTTCCTGGTCCTCGTTGATTTTTTCTGTCCGTAGTAGGTCTTTGACCAACCTACGTTCCCGGAGCAGTTTAATTCGCTTCCCTCCCCGCTTTTTCTTTGGCTTGGGCTGTTGCGGCTGTTGGCGTGCCCGGTACTCAGCTATTGTGAGTGGGCGTGGTCCATCGGTTGGACAAGCCTCCAGAGCCTCCTGTAGGCTTGGCTTGTCCCTTTGCTCGAGGGGAGCAGCGTTTATTAAATCTGATTCCAGATTGGCATCCACCGGTGGCGTAAGAGGCGTTAGGCCTCTCACGCGAATTTATTTTTCGGCTGCTGATGTCCTGGGCCTCTGGGCTCAGGCGGTTCCGGTGCCGGTCATCGCACAGGTATTCGTCGTACGCTCTATGTAGCGCTGTCGGTGCCTTTTCAGGTCTTTATCTTCTTTTATGTCAGCACGCTTCTTGTTTAATTTTTTTTTTTTTTTTTTATGAAAATCCAGTAATTTATTAGAGGCAATTTAAACGTGAAATTTGGATACGCAGGATTATTTTTGGCTCTCACTGTTCACGGTCATTTGGAAGTGTATTTTAAATGCACATTTTCTTTTGTTTTTATTGGACGATTTGATTTTCAGCTGATAAAAATTACATTTGGAAGTGTATTTGGAAGTGTATTTTAAATGCACATTTTCTTTTGTTTTTGCGTGAAAACCGTTTTTGCAGAATTATTTATTTTTTTTTTTTCTTTTTGGTCCTGTCACGGTCGCCATGTAAATATAACTTCCAGAGATAGGGATTTTAAAGAAAAGACATCCGTCATTTCTGATATAATTTTATTGAAATGAATCTTTTGTATGTTTCTTAAATTCTACTTGGCTGAGGGCCAGCGTAGCTGCGCCGCCAGCAACGCCGGCAGCGGAGCGGCCGCATTTATATGTTTGTTATATATGCCCAGCGCTGTTGATAGCGGGGGGGCGCGAGGGGAAGATCCACATGCTTGTGTGGATCATATTCAAGTGCCGTCGGCTATGCTATACATGCCGACGCTGCACTAATGTAGTACCAGGCATATATGTGTGATCGTATTTCGTCGCACTGAATATGCCTGGGAATGTTTATTGCATAAACACTGCAACAAAGTGTTACAGTGTGTTCCCTTTTAAGTACTCTTGGTACAGTGGGTATTGGCTATATATATGCATACTACACTGGTGTCGTTGCGTTGTCGGAAGAGCTTGGGTCGACGAGGCGCGTTCGCTCGTCTCGGCCAAGGTTCCTGTCCTGCTTGCTGGTGCTGCAGAGGACGCTTTGGTCGACGAGACGTGTGTGCTCGTCACGGCCAAAGTCCCTGCCTGGTGTCGTTGCGTTGTCGGAAGTGCTTGGGTCGACGAGGCGCGTTCGCTCGTCTCGGCCATGGTTCCTGTCCTGCTCGGTGGTGCTGCAGAGGACACTTTGGTCGAAGAGACGTGTGTGTCCGTCACGGCCAAAGTCCCTGCCTGGTGTCGTTGCGTTGTCGGAAGTGCTTGGGTCGACGAAGCGCGTTCGCTCGTCTCGGCCATGGTTGCTGTCCTGCTCGGTGGTGCTGCAGAGGACACTTTGGTCGACGAGACGTGTGTGTCCGTCACGGCCAAAGTCCCTGCCTGGTGTCGTTGCGTTGTCGGAAGTGCTTGGGTCGACGAGGCGCGTTCGCTCGTCTCGGCCATGGTTGCTGTCCTGCTCGGTGGTGCTGCAGAGGACACTTTGGTCGACGAGACGTGTGTGCTCGTCACGGCCAAAGTCCCTGCCTGGTGTCGTTGCGTTGTCGGAAGAGCTTGGGTCGACGAGGCGCGTTCGCTCGTCTCGGCCAAGGTTCCTGTTCTGCTCGGTAGTGCTGCGGAGGACGCTTTGGTCGCCGAGACGTGTGTGTCCGTCACGGCCAAAGTCCCTGCCTGGTGTCGTTGCGTTGTCGGAAGTGCTTGGGTCGACGAGGCGCGTTCGCTCGTCTCGGCCAAAGTTCCTGTCGTTCTCGGTGGTGCTGCAGAGGACACTTTGGTCGACAAGACTTGTGTGTCCGTCAGGGCCGAAGTCCCTGCCTGGTGTCGTTGCGTTGTCGGAAGTGCTTGGGTCGACGAGGCGCGTTCGCTCGTCTCGGCCATGGTTCCTGTCCTGCTCGGTGGTGCTGCAGAGGACACTTTGGTCGAAGAGACGTGTGTGTCCGTCACGGCCAAAGTCCCTGCCTGGTGTCGTTGCGTTGTCGGAAGTGCTTGGGTCGACGAGGCGCGTTCGCTCGTCTCGGCCATGGTTGCTGTCCTGCTCGGTGGTGCTGCAGAGGACACTTTGGTCGACGAGACGTGTGTGCTCGTCACGGCCAAAGTCCCTGCCTGGTGTCGTTGCGTTGTCGGAAGAGCTTGGGTCGACGAGGCGCGTTCGCTCGTCTCGGCCAAGGTTCCTGTCGTGCTTGCTGGTGCTGCAGAGGACGCTTTGGTCGACGAGACGTGTGTGCTCTTCACGGCCAAAGTCCCTGCCTGGTGTCGTTGCGTTGTCGGAAGAGCTTGGGTCGACGAGGCGCGTTCGCTCGTCTCGGCCAAGGTTCCTGTTCTGCTTGCTGGTGCTGCAGAGGACGCTTTGGTCGACGAGACGTGTGTGCTCGTCACGGCCAAAGTCCCTTCCTAGTGTCGTTGCGTTGTCGGAAGAGCTTGGGTCGACGAGGCGCGTTCGCTCGTCTCGGCCAAGGTTCCTGTCGTGCTTGCTGGTTCTGCAGAGGACGCTTTGGTCGACGAGACGTGTGTGCTCGTCACGGCCAAAGTCCCTGCCTGGTGTCGTTGCGTTTTCGGAAGAGCTTGGGTCGACGAGGCGCGTTCGCTCGTCTCGGCCAAGGTTCCTGTCCTGCTCGGTGGTGCCTCGGAGGACGCTTTGGTCGACGAGACGTGTGTGTCCTTCACGGCCAAATTCCCTGCCTGGTGTCGTTGCGTTGTCGGAATTGCTTGGGTCGACGAGGCGCGTTCGCTCGTCTCGGCCAAGGTTCCTGTCCTGCTCGGTGGTGCTGCGGAGGACGCTTTGGTCGACGAGACGTGTGTGTCCGTCACGGCCAAATTCCCTGCCTGGTGTCGTTGCGTTGTCGGAATTGTTTGGGTCGACGAGGCGCGTTCGCTCGTCTCGGCCAAGGTTCCTGTCCTGCTCGGTGGTGCTGCGGAGGACGCTTTGGTCGACGAGACGTGTGTGTCCGTCACGGCCAAATTCCCTGCCTGGTGTCGTTGCGTTGTCGGAATTGTTTGGGTCGACGAGGCGCGTTCGCTCGTCTCGGCCAAGGTTCCTGTCCTGCTTGCTGGTGCTGCAGAGGACGCTTTGGTCGACGAGACGTGTGTGCTCGTCACGGCCAAAGTCGCTGCCTGGTGTCGCTGGCTTGTCGGAAGAGCTTGGGTCGACGAGGCGCGTTCGCTCGTCTCGGCCAAGGATCCTGTCCTGCTCGGTAGTGCTGCGGAGGACGCTTCGGTCGACGAGACGTGTGTGTCCGTCACGGCCAAAGTCCCTGCCTGGTGTCGTTGCGTTGTCGTAAGTGTTTGGGTCGACGAGGCGCGTTCGCTCGTCTCGGCCAAGGTTCCTGTCCTGCTCGGTGGTGCTGCGGAGGACGCTTTGGTCGACGAGACGTGTGTGCTCGTCACGGACAAAGTCCCTGCCTGGTGTCGTTGCGTTTTCGGAAGAGCTTGGGTCGACGAGGCGCGTTCGCTCGTCTCGGCCAAGGTTCCTGTCCTGCTCGGTGGTGCCTCGGAGGACGCTTTGGTCGACGAGACGTGTGTGTCCTTCACGGCCAAATTCCCTGCCTGGTGTCGTTGCGTTGTCGGAATTGCTTGGGTCGACGAGGCGCGTTCGCTCGTCTCGGCCAAGGTTCCTGTCCTGCTCGGTGGTGCTGCGGAGGACGCTTTGGTCGACGAGACGTGTGTGTCCGTCACGGCCAAATTCCCTGCCTGGTGTCGTTGCGTTGTCGGAATTGTTTGGGTCGACGAGGCGCGTTCGCTCGTCTCGGCCAAGGTTCCTGTCCTGCTTGCTGGTGCTGCAGAGGACGCTTTGGTCGACGAGACGTGTGTGCTCGTCACGGCCAAAGTCCCTGCCTGGTGTCGTTGCGTTGTCGGAAGTGCTTGGGTCGACGATGCGCGTTCGCTCGTCTCGGCCAAGGTTCCTGTCCTGCTTGCTGGTGCTGCAGAGGACGCTTTGGTCGACGAGACGTGTGTGCTCGTCACGGCCAAAGTCCCTGCCTGGTGTCGTTGCTTTGTCGGAAGAGCTTGGGTCGACGAGGCGCGTTCGCTCGTCTCGGCCAAGGTTCCTGTCCTGCTTGCTGGTGCTGCAGAGGACGCTTTGGTCGACGAGACGTGTGTGCTCGTCACGGCCAAAGTCCCTGCCTGGTGTCGTTGCGTTGTCGGAAGTGCTTGGGTCGACGATGCGCGTTCGCTCGTCTCGGCCAAGGATCCTGTCCTACTCGGTGGTGCTGCGGACGACGCTTTGGTCGACGAGACGTGTGTGCTCGTCACGGCCAAAGTCCCTGCCTGGTGTCGTTGCGTTGTCGGAAGTGCTTGGGTCGACGAAGCGCGTTCGCTCGTCTCGGCCAAGGTTCCTGTCCTGCTTGCTGGTGCTGCAGAGGACGCTTTGGTCGACGAGACGTGTGTGCTCGTCACGGCCAAAGTCCCTGCCTGGTGTCGTTGCTTTGTCGGAAGAGCTTGGGTCGACGAGGCGCGTTCGCTCGTCTCGGCCAAGGTTCTTGTCCTGCTCGGTGGTGCTGCGGAGGACGCTTTGGTCGACGAGACGTGTGTGTCCGTCACGGCCAAGGTCCCTGCCTGGTGTCGTTGCGTTGTCGGAAGTGCTTGGGTCGACGATGCGCGTTCGCTCCTCTCGGCCAAGGTTCCTGTCCTGCTTGCTGGTGCTGCAGAGGACGCTTTGGTCAACGAGACGTGTGTGCTCGTCACGGCCAAAGTCCCTGCCTGGTGTCGTTGCGTTGTCGGAAGTGCTTGGGTCGACGAGGCGCGTTCGCTCGTCTCGGCCATGGTTCCTATCCTGCTCGGTGGTGCTGCAGAGGACACTTTGGTCGACGAGACGTGTGTGCTCGTCACGGCCAAAGTCCCTGCCTGGTGTCGTTGCGTTGTCGGAAGAGCTTGGGTTGACCAGGCGCGTTCCTGTCCGGCCAAGGTTCCTGTCCTGCTTGCTGGTGCTGCAGAGGACGCTTTGGTCGACGAGACGTGTGTGCACGTCACGGCCAAAGTCCCTGCCTGGTGCCGTTACGTTGTCGGAAGAGCTTGGCTCGACGAGGCGCGTTCGCTCGTCTCGGCCAAGGTTCCTGTCCTGCTTGCTGGTGCTGCAGAGGACGCTTTGGTCGAAGAGACGTGTGTGCTCGTCACGGCCAAAGTCCCCGCCTGGTGTCGTTGCGTTGTCGGAAGAGCTTGGGTCGACGAGGCGCGTTCGCTCGTCTCGGCCAAGGTTCCTGTCCTGCTCGGTGGTGCTGCGGAGGACGCTTTGGTCGACGAGACGTGTGTGCTCGTCACGGCCAAAGTCCCCGCCTGGTGTCGTTGCGTTGTCGGAAGAGCTTGGGTCGACGAGGCGCGTTCGCTCGTCTCGGCCAAGGTTCCTGTCCTGCTCCGTGGTGCTGCGGAGGACGCTTTGGTCGACGAGACGTGTGTGTCCGTCACGGCCAAGGTCCCTGCCTGATGTCGTTGCGTTGTCGGAAGTGCTTGGGTCGACGCGGCGCGTTCGCTCGTCTCGGCGATGGTTCCCGTCCTACTCGGTGGTGCTGCGGACGACGCTTTGGTCGACGAGACGTGTGTGTCCGTCACGGCCAAAGTCCCTGCCTGGTGTCGTTGCGTTGTCAAAAGAGCTTGGGTCGACGAGGCGCGTTCGCTCGTCTCGGCCAAGGTTCCTGTCCTGCTCGGTGGTGCTGCGGAGGACGCTTTGGTCGACGAGACGTGTGTGCTCGTCACGGCCAAAGTCCCTGCCTGGTGTCGTTGCGTTGTCGGAAGTGCTTGGGTCGACGAGGCGCGTTCGCTCGTCTCGGCCATGGTTCCTGTCCTGCTCGGTGGTGCTGCAGAGGACACTTTGGTCGACGAGACGTGTGTGTCCGTCACGGCCAAAGTCCCTGCCTGGTGTCGTTGCGTTGTCGGAAGTGCTTGGGTCGACGATGCGCGTTCGCTCGTCTCGGCCAAGGTTCCTGTCCTGCTTGCTGGTGCTGCAGAGGACGCTTTGGTCGACGAGACGCGTGTGTCCGTCACGGCCAAAGTCCCTGCCTGGTGTCGTTGCGTTGTCAAAAGAGCTTGGGTCGACGAGGCGCGTTCGCTCGTCTCGGCCAAGGTTCCTGTCCTGCTCGGTGGTGCTGCGGAGGACGCTTTGGTCGACGAGACGTGTGTGCTCGTCACGGCCAAAGTCCCTGCCTGGTGTCGTTGCGTTGTCGGAAGAGCTTGGGTCGACGAGGCGCGTTCGCTCGTCTCGGCCAAGGTTCCCGTCCTGCTCGGTGGTGCTGCGGAGGACGCTTTGGTCGACGAGACGTGTGTGTCCGTCACGGCGAAGGTCCTTGCCTGGCGTCGTTGCGTAGTCGGAAGTGCTTGGGTCGACGCGGCGCGTTCGCTCGTCTCGCCGATGGTTCCCGTCCTACTCGGTGGTGCTGCGGACGACGCTTTGGTCGACGAGACGTGTGGGTCCGTCACGGCCAAAGTCCCTGCCTGGTGTCGCTGCGTTGTCAAAAGAGCTTGGGTCGACGGGGCGCGTTCGCTCGTCTCGGCCAAGGTTCCTGTCCTGCTCGGTGGTGCTACAGAGGACACTTTGGTCGACGAGACGTGTGTGTCCGTCACGGCCAAAGTCCCTGCCTGGTGTCGTTGCGTTGTCGGAAGTGCTTGGGTCGACGAGGCGCGTTCGCTCGTCTCGGCCATGGTTCCTGTCCTGCTCGGTGGTGCTGCAGAGGACACTTTGGTCGACGAGACGTGTGTGTCCGTCACGGCCAAAGTCCCTGCCTGGTGTCGTTGCGTTGTCGGAAGTGCTTGGGTCGACGATGCGCGTTCGCTCGTCTCGGCCAAGGTTCCTGTCCTGCTTGCTGGTGCTGCAGAGGACGCTTTGGTCGACGAGACGTGTGTGCACGTCACGGCCAAAGTCCCTGCCTGGTGTCGTTGCATTTACGGAAGAGCTTGGGTTGACGAGGCGCGTTCGCTCGTCTCGGCCAAGTTTCCTGTTCTGCTTGCTGGTGCTGAAGAGGACGCTTTGGTCGACGAGACGTGTGTGCTCGTCACGGCCAAAGTCCCTGCCTGGTGCCGTTGCGTTGTCGGAAGAGCTTGGGTCGACGAGGCGCGTTCGCTCGTCTCGGCCAAGGTTCCTGTCCTACTCGGTGGTGCTGCGGACGACGCTTTGGTCGACGAGACGTGTGTGCTCGTCACGGCCAAAGTCCCTGCCTGGTGTCGTTGCGTTTACGGAAGAGCTTGGGTTGACGAGGCGCGTTCGCTCGTCTCGGCCAAGTTTCCTGTTCTGCTTGCTGGTGCTGCAGAGGACGCTTTGGTCGACGAGACGTGTGTGCTCGTCACGGCCAAAGTCCCTGCCTGGTGTCGTTTCATTGTCGGAAGTGCTTGGGTCGACGATGCGCGTTCGCTCGTCTCGGCCAAGGTTCCTGTCCTGCTTGCTGGTGCTGCAGAGGACGCTTTGGTCGACGAGACGTGTGTGTCCGTCACGGCCAAAGTCCCTGCCTGGTGTCGTTGCGTTGTCAAAAGAGCTTGGGTCGACGAGGCGCGTTCGCTCGTCTCGGCCAAGGTTCCTGTCCTGCTCGGTGGTGCTGCGGAGGACGCTTTGGTCGACGAGACGTGTGTGCTCGTCACGGCCAAAGTCCCTGCCTGGTGTCGTTGCGTTTACGGAAAAGCTTGGGTTGACGAGGCGCGTTCGCTCGTCTCGGCCAAGGTTCCTGTCCTGCCCGGTGGTGCTGCGGAGGACGCTTCGGTCGACGAGACGTGTGTGTCCGTCACGGCCAACGTCCTTGCCTGGTGTCGTTGCGTTGTCGGAAGTGCTTGGGTCGACGAGGCGCGTTCGCTCGTTTCGGCCATGGTTCCTGTCCTGCTCGGTGGTGCTGCAGAGGACACTTTGGTCGACGAGACGTGTGTGTCCGTCACGGCCAAAGTCCCTGCCTGGTGTCGTTGCGTTGTCGGCAGTGCTTGGGTCGACGATGCGCGTTCGCTCGTCTCGGCCAAGGTTCCTGTCCTGCTTGCTGGTGCTGGAGAGGACGCTTTGGTCGACGAGACGTGTGTGTCCGTCACGGCCAAAGTCCCTGCCTGGTGTCGTTGCGTTGTCAAAAGAGCTTGGGTCGACGAGGCGCGTTCGCTCGTCTCGGCCAAGGTTCCTGTCCTGCTCGGTGGTGCTGCGGAGGACGCTTTGGTCGACGAGACGTGTGTGCTCGTCACGGCCAAAGTCCCTGCCTGGTGTCGTTGCGTTGTCGGAAGAGCTTGGGTCGACGAGGCGCGTTCGCTCGTCTCGGCCAAGGTTCCTGTCCTGCTCGGTGGTGCTGCGGAGGACGCTTTGGTCGACGAGACGTGTGTGTCCGTCACGGCCAAGGTCCTTGCCTGGCGTCGTTGCGTTGTCGGAAGTGCTTGGGTCGACGCGGAGCGTTCGCTCGTCTCGCCGATGGTTCCCGTCCTACTCGGTGGTGCTGCGGACGACGCTTTGGTCGACGAGACGTGTGGGTCCGTCACGGCCAAAGTCCCTGCCTGGTGTCGTTGCGTTGTCAAAAGAGCTTGGGTCGACGGGGCGCGTTCGCTCGTCTCGGCCAAGGTTCCTGTCCTGCTCGGTGGTGCTGCAGAGGACACTTTGGTCGACGAGACGTGTGTGTCCGTCACGGCCAAAGCCCCTGCCTGGTGTCGTTGCGTTGTCGGAAGTGCTTGGGTCGACGAGGCGCGTTCGCTCGTCTCGGCCAAGGTTCCTGTCCTGCTTGCTGGTGCTGCAGAGGACGCTTTGGTCGACGAGACGTGTGTGCTCGTCACGGCCAAAGTCCCTGCCTGGTGCCGTTGCGTTGTCGGAAGAGCTTGGGTCGACGATGCGCGTTCGCTCGTCTAGGCCAAGGTTCCTGTCCTACTCGGTGGTGCTGCGGACGACGCTTTGGTCGACGAGACGTGTGTGCTCGTCACGGCCAAGGTCCCTGCCTGGTGTCGTTGCGTTGTCGGAAGAGCTTGGGTTGACGAGGCGCGTTCGCTCGTCTCGGCCAAGGTTCCTGTCCTGCTTGCTGGTGCTGCGGAGGACGCTTTGGTCGACGAGACGTGTGTGTCCGTCACGGCCAACGTCCTTGCCTGGCGTCGTTGCGTTGCCGGAAGTGCTTGGGTCGACGCGGCGCGTTCGCTCGTCTCGGCGATGGTTCCCGTCCTACTCGGTGGTGCTGCGGACGACGCTTTGGTCGACGAGACGTGTGTGTCCGTCACGGCCAAAGTCCCTGCCTGGGGTCGTTGCGCTGTCAAAAGAGCTTGGGTCGACGGGGCGCGTTCGCTCGTCTCGGCCAAGGTTCCTGTCCTGCTCGGTGGTGCTGCAGAGGACACTTTGGTCGACGAGACGTGTGTGTCCGTCACGGTCAAAGTCCCTGCCTGGTGTCGTTGCGTTGTCGGAAGTGCTTGGGTCGACGCGGCGCGTTCGCTCGTCTCGGCGATGGTTCCCGTCCTACTCGGTGGTGCTGCGGACGACGCTTTGGTCGACGAGACGTGTGTGTCCGTCACGGCCAAAGTCCCTGCCTGGGGTCGTTGCGTTGTCAAAAGAGCTTGGGTCGACGGGGCGCGTTCGCTCGTCTCGGCCAAGGTTCCTGTCCTGCTCGGTGGTGCTGCAGAGGACACTTTGTTCGACGAGACGTGTGTGTCCGTCACGGCCAAAGTCCCTGCCTGGTGTCGTTGCGTTGTCGGAAGTGCTTGGGTCGACGATGCGCGTTCGCTCGTCTCGGCCAAGGTTCCTGTCCTACTCGGTGGTGCTGCGGACGACGCTTTTGTCGACGAGACGTGTGTGCTCGTCACGGCCAAAGTCCCTGCCTGGTGTCGTTGCGTTGTCGGAAGAGCTTGGGTTGACGATGCGCGTTCGCTCGTCTCGGCCAAGGTTCCTGTCCTGCTTGCTGGTGCTGCAGAGGACGCTTTGGTCGACGAGACGTGTGTGCACGTCACGGCCAAAGTCCCTGCCTGGTGTCGTTGCGTTTACGGAAGAGCTTGGGTTGACGAGGCGCGTTCGCTCGTCTCGGCCAAGTTTCCTGTTCTGCTTGCTGGTGCTGCAGAGGACGCTTTGGTCGACGAGACGTGTGTGCTCGTCACGGCCAAAGTCCATGCCTGGTGCCGTTGCGTTGTCGGAAGAGCTTGGGTCGACGAGGCGCGTTCGCTCGTCTCGGCCAAGGTTCCTGTCCTACTCGGTGGTGCTGCGGACGACGCTTTGGTCGACGAGACGTGTGTGCTCGTCACGGCCAAGGTCCCTGCCTGGTGTCGTTGCGTTGTCGGAAGAGCTTGGGTTGACGAGGCGCGTTCGCTCGTCTCGGCCAAGGTTCCTGTCCTGCTTGCTGGTGCTGCAGAGGACGCTTTGGTCGACGAGACGTGTGTGTCCGTCACGGCCAAAGTCCCTGCCTGGTGTCGTTGCGTTTTCCGAAGAGCTTGGGTCGACGAGGCGCGTTCGCTCGTCTCGGCCAAGGTTCCTGTCCTGCTTGCTGGTGCTGCAGAGGACGCTTTGGTCGACGAGACGTGTGTGCTCGTCACGGCCAAAATCCCTGCCTGGTGTCGTTGCGTTGTCGGAAGAGCTTGGGTCGACGAGGCGCGTTCGCTCGTCTCGGCCAAGGTTCCTGTCCTGCTCGGTGGTGCTGCGGAGGACGCTTTGGTCGACGAGACGTGTGTGTCCGTCACGGCCAAGGTCCTTGCCTGGCGTCGTTGCGTTGTCGGAAGTGCTTGGGTCGACGCGGCGCGTTCGCTCGTCTCGGCGATGGTTCCCGTCCTACTCGGTGGTGCTGCGGACGACGCTTTGGTCGACGAGACGTGTGTGTCCGTCACGGCCAAAGTCCCTGCCTGGTGTCGTTGCGTTGTCAAAAGAGCTTGGGTCGACGGGGCGCGTTCGCTCGTCTCGGCCAAGGTTCCTGTCCTGCTCGGTGGTGCTGCAGAGGACACTTTGGTCGACGAGACGTGTGTGTCCGTCACGGCCAAAGTTCCTGCCTGGTGTCGTTGCGTTGTCGGAAGTGCTTGGGTCGACGAGGCGCGTTCGCTCGTCTCGGCCATGGTTCCTGTCCTGCTCGGTGGTGCTGCAGAGGACACTTTGGTCGACGAGACGTGTGTGTCCGTCACGGCCAAAGTCCCTGCCTGGTGTCGTTGCGTTGTCGGAAGTGCTTGGGTCGACGATGCGCGTTCGCTCGTCTCGGCCAAGGTTCCTGTCCTGCTTGCTGGTGCTGCAGAGGACGCTTTGGTCGACGAGACGTGTGTGCACGTCACGGCCAAAGTCCCTGCCTGGTGTCGTTGCGTTTACGGAAGAGCTTGGGTTGACGAGGCGCGTTCGCTCGTCTCGGCCAAGTTTCCTGTTCTTCTTGCTGGTGCTGCAGAGGACGCTTTGGTCGACGAGACGTGTGTGCTCGTCACGGCCAAAGTCCCTGCCTGGTGCCTTTGCGTTGTCGGAAGAGCTTGGGTCGACGAGGCGCGTTCGCTCGTCTCGGCCAAGGTTCCTGTCCTACTCGGTGGTGCTGCGGACGACGCTTTGGTCGACGAGACGTGTGTGCTCGTCAAGGCCAAAGTCCCTGCCTGGTGTCGTTGCGTTGTCGGAAGAGCTTGGGTTGACGAGGCGCGTTCGCTCGTCTCGGCCAAGGTTCCTGTCCTGCTTGCTGGTGCTGCAGAGGACGCTTTGGTCGACGAGACGTGTGTGCTCGTCACGGCCAAAGTCCCTGCCTGGTGCCGTTGCGTTGTCGGAAGAGCTTGGGTGGACGAGGCGCGTTCGCTCGTCTCGGCCAAGGATCCTGTCCTACTCGGTAGTTCTGCGGACGATGCTTTGGTTGACGAGACGTGTGTGCTCGTCACGGCCAAGGTCCCTGCCTGGTGTCGTTGCGTTGTCGGAAGAGCTTGGGTTGACGAGGCGCGTTCGCTCGTCTCGGCCAAGGTTCCTGTCCTGCTTGCTGGTGCTGCAGATGACGCTTTGGTCGACGAGACTTGTGTGCTCGTCACGGCCAAAGTCCCTGCCTGGTGTCGTTGCGTTGTCGGAAGAGCTTGGGTTGACGAGGCGCGTTCGCTCGTCTCGGCCAAGGTTCCTGTCCTGCTTGCTGGTGCTGCAGAGAACGCTTTGGTCGACGAGACTTGTGTGTTCGTCACGGCCAAAGTCCCTGCCTGGTGCCGTTGCGTTGTCGGAAGAGCTTGGGTCGACGATGCGCGTTCGCTCGTCTCGGCCAAGGTTCCTGTCCTGCTTGCTGGTGCTGCAGAGGACGATTTGGTCGAGGAGACGTGTGTGCTCGTCACGGCCAAAGTCCCTGCCTGGTGTCGTTGCGTTGTCGGAAGAGCTTGGGTCGACGAGGCGCGTTCGCTCGTCTCGGCCAAGGTTCCTGTCCTTTTCGGTGGTGCTGCGGACGACGCTTTGGTCGACGAGACGTGTGTGCTCGTCACGGCCAAAGTCCCTGCCTGGTGTCGTGGCGTTGTCGGAAGAGCTTGGGTCGACGAGGCGCGTTCGCTCGTCTCGGCCAAGGTTCCAATCCTGCTCGGTGGTGGTGCGGAGGACGCTTTGGTCGACGAGACGTGTGTGCTCGTCACGGCCAAAGTCCCTGCCTGGTGTCGTTGCGTTGTCGGAAGTGTTTGGGTTGACGATGCGCGTTCGCTCCTCTCGGCCAAGGTTCCTGTCCTGCTTGCTGGTGCTGCAGAGGACGCTTTGGTCGACAAGACGTGTGTGCTCGTCCCGGCCAAAGTCCCTGCCTGGTGTCGTTGCGGTGTCGGAAGAGCTTGTGTCGACGAGGCGCGTTCGCTCGTCTCGGCCAAGGTTCCTGTCCTGCTCGGTGGTGCTGCGGAGGACGCTTTGGTCGACGAGACGTGTGTGTCCGTCACGGCCAAAGTCCCTGCCTGGTGTCGTTGCGTTGTCGGAAGTGCTTGGTTCGACGAGGCGCGTTCGCTCGTCTCGGCCAAGGTTCCAGTCCTGCTCGGTGGTGCTGCGGAGGACGCTTTGGTCGACGAGACGTGTGTGTCCGTCACGGCCAAAGTCCCTGCCTGGTGTCGTTGCGTTGTCGGAAGAGCTTGGGTCGACGAGGCGCGTTCGCTCGTCTCGGCCAAGGTTTCTGTCCTACTCGGTGGTGCTGCGGACGACGCTTTGGTCGACGAGACGTGTGTGCTCGTCACGGCTAAGTCCCTGCCTGGTGTCGTTGCGTTGTCGGAAGAGCTTGGGTCGACGAGGCGCGTTCGCTCGTCTCGGCCATGGTTCCTGTCCTGCTCGGTGGTGCTGCAGAGGACACTTTGGTCGACGAGACGTGTGTGTGCGTCACGGTCAAAGTCCCTGCCTGGTGTCGTTGCGTTGTCGGAAGTGCTTGGATCGACGATGCGCGTTAGCTCGTCTCGGCCAAGGTTTCTGTCCTGCTTGCTGGTGCTGCAGAGGACGCTTTGGTCGACGAGACGTGTGTGCTCGTCACGGCCAAAGTCCCTGCCTGGTGCCCTTGCGTTGTCGGAAGAGCTTGGGTCGACGAGGCGCGTTCGCTCGTCTCGGCCAAGGTTCCTGTCCTACTCGGTGGTGCTGCGGACGACGCTTTGGTCGACGAGACGTGTGTGTCCGTCACGGCCAAAATGACGTTGCCTGGTGTCGTTGCGTTGTCGGAAGAGCTTGGGTCGACGAGGCGCGTTCGCTCGTCTCGGCCAAGGTTCCAGTCCTGCTCGGTGGTGCTGCGGAGGACGCTTTGGTCGACGAGTCGTGTGTGCTCGTCAGGGCCAAAGTCCCTGCCTGGTGTCGTTGCGCTGTCGGAAGAGCTTGGGTCGACGAGGCGCGTTCGCTCGTCTCGGCCAAGGTTCCAGTCCTGCTCGGTGGTGCTGCGGACGACGCTTTGGTCGACGAGACGTGTGTGTCCGTCACGGCCAAAGTCCCTGCCTGGTGTCGTTGCGTTGTCGGAAGTGCTTGGTTCGACGAGGCACGTTCGCTCGTCTCGGCCAAGGTTCCAGTCCTGCTCGGTGGTGCTGCGGAGGACGCTTTGGTCGACGAGACGTGTGTGCCCGTCACGGCCAAAGTCCCTGCCTGGTGTCGTTGCGTTGTCGGAAGAGCTTGGGTCGACGAGGCGCGTTCGCTCGTCTCGGCCATGGTTCCTGTCCTGCTCGGTGGTGCTGCAGAGGACACTTTGGTCGACGAGACGTGTGTGTGCGTCACGGTCAAAGTCCCTGCCTGGTGTCGTTGCGCTGTCGGAAGTGCTTGGGTCGACGAGGCGCGTTTGCTCGTCTCGGCGGAGGTTCCTGTCCTACTCGGTGGTGCTGCGGACGACGCTTTGGTCGACGAGACGTGTGTGTCCGTCACGGCCAAAGTCCCTGCCTGGTGCCCTTGCGTTGTCGGAAGAGCTTGGGTCGACGAGGCGCGTTCGCTCGTCTCGGCCAAGGTTCCAGTCCTGCTCGGTGGTGCTGCGGACGACGCTTTGGTCGACGAGACGTGTGTGTCCGTCACGGCCAAAGTCCCTGCCTGGTGTCGTTGCGTTGTCGGAAGTGCTTGGTTCGACGAGGCGCGTTCGCTCGTCTCGGCCAAGGTTCCAGTCCTGCTCGGTGGTGCTGCGGAGGACGCTTTGGTCGACGAGACGTGTGTGCCCGTCACGGCCAAAGTCCCTGCCTGGTGTCGTTGCGTTGTCGGAAGAGCTTGGGTCGACGAGGCGCGTTCGCTCGTCTCGGCCAAGGTTTCTGTCCTACTCGGTGGTGCTGCGGACGACGCTTTGGTCGACGAGACGTGTGTGCTCGTCACGGCTAAGTCCCTGCCTGGTGTCGTTGCGTTGTCGGAAGAGCTTGGGTCGACGAGGCGCGTTCGCTCGTCTCGGCCATGGTTCCTGTCCTGCTCGGTGGTGCTGCAGAGGACACTTTGGTCGACGAGACGTGTGTGTGCGTCACGGTCAAAGTCCCTGCCTGGTGTCGTTGCGTTGTCGGAAGTGCTTGGGTCGACGATGCGCGTTAGCTCGTCTCGGCCAAGGTTTCTGTCCTGCTTGCTGGTGCTGCAGAGGACGCTTTGGTCGACGAGACGTGTGTGCTCGTCACGGCCAAAGTCCCTGCCTGGTGCCCTTGCGTTGTCGGAAGAGCTTGGGTCGACGAGGCGCGTTCGCTCGTCTCGGCCAAGGTTCCAGTCCTGCTCGGTGGTGCTGCGGACGACGCTTTGGTCGACGAGACGTGTGTGTCCGTCACGGCCAAAGTCCCTGCCTGGTGTCGTTGCGTTGTCGGAAGTGCTTGGTTCGACGAGGCGCGTTCGCTCGTCTCGGCCAAGGTTCCAGTCCTGCTCGGTGGTGCTGCGGAGGACGCTTTGGTCGACGAGACGTGTGTGCCCGTCACGGCCAAAGTCCCTGCCTGGTGTCGTTGCGTTGTCGGAAGAGCTTGGGTCGACGAAACGCGTTCGCTCGTCTCGGCCAAGGTTTCTGTCCTACTCGGTGGTGCTGCGGACGACGCTTTGGTCGACGAGACGTGTGTGCTCGTCACGGCTAAGTCCCTGCCTGGTGTCGTTGCGTTGTCGGAAGAGCTTGGGTCGACGAGGCGCGTTCGCTCGTCTCGGCCAAGGTTCCTGTCCTACTCGGTGGTGCTGCGGACGACGCTTTGGTCGACGAGACGTGTGTGTCCGTCACGGCCAAGGTCCCTGCCTGGTGTCGTTTCGTTGTCGGAAGTGCTTGGGTCGACGAGGCGCGTTTGCTCGTCTCGGCGGAGGTTCCTGTCCTACTCGGTGGTGCTGCGGACGACGCTTTGGTCGACGAGACGTGTGTGTCCGTCACGGCCAAAGTCCCTGCCTGGTGTCGTTGCGTTGTCGGAAGAGCTTGGGTCGACGAGGCGCGTTCGCTCGTCTCGGCCAAGGTTCCTCTCCTGCTTGCTGGTGCTGCAGAGGACGCTTTGGTCGACGAGACGTGTGTGCTCGTCACGGCCAAAGTCCCTGCCTGGTGCCCTTGCGTTGTCGGAAGAGCTTGGGTCGACGAGGCGCGTTCGCTCGTCTCGGCCAAGGTTCCAGTCCTGCTCGGTGGTGCTGCAAAGGACACTTTGGTCGACGAGACGTGTGTGTCCGTCACGGCCAAAGTCCCTGCCTGGTGTCGTTGCGTTGTCGGAAGAGCTTGGGTCGACGAGGCGCGTTCGCTCGTCTCGGCCAAGGTTCCTGTCCTGCTCGGTAGTGCTGCAGAGGACACTTTGGTCGACGAGACGTGTGTGTCCGTCATGGCCAAAGTCCCTGCCTGGTGTCGTTGCGTTGTCGGAAGAGCTTGGGTCGACGAGGCGCGTTCGCTCGTCTCGGCCAAGGTTCCTGTCCTGCTCGGTGGTGCTGCAGAGGACAGTTTGGTCGACGGGACGTGTGTGTCCGTCACGGCCAAAGTCCCTGCCTGGTGTCGTTGCGTTGTCGGAAGTGTTTGGGTTGACGATGCGCGTTCGCTCCTCTCGGCCAAGGTTCCTGTCCTGCTTGCTGGTGCTGCAGAGGACGCTTTGGTCGACAAGACGTGTGTGCTCGTCCCGGCCAAAGTCCCTGCCTGGTGTCGTTGCAGTGTCGGAAGAGCTTGTGTCGACGAGGCGCGTTCGCTCGTCTCGGCCAAGGTTCCTGGCCTGCTCGGTGGTGCTGCGGAGGACGCTTTGATCGACGAGACGTGTGTGCTCGTCACGGCCAAAGTCCCTGCCTGGTGTCGTTGCGTTGTCGGAAGAGCTTGGGTTGACGATGCGCGTTCGCTCCTCTCGGCCAAGGTTCCTGTCCTGCTCGGTGGTGCTGCGGAGGACGCTTTGGTCGACGAGTCGTGTGTGCTCGTCAGGGCCAAAGTCCCTGCCGGGTGTCGTTGCGCTGTCGGAAGAGCTTGGGTCGACGAGGCGCGTTCGCTCGTCTCGGCCAAGGTTCCAGTCCTGCTCGGTGGTGCTGCGGACGACGCTTTGGTCGACGAGACGTGTGTGTCCGTCACGGCCAAAGTCCCTGCCTGGTGTCGTTGCGTTGTCGGAAGAGCTTGGGTCGACGAGGCGCGTTCGCTCGTCTCGGCCAAGGTTTCTGTCCTACTCGGTGGTGCTGCGGACGACGCTTTGGTCGACGAGACGTGTGTGTGCGTCACGGTCAAAGTCCCTGCCTGGTGTCGTTGCGTTGTCGGAAGTGCTTGGGTCGACGATGCGCGTTAGCTCGTCTCATCCAAGGTTCCTATCCTGCTTGCTGGTGCTGCAGAGGACGCTTTGGTCGACGAGACGTGTGTGCTCGTCACGGCCAAAGTCCCTGCCTGGTGCCCTTGCGTTGTCGGAAGAGCTTGGGTCGACGAGGCGCGTTCGCTCGTCTCGGCCAAGGTTCCTGTCCTACTCGGTGGTGCTGCGGACGACGCTTTGGTCGACGAGACGTGTGTGTCCGTCACGGCCAAGGTCCCTGCCTGGTGTCGTTGCGTTGTCGGAAGAGCTTGGGTCGACGAGGCGCGTTCGCTCGTCTCGGCCAAGGTTCCAGTCCTGCTCGGTGGTGCTGCGGAGGACGCTTTGGTCGACGAGTCGTGTGTGCTCGTCAGGGCCAAAGTCCCTGCCTGGTGTCGTTGCGCTGTCGGAAGAGCTTGGGTCGACGAGGCGCGTTCGCTCGTCTCGGCCAAGGTTCCAGTCCTGCTCGGTGGTGCTGCGGACGACGCTTTGGTCGACGAGACGTGTGTGTCCGTCACGGCCAAAGTCCCTGCCTTGTGTCGTTGCGTTGTCGGAAGTGCTTGGTTCGACGAGGCGCGTTCGCTCGTCTCGGCCAAGGTTCCAGTCCTGCTCGGTGGTGCTGCGGAGGACGCTTTGGTCGACGAGACGTGTGTGCCCGTCACGGCCAAAGTCCCTGCCTGGTGTCGTTGCGTTGTCGGAAGAGCTTGGGTCGACGAGGCGCGTTCGCTCGTCTCGGCCAAGGTTTCTGTCCTACTCGGTGGTGCTGCGGACGACGCTTTGGTCGACGAGACGTGTGTGCTCGTCACGGCTAAGTCCCTGCCTGGTGTCGTTGCGTTGTCGGAAGAGCTTGGGTCGACGAGGCGCGTTCGCTCGTCTCGGCCATGGTTCCTGTCCTGCTCGGTGGTGCTGCAGAGGATACTTTGGTCGACGAGACGTGTGTGCTCGTCACGGCCAAAGTCCCTGCCTGGTGCCCTTGCGTTGTCGGAAGAGCTTGGGTCGACGAGGCGCGTTCGCTCGTCTCGGCCAAGGTTCCTGTCCTACTCGGTGGTGCTGCGGACGACGCTTTGGTCGACGAGACGTGTGTGTCCGTCACGGCCAAGGTCCCTGCCTGGTGTCGTTTCGTTGTCGGAAGTGCTTGGGTCGACGAGGCGCGTTTGCTCGTCTCGGCGGAGGCTCCTGTCCTACTCGGTGGTGCTGCGGACGACGCTTTGGTCGACGAGACGTGTGTGTCCGTCACGGCCAAAGTCCCTGCCTGGTGTCGTTGCGTTGTCGGAAGAGCTTGGGTCGACGAGGCGCGTTCGCTCGTCTTGGCCAAGGTTCCTGTCCTGCTTGCTGGTGCTGCAGAGGACGCTTTGGTCGACGAGACGTGTGTGCTCGTCACGGCCAAAGTCCCTGCCTGGTGCCCTGGCGTTGTCGGAAGAGCTTGGGTCGACGAGGCGCGTTCGCTCGTCTCGGCCAAGGTTCCAGTCCTGCTCGGTGGTGCTGCCAAGGACACTTTGGTCGACGAGACGTGTGTGTCCGTCACGGCCAAAGTCCCTGCCTGGTGTCGTTGCGTTGTCGGAAGAGCTTGGGTCGACGAGGCGCGTTCGCTCGTCTCGGCCAAGGTTCCTGTCCTGCTCGGTAGTGCTGCAGAGGACACTTTGGTCGACGAGACGTGTGTGTCCGTCATGGCCAAAGTCCCTGCCTGGTGTCGTTGCGTTGTCGGAAGAGCTTGGGTCGACGAGGCGCGTTCGCTCGTCTCGGCCAAGGTTCCAGTCCTGCTTGCTGGTGCTGCAGAGGACGCTTTGGTCGACGAGACGTGTGTGCTCGTCAGGGCCAAAGTCCCTGCCTGGTGTCGTTGCGTTGTCGGAAGAGCTTGGGTCGACGAGGCGCGTTCGCTCGTCTCGGCCAAGGTTCCTGTCCTGCTCGGTAGTGCTGCAGAGGACACTTTGGTCGACGAGACGTGTGTGTCCGTCATGGCCAAAGTCCCTGCCTGGTGTCGTTGCGTTGTCGGAAGAGCTTGGGTCGACGAGGCGCGTTCGCTCGTCTCGGCCAAGGTTCCAGTCCTGCTTGCTGGTGCTGCAGAGGACACTTTGGTCGACAAGACTTGTGTGTCCGTCAGGGCCGAAGTCCCTGCCTGGTGTCGTTGCGTTGTCGGAAGAGCTTGGGTCGACGAGGCGCGTTCGCTCGTCTCGGCCAAGGTTTCTGTCCTACTCGGTGGTACTGCGGACGACGCTTTGGTCGACGAGACGTGTGTGTCCGTCACGGCCAAAGTCCCTGCCTGGTGTCGTTGCGTTGTCGGAAGAGGTTGGGTCGACGAGGCGCGTTCGCTCGTCTCGGCCATGGTTCCTGTCCTGCTCGGTGGTG
Organism: Drosophila helvetica; assembly: GCA_963969585.1. Taxonomy (NCBI): domain Eukaryota; kingdom Metazoa; phylum Arthropoda; class Insecta; order Diptera; family Drosophilidae; genus Drosophila; species Drosophila helvetica. Next base: position 23,295,925 of record OZ018402.1, on the reverse strand, counting down.
CTGCAGACGGACAGTTTGGTCGACGAGACGTGTGTGTGCGTCACGGTCAAAGTCCCTGCCTGGTGTCGTTGCGTTGTCGGAAGTGCTTGGGTCGACGATGCGCGTTAGCTCGTCTCGGCCAAGGTTCCTGTCCTGCTTGCTGGTGCTGCAGAGGACGCTTTGGTCGACGAGACGTGTGTGCTCGTCACGGCCAAAGTCCCTGCCTGGTGCCCTTGCGTTGTCGTCTCGGCCAAGGTTCCTGTCCTGCTCGGTGGTGCTGCGGAGGACGCTTTGGTCGACGAGACGTGTGTGTCCGTCACGGCCAAAGTCCCTGCCTGGTGTCGTTGCGTTGTCGGAAGAGCTTGGGTCGACGAGGCGCGTTCGCTCGTCTCGGCCAAGGTTTCTGTCCTACTCGGTGGTGCTGCGGACGACGCTTTGGTCGACGAGACGTGTGTGCTCGTCACGGCTAAGTCCCTGCCTGGTGTCGTTGCGTTGTCGGAAGAGCTTGGGTCGACGAGGCGCGTTCGCTCGTCTCGGCCATGGTTCCTGTACTGCTCGGTGGTGCTGCAGAGGACACTTTGGTCGACGAGACGTGTGTGTGCGTCACGGTCAAAGTCCCTGCCTGGTGTCGTTGCGTTGTCGGAAGAGCTTGGGTCGACGAGGCGCGTTCGCTCGTCTCGGCCAAGGTTCCAGTCCTGCTCGGTGGTGCTGCGGAGGACGCTTTGGTCGACGAGTCGTGTGTGCTCGTCAGGGCCAACGTCCCTGCCTGGTGTCGTTGCGCTGTCGGAAGAGCTTGGGTCGACGAGGCGCGTTCGCTCGTCTCGGCCAAGGTTCCAGTCCTGCTCGGTGGTGCTGCGGACGACGCTTTGGTCGACGAGACGTGTGTGTCCGTCACGGCCAAAGTCCCTGCCTGGTGTCGTTGCGTTGTCGGAAGAACGGTCGACGATGCGCGTTAGCTCGTCTCGGCCAAGGTTCCTGTCCTGCTTGCTGGTGCTGCAGAGGACGCTTTGGTCGACGAGACGTGTGTGCTCGTCACGGCCAAAGTCCCTGCCTGGTGCCCTTGCGTTGTCGGAAGAGCTTGGGTCGACGAGGCGCGTTCGCTCGTCTCGGCCAAGGTTCCTCTCCTGCTCGGTGGTGCTGCGGAGGCCGCTTTGGTCGACGAGACGTGTGTGTCCGTCACGGCCAAAGTGCCTGCCTGGTGTCGTTGCGTTGTCGGAAGAACTTGGGTCGACGAGGCGCGTTCGCTCGTCTCGGCCATGGTTCCGGTCCTGCTCGGTGGTGCTGCAGAGGACACTTTGGTCGACGAGACGTGTGTGTCCGTCACGGCCAAAGTCCCTGCCTGGTGTCGTTGCGTTGTCGGAAGAGCTTGGGTCGACGTGGCGCGTTCGCTCGTCTCGGCCATGGTTCCTGTCCTGCTCGGTGGTGCTGCAGAGGACGACGAGACGTGTGTGTCCGTCACGGCCAAAGTCCCTGCCTGGTGTCGTTGCGTTGTCGGAAGAGCTTGGGTCGACGAGGCGCGTTCGCTCGTCTCGGCCAAGGTTCCTGTCCTGCTTGCTGGTGCTGCAGAGGACGCTTTGGTCGACGAGACGTGTGTGCTCGTCACGGCCAAAGTCCCTGCCTGGTGCCCTTGCGTTGTCGGAAGAGCTTGGGTCGACGAGGCGCGTTCGCTCGTCTCGGCCAAGGTTCCAGTCCTGCTCGGTGGTGCTGCAAAGGACACTTTGGTCGACGAGACGTGTGTGTCCGTCACGGCCAAAGTCCCTGCCTGGTGTCGTTGCGTTGTCGGAAGAGCTTGGGTCGACGAGGCGCGTTCGCTCATCTCGGCCAAGGTTCCTGTCCTGCTCGGTAGTGCTGCAGAGGACACTTTGGTCGACGAGACGTGTGTGTCCGTCATGGCCAAAGTCCCTGCCTGGTGTCGTTGCGTTGTCGGAAGAGCTTGGGTCGACGAGGCGCGTTCGCTCGTCTCGGCCAAGGTTCCAGTCCTGCTCGGTGGTGCTGCGGACGACGCTTTGGTCGACGAGACGTGTGTGTCCGTCACGGCCAAAGTCCCTACCTGGTGTCGTTGCGTTGTCGGAAGTGCTTGGGTCGACGAGGCGCGTTCGCTCGTCTCGGCCAAGGTTCCAGTCCTGCTCGGTGGTGCTGCGGAGGACGCTTGGTTCGACGAGGCGCGTTCGCTCGTCTCGGCCAAGGTTCCAGTCCTGCTCGGTGGTGCTGCGGAGGACGCTTTGGTCGACGAGACGTGTGTGTCCGTCTCGGCCAAAGTCCCTGCCTGGTGTCGTTGCGTTGTCGGAAGAGCTTGGGTCGACGAGACGCGTTCGCTCGTCTCGGCCAAGGTTTCTGTCCTACTCGGTGGTGCTGCGGACGACGCTTTGGTCGACGAGACGTGTGTGCTCGTCACGGCTAAGTCCCTGCCTGGTGTCGTTGCGTTGTCGGAAGAGCTTGGGTCGACGAGGCGCGTTCGCTCGTCTCGGCCATGGTTCCTGTCCTGCTCGGTGGTGCTGCAGAGGACACTTTGGTCGACGAGACGTGTGTGTGCGTCACGGTCAAAGTCCCTGCCTGGTGTCGTTGCGTTGTCGGAAGTGCTTGGGTCGACGATGCGCGTTAGCTCGTCTCGGCCAAGGTTCCTGTCCTGCTTGCTGGTGCTGCAGAGGACGCTTTGGTCGACGAGACGTGTGTGCTCGTCACGGCCAAAGTCCCTGCCTGGTGCCCTTGCGTTGTCGGAAGAGCTTGGGTCGACGAGGCGCGTTCGCTCGTCTCGGCCAAGGTTCCTGTCCTACTCGGTGGTGCTGCGGACGACGCTTTGGTCGACGAGACGTGTGTGTCCGTCACGGCCAAGGTCCCTGCCTGGTGTCGTTGCGTTGTCGGAAGTGCTTGGGTCGACGAGGCGCGTTCGCTCGTCTCGGCGGAGGTTCCTGTCCTACTCGGTGGTGCTGCGGACGACGCTTTGGTCGACGAGACGTGTGTGTCCGTCACGGCCAAAGTCCCTGCCTGGTGTCGTTGCGTTGTCGGAAGAGCTTGGGTCGACGAGGCGCGTTCGCTCGTCTCGGCCAAGGTTCCTGTCCTGCTTGCTGGTGCTGCAGAGGACGCTTTGGTCGACGAGACGTGTGTGCTCGTCACGGCCAAAGTCCCTGCCTGGTGCCCTTGCGTTGTCGGAAGAGCTTGGGTCGACGAGGCGCGTTCGCTCGTCTCGGCCAAGGTTCCAGTCCTGCTCGGTGGTGCTGCAAAGGACACTTTGGTCGACGAGACGTGTGTGTCCGTCACGGCCAAAGTCCCTGCCTGGTGTCGTTGCGTTGTCGGAAGTGCTTGGGTCGACGAGGCGCGTTCGCTCGTCTCGGCCAAGGTTCCTGTCCTGCTCGGTAGTGCTGCAGAGGACACTTTGGTCGACGAGACGTGTGTGTCCGTCATGGCCAAAGTCCCTGCCTGGTGTCGTTGCGTTGTCGGAAGAGCTTGGGTCGACGAGGCGCGTTCGCTCGTCTCGGCCAAGGTTCCAGTCCTGCTCGGTGGTGCTGCGGACGACGCTTTGGTCGACGAGACGTGTGTGTCCGTCACGGCCAAAGTCCCTGCCTGGTGTCGTTGCGTTGTCGGAAGTGCTTGGTTCGACGAGGCGCGTTCGCTCGTCTCGGCCAAGGTTCCAGTCCTGCTCGGTGGTGCTGCGGAGGACGCTTGGTTCGACGAGGCGCGTTCGCTCGTCTCGGCCAAGGTTCCAGTCCTGCTCGGTGGTGCTGCGGAGGACGCTTTGGTCGACGAGACGTGTGTGTCCGTCACGGCCAAAGTCCCTGCCTGGTGTCGTTGCGTTGTCGGAAGAGCTTGGGTCGACGAGGCGCGTTCGCTCGTCTCGGCCAAGGTTTCTGTCCTACTCGGTGGTGCTGCGGACGACGCTTTGGTCGACGAGACGTGTGTGCTCGTCACGGCTAAGTCCCTGCCTGGTGTCGTTGCGTTGTCGGAAGAGCTTGGGTCGACGAGGCGCGTTCGCTCGTCTCGGCCATGGTTCCTGTCCTGCTCGGTGGTGCTGCAGAGGAAACTTTGGTCGACGAGACGTGTGTGTGCGTCACGGTCAAAGTCCCTGCCTGGTGTCGTTGCGTTGTCGGAAGTGCTTGGGTCGACGATGCGCGTTAGCTCGTCTCGGAGAAGGTTCCTGTCCTGCTTGCTGGTGCTGCAGAGGACGCTTTGGTCGACGAGACGTGTGTGCTCGTCACGGCCAAAGTCCCTGCCTGGTGCCCTTGCGTTGTCGGAAGAGCTTGGGTCGACGAGGCGCGTTCGCTCGTCTCGGCCAAGGTTCCTGTCCTACTCGGTGGTGCTGCGGACGACGTTTTGGTCGACGAGACGTGTGTGTCCGTCACGGCCAAGGTCCCTGCCTGGTGTCGTTGCGTTGTCGGAAGTGCTTGGGTCGACGAGGCGCGTTCGCTCGTCTCGGCCAAGGTTCCTGTCCTGCTTGCTGGTGCTGCAGAGGACGCTTTGGTCGACGAGACGTGTGTGCTCGTCACAGCCAAAGTCCCTGCCTGGTGCCCTTGCGTTGTCGGAAGAGCTTGGGTCGACGAGGCGCGTTCGCTCGTCTCGGCCAAGGTTCCTGTCCTACTCGGTGGTGCTGCGGACGACGCTTTGGTCGACGAGACGTGTGTGTCCGTCACGGCCAAAGTCCCTGCCTGGTGTCGTTGCGTTGTCGGAAGTGCTTGGTTCGACGAGGCGCGTTCGCTCGTCTCGGCCAAGGTTCCAGTCCTGCTCGGTGGTGCTGCGGAGGACGCTTTGGTCGACGAGACGTGTGTGTCCGTCACGGCCAAAGTCCCTGCCTGGTGTCGTTGCGTTGTCGGAAGAGCTTGGGTCGACGAGGCGCGTTCGCTCGTCTCGGCCAAGGTTTCTGTCCTACTCGGTGGTGCTGCGGACGACGCTTTGGTCGACGAGACGTGTGTGCTCGTCACGGCTAAGTCCCTGCCTGGTGTCGTTGCGTTGTCGGAAGAGCTTGGGTCGACGAGGCGCGTTCGCTCGTCTCGGCCATGGTTCCTGTCCTGCTCGGTGGTGCTGCAGAGGACACTTTGGTCGACGAGACGTGTGTGTGCGTCACGGTCAAAGTCCCTGCCTGGTGTCGTTGCGTTGTCGGAAGTGCTTGGGTCGACGATGCGCGTTAGCTCGTCTCGGCCAAGGTTCCTGTCCTGCTTGCTGGTGCTGCAGAGGACGCTTTGGTCGACGAGACGTGTGTGCTCGTCACGGCCAAAGTCCCTGCCTGGTGCCCTTGCGTTGTCGGAAGAGCTTGGGTCGACGAGGCGCGTTCGCTCGTCTCGGCCAAGGTTCCTGTCCTACTCGGTGGTGCTGCGGACGACGCTTTGGTCGACGAAACGTGTGTGTCCGTCACGGCCAAAGTCCCTGCCTGGTGTCGTTGCGTTGTCGGAAGAGCTTGGGTCGACGAGGCGCGTTCGCTCGTCTCGGCCAAGGTTCCTGTCCTGCTCGGTGGTGCTGCGGAGGACGCTTTGGTCGACGAGACGTGTGTGTCCGTCACGGCCAAGGTCCCTGCCTGGTGTCGTTGCGTTGTCGGAAGTGCTTGGGTCGACGAGGCGCGTTCGCTCGTCTCGGCGGAGGTTCCTGTCCTACTCGGTGGTGCTGCGGACGACGCTTTGGTCGACGAGACGTGTGTGCTCGTCACGGCCAAAGTCCCTGCCTGGTGTCGTTGCGTTGTCGGAAGAGCTTGGGTCGACGAGGCGCGTTCGCTCGTCTCGGCCAAGGTTCCTGTCCTGCTCGGTGGTGCTGCAGAAGACGCTTTGGTCGGCGAGACGTGTGTCTCCGTCACGGCCAATGTCCCTGCCTGGTGTCGTTGCGTTGTCGGAAGAGCTTGGGTCGACGAGGCGCGTTCGCTCGTCTCGGCCATGGTTCCTGTCCTGCTCGGTGGTGCTGCAGAGGACACTTTGGTCGACGAGACTTGTGTTCTCGTCACGGCCAAAGTTCTGCCTGGTGTCGTTGCGTTGTCGGAAGAGCTTGGGTCGACGAGGCGCGTTCGCTCGTCTCTGCCAAGGTTCCTGTCCTACTCGGTGGTGCTGCGGACGACGCTTTGGTCGACGAGACGTGTGTGTCCGTCACGGCCAAAGTCCCTGCCTGGTGTCGTTGCGTTGTCGGAAGTGCTTGGGTCGACGAGGCGCGTTCGCTCGTCTCGGCGAAGGTTCCTGTCCTACTCGGTGGTGCTGCGGACGACGCTTTGGTCGACGAGACGTGTGTGCTCGTCACGGCTAAGTCCCTGCCTGGTGTCGTTGCGTTGTCGGAAGAGCTTGGGTCGACGAGGCGCGTTCGCTCGTCTCGGCCATGGTTCCTGTCCTGCTCGGTGGTGCTGCAGAGGACACTTTGGTCGACGAGACGCGTGTGTGCGTCACGGTCAAAGTCCCTGCCTGGTGTCGTTGCGTTGTCGGAAGTGCTTGGGTCGACGATGCGCGTTAGCTCGTCTCGGCCAAGGTTCCTGTCCTGCTTGCTGGTGCTGCAGAGGACGCTTTGGTCGACGAGACGTGTGTGCTCGTCACGGCCAAAGTCCCTGCCTGGTGCCCTTGCGTTGTCGGAAGAGCTTGGGTCGACGAGGCGCGTTCGCTCGTCTCGGCCAAGGTTCCTGTCCTACTCGGTGGTGCTGCGGACGACGCTTTGGTCGACGATACGTGTGTGTCCGTCACGGCCAAGGTCCCTGCCTGGTGTCGTTTCGTTGTCGGAAGTGCTTGGGTCGACGAGGCGCGTTTGCTCGTCTCGGCGGAGGTTCCTGTCCTACTCGGTGGTGCTGCGGACGACGCTTTGGTCGACGAGACGTGTGTGTCCGTCACGGCCAAAGTCCCTGCCTGGTGTCGTTGCGTTATCGGAAGAGCTTGGGTCGACGAGGCGCGTTCGCTCGTCTCGGCCAAGGTTCCTGTCCTGCTTGCTGGTGCTGCAGAGGACGCTTTGGTCGACGAGACGTGTGTGCTCGTCACGGCCAAAGTCCCTGCCTGGTGCCCTTGCGTTGTCGGAAGAGCTTGGGTCGACGAGGCGCGTTCGCTCGTCTCGGCCAAGGTTCCAGTCCTGCTCGGTGGTGCTGCAAAGGACACTTTGGTCGACGAGACGTGTGTGTCCGTCACGGCCAAAGTCCCTGCCTGGTGTCGTTGCGTTGTCGGAAGAGCTTGGGTCGACGAGGCGCGTTCGCTCGTCTCGGCCAAGGTTCCTGTCCTGCTCGGTAGTGCTGCAGAGGACACTTTGGTCGACGAGACGTGTGTGTCCGTCATGGCCAAAGTCCCTGCCTGGTGTCGTTGCGTTGTCGGAAGAGCTTGGGTCGACGAGGCGCGTTCGCTCGTCTCGGCCAAGGTTCCTGTCCTGCTTGCTGGTGCTGCAGAGGACGCTTTGGTCGACGAGACGTGTGTGCTCGTCACGGCCAAAGTCCCTGCCTGGTGCCCTTGCGTTGTCGGAAGAGCTTGGGTCGACGAGGCGCGTTCGCTCGTCTCGGCCAAGGTTCCAGTCCTGCTCGGTGGTGCTGCAAAGGACACTTTGGTCGACGAGACGTGTGTGTCCGTCACGGCCAAAGTCCCTGCCTGGTGTCGTTGCGTTGTCGGAAGAGCTTGGGTCGACGAGGCGCGTTCGCTCGTCTCGGCCAAGGTTCCTGTCCTGCTCGGTAGTGCTGCAGAGGACACTTTGGTCGACGAGACGTGTGTGTCCGTCATGGCCAAAGTCCCTGCCTGGTGTCGTTGCGTTGTCGGAAGAGCTTGGGTCGACGAGGCGCGTTCGCTCGTCTCGGCCAAGGTTCCTGTCCTGCTCGGTGGTGCTGCAGAGGACAGTTTGGTCGACGGGACGTGTGTGTCCGTCACGGCCAAAGTCCCTGCCTGGTGTCGTTGCGTTGTCGGAAGTGTTTGGGTTGACGATGCGCGTTCGCTCCTCTCGGCCAAGGTTCCTGTCCTGCTTGCTGGTGCTGCAGAGGACGCTTTGGTCGACAAGACGTTAGTGCTCGTCCCGGCCAAAGTCCCTGCCTGGTGTCGTTGCGGTGTCGGAAGAGCTTGTGTCGACGAGGCGCGTTCGCTCGTCTCGGCCAATGTTCCTGTCCTGCTCGGTGGTGCTGCGGAGGACGCTTTGGTCGACGAGACGTGTGTGCTCGTCACGGCCAAAGTCCCTGCCTGGTGTCGTTGCGTTGTCGGAAGAGCTTGGGTCGACGAGGCGCGTTCGCTCGTCTCGGCCAAGGTTCCAGTCCTGCTCGGTGGTGCTGCGGAGGACGCTTTGGTCGACGAGTCGTGTGTGCTCGTCAGGGCCAAAGTCCCTGCCTGGTGTCGTTGCGCTGTCGGAAGAGCTTGGGTCGACGAGGCGCGTTCGCTCGTCTCGGCCAAGGTTCCAGTCCTGCTCGGTGGTGCTGCGGACGACGCTTTGGTCGACGAGACGTGTGTGTCCGTCACGGCCAAAGTCCCTGCCTGGTGTCGTTGCGTTGTCGGAAGAGCTTGGGTCGACGAGGCGCGTTCGCTCGTCTCGGCCAAGGTTTCTGTCCTACTCGGTGGTACTGCGGACGACGCTTTGGTCGACGAGACGTGTGTGCTCGTCACGGCTAAGTCCCTGCCTGGTGTCGTTGCGTTGTCGGAAGAGCTTGGGTCGACGAGGCGCGTTCGCTCGTCTCGGCCATGGTTCCTGTCCTGCTCGGTGGTGCTGCAGAGGACAGTTTGGTCGACGAGACGTGTGTGTGCGTCACGGTCAAAGTCCCTGCCTGGTGTCGTTGCGTTGTCGGAAGTGCTTGGGTCGACGATGCGCGTTAGCTCGTCTCGGCCAAGGTTCCTGTCCTGCTTGCTGGTGCTGCAGAGGACGCTTTGGTCGACGAGACGTGTGTGCTCGTCACGGCCAAAGTCCCTGCCTGGTGCCCTTGCGTTGTCGTCTCGGCCAAGGTTCCAGTCCTGCTCGGTGGTGCTGCGGAGGACGCTTTGGTCGACGAGACGTGTGTGTCCGTCACGGCCAAAGTCCCTGCCTGGTGTCGTTGCGTTGTCGGAAGAGCTTGGGTCGACGAGGCGCGTTCGCTCGTCTCGGCCAAGGTTTCTGTCCTACTCGGTGGTGCTGCGGACGACGCTTTGGTCGACGAGACGTGTGTGCTCGTCACGGCTAAGTCCCTGCCTGGTGTCGTTGCGTTGTCGGAAGAGCTTGGGTCGACGAGGCGCGTTCGCTCGTCTCGGCCATGGTTCCTGTACTGCTCGGTGGTGCTGCAGAGGACACTTTGGTCGACGAGACGTGTGTGTGCGTCACGGTCAAAGTCCCTGCCTGGTGTCGTTGCGTTGTCGGAAGAGCTTGGGTCGACGAGGCGCGTTCGCTCGTCTCGGCCAAGGTTCCAGTCCTGCTCGGTGGTGCTGCGGAGGACGCTTTGGTCGACGAGTCGTGTGTGCTCGTCAGGGCCAAAGTCCCTGCCTGGTGTCGTTGCGCTGTCGGAAGAGCTTGGGTCGACGAGGCACGTTCGCTCGTCTCGGCCAAGGTTCCAGTCCTGCTCGGTGGTGCTGCGGACGACGCTTTGGTCGACGAGACGTGTGTGTCCGTCACGGCCAAAGTCCCTGCCTGGTGTCGTTGCGTTGTCGGAAGAACGGTCGACGATGCGCGTTAGCTCGTCTCGGCCAAGGTTCCTGTCCTGCTTGCTGGTGCTGCAGAGGACGCTTTGGTCGACGAGACGTGTGTGCTCGTCACGGCCAAAGTCCCTGCCTGGTGCCCTTGCGTTGTCGGAAGAGCTTGGGTCGACGAGGCGCGTTCGCTCGTCTCGGCCAAGGTTCCTCTCCTGCTCGGTGGTGCTGCAAAGGACACTTTGGTCGACGAGACGTGTGTGTCCGTCACGGCCAAAGTCCCTGCCTGGTGTCGTTGCGTTGTCGGAAGAGCTTGGGTCGACGAGGCGCGTTCGCTCATCTCGGCCAAGGTTCCTGTCCTGCTCGGTAGTGCTGCAGAGGACACTTTGGTCGACGAGACGTGTGTGTCCGTCATGGCCAAAGTCCCTGCCTGGTGTCGTTGCGTTGTCGGAAGAGCTTGGGTCGACGAGGCGCGTTCGCTCGTCTCGGCCAAGGTTCCAGTCCTGCTCGGTGGTGCTGCGGACGACGCTTTGGTCGACGAGACGTGTGTGTCCGTCACGGCCAAAGTCCCTACCTGGTGTCGTTGCGTTGTCGGAAGTGCTTGGGTCGACGAGGCGCGTTCGCTCGTCTCGGCCAAGGTTCCAGTCCTGCTCGGTGGTGCTGCGGAGGACGCTTGGTTCGACGAGGCGCGTTCGCTCGTCTCGGCCAAGGTTCCAGTCCTGCTCGGTGGTGCTGCGGAGGACGCTTTGGTCGACGAGACGTGTGTGTCCGTCTCGGCCAAAGTCCCTGCCTGGTGTCGTTGCGTTGTCGGAAGAGCTTGGGTCGACGAGACGCGTTCGCTCGTCTCGGCCAAGGTTTCTGTCCTACTCGGTGGTGCTGCGGACGACGCTTTGGTCGACGAGACGTGTGTGCTCGTCACGGCTAAGTCCCTGCCTGGTGTCGTTGCGTTGTCGGAAGAGCTTGGGTCGACGAGGCGCGTTCGCTCGTCTCGGCCATGGTTCCTGTCCTGCTCGGTGGTGCTGCAGAGGACACTTTGGTCGACGAGACGTGTGTGTGCGTCACGGTCAAAGTCCCTGCCTGGTGTCGTTGCGTTGTCGGAAGTGCTTGGGTCGACGATGCGCGTTAGCTCGTCTCGGCCAAGGTTCCTGTCCTGCTTGCTGGTGCTGCAGAGGACGCTTTGGTCGACGAGACGTGTGTGCTCGTCACGGCCAAAGTCCCTGCCTGGTGCCCTTGCGTTGTCGGAAGAGCTTGGGTCGACGAGGCGCGTTCGCTCGTCTCGGCCAAGGTTCCTGTCCTACTCGGTGGTGCTGCGGACGACGCTTTGGTCGACGAGACGTGTGTGTCCGTCACGGCCAAGGTCCCTGCCTGGTGTCGTTGCGTTGTCGGAAGTGCTTGGGTCGACGAGGCGCGTTCGCTCGTCTCGGCGGAGGTTCCTGTCCTACTCGGTGGTGCTGCGGACGACGCTTTGGTCGACGAGACGTGTGTGTCCGTCACGGCCAAAGTCCCTGCCTGGTGTCGTTGCGTTGTCGGAAGAGCTTGGGTCGACGAGGCGCGTTCGCTCGTCTCGGACAAGGTTCCTGTCCTGCTTGCTGGTGCTGCAGAGGACGCTTTGGTCGACGAGACGTGTGTGCTCGTCACGGCCAAAGTCCCTGCCTGGTGCCCTTGCGTTGTCGGAAGAGCTTGGGTCGACGAGGCGCGTTCGCTCGTCTCGGCCAAGGTTCCAGTCCTGCTCGGTGGTGCTGCAAAGGACACTTTGGTCGACGAGACGTGTGTGTCCGTCACGGCCAAAGTCCCTGCCTGGTGTCGTTGCGTTGTCGGAAGTGCTTGGGTCGACGAGGCGCGTTCGCTCGTCTCGGCCAAGGTTCCTGTCCTGCTCGGTAGTGCTGCAGAGGACACTTTGGTCGACGAGACGTGTGTGTCCGTCATGGCCAAAGTCCCTGCCTGGTGTCGTTGCGTTGTCGGAAGAGCTTGGGTCGACGAGGCGCGTTCGCTCGTCTCGGCCAAGGTTCCAGTCCTGCTCGGTGGTGCTGCGGACGACGCTTTGGTCGACGAGACGTGTGTGTCCGTCACGGCCAAAGTCCCTGCCTGGTGTCGTTGCGTTGTCGGAAGTGCTTGGTTCGACGAGGCGCGTTCGCTCGTCTCGGCCAAGGTTCCAGTCCTGCTCGGTGGTGCTGCGGAGGACGCTTGGTTCGACGAGGCGCGTTCGCTCGTCTCGGCCAAGGTTCCAGTCCTGCTCGGTGGTGCTGCGGAGGACGCTTTGGTCGACGAGACGTGTGTGTCCGTCACGGCCAAAGTCCCTGCCTGGTGTCGTTGCGTTGTCGGAAGAGCTTGGGTCGACGAGGCGCGTTCGCTCGTCTCGGCCAAGGTTTCTGTCCTACTCGGTGGTGCTGCGGACGACGCTTTGGTCGACGAGACGTGTGTGCTCGTCACGGCTAAGTCCCTGCCTGGTGTCGTTGCGTTGTCGGAAGAGCTTGGGTCGACGAGGCGCGTTCGCTCGTCTCGGCCATGGTTCCTGTCCTGCTCGGTGGTGCTGCAGAGGACACTTTGGTCGACGAGACGTGTGTGTGCGTCACGGTCAAAGTCCCTGCCTGGTGTCGTTGCGTTGTCGGAAGTGCTTGGGTCGACGATGCGCGTTAGCTCGTCTCGGCCAAGGTTCCTGTCCTGCTTGCTGGTGCTGCAGAGGACGCTTTGGTCGACGAGACGTGTGTGCTCGTCACGGCCAAAGTCCCTGCCTGGTGCCCTTGCGTTGTCGGAAGAGCTTGGGTCGACGAGGCGCGTTCGCTCGTCTCGGCCAAGGTTCCTGTCCTACTCGGTGGTGCTGCGGACGACGTTTTGGTCGACGAGACGTGTGTGTCCGTCACGGCCAAGGTCCCTGCCTGGTGTCGTTGCGTTGTCGGAAGTGCTTGGGTCGACGAGGCGCGTTCGCTCGTCTCGGCCAAGGTTCCTGTCCTGCTTGCTGGTGCTGCAGAGGACGCTTTGGTCGACGAGACGTGTGTGCTCGTCACAGCCAAAGTCCCTGCCTGGTGCCCTTGCGTTGTCGGAAGAGCTTGGGTCGACGAGGCGCGTTCGCTCGTCTCGGCCAAGGTTCCTGTCCTACTCGGTGGTGCTGCGGACGACGCTTTGGTCGACGAGACGTGTGTGTCCGTCACGGCCAAAGTCCCTGCCTGGTGTCGTTGCGTTGTCGGAAGTGCTTGGTTCGACGAGGCGCGTTCGCTCGTCTCGGCCAAGGTTCCAGTCCTGCTCGGTGGTGCTGCGGAGGACGCTTTGGTCGACGAGACGTGTGTGTCCGTCACGGCCAAAGTCCCTGCCTGGTGTCGTTGCGTTGTCGGAAGAGCTTGGGTCGACGAGGCGCGTTCGCTCGTCTCGGCCAAGGTTTCTGTCCTACTCGGTGGTGCTGCGGACGACGCTTTGGTCGACGAGACGTGTGTGCTCGTCACGGCTAAGTCCCTGCCTGGTGTCGTTGCGTTGTCGGAAGAGCTTGGGTCGACGAGGCGCGTTCGCTCGTCTCGGCCATGGTTCCTGTCCTGCTCGGTGGTGCTGCAGAGGACACTTTGGTCGACGAGACGTGTGTGTGCGTCACGGTCAAAGTCCCTGCCTGGTGTCGTTGCGTTGTCGGAAGTGCTTGGGTCGACGATGCGCGTTAGCTCGTCTCGGCCAAGGTTCCTGTCCTGCTTGCTGGTGCTGCAGAGGACGCTTTGGTCGACGAGACGTGTGTGCTCGTCACGGCCAAAGTCCCTGCCTGGTGCCCTTGCGTTGTCGGAAGAGCTTGGGTCGACGAGGCGCGTTCGCTCGTCTCGGCCAAGGTTCCTGTCCTACTCGGTGGTGCTGCGGACGACGCTTTGGTCGACGAAACGTGTGTGTCCGTCACGGCCAAAGTCCCTGCCTGGTGTCGTTGCGTTGTCGGAAGAGCTTGGGTCGACGAGGCGCGTTCGCTCGTCTCGGCCAAGGTTCCTGTCCTGCTCGGTGGTGCTGCGGAGGACGCTTTGGTCGACGAGACGTGTGTGTCCGTCACGGCCAAGGTCCCTGCCTGGTGTCGTTGCGTTGTCGGAAGTGCTTGGGTCGACGAGGCGCGTTCGCTCGTCTCGGCGGAGGTTCCTGTCCTACTCGGTGGTGCTGCGGACGACGCTTTGGTCGACGAGACGTGTGTGCTCGTCACGGCCAAAGTCCCTGCCTGGTGTCGTTGCGTTGTCGGAAGAGCTTGGGTCGACGAGGCGCGTTCGCTCGTCTCGGCCAAGGTTCCTGTCCTGCTCGGTGGTGCTGCAGAAGACGCTTTGGTCGGCGAGACGTGTGTCTCCGTCACGGCCAATGTCCCTGCCTGGTGTCGTTGCGTTGTCGGAAGAGCTTGGGTCGACGAGGCGCGTTCGCTCGTCTCGGCCATGGTTCCTGTCCTGCTCGGTGGTGCTGCAGAGGACACTTTGGTCGACGAGACTTGTGTTCTCGTCACGGCCAAAGTTCTGCCTGGTGTCGTTGCGTTGTCGGAAGAGCTTGGGTCGACGAGGCGCGTTCGCTCGTCTCTGCCAAGGTTCCTGTCCTACTCGGTGGTGCTGCGGACGACGCTTTGGTCGACGAGACGTGTGTGTCCGTCACGGCCAAAGTCCCTGCCTGGTGTCGTTGCGTTGTCGGAAGTGCTTGGGTCGACGAGGCGCGTTCGCTCGTCTCGGCGAAGGTTCCTGTCCTACTCGGTGGTGCTGCGGACGACGCTTTGGTCGACGAGACGTGTGTGCTCGTCACGGCCAAAGTCCCTGCCTGGTGTCGTTGCGTTGTCGGAAGAGCTTGGGTCGACGAGGCGCGTTCGCTCGTCTCGGCCAAGGTTCCTGTCCTGCTCGGTGGTGCTGCAGAAGACGCTTTGGTCGACGAGACGTGTGTGCTCGTCACGGCTAAGTCCCTGCCTGGTGTCGTTGCGTTGTCGGAAGTGCTTGGGTCGACGAGGCGCGTTCGCTCGTCTCGGCCAAGGTTCCTGTCCTGCTCGGTGGTGCTGCGGACGACGCTTTGGTCGACGAAACGTGTGTGTCCGTCACGGCCAAAGTCCCTGCCTGGTGTCGTTGCGTTGTCGGAAGAGCTTGGGTCGACGAGGCGCGTTCGCTCGTCTCGGCCAAGGTTCCTGTCCTGCTCGGTGGTGCTGCGGAGGACGCTTTGGTCGACGAGACGTGTGTGTCCGTCACGGCCAAGGTCCCTGCCTGGTGTCGTTGCGTTGTCGGAAGTGCTTGGGTCGACGAGGCGCGTTCGCTCGTCTCGGCGGAGGTTCCTGTCCTACTCGGTGGTGCTGCGGACGACGCTTTGGTCGACGAGACGTGTGTGTCCGTCACGGCCAAAGTCCCTGCCTGGTGTCGTTGCGTTGTCGGAAGAGCTTGGGTCGACGAGGCGCGTTCGCTCGTCTCGGCCAAGGTTCCTGTCCTACTCGGTGGTGCTGCGCACGACGCTTTGGTCGACGAAACGTGTGTGTCCGTCACGGCCAAAGTCCCTGCCTGGTGTCGTTGCGTTGTCGGAAGAGCTTGGGTCGACGAGGCGCGTTCGCTCGTCTCGGCCAAGGTTCCTGTCCTGCTCGGTGGTGCTGCGGAGGACGCTTTGGTCGACGAAACGTGTGTGTCCGTCACGGCCAAAGTCCCTGCCTGGTGTCGTTGCGTTGTCGGAAGAGCTTGGGTCGACGAGGCGCGTTCGCTCGTCTCGGCCAAGGTTCCTGTCCTGCTCGGTGGTGCTGCGGAGGACGCTTTGGTCGACGAGACGTGTGTGTCCGTCACGGCCAAGGTCCCTGCCTGGTGTCGTTGCGTTGTCGGAAGTGCTTGGGTCGACGAGGCGCGTTCGCTCGTCTCGGCCAAGGTTCCTGTCCTGCTCGGTGGTGCTGCGGAGGACGCTTTGGTCGACGAAACGTGTGTGTCCGTCACGGCCAAAGTCCCTGCCTGGTGTCGTTGCGTTGTCGGAAGAGCTTGGGTCGACGAGGCGCGTTCGCTCGTCTCTGCCAAGGTTCCTGTCCTACTCGGTGGTGCTGCGGACGACGCTTTGGTCGACGAGACGTGTGTGTCCGTCACGGCCAAAGTCCCTGCCTGGTGTCGTTGCGTTGTCGGAAGAGCTTGGGTCGACGAGGCGCGTTCGCTCGTCTCGGCCAAGGTTCCTGTCCTACTCGGTGGTGCTGCGGACGACGCTTTGGTCGACGAAACGTGTGTGTCCGTCACGGCCAAAGTCCCTGCCTGGTGTCGTTGCGTTGTCGGAAGAGCTTGGGTCGACGAGGCGCGTTCGCTCGTCTCTGCCAAGGTTCCTGTCCTACTCGGTGGTGCTGCGGACGACGCTTTGGTCGACGAGACGTGTGTGTCCGTCACGGCCAAAGTCCCTGCCTGGTGTCGTTGCGTTGTCGGAAGAGCTTGGGTCGACGAGGCGCGTTCGCTCGTCTCGGCCAAGGTTCCTGTCCTACTCGGTGGTGCTGCGGACGACGCTTTGGTCGACGAAACGTGTGTGTCCGTCACGGCCAAAGTCCCTGCCTGGTGTCGTTGCGTTGTCGGAAGAGCTTGGGTCGACGAGGCGCGTTCGCTCGTCTCGGCCAAGGTTCCTGTCCTGCTCGGTGGTGCTGCGGAGGACGCTTTGGTCGACGAGACGTGTGTGTCCGTCACGGCCAAGGTCCCTGCCTGGTGTCGTTGCGTTGTCGGAAGTGCTTGGGTCGACGAGGCGCGTTCGCTCGTCTCGGCGGAGGTTCCTGTCCTACTCGGTGGTGCTGCGGACGACGCTTTGGTCGACGAGACGTGTGTGCTCGTCACGGCCAAAGTCCCTGCCTGGTGTCGTTGCGTTGTCGGAAGAGCTTGGGTCGACGAGGCGCGTTCGCTCGTCTCGGCCAAGGTTCCTGTCCTGCTCGGTGGTGCTGCAGAAGACGCTTTGGTCGACGAGACGTGTGTGCTCGTCACGGCTAAGTCCCTGCCTGGTGTCGTTGCGTTGTCGGAAGAGCTTGGGTCGACGAGGCGCGTTCGCTCGTCTCGGCCATGGTTCCTGTCCTGCTCGGTGGTGCTGCAGAGGACACTTTGGTCGACGAGACGCGTGTGTGCGTCACGGTCAAAGTCCCTGCCTGGTGTCGTTGCGTTGTCGGAAGTGCTTGGGTCGACGATGCGCGTTAGCTCGTCTCGGCCAAGGTTCCTGTCCTGCTTGCTGGTGCTGCAGAGGACGCTTTGGTCGACGAGACGTGTGTGCTCGTCACGGCCAAAGTCCCTGCCTGGTGCCCTTGCGTTGTCGGAAGAGCTTGGGTCGACGAGGCGCGTTCGCTCGTCTCGGCCAAGGTTCCTGTCCTACTCGGTGGTGCTGCGGACGACGCTTTGGTCGACGAGACGTGTGTGTCCGTCACGGCCAAGGTCCCTGCCTGGTGTCGTTTCGTTGTCGGAAGTGCTTGGGTCGACGAGGCGCGTTTGCTCGTCTCGGCGGAGGTTCCTGTCCTACTCGGTGGTGCTGCGGACGACGCTTTGGTCGACGAGACGTGTGTGTCCGTCACGGCCAAAGTCCCTGCCTGGTGTCGTTGCGTTATCGGAAGAGCTTGGGTCGACGAGGCGCGTTCGCTCGTCTCGGCCAAGGTTCCTGTCCTGCTTGCTGGTGCTGCAGAGGACGCTTTGGTCGACGAGACGTGTGTGCTCGTCACGGCCAAAGTCCCTGCCTGGTGCCCTTGCGTTGTCGGAAGAGCTTGGGTCGACGAGGCGCGTTCGCTCGTCTCGGCCAAGGTTCCAGTCCTGCTCGGTGGTGCTGCAAAGGACACTTTGGTCGACGAGACGTGTGTGTCCGTCACGGCCAAAGTCCCTGCCTGGTGTCGTTGCGTTGTCGGAAGAGCTTGGGTCGACGAGGCGCGTTCGCTCGTCTCGGCCAAGGTTCCTGTCCTGCTCGGTAGTGCTGCAGAGGACACTTTGGTCGACGAGACGTGTGTGTCCGTCATGGCCAAAGTCCCTGCCTGGTGTCGTTGCGTTGTCGGAAGAGCTTGGGTCGACGAGGCGCGTTCGCTCGTCTCGGCCAAGGTTCCTGTCCTGCTTGCTGGTGCTGCAGAGGACGCTTTGGTCGACGAGACGTGTGTGCTCGTCACGGCCAAAGTCCCTGCCTGGTGCCCTTGCGTTGTCGGAAGAGCTTGGGTCGACGAGGCGCGTTCGCTCGTCTCGGCCAAGGTTCCAGTCCTGCTCGGTGGTGCTGCAAAGGACACTTTGGTCGACGAGACGTGTGTGTCCGTCACGGCCAAAGTCCCTGCCTGGTGTCGTTGCGTTGTCGGAAGAGCTTGGGTCGACGAGGCGCGTTCGCTCGTCTCGGCCAAGGTTCCTGTCCTGCTCGGTAGTGCTGCAGAGGACACTTTGGTCGACGAGACGTGTGTGTCCGTCATGGCCAAAGTCCCTGCCTGGTGTCGTTGCGTTGTCGGAAGAGCTTGGGTCGACGAGGCGCGTTCGCTCGTCTCGGCCAAGGTTCCTGTCCTGCTCGGTGGTGCTGCAGAGGACAGTTTGGTCGACGGGACGTGTGTGTCCGTCACGGCCAAAGTCCCTGCCTGGTGTCGTTGCGTTGTCGGAAGTGTTTGGGTTGACGATGCGCGTTCGCTCCTCTCGGCCAAGGTTCCTGTCCTGCTTGCTGGTGCTGCAGAGGACGCTTTGGTCGACAAGACGTTAGTGCTCGTCCCGGCCAAAGTCCCTGCCTGGTGTCGTTGCGGTGTCGGAAGAGCTTGTGTCGACGAGGCGCGTTCGCTCGTCTCGGCCAATGTTCCTGTCCTGCTCGGTGGTGCTGCGGAGGACGCTTTGGTCGACGAGACGTGTGTGCTCGTCACGGCCAAAGTCCCTGCCTGGTGTCGTTGCGTTGTCGGAAGAGCTTGGGTCGACGAGGCGCGTTCGCTCGTCTCGGCCAAGGTTCCAGTCCTGCTCGGTGGTGCTGCGGAGGACGCTTTGGTCGACGAGTCGTGTGTGCTCGTCAGGGCCAAAGTCCCTGCCTGGTGTCGTTGCGCTGTCGGAAGAGCTTGGGTCGACGAGGCGCGTTCGCTCGTCTCGGCCAAGGTTCCAGTCCTGCTCGGTGGTGCTGCGGACGACGCTTTGGTCGACGAGACGTGTGTGTCCGTCACGGCCAAAGTCCCTGCCTGGTGTCGTTGCGTTGTCGGAAGAGCTTGGGTCGACGAGGCGCGTTCGCTCGTCTCGGCCAAGGTTTCTGTCCTACTCGGTGGTACTGCGGACGACGCTTTGGTCGACGAGACGTGTGTGCTCGTCACGGCTAAGTCCCTGCCTGGTGTCGTTGCGTTGTCGGAAGAGCTTGGGTCGACGAGGCGCGTTCGCTCGTCTCGGCCATGGTTCCTGTCCTGCTCGGTGGTGCTGCAGAGGACAGTTTGGTCGACGAGACGTGTGTGTGCGTCACGGTCAAAGTCCCTGCCTGGTGTCGTTGCGTTGTCGGAAGTGCTTGGGTCGACGATGCGCGTTAGCTCGTCTCGGCCAAGGTTCCTGTCCTGCTTGCTGGTGCTGCAGAGGACGCTTTGGTCGACGAGACGTGTGTGCTCGTCACGGCCAAAGTCCCTGCCTGGTGCCCTTGCGTTGTCGTCTCGGCCAAGGTTCCAGTCCTGCTCGGTGGTGCTGCGGAGGACGCTTTGGTCGACGAGACGTGTGTGTCCGTCACGGCCAAAGTCCCTGCCTGGTGTCGTTGCGTTGTCGGAAGAGCTTGGGTCGACGAGGCGCGTTCGCTCGTCTCGGCCAAGGTTTCTGTCCTACTCGGTGGTGCTGCGGACGACGCTTTG
The DNA here is from genome assembly GCA_963969585.1 of Drosophila helvetica. Lineage (NCBI taxonomy): Eukaryota > Metazoa > Arthropoda > Insecta > Diptera > Drosophilidae > Drosophila > Drosophila helvetica. The sequence goes on along the minus strand of OZ018402.1, from coordinate 23,276,740 downwards.
GTCGACGAGACGTGTGTGCTCGTCACGGCTAAGTCCCTGCCTGGTGTCGTTGCGTTGTCGGAAGAGCTTGGGTCGACGAGGCGCGTTCGCTCGTCTCGGCCATGGTTCCTGTACTGCTCGGTGGTGCTGCAGAGGACACTTTGGTCGACGAGACGTGTGTGTGCGTCACGGTCAAAGTCCCTGCCTGGTGTCGTTGCGTTGTCGGAAGAGCTTGGGTCGACGAGGCGCGTTCGCTCGTCTCGGCCAAGGTTCCAGTCCTGCTCGGTGGTGCTGCGGAGGACGCTTTGGTCGACGAGTCGTGTGTGCTCGTCAGGGCCAAAGTCCCTGCCTGGTGTCGTTGCGCTGTCGGAAGAGCTTGGGTCGACGAGGCGCGTTCGCTCGTCTCGGCCAAGGTTCCAGTCCTGCTCGGTGGTGCTGCGGACGACGCTTTGGTCGACGAGACGTGTGTGTCCGTCACGGCCAAAGTCCCTGCCTGGTGTCGTTGCGTTGTCGGAAGAACGGTCGACGATGCGCGTTAGCTCGTCTCGGCCAAGGTTCCTGTCCTGCTTGCTGGTGCTGCAGAGGACGCTTTGGTCGACGAGACGTGTGTGCTCGTCACGGCCAAAGTCCCTGCCTGGTGCCCTTGCGTTGTCGGAAGAGCTTGGGTCGACGAGGCGCGTTCGCTCGTCTCGGCCAAGGTTCCTCTCCTGCTCGGTGGTGCTGCGGAGGCCGCTTTGGTCGACGAGACGTGTGTGTCCGTCACGGCCAAAGTGCCTGCCTGGTGTCGTTGCGTTGTCGGAAGAACTTGGGTCGACGAGGCGCGTTCGCTCGTCTCGGCCATGGTTTCGGTCCTGCTCGGTGGTGCTGCAGAGGACACTTTGGTCGACGAGACGTGTGTGTCCGTCACGGCCAAAGTCCCTGCCTGGTGTCGTTGCGTTGTCGGAAGAGCTTGGGTCGACGTGGCGCGTTCGCTCGTCTCGGCCATGGTTCCTGTCCTGCTCGGTGGTGCTGCAGAGGACGACGAGACGTGTGTGTCCGTCACGGCCAAAGTCCCTGCCTGGTGTCGTTGCGTTGTCGGAAGAGCTTGGGTCGACGAGGCGCGTTCGCTCGTCTCGGCCAAGGTTCCTGTCCTGCTTGCTGGTGCTGCAGAGGACGCTTTGGTCGACGAGACGTGTGTGCTCGTCACGGCCAAAGTCCCTGCCTGGTGCCCTTGCGTTGTCGGAAGAGCTTGGGTCGACGAGGCGCGTTCGCTCGTCTCGGCCAAGGTTCCAGTCCTGCTCGGTGGTGCTGCAAAGGACACTTTGGTCGACGAGACGTGTGTGTCCGTCACGGCCAAAGTCCCTGCCTGGTGTCGTTGCGTTGTCGGAAGAGCTTGGGTCGACGAGGCGCGTTCGCTCATCTCGGCCAAGGTTCCTGTCCTGCTCGGTAGTGCTGCAGAGGACACTTTGGTCGACGAGACGTGTGTGTCCGTCATGGCCAAAGTCCCTGCCTGGTGTCGTTGCGTTGTCGGAAGAGCTTGGGTCGACGAGGCGCGTTCGCTCGTCTCGGCCAAGGTTCCAGTCCTGCTCGGTGGTGCTGCGGACGACGCTTTGGTCGACGAGACGTGTGTGTCCGTCACGGCCAAAGTCCCTACCTGGTGTCGTTGCGTTGTCGGAAGTGCTTGGTTCGACGAGGCGCGTTCGCTCGTCTCGGCCAAGGTTCCAGTCCTGCTCGGTGGTGCTGCGGAGGACGCTTGGTTCGACGAGGCGCGTTCGCTCGTCTCGGCCAAGGTTCCAGTCCTGCTCGGTGGTGCTGCGGAGGACGCTTTGGTCGACGAGACGTGTGTGTCCGTCACGGCCAAAGTCCCTGCCTGGTGTCGTTGCGTTGTCGGAAGAGCTTGGGTCGACGAGACGCGTTCGCTCGTCTCGGCCAAGGTTTCTGTCCTACTCGGTGGTGCTGCGGACGACGCTTTGGTCGACGAGACGTGTGTGCTCGTCACAGCTAAGTCCCTGCCTGGTGTCGTTGCGTTGTCGGAAGAGCTTGGGTCGACGAGGCGCGTTCGCTCGTCTCGGCCATGGTTCCTGTCCTGCTCGGTGGTGCTGCAGAGGACACTTTGGTCGACGAGACGTGTGTGTGCGTCACGGTCAAAGTCCCTGCCTGGTGTCGTTGCGTTGTCGGAAGTGCTTGGGTCGACGATGCGCGTTAGCTCGTCTCGGCCAAGGTTCCTGTCCTGCTTGCTGGTGCTGCAGAGGACGCTTTGGTCGACGAGACGTGTGTGCTCGTCACGGCCAAAGTCCCTGCCTGGTGCCCTTGCGTTGTCGGAAGAGCTTGGGTCGACGAGGCGCGTTCGCTCGTCTCGGCCAAGGTTCCTGTCCTACTCGGTGGTGCTGCGGACGACGCTTTGGTCGACGAGACGTGTGTGTCCGTCACGGCCAAGGTCCCTGCCTGGTGTCGTTGCGTTGTCGGAAGTGCTTGGGTCGACGAGGCGCGTTCGCTCGTCTCGGCGGAGGTTCCTGTCCTACTCGGTGGTGCTGCGGACGACGCTTTGGTCGACGAGACGTGTGTGTCCGTCACGGCCAAAGTCCCTGCCTGGTGTCGTTGCGTTGTCGGAAGAGCTTGGGTCGACGAGGCGCGTTCGCTCGTCTCGGCCAAGGTTCCTGTCCTGCTTGCTGGTGCTGCAGAGGACGCTTTGGTCGACGAGACGTGTGTGCTCGTCACGGCCAAAGTCCCTGCCTGGTGCCCTTGCGTTGTCGGAAGAGCTTGGGTCGACGAGGCGCGTTCGCTCGTCTCGGCCAAGGTTCCAGTCCTGCTCGGTGGTGCTGCAAAGGACACTTTGGCCGACGAGACGTGTGTGTCCGTCACGGCCAAAGTCCCTGCCTGGTGTCGTTGCGTTGTCGGAAGTGCTTGGGTCGACGAGGCGCGTTCGCTCGTCTCGGCCAAGGTTCCTGTCCTGCTCGGTAGTGCTGCAGAGGACACTTTGGTCGACGAGACGTGTGTGTCCGTCATGGCCAAAGTCCCTGCCTGGTGTCGTTGCGTTGTCGGAAGAGCTTGGGTCGACGAGGCGCGTTCGCTCGTCTCGGCCAAGGTTCCAGTCCTGCTCGGTGGTGCTGCGGACGACGCTTTGGTCGACGAGACGTGTGTGTCCGTCACGGCCAAAGTCCCTGCCTGGTGTCGTTGCGTTGTCGGAAGTGCTTGGTTCGACGAGGCGCGTTCGCTCGTCTCGGCCAAGGTTCCAGTCCTGCTCGGTGGTGCTGCGGAGGACGCTTGGTTCGACGAGGCGCGTTCGCTCGTCTCGGCGGAGGTTCCTGTCCTACTCGGTGGTGCTGCGGACGACGCTTTGGTCGACGAAACGTGTGTGTCCGTCACGGCCAAAGTCCCTGCCTGGTGTCGTTGCGTTGTCGGAAGAGCTTGGGTCGACGAGGCGCGTTCGCTCGTCTCGGCCAAGGTTCCTGTCCTACTCGGTGGTGCTGCGGACGACGCTTTGGTCGACGAGACGTGTGTGCTCGTCACGGCCAAAGTCCCTGCCTGGTGTCGTTGCGTTGTCGGAAGAGCTTGGGTCGACGAGGCGCGTTCGCTCGTCTCGGCCATGGTTCCTGTCCTACTCGGTGGTGCTGCGGACGACGCTTTGGTCGACGAGACGTGTGTGTCCGTCACGGCCAAAGTCCCTGCCTGGTGTCGTTGCGTTGTCGGAAGTGCTTGGGTCGACGAGGCGCGTTCGCTCGTCTCGGCGAAGGTTCCTGTCCTACTCGGTGGTGCTGCGGACGACGTTTTGGTCGACGAGACGTGTGTGTCCGTCACGGCCAAGGTCCCTGCCTGGTGTCGTTGCGTTGTCGGAAGTGCTTGGGTCGACGAGGCGCGTTCGCTCGTCTCGGCCAAGGTTCCTGTCCTGCTTGCTGGTGCTGCAGAGGACGCTTTGGTCGACGAGACGTGTGTGCTCGTCACGGCCAAAGTCCCTGCCTGGTGCCCTTGCGTTGTCGGAAGAGCTTGGGTCGACGAGGCGCGTTCGCTCGTCTCGGCCAAGGTTCCTGTCCTACTCGGTGGTGCTGCGGACGACGCTTTGGTCGACGAGACGTGTGTGTCCGTCACGGCCAAAGTCCCTGCTTGGTGTCGTTGCGTTGTCGGAAGTGCTTGGTTCGACGAGGCGCGTTCGCTCGTCTCGGCCAAGGTTCCAGTCCTGCTCGGTGGTGCTGCGGAGGACGCTTTGGTCGACGAGACGTGTGTGTCCGTCACGGCCAAAGTCCCTGCCTGGTGTCGTTGCGTTGTCGGAAGAGCTTGGGTCGACGAGGCGCGTTCGCTCGTCTCGGCCAAGGTTTCTGTCCTACTCGGTGGTGCTGCGGACGACGCTTTGGTCGACGAGACGTGTGTGCTCGTCACGGCTAAGTCCCTGCCTGGTGTCGTTGCGTTGTCGGAAGAGCTTGGGTCGACGAGGCGCGTTCGCTCGTCTCGGCCATGGTTCCTGTCCTGCTCGGTGGTGCTGCAGAGGACACTTTGGTCGACGAGACGTGTGTGTGCGTCACGGTCAAAGTCCCTGCCTGGTGTCGTTGCGTTGTCGGAAGTGCTTGGGTCGACGATGCGCGTTAGCTCGTCTCGGCCAAGGTTCCTGTCCTGCTTGCTGGTGCTGCAGAGGACGCTTTGGTCGACGAGACGTGTGTGCTCGTCACGGCCAAAGTCCCTGCCTGGTGCCCTTGCGTTGTCGGAAGAGCTTGGGTCGACGAGGCGCGTTCGCTCGTCTCGGCCAAGGTTCCTGTCCTACTCGGTGGTGCTGCGGACGACGCTTTGGTCGACGAAACGTGTGTGTCCGTCACGGCCAAAGTCCCTGCCTGGTGTCGTTGCGTTGTCGGAAGAGCTTGGGTCGACGAGGCGCGTTCGCTCGTCTCGGCCAAGGTTCCTGTCCTGCTCGGTGGTGCTGCGGAGGACGCTTTGGTCGACGAGACGTGTGTGTCCGTCACGGCCAAGGTCCCTGCCTGGTGTCGTTGCGTTGTCGGAAGTGCTTGGGTCGACGAGGCGCGTTCGCTCGTCTCGGCGGAGGTTCCTGTCCTGCTCGGTGGTGCTGCAGAGGACACTTTGGTCGACGAAACGTGTGTGTCCGTCACGGCCAAAGTCCCTGCCTGGTGTCGTTGCGTTGTCGGAAGAGCTTGGGTCGACGAGGCGCGTTCGCTCGTCTCGGCCAAGGTTCCTGTCCTACTCGGTGGTGCTGCGGACGACGCTTTGGTCGACGAAACGTGTGTGCTCGTCACGGCCAAAGTCCCTGCCTGGTGTCGTTGCGTTGTCGGAAGAGCTTGGGTCGACGAGGCGCGTTCGCTCGTCTCGGCCAAGGTTCCTGTCCTGCTCGGTGGTGCTGCAGAAGACGCTTTGGTCGGCGAGACGTGTTTCTCCGTCACGGCCAATGTCCCTGCCTGGTGTCGTTGCGTTGTCGGAAGAGCTTGGGTCGACGAGGCGCGTTCGCTCGTCTCGGCCATGGTTCCTGTCCTGCTCGGTGGTGCTGCAGAGGACACTTTGGTCGACGAGACTTGTGTTCTCGTCACGGCCAAAGTTCTGCCTGGTGTCGTTGCGTTGTCGGAAGAGCTTGGGTCGACGAGGCGCGTTCGCTCGTCTCTGCCAAGGTTCCTGTCCTACTCGGTGGTGCTGCGGACGACGCTTTGGTCGACGAGACGTGTGTGTCCGTCACGGCCAAAGTCCCTGCCTGGTGTCGTTGCGTTGTCGGAAGTGCTTGGGTCGACGAGGCGCGTTCGCTCGTCTCGGCGAAGGTTCCTGTCCTACTCGGTGGTGCTGCGGACGACGCTTTGGTCGACGAGACGTGTGTGCTCGTCACGGCCAAAGTCCCTGCCTGGTGCCGTTGCGTTGTCGGAAGAGCTTGGGTCGACGAGGCGCGTTCGCTCGTCTCGGCCAAGGTTCCTGTCCTGCTCGGTGGTGCTGCGGAGGCCGCTTTGGTCGACGAGACGTGTGTCTCCGTCACGGCCAAGGTCCCTGCCTGGTGTCGTTGCGTTGTCGGAAGAGCTTGGGTCGACGAGGCGCGTTCGCTCGTCTCGGCCATGGTTCCTGTCCTGCTCGGTGGTGCTGCAGAGGACACTTTGGTCGACGAGACGTGTGTGCTCGTCACGGCCAAAGTTCTGCCTGGTGTCGTTGCGTTGTCGGAAGAGCTTGGGTCGACGAGGCGCGTTCGCTCGTCTCGGCCAAGGTTCCTGTCCTACTCGGTGGTGCTGCGGACGACGCTTTGGTCGACGAGACGTGTGTGCTCGTCACGGCCAAAGTCCCTGCCTGGTGTCGTTGCGTTGTCGGAAGAGCTTGGGTCGACGAGGCGCGTTCGCTCGTCTCGGCCATGGTTCCTGTCCTGCTCGGTGGTGCTGCAGAGGACACTTTGGTCGACGAGACGTGTGTGTCCGTCACGGCCAAAGTCCCTGCCTGGTGTCGTTGCGTTGTCGGAAGTGCTTGGGTCGACGATGCGCGTTAGCTCGTCTCGGCCAAGGTTCCTGTCCTGCTTGCTGGTACTGCAGAGGACGCTTTGGTCGACGAGACGTGTGTGCTCGTCACGGCCAAAGTCCCTGCCTGGTGCCGTTGCGTTGTCGGAAGAGCTTGGGTCGACGAGGCGCGTTCGCTCGTCTCGGCCATGGTTCCTGTCCTGCTCGGTGGTGCTGCAGAGGACACTTTGGTCGACGAGACGTGTGTGTCCGTCACGGCCAAAGTCCCTGCCTGGTGTCGTTGCGTTGTCGGAAGTGCTTGGGTAGACGATGCGCGTTAGCTCGTCTCGGCCAAGGTTCCTGTCCTGCTTGCTGATGCTGCAGAGGACGCTTTGGTCGACGAGACGTGTGTGCTCGTCACGGCCAAAGTCCCTGCCTGGTGTCGTTGCGTTGTCGGAAGAGCTTGGGTCGACGAGGCGCGTTCGCTCGTCTCGGCCATGGTTCCTGTCCTGCTCGGTGGTGCTGCGGAGGCCGCTTTGGTCGACGAGACGTGTGTCTCCGTCACGGCCAAGGTCCCTGCCTGGTGTCGTTGCGTTGTCGGAAGAGCTTGGGTCGACGAGGCGCGTTCGCTCGTCTCGGCCATGGTTCCTGTCCTGCTCGGTGGTGCTGCAGAGGACACTTTGGTCGACGAGACGTGTGTGCTCGTCACGGCCAAAGTTCTGCCTGGTGTCGTTGCGTTGTCGGAAGAGCTTGGGTCGACGAGGCGCGTTCGCTCGTCTCGGCCAAGGTTCCTGTCCTACTCGGTGGTGCTGCGGACGACGCTTTGGTCGACGAGACGTGTGTGCTCGTCACGGCCAAACTCCCTGCCTGGTGTCGTTGCGTTGTCGGAAGAGCTTGGGTCGACGAGGCGCGTTCGCTCGTCTCGGCCATGGTTCCTGTCCTGCTCGGTGGTGCTGCAGAGGACACTTTGGTCGACGAGACGTGTGTGTCCGTCACGGCCAAAGTCCCTGCCTGGTGTCGTTGCGTTGTCGGAAGTGCTTGGGTCGACGATGCGCGTTAGCTCGTCTCGGCCAAGGTTCCTGTCCTGCTTGCTGATGCTGCAGAGGACGCTTTGGTCGACGAGACGTGTGTGCTCGTCACGGCCAAAGTCCCTGCCGGGTGTCGTTGCGTTGTCGGAAGAGCTTGGGTCGACGAGGCGCGTTCGCTCGTCTCGGCCATGTTTCCTGTCCTGCTCGGTGGTGCTGCGGAGGCCGCTTTGGTCGACGAGACGTGTGTCTCCGTCACGGCCAAGGTCCCTGCCTGGTGTCGTTGCGTTGTCGGAAGAGCTTGGGTCGACGAGGCGCGTTCGCTCGTCTCGGCCATGGTTCCTGTCCTGCTCGGTGGTGCTGCAGAGGACACTTTGGTCGACGAGACGTGTGTGCTCGTCACGGCCAAAGTTCTGCCTGGTGTCGTTGCGTTGTCGGAAGAGCTTGGGTCGACGAGGCGCGTTCGCTCGTCTCGGCCAAGGTTCCTGTCCTACTCGGTGGTGCTGCGGACGACGCTTTGGTCGACGAGACGTGTGTGCTCGTCACGGCCAAAGTCCCTGCCTGGTGTCGTTGCGTTGTCGGAAGAGCTTGGGTCGACGAGGCGCGTTCGCTCGTCTCGGCCATGGTTCCTGTCCTGCTCGGTGGTGCTGCAGAGGACACTTTGGTCGACGAGACGTGTGTGTCCGTCACGGGCAAAGTCCCTGCCTGGTGTCGTTGCGTTGTCGGAAGTGCTTGGGTCGACGATGCGCGTTAGCTCGTCTCGGCCAAGGTTCCTGTCCTGCTTGCTGGTACTGCAGAGGACGCTTTGGTCGACGAGACGTGTGTGCTCGTCACGGCCAAAGTCCCTGCCTGGTGCCGTTGCGTTGTCGGAAGAGCTTGGGTCGACGAGGCGCGTTCGCTCGTCTCGGCCATGGTTCCTGTCCTGCTCGGTGGTGCTGCAGAGGACACTTTGGTCGACGAGACGTGTGTGTCCGTCACGGCCAAAGTCCCTGCCTGGTGTCGTTGCGTTGTCGGAAGTGCTTGGGTCGACGATGCGCGTTAGCTCGTCTCGGCCAAGGTTCCTGTCCTGCTTGCTGGTGCTGCAGAGGACGCTTTGGTCGACGAGACGTGTGTGCTCGTCACGGCCAAAGTCCCTGCCTGGTGCCGTTGCGTTGTCGGAAGAGCTTGGGTCGACGATGCGCGTTCGCTCGTCTCGGCCAAGGTTCCTGTCCTACTCGGTGGTGCTGCGGACGACGCTTTGGTCGACGAGACGTGTGTGTCCGTCACGGCCAAAGTCCCTGCCTGGTGTCGTTGCGTTGTCTGAAGTGCTTGGGTCGACGATGCGCGTTAGCTCGTCTCGGCCAAGGTTCCTGTCCTGCTTGCTGATGCTGCAGAGGACGCTTTGGTCGACGAGACGTGTGTGCTCGTCACGGCAAAAGTCCCTGCCGGGTGTCGTTGCGTTGTCGGAAGAGCTTGGGTCGACGAGGCGCGTTCGCTCGTCTCGGCCATGGTTCCTGTCCTGCTCGGTGGTGCTGCGGAGGCCGCTTTGGTCGACGAGACGTGTGTCTCCGTCACGGCCAAGGTCCCTGCCTGGTGTCGTTGCGTTGTCGGAAGAGCTTGGGTCGACGAGGCGCGTTCGCTCGTCTCGGCCATGGTTCCTGTCCTGCTCGGTGGTGCTGCAGAGGACACTTTGGTCGACGAGACGTGTGTGCTCGTCACGGCCAAAGTTCTGCCTGGTGTCGTTGCGTTGTCGCAAGAGCTTGGGTCGACGAGGCGCGTTCGCTCGTCTCGGCCAAGGTTCCTATCCTACTCGGTGGTGCTGCGGACGACGCTTTGGTCGACGAGACGTGTGTGCTCGTCACGGCCAAAGTCCCTGCCTGGTGTCGTTGCGTTGTCGGAAGAGCTTGGGTCGACGAGGCGCGTTCGCTCGTCTCGGCCATGGTTCCTGTCCTGCTCGGTGGTGCTGCAGAGGACACTTTGGTCGACGAGACGTGTGTGTCCGTCACGGCCAAAGTCCCTGCCTGGTGTCGTTGCGTTGTCGGAAGTGCTTGGGTCGACGATGCGCGTTAGCTCGTCTCGGCCAAGGTTCCTGTCCTGCTTGCTGGTACTGCAGAGGACGCTTTGGTCGACGAGACGTGTGTGCTCGTCACGGCCAAAGTCCCTGCCTGGTGCCGTTGCGTTGTCGGAAGAGCTTGGGTCGACGAGGCGCGTTCGCTCGTCTCGGCCATGGTTCCTGTCCTGCTCGGTGGTGCTGCAGAGGACACTTTGGTCGACGAGACGTGTGTGTCCGTCACGGCCAAAGTCCCTGCCTGGTGTCGTTGCGTTGTCGGAAGTGCTTGGGTCGACGATGCGCGTTAGCTCGTCTCGGCCAAGGTTCCTGTCCTGCTTGCTGGTGCTGCAGAGGACGCTTTGGTCGACGAGACGTGTGTGCTCGTCACGGCCAAAGTCCCTGCCTGGTGCCGTTGCGTTGTCGGAAGAGCTTGGGTCGACGATGCGCGTTCGCTCGTCTCGGCCAAGGTTCCTGTCCTACTCGGTGGTGCTGCGGACGACGCTTTGGTCGACGAGACGTGTGTGTCCGTCACGGCCAAAGTCCCTGCCTGGTGTCGTTGCGTTGTCGGAAGAACTTGGGTCGACGAGGCGCGTTCGCTCGTCTCGGCCATGGTTCCGGTCCTGCTCGGTGGTGCTGCAGAGGACACTTTGGTCGACGAGACGTGTGTGTCCGTCACGGCCAAAGTCCCTGCCTGGTGTCGTTGCGTTGTCGGAAGTGCTTGGGTCGACGAGGCGCGTTCGCTCGTCTCGGCCAAGGTTCCTGTCCTGCTTGCTGGTGCTGCAGAGGACGCTTTGGTCGACGAGACGTGTGTGTCCGTCACGGCCAAAGTCCCTGCCTGGTGTCGTTGCGTTGTCGGAAGAGCTTGTGTCAAAGAGGCGCGTTCGCTCGTCTCGGCCAAGGTTCCTCTTCTGCTCGGTGGTGCTGCGGAGGCCGCTTTGGTCGACGAGACGTGTGTGTCCGTCACGGCCAAAGTCCCTGCCTGGTGTCGTTGCGTTGTCGGAAGAACTTGGGTCGACGAGGCGCGTTCGCTAGTCTCGGCCATGGTTCCGGTCCTGCTCGGTGGTGCTGCAGAGGACACTTTGGTCGACGAGACGTGTGTGTCCGTCACGGCCAAAGTCCCTGCCTGGTGTCGTTGCGTTGTCGGAAGTGCTTGGGTCGACGATGCGCGTTCGCTCGTCTCGGCCATGGTTCCGGTCCTGCTCGGTGGTGCTGCAGAGGACACTTTGGTCGACGAGACGTGTGTGTCCGTCACGGCCAATGTCCCTGCCTGGTGTCGTTGCGTTGTCGGAAGTGCTTGGGTCGACGATGCGCGTTCGCTCGTCTCGGCCAAGGTTCCTGTCCTGCTTGCTGGTGCTGCGGAGGCCGCTTTGGTCGACGAGACGTGTGTCTCCGTCACGGCCAAGGTCCCTGCCTGGTGTCGTTGCGTTGTCGGAAGAGCTTGGGTCGACGAGGCGCGTTCGCTCGTCTCGGCCATGGTTCCTGTCCTGCTCGGTGGTGCTGCAGAGGACGCTTTGGTCGACGAGACGTGTGTGCTCGTCACGGCCAAAGTCCCTGCCTGGTGTCGTTGCGTTGTCGGAAGAGCTTGGGTTGACGAGGCGCATTCGCTCGTCTCGGCCAAGGTTCCTGTCCTGCTTGCTGGTGCTGCAGAGGACGCTTTGGTCGACGAGACGTGTGTGCTCGTCACGGCCAAAGTCCCTGCCTGGTGCCGTTGCGTTGTCGGAAGAGCTTGGGTCGACGAGGCGCGTTCGCTCGTCTCGGCCAAGGTTCCTGTCCTACTCGGTTGTGCTGCGGACGACGCTTTGGTCGACGAGACGTGTGTGCTCGTCACGGCCAAAGTCCCTGCCTGGTGTCGTTGCGTTGTCGGAAGAGCTTGGGTCGACGAGGCGCCTTCGCTCGTCTCGGCCATGGTTCCTGTCCTGCTCGGTGGTGCTGCAGAGGACGCTTTGGTCGACGAGACGTGTGTGCTCGTCACGGCCAAAGTCCCTGCCTGGTGTCGTTGCGTTGTCGGAAGAGCTTGGGTTGACGAGGCGCATTCGCTCGTCTCGGCCAAGGTTCCTGTCCTGCTTGCTGGTGCTGCAGAGGACGCTTTGGTCGACGAGACGTGTGTGCTCGTCACGGCCAAAGTCCCTGCCTGGTGCCGTTGCGTTGTCGGAAGAGCTTGGGTCGACGAGGCGCGTTCGCTCGTCTCGGCCAAGGTTCCTGTCCTACTCGGTTGTGCTGCGGACGACGCTTTGGTCGACGAGACGTGTGTGTCCGTCACGGCCAAAGTCCCTGCCTGGTGTCGTTGCGTTGTCGGAAGAGCTTGGATCGACGAGGCGCGTTCGCTCGTCTCGGCCATGGTTCCTGTCCTGCTCGGTGGTGCTGCAGAGGACACTTTGGTCGACGAGACGTGTGTGTCCGTCACGGCCAAAGTCCCTGCCTGGTGTCGTTGCGTTGTCGGAAGTGCTTGGGTCGACGAGGCGCGTTCGCTCGTCTCGGCCAAGGTTCCTGTCCTACTCGATGGTGCTGCGGAGGACGGTTTGGTCGACGAGACGTGTGTGCTTGTCACGGCCAAAGTCCCTGCCTGGTGTCGTTGCGTTGTCGGAAGAGCTTGGGTCGACGAGGCGCGTTCGCTCGTCTCGGTCAAGGTTCCTGTCCTGCTTGCTGGTGCTGCAGAGGACGCTTTGGGCAACGAGACGTGTGTGCTCGTCACGGCCAAAGTCCCTGCCTGGTGTCGTTGCGTTGTCGGAAGTGCTTGGGTCGACGAGGCGCGTTCGCTCGTCTCGGCGAAGGTTCCTGTAGTACTCGGTGGTGCTGCGGACGACGCTTTGGTCGACGAGACGTGTGTGCTCGTCACGGCCAAAGTCCCTGCCTGGTGCCGTTGCGTTGTCGGAAGAGCTTGGGTCGACGAGGCGCGTTCGCTCGTCTCGGCCAAGGTTCCTGTCCTGCTTGCTGGTGCTGCAGAGGACGCTTTGGGCAACGAGACGTGTGTGCTCGTCACGGCCAAAGTCCCTGCCTGGTGTCGTTGCGTTGTCGGAAGTGCTTGGGTCGACGAGGCGCGTTCGCTCGTCTCGGCCAAGGTTCCTGTCCTACTCGATGGTGCTGCGGAGGACGGTTTGGTCGACGAGACGTGTGTGCTTGTCACGGCCAAAGTCCCTGCCTGGTGTCGTTGCGTTGTCGGAAGAGCTTGGGTCGACGAGGCGCGTTCGCTCGTCTCGGCCAAGGTTCCTGTCCTACTCGATGGTGCTGCGGAGGACGGTTTGGTCGACGAGACGTGTGTGCTTGTCACGGCCAAAGTCCCTGCCTGGTGTCGTTGCGTTGTCGGAAGAGCTTGGGTCGACGAGGCGCGTTCGCTCGTCTCGGCCAAGGTTCCTGTCCTACTCGGTGGTGCTGCGGACGACGCTTTGGTCGACGAGACGTGTGTGCTCGTCACGGCCAAAGTTCCTGCCTTGTGTCGTTGCGTTGTCGGAAGAGCTTGGGTCGACGAGGCGCGTTCGCTCGTCTCGGTCAAGGTTCCTGTCCTGCTTGCTGGTGCTGCAGAGGACGCTTTGGGCAACGAGACGTGTGTGCTCGTCACGGCCAAAGTCCCTGCCTGGTGTCGTTGCGTTGTCGGAAGTGCTTGGGTCGACGAGGCGCGTTCGCTCGTCTCGGCGAAGGTTCCTGTACTACTCGGTGGTGCTGCGGACGACGCTTTGGTCGACGAGACGTGTGTGCTCGTCACGGCCAAAGTCCCTGCCTGGTGCCGTTGCGTTGTCGGAAGAGCTTGGGTCGACGAGGCGCGTTCGCTCGTCTCGGCCAAGGTTCCTGTCCTACTCGGTGGTGCTGCGGACGACGCTTTGGTCGACGAGACGTGTGTGCTCGTCACGGCCAAAGTCCCTGCCTGGTGTCGTTGCGTTGTCGGAAGAGCTTGGGTCGACGAGGCGCGTTCGCTCGTCTCGGCCATGGTTCCTGTCCTGCTCGGTGGTGCTGCGGAGGCCGCTTTGGTCGACGAGACGTGTGTCTCCGTCACGGCCAAGGTCCCTGCCTGGTGTCGTTGCGTTGTCGGAAGAGCTTGGGTCGACGAGGCGCGTTCGCTCGTCTCGGCCATGGTTCCTGTCCTGCTCGGTGGTGCTGCAGAGGACACTTTGGTCGACGAGACGTGTGTGCTCGTCACGGCCAAAGTTCTGCCTGGTGTCGTTGCGTTGTCGGAAGAGCTTGGGTCGACGAGGCGCGTTTGCTCGTCTCGGCCAAGGTTCCTGTCCTACTCGGTGGTGCTGCGGACGACGCTTTGGTCGACGAGACGTGTGTGCTCGTCACGGCCAAAGTCCCTGCCTGGTGTCGTTGCGTTGTCGGAAGAGCTTGGGTCGACGAGGCGCGTTCGCTCGTCTCGGCCATGGTTCCTGTCCTGCTCGGTGGTGCTGCAGAGGACACTTTGGTCGACGAGACGTGTGTGTCCGTCACGGCCAAAGTCCCTGCCTGGTGTCGTTGCGTTGTCGGAAGTGCTTGGGTCGACGATGCGCGTTAGCTCGTCTCGGCCAAGGTTCCTGTCCTGCTTGCTGGTGCTGCAGAGGACGCTTTGGTCGACGAGACGTGTGTGCTCGTCACGGCCAAAGTCCCTGCCTGGTGCCGTTGCGTTGTCGGAAGAGCTTGGGTCGACGATGCGCGTTCGCTCGTCTCGGCCAAGGTTCCTGTCCTACTCGGTGGTGCTGCGGACGACGCTTTGGTCGACGAGACGTGTGTGTCCGTCACGGCCAAAGTCCCTGCCTGGTGTCGTTGCGTTGTCGGAAGAACTTGGGTCGAAGAGGCGCGTTCGCTCGTCTCGGCCATGGTTCCGGTCCTGCTCGGTGATGCTGCAGAGGACACTTTGGTCGACGAGACGTGTGTGTCCGTCACGGCCAAAGTCCCTGCCTGGTGTCGTTGCGTTGTCGGAAGTGCTTGGGTCGACGAGGCGCGTTCGCTCGTCTCGGCCAAGGTTCCTGTCCTGCTTGCTGGTGCTGCAGAGGACGCTTTGGTCGACGAGACGTGTGTGTCCGTCACGGCCAAAGTCCCTGCCTGGTGTCGTTGCGTTGTCGGAAGAGCTTGTGTCAAAGAGGCGCGTTCGCTCGTCTCGGCCAAGGTTCCTCTCCTGCTCGGTGGTGCTGCGGAGGCCGCTTTGGTCGACGAGACGTGTGTGTCCGTCACGGCCAAAGTCTCTGCCTGGTGTCGTTGCGTTGTCGGAAGAACTTGGGTCGACGAGGCGCGTTCGCTCGTCTCGGCCATGGTTCCGGTCCTGCTCGGTGGTGCTGCAGAGGACACTTTGGTCGACGAGACGTGTGTGTCCGTCACGGCCAAAGTCCCTGCCTGTTGTCGTTGTGTTGTCGGAAGTGCTTGGGTCGACGAGGCGCGTTCGCTCGTCTCGGCGAAGGTTCCTGTCCTACTCGGTGGTGCTGCGGACGACGCTTTGGTCGACGAGACGTGTGTGCTCGTCACGGCCAAAGTCCCTGCCTGGTGTCGTTGCGTTGTCGGAAGTGCTTGGGTCGAAGAGGCGCGTTTGCTCGTCTCGGCCATGGTTCCTGTCCTGCTCGGAGGTGCTGCAGAGGACACTTTGGTCGACGAGACGTGTGTGTCCGTCACGGCCAAAGTCCCTGCCTGGTGTCGTTGCATTGTCGGAAGTGCTTGGGTCGACGAGGCGCGTTCGCTCGTCTCGGCCAAGGTTCCTGTCCTGCTTGCTGGTGCTGCAGAGGACACTTTGGTCGACGAAACGTGTGTGTCCGTCACGGCCAAAGTCCTTGCCTGGTGTCGTTGCGTTGTCGGAAGTGCTTGGGTCGACGAGGCGCGTTCGCTCGTCTCGGCCATGGTTCCTGTCCTGCTTGCTGGTGCTGCAGAGGACGCTTTGGTCGACGAGACGTTTGTGTCCGTCACGGCCAAAGTCCCTGCCTGGTGTCGTTGCGTTGTCGGAAGAGCTTGGGTCGACGAGGCGCCTTCGCTCGTCTCGGCCATGGTTCCTGTCCTGCTCGGTGGTGCTGCAGAGGACGCTTTGGTCGACGAGACGTGTGTGCTCGTCACGGCCAAAGTCCCTGCCTGGTGTCGTTGCGTTGTCGGAAGAGCTTGGGTTGACGAGGCGCATTCGCTCGTCTCGGCCAAGGTTCCTGTCCTGCTTGCTGGTGCTGCAGAGGACGCTTTGGTCGACGAGACGTGTGTGCTCGTCACGGCCAAAGTCCCTGCCTGGTGCCGTTGCGTTGTCGGAAGAGCTTGGGTCGACGAGGCGCGTTCGCTCGTCTCGGCCAAGGTTCCTGTCCTACTCTGTTGTGCTGCGGACGACGCTTTGGTCGACGAGACGTGTGTGCTCGTCACGGCCAAAGTCCCTGCCTGGTGTCGTTGCGTTGTCGGAAGAGCTTGGGTCGACGAGGCGCCTTCGCTCGTCTCGGCCATGGTTCCTGTCCTGCTCGGTGGTGCTGCAGAGGACGCTTTGGTCGACGAGACGTGTGTGCTCGTCACGGCCAAAGTCCCTGCCTGGTGTCGTTGCGTTGTCGGAAGAGCTTGGGTTGACGAGGCGCATTCGCTCGTCTCGGCCAAGGTTCCTGTCCTGCTTGCTGGTGCTGCAGAGGACGCTTTGGTCGACGAGACGTGTGTGCTCGTCACGGCCAAAGTCCCTGCCTGGTGCCGTTGCGTTGTCGGAAGAGCTTGGGTCGACGAGGCGCGTTCGCTCGTCTCGGCCAAGGTTCCTGTCCTACTCGGTTGTGCTGCGGACGACGCTTTGGTCGACGAGACGTGTGTGTCCGTCACGGCCAAAGTCCCTGCCTGGTGTCGTTGCGTTGTCGGAAGAGCTTGGGTCGACGAGGCGCGTTCGCTCGTCTCGGCCATGGTTCCTGTCCTGCTCGGTGGTGCTGCAGAGGACACTTTGGTCGACGAGACGTGTGTGTCCGTCACGGCCAAAGTCCCTGCCTGGTGTCGTTGCGTTGTCGGAAGTGCTTGGGTCGACGAGGCGCGTTCGCTCGTCTCGGCCAAGGTTCCTGTCCTACTCGATGGTGCTGCGGAGGACGGTTTGGTCGACGAGACGTGTGTGCTTGTCACGGCCAAAGTCCCTGCCTGGTGTCGTTGCGTTGTCGGAAGAGCTTGGGTCGACGAGGCGCGTTCGCTCGTCTCGGCGAAGGTTCCTGTCCTACTCGGTGGTGCTGCGGAGGACGCTTTGGTCGACGAGACGTGTGTGTCCGTCACGGCCAAAGTTCCTGCCTTGTGTCGTTGCGTTGTCGGAAGAGCTTGGGTCGACGAGGCGCGTTCGCTCGTCTCGGTCAAGGTTCCTGTCCTGCTTGCTGGTGCTGCAGAGGGCGCTTTGGGCAACGAGACGTGTGTGCTCGTCACGGCCAAAGTCCCTGCCTGGTGTCGTTGCGTTGTCGGAAGTGCTTGGGTCGACGAGGCGCGTTCGCTCGTCTCGGCGAAGGTTCCTGTACTACTCGGTGGTGCTGCGGACGACGCTTTGGTCGACGAGACGTGTGTGCTCGTCACGGCCAAAGTCCCTGCCTGGTGCCGTTGCGTTGTCGGAAGAGCTTGGGTCGACGAGGCGCGTTCGCTCGTCTCGGCCAAGGTTCCTGTCCTACTCGGTGGTGCTGCGGACGACGCTTTGGTCGACGAAACGTGTGTGTCCGTCACGGCCAAAGTCCCTGCCTGGTGTCGTTGCGTTGTCGGAAGAGCTTGGGTCGACGAGGCGCGTTCGCTCGTCTCGGCCAAGGTTCCTGTCCTGCTCGGTGGTGCTGCGGAGGACGCTTTGGTCGACGAGACGTGTGTGTCCGTCACGGCCAAGGTCCCTGCCTGGTGTCGTTGCGTTGTCGGAAGTGCTTGGGTCGACGAGGCGCGTTCGCTCGTCTCGGCGGAGGTTCCTGTCCTACTCGGTGGTGCTGCGGACGACGCTTTGGTCGACGAGACGTGTGTGCTCGTCACGGCCAAAGTCCCTGCCTGGTGTCGTTGCGTTGTCGGAAGAGCTTGGGTCGACGAGGCGCGTTCGCTCGTCTCGGCCAAGGTTCCTGTCCTGCTCGGTGGTGCTGCAGAAGACGCTTTGGTCGGCGAGACGTGTGTCTCCGTCACGGCCAATGTCCCTGCCTGGTGTCGTTGCGTTGTCGGAAGAGCTTGGGTCGACGAGGCGCGTTCGCTCGTCTCGGCCATGGTTCCTGTTCTGCTCGGTGGTGCTGCAGAGGACACTTTGGTCGACGAGACTTGTGTTCTCGTCACGGCCAAAGTTCTGCCTGGTGTCGTTGCGTTGTCGGAAGAGCTTGGGTCGACGAGGCGCGTTCGCTCTTCTCGGCCAAGGTTCCTGTCCTACTCGGTGGTGCTGCGGACGACGCTTTGGTCGACGAGACGTGTGTGTCCGTCACGGCCAAAGTCCCTGCCTGGTGTCGTTGCGTTGTCGGAAGTGCTTGGGTCGACGAGGCGCGTTCGCTCGTCTCGGCGAAGGTTCCTGTCCTACTCGGTGGTGCTGCGGACGACGCTTTGGTCGACGAGACGTGTGTGCTCGTCACGGCCAAATTCCCTGCCTGGTGCCGTTGCGTTGTCGGAAGAGCTTGGGTCGACGAGGCGCGTTCGCTCGTCTCGGCCAAGGTTCCTGTCCTGCTCGGTGGTGCTGCGGAGGCCGCTTTGGTCGACGAGACGTGTGTCTCCGTCACGGCCAATGTCCCTGCCTGGTGTCGTTGCGTTGTCGGAAGAGCTTGGGTCGACGAGGCGCGTTCGCTCGTCTCGGCCATGGTTCCTGTCCTGCTCGGTGGTGCTGCAGAGGACGCTTTGGTCGACGAGACGTGTGTGCTCGTCACGGCCAAAGTCCCTGCCTGGTGTCGTTGCGTTGTCGGAAGAGCTTGGGTCGACGAGGCGCGTTCGCTCGTCTCGGCCATGGTTCCTGTCCTGCTCGGTGGTGCTGCAGAGGACACTTTGGTCGACGAGACGTGTGTGTCCGTCACGGCCAAAGTCCCTGCCTGGTGTCGTTGCGTTGTCGGAAGTGCTTGGGTCGACGATGCGCGTTAGCTCGTCTCGGCCAAGGTTCCTGTCCTGCTTGCTGGTACTGCAGAGGACGCTTTGGTCGACGAGACGTGTGTGCTCGTCACGGCCAAAGTCCCTGCCTGGTGCCGTTGCGTTGTCGGAAGAGCTTGGGTCGACGAGGCGCGTTCGCTCGTCTCGGCCATGGTTCCTGTCCTGCTCGGTGGTGCTGCAGAGGACACTTTGGTCGACAAGACGTGTGTTCTCGTCACGGCCAAAGTCCCTGCCTGGTGTCGTTGCGTTGTCGGAAGTGCTTGGGTCGACGATGCGCGTTCGCTCGTCTCGGTCATGGTTCCTGTCCTGCTCGGTGGTGCTGCAGAGGACACTTTGGTCGACGAGACGTGTGTGCTCGTCACGGCCAAAGTCCCTGCCTGGTGTCGTTGCGTTGTCGGAAGTGCTTGGGTCGACGAGGCGCGTTCGCTCGTCTCGGCGAAGGTTCCTGTCCTACTCGGTGGTGCTGCGGACGACGCTTTGGTCGACGAGACGTGTGTGCTCGTCACGGCCAAAGTCCCTGCCTGGTGTCGTTGCGTTGTCGGAAGAGCTTGGGTCGACGAGGCGCGTTCGCTCGTCTCGGCGAAGGTTCCTGTCCTACTCGGTGGTGCTGCGGAGGACGCTTTGGTCGACGAGACGTGTGTGTCCGTCACGGCCAAAGTTCCTGCCTTGTGTCGTTGCGTTGTCGGAAGAGCTTGGGTCGACGAGGCGCATTCGCTCGTCTCGGCCAAGGTTCCTGTCCTACTCGGTTGTGCTGCGGACGACGCTTTGGTCGACAAGACGTGTGTGTCCGTCACGGCCAAAGTCCCTGCCTGGTGTCGTTAAGTTGTCGGAAGAGCATGGGTCGACGAGGCGCGTTCGCTCGTCTCGGCCATGGTTCCTGTCCTGCTCGGTGGTGCTGCAGAGGACACTTTGGTCGACGAGACGTGTGTGTCCGTCACGGCCAAAGTCCCTGCCTGGTGTCGTTGCGTTGTCGGAAGTGCTTGGGTCGACGAGGCGCGTTCGCTCGTGTCGGCCAAGGTTCCTGTCCTGCTTGCTGGTGCTGCAGAGGACGCTTTGGTCGACGAGACGTGTGTGCTCGTCACGGCCAAAGTCCCTGCCTGGTGTCGTTGCGTTGTCGGAAGTGCTTGGTTCGACGAGGCGCGTTCGCTCGTCTCGGCCAAGGTTCCTGTCCTAATCGATGGTGCTGCGGAGGACGCTTTGGTCGACGAGACGTGTGTGCTCGTCACGGCCAAAGTCCCTGCCTGGTGTCGTTGCGTTGTCGGAAGAGCTTGGGTCGACGAGGCGCGTTCGCTCGTCTCGGCGAAGGTTCCTGTCCTACTCGGTGGTGCTGCGGAGGACGCTTTGGTCGACGAGACGTGTGTGTCCGTCACGGCCAAAGTTCCTGCCTTGTGTCGTTGCGTTGTCGGAAGAGCTTGGGTCGACGAGGCGCGTTCGCTCGTCTCGGCCAAGGTTCCTATCCTGCTTGCTGGTGCTGCAGAGGACGCTTTGGTCGACGAGACGTGTGTGCTCGTCACGGCCAAAGTCCCTGCCTGGTGTCGTTGCGTTGTCGGAAGAGCTTGGGTCGACGAGGCGCGTTCGCTCGTCTCGGCCAAGGTTCCTGTCCTACTCGGTGGTGCTGCGGACGACGCTTTGGTTGACGAGACTTGTGTGCTCGTCACGGCCAAAGTCCCTGCCTGGTGTCGTTGCGTTGTCGAAAGAGCTTGGGTCGACGAGGCGCGTTCGCTCGTCTCGGCCAAGGTTCCTGTCCTGCTCGGTGCTGCTGCGGAGGACGCTTTGGTCGACGAGACGTGTGTGTCCGTCACGGCCAAAGTCCCTGCCTGGTGTCGTTGCGTTGTCGGAAGTGCTTGGGTCGACGAGGCGCGTTCGCTCGTCTCGGCCAAGGTTCCTGTCCTACTCGATGGTGCTGCGGAGGACGCTTTGGTCGACGAGACGTGTGTGCTCGTCACGGCCAAAGTCCCTGCCTGGTGTCGTTGCGTTGTCGGAAGAGCTTGGGTCGACGAGACGCGTTTGCTCGTCTCGGCGAAGGTTCCTGTCCTACTCGGTGGTGCTGCGGAGGACGCTTTGGTCGACGAGACGTATGTGTCCGTCACGGCCAAAGTTCCTGCCTTGTGTCGTTGCGTTGTCGGAAGAGCTTGGGTCGACGAGGCGCGTTCGCTCGTCTCAACCAAGGTTTCTGTCCTGCTTGCTGGTGCTGCAGAGGACGCTTTGGGTGACGAGACGTGTGTGCTCGTCACGGCCAAAGTCCCTGCCTGGTGTCGTTGCGTTGTCGGAAGTGCTTGGGTCGACGAGGCGCGTTCGCTCGTCTCGGCGAAGGTTCCTGTACTACTTGGTGGTGCTGCGGACGACGCTTTGGTCGACGAGACGTGTGTGCTCGTCACGGCCAAAGTCCCTGCCTGGTGTCGTTGCGTTGTCGGAAGAGCTTGGGTCGACGAGGCGCGTTCGCTCGTCTCGGCCAAGGTTCCTGTCCTGCTTGCTGGTGCTGCAGAGGACGCTTTGGGTGACGAGACGTGTGTGCTCGTCACGGCCAAAGTCCCTGCCTGGTGTCGTTGCGTTGTCGGAAGAGCTTGGGTCGACGAGGCGCGTTCGCTCGTCTCGGCCAAGGTTCCTGTCCTGCTTGCTGGTGCTGCAGAGG
Organism: Drosophila helvetica; assembly: GCA_963969585.1. NCBI lineage: Eukaryota > Metazoa > Arthropoda > Insecta > Diptera > Drosophilidae > Drosophila > Drosophila helvetica. The sequence continues at coordinate 23,255,746 of OZ018402.1, read as the reverse complement.
ACGCTTTGGTCGACGAGACGTGTGTGCTCGTCACGGCAAAAGTCCCTGCCTGGTGTCGTTGCGTTGTCGAAAGTGCTTGGGTCGACGATGCGCGTTCGCTCGTCTCGGCCAAGGTTCCTGTCCTGCTTGCTGGTGCTGCAGAGGACGGTTTGGGTCGACGAGACGTGTGTGCTCGTCACGGCCAAAGTCCCTGCCTGGTGTCGTTGCGTTGTCGGAAGAGCTTGGGTCGACGAGGCGCGTTCGCTCGTCTCGGCGAAGGTTCCTGTACTACTCGGTGGTGCTGCGGACGACGCTTTGGTCGACGAGACGTGTGTGCTCGTCACGGCCAAAGTCCCTGCCTGGTGTCGTTGCGTTGTCGGAAGAGCTTGGGTCGACGAGGCGCTTTCGCTCGTCTCGGCCAAGGTTCCTGTCCTACTCGGTGGTGCTGCGGACGACGCTTTGGTCGACGAGACGTGTGTGCTCGTTACGGCCAAAGTCCCTGCCTGGTGTCGTTGCGTTGTCGGAAGAGCTTGGGTCGACGAGGCGCGTTCGCTCGTCTCGGCCATGGTTCCTGTCCTGCTCGGTGGTGCTGCAGAGGACGCTTTGGTCGACGAGACGTGTGTGCTCGTCACGGCCAAAGTCCCTGCCTGGTGTCGTTGCGTTGTCGGAAGAGCTTGGGTCGACGAGGCGCTTTCGCTCGTCTCGGCCAAGGTTCCTGTCCTACTCGGTGGTGCTGCGGACGACGCTTTGGTCGACGAGACGTGTGTGCTCGTTACGGCCAAAGTCCCTGCCTGGTGTCGTTGCGTTGTCGGAAGAGCTTGGGTCGACGAGGCGCGTTCGCTCGTCTCGGCCATGGTTCCTGTCCTGCTCGGTGGTGCTGCAGAGGACGCTTTGGTCGACGAGACGTGTGTGCTCGTCACGGCCAACGTCCCTGCCTGGTGTCGTTGCGTTGTCGGAAGAGCTTGGGTCGACGAGGCGCGTTCGCTCGTCTCGGCCAAGGTTCCTGTCCTACTCGGTGGTGCTGCAGAGGACGCTTTGGTCGACGAGACGTGTGTGTCCGTCACGGCCAAAGTCCCTGCCTGGTGTCGTTGCGTTGTCGGAAGAGCTTGGGTTGACGAGGCGCGTTCGCTCGTCTCGGCCAAGGTTCCTGTCCTGCTTGCTGGTGCTGCGGACGACGCTTTGGTCGACGAGACGTGTGTGCTCGTCACGGCCAAAGTCCCTGCCTGGTGTCGTTGCGCTGTCGGAAGAGCTTGGGTCGACGAGGCGCGTTCGCTCGTCTCGGCCATGGTTCCTGTCCTGCTTGCTGGTGCTGCAGAGGACGCTTTGGTCGACGAGACGTGTGTGCTCGTCACGGCCAAAGTCCCTGCCTGGTGCCGTTGCGTTGTCGGAAGAGCTTGGGTCGACGAGGCGCGTTCGCTCGTCTCGGCCAAGGTTCCTGTCCTACTCGGTGGGGCTGCGGACGACGCTTTGGTCGACGAGGCTTGTGTGTCCGTCACGGCCAAAGTCCCTGCCTGGTGTCGTTGCGTTGTCGGAAGAGCTTGGGTCGACGAGGCGCGTTCGCTCGTCTCGGCCAAGGTTCCTGTCCTGCTCGGTGGTGCTGCGGAGCACGCTTTGGTCGACGAGACGTGTGTGTCCGTCACGGCCAAAGTCCCTGCCTGGTGTCGTTGCGTTGTCGGAAGAGCTTGGGTCGACGAGGCGCGTTCGCTCGTCTCGGCCAAGGTTCCTGTCCTGCTTGCTGGTGCTGCAGAGGACGCTTTGGGTGACGAGACGTGTGTGCTCGTCACGGCCAAAGTCCCTGCCTGGTGTCGTTGCGTTGTCGGAAGAGCTTGGGTCGACGAGGCGCGTTCGCTCGTCTCGGCCAAGGTTCCTGTCCTGCTTGCTGGTGCTGCAGAGGACGCTTTGGTCGACGAGACGTGTGTGCTCGTCACGGCCAAAGTCCCTGCCTGGTGCCGTTGCGTTGTCGGAAGAGCTTGGGTCGACGAGGCGCGTTCGCTCGTCTCGGCCAAGGTTCCTGTCCTACTCGGTGGTGCTGCGGACGACGCTTTGGTCGACGAGGCGTGTGTGTCCGTCACTGCCAAAGTCCCTGCCTGGTGTCGTTGCGTTGTCGGAAGAGCTTGGGTCGACGAGGCGCGTTCGCTCGTCTCGGCCAAGGTTCCTGTCCTGCTCGGTGGTGCTGCGGAGGACGCTTTGGTCGACGAGACGTGTGTGTCCGTCACGGCCAAAGTCCCTGCCTGGTGTCGTTGCGTTGTCGGAAGAGCTTGGGTCGACGAGGCGCGTTCGCTCGTCTCGGCGAAGGTTCCTGTACTACTCGGTGGTGCTGCGGACGACGCTTTGGTCGACGAGACGTGTGTGCTCGTCACGGCCAAAGTCCCTGCCTGGTGCCGTTGCGTTGTCGGAAGAGCTTGGGTCGACGAGGCGCGTTCGCTCGTCTCGGTCATGGTTCCTGTCCTGCTCGGTGGTGCTGCAGAGGACACTTTGGTCGACGAGACGTGTGTGCTCGTCACGGCCAAAGTCCCTGCCTGGTGTCGTTGCGTTGTCGGAAGTGCTTGGGTCGACGAGGCGCGTTCGCTCGTCTCGGCGAAGGTTCCTGTCCTACTCGGTGGTGCTGCGGAGGACGCTTTGGTCGACGAGACGTGTGTGCTCGTCACGGCCAAAGTCCCTGCCTGGTGTCGTTGCGTTGTCGGAAGAGCTTGGGTCGACGAGGCGCGTTCGCTCGTCTCGGCGAAGGTTCCTGTCCTACTCGGTGGTGCTGCGGAGGACGCTTTGGTCGACGAGACGTGTGTGTCCGTCACGGCCAAAGTTCCTGCCTTGTGTCGTTGCGTTGTCGGAAGAGCTTGGGTCGACGAGGCGCGTTCGCTCGTCTCGGCCATGGTTCCTGTCCTGCTCGGTGATGCTGCAGAGGACGCTTTGGTCGACGAGACGTGTGTGCTCGTCACGGCCAAAGTCCCTGCCTGGTGTCGTTGCGTTGTCGGAAGAGCTTGGGTTGACGAGGCGCATTCGCTCGTCTCGGCCAAGGTTCCTGTCCTGTTTGCTGGTACTGCAGAGGACGCTTTGGTCGACGAGACGTGTGTGCTCGTCACGGTCAAAGTCCGTGCCTGGTGCCGTTGCGTTGTCGGAAGAGCTTGGGTCGACGAGGCGCGTTCGCTCGTCTCGGCCAAGGTTCCTGTCCTACTCGGTTGTGCTGCGGACGACGCTTTGGTCGACAAGACGTGTGTGTCCGTCACGGCCAAAGTCCCTGCCTGGTGTCGTTGCGTTGTCGGAAGAGCTTGGGTCGACGAGGCGCGTTCGCTCGTCTCGGCCATGGTTTCTGTCCTGCTCGGTGGCGCTGCAGGGGACACTTTGGTCGACGAGACGTGTGTGTCCGTCACGGCCAAAGTCCCTGCCTGGTGTCGTTGCGTTGTCGGAAGTGCTTGGGTCGACGAGGCGCGTTCGCTCGTCTCGGCCATGGTTTCTGTCCTGCTTGCTGGTGCTGCAGAGGACGCTATGGTCGACGAGACGTGTGTGCTCGTCACGGCCAAAGTCCCTGCCTGGTGTCGTTGCGTTGTCGGAAGTGCTTGGTTCGACGAGGCGCGTTCGCTCGTCTCGGCCAAGGTTCCTGTCCTACTCGATGGTGCTGCGGACGACGCTTTGGTCGACGAGACGTGTGTGCTCGTCACGGCCAAAGTCCCTGCCTGGTGTCGTTGCGTTGTCGGAAGAGCTTGGGTCGACGAGGCGCGTTCGCTCGTCTCGGCCATGGTTCCTGTCCTGCTTGCTGGTGCTGCAGAGGACGCTTTGGTCGACGAGACGTGTGTGCTCGTCACGGCCAAAGTCCCTGCCTGGTGTCGTTGCGTTGTCGGAAGTGCTTGGGTCGACGATGCGCGTTCGCTCGTCTCGGCCAAGGTTCCTGTCCTGCTTGCTGGTGCTGCAGAGGACGGTTTGGTTCGACGAGACGTGTGTGCTCGTCACGGCCAAAGTCCCTGCCTGGTGTCGTTGCGTTGTCGGAAGAGCTTGGGTTGACGAGGCGCGTTCGCTCGTCTCGGCCAAGGTTCCTGTCCTACTCGGTGGTGCTGCGGACGACGCTTTGGTCGACGAGACGTGTGTGCTCGTTACGGCCAAAGTCCCTGCCTGGTGTCGTTGCGTTGTCGGAAGAGCTTGGGTCGACGAGGCGCGTTCGCTCGTCTCGGCCATGGTTCCTGTCCTGCTCGGTGGTGCTGCAGAGGACGCTTTGGTCGACGAGACGTGTGTGCTCGTCACGGCCAACGTCCCTGCCTGGTGTCGTTGCGTTGTCGGAAGAGCTTGGGTCGACGAGGCGCGTTCGCTCGTCTCGGCCAAGGTTCCTGTCCTACTCGGTGGTGCTGCAGAGGACGCTTTGGTCGACGAGACGTGTGTGTCCGTCACGGCCAAAGTCCCTGCCTGGTGTCGTTGCGTTGTCGGAAGAGCTTGGGTTGACGAGGCGCGTTCGCTCGTCTCGGCCAAGGTTCCTGTCCTGCTTGCTGGTGCTGCGGACGACGCTTTGGTCGACGAGACGTGTGTGCTCGTCACGGCCAAAGTCCCTGCCTGGTGTCGTTGCGTTGTCGGAAGAGCTTGGGTCGACGAGGCGCGTTCGCTCGTCTCGGCCATGGTTCCTGTCCTGCTTGCTGGTGCTGCAGAGGACGCTTTGGTCGACGAGACGTGTGTGCTCGTCACGGCCAAAGTCCCTGCCTGGTGTCGTTGCGTTGTCGGAAGTGCTTGGGTCGACGAGGCGCGTTCGCTCGTCTCGGCCAAGGTTCCTGTCCTACTCGATGGTGCTGGGGAGGACGCTTTGGTCGACGAGACGTGTGTGTCCGTCACGGCCAAAGTCCCTGCCTGGTGTCGTTGCGTTGTCGGAAGAGCTTGGGTCGACGAGGCGCGTTCGCTCGTCTCGGCCAAGGTTCCAGTCCTGCTCGGTGGTGCTGCGGAGGACGATTTGGTCGACGAGACGTGTGTGCTCGTCACGGCCAAAGTCCCTGCCTGGTGCCGTTGCGTTGTCGGAAGAGCTTGGGTCGACGAGGCGCGTTCGCTCGTCTCGGCCAAGGTTCCTGTCCTACTCGGTGGTGCTGCGGACGACGCTTTGGTCGACGAGGCGTGTGTGTCCGTCACGGCCAAAGTCCCTGCCTGGTGTCGTTGCGTTGTCGGAAGAGCTTGGGTCGACGAGGCGCGTTCGCTCGTCTCGGCCATGGTTCCTGTCCTACTCGGTGGTGCTGCGGACGACGCTTTGGTCGACGAGACGTGTGTGCTCGTTACGGCCAAAGTCCCTGCCTGGTGTCGTTGCGTTGTCGGAAGTGCTTGGGTCGACGAGGCGCGTTCGCTCGTCTCGGCCATGGTTCCTGTCCTGCTTGCTGGTGCTGCAGAGGACGCTTTGGTCGACGAGACGTGTGTGCTCGTCACGGCCAAAGTCCCTGCCTGGTGTCGTTGCGTTGTCGGAAGAGCTTGGGTCGACGAGGCGCGTTCGCTCGTCTCGGCCAAGGTTCCAGTCCTGCTCGGTGGTGCTGCGGAGGACGCTTTGGTCGACGAGACGTGTGTGCTCGTCACGGCCAAAGTCCCTGCCTGGTGCCGTTGCGTTGTCGGAAGAGCTTGGGTTGACGAGGCGCGTTCGCTCGTCTCGGCCAAGGTTCCTGTCCTGCTTGCTGGTGCTGCGGACGACGCTTTGGTCGACGAGACGTGTGTGCTCGTCACGGCCAAAGTCCCTGCCTGGTGTCGTTGCGTTGTCGGAAGAGCTTGGGTTGACGAGGCGCGTTCGCTCGTCTCGGCCAAGGTTCCTGTCCTGCTTGCTGGTGCTGCGGACGACGCTTTGGTCGACGAGACGTGTGTGCTCGTCACGGCCAAAGTCCCTGCCTGGTGTCGTTGCGTTGTCGGAAGAGCTTGGGTCGACGAGGCGCGTTCGCTCGTCTCGGCCAAGGTTCCTGTCCTACTCGGTGGTGCTGCGGACGACGCTTTGGTCGACGAGACGTGTGTGCTCGTTACGGCCAAAGTCCCTGCCTGGTGTCGTTGCGTTGTCGGAAGAGCTTGGGTCGACGAGGCGCGTTCGCTCGTCTCGGCCATGGTTCCTGTCCTGCTCGGTGGTGCTGCAGAGGACGCTTTGGTCGACGAGACGTGTGTGCTCGTCACGGCCAACGTCCCTGCCTGGTGTCGTTGCGTTGTCGGATTGCTTGGGTCGACGAGGCGCGTTCGCTCGTCTCGGCCAAGGTTCCTGTCCTACTCGGTGGTGCTGCAGAGGACGCTTTGGTCGACGAGACGTGTGTGTCCGTCACGGCCAAAGTCCCTGCCTGGTGTCGTTGCGTTGTCGGAAGAGCTTGGGTTGACGAGGCGCGTTCGCTCGTCTCGGCCAAGGTTCCTGTCCTACTCGGTGGTGCTGCGGACGACGCTTTGGTCGACGAGGCGTGTGTGTCCGTCACGGCCAAAGTCCCTGCCTGGTGTCGTTGCGTTGTCGGAAGAGCTTGGGTCGACGAGGCGCGTTCGCTCGTCTCGGCCATGGTTCCTGTCCTGCTCGGTGGTGCTGCAGAGGACACTTTGTTCGACGAGACGTGTGTGTCCGTCACGGCCAAGGTCCCTGCCTGGTGTCGTTGCGTTGTCGGAAGAGCTTGGGTCGACGAGGCGCGTTCGCTCGTCTCGGCCAAGGTTCCTGTCCTACTCGATGGTGCTGCGGAGGACGCTTTGGTCGACGAGACGTGTGTGCTCGTCACGGCCAAAGTCCCTGCCTGGTGCCGTTGCGTTGTCGGAAGAGCTTGGGTCGACGAGGCGCGTTCGCTCGTCTCGGCCAAGGTTCCTGTCCTACTCGGTGGTGCTGCGGAGGACGCTTTGGTCGACAAGACGTGTGTGTCCATCACGGCCAAAGTCCCTGCCTGGTGTCGTTGCGTTGTCGGAAAAGCTTGGGTCGACGAGGCGCGTTCGCTCGTCTCGGCCATGGTTCCTGTCCTGCTCGGTGGTGCTGCAGAGGACACTTTGGTCGACGAGACGTGTGTGCTCGTCACGGCCAAAGTCCCTGCCTGGTGTCGTTGCGTTGTCGGAAGAGCTTGGGTTGACGAAGCGCATTCGCTCGTCTCGGCCAAGGTTCCTGTCCTACTCGATGGTGCAGCGGAGGACGCTTTGGTCGACGAGACGTGTGTGCTCGTCACGGCCAAAGTCCCTGCCTGGTGTCGTTGCGTTGTCGGAAGTGCTTGGGTCGACGATGCGCGTTCGCTCGTCTCGGCCAAGGTTCCTGTCCTGCTTGCTGGTGCTGCAGAGGACGCTTTGGTCGACGAGACGTGTGTGTCCGTCACGGCCAAAGTCCCTGCCTGGTGTCGTTGCGTTGTCGGAAGAGCTTGGGTCGACGAGGCGCGTTCGCTCGTCTCGGCCAAGGTTCCAGTCCTGCTCGGTGGTGCTGCGGAGGACGCTTTGGTCGAGGAGACGTTTGTGCTCGTCACGGCCAAAGTCCCTGCCTGGTGCCGTTGCGTTGTCGGAAGAGCTTGGGTTGACGAAGCGCATTCGCTCGTCTCGGCCAAGGTTCCTGTCCTACTCGGTGGTGCTGCGGACGACGCTTTGGTCGACAAGACGTGTGTGTCCATCACGGCCAAAGTCCCTGCCTGGTGTCGTTGCGTTGTCGGAAAAGCTTGGGTCGACGAGGCGCGTTCGCTCGTCTCGGCCATGGTTCCTGTCCTGCTTGCTGGTGCTGCAGAGGACGATTTGGTCGACGAGACGTGTGTTGCCGTCACGGCCAAAGTACCTGCCTGGTGCCGTTGCGTTGTCGGAAGAGCTTGGGTTGACGAAGTGCATTCGCTCGTCTCGGCCAAGGTTCCTGTCCTACTCGATGGTGCAGCGGAGGACGCTTTGGTCGACGAGACGTGTGTGTCCGTCTAGGCCAAACTCCCTGCCTGGTGTCGTTTCGTTGTCGGAAGTGCTTGGGTCGACGAGGCGCGTTCGCTCGTCTCGGCCAAGGTTCCAGTCCTGCTCGGTGGTGCTGCGGAGGACGCTTTGGTCGACGAGACGTGTGTGTCCGTCACGACCAAAGTCCCTGCCTTGTGTCGTTGCGTTGTCGGAAGAGCTTGGGTCGACGAGGCGCGTTCGCTCGTCTCGGCCATGGTTCCTGTCCTGCTCGGTGGTGCTGCAGAGGACGCTTTGGTCGACGAGACGTGTGTGCTCGTCACGGCCAACGTCCCTGCCTGGTGTCGTTGCGTTGTCGGAAGTGCTTGGGTCGACGAGGCGCGTTCGCTCGTCTCGGCCAAGGTTCCTGTCCTACTCGGTGGTGCTGCAGAGGACGCTTTGGTCGACGAGACGTGTGTGTCCGTCACGGCCAAAGTCCCTGCCTGGTGTCGTTGCGTTGTCGGAAGAGCTTGGGTTGACGAGGCGCGTTCGCTCGTCTCGGCCAAGGTTCCTGTCCTGCTTGCTGGTGCTGCGGACGACGCTTTGGTCGACGAGACGTGTGTGCTCGTCACGGCCAAAGTCCCTGCCTGGTGTCGTTGCGTTGTCGGAAGAGCTTGGGTCGACGAGGCGCGTTCGCTCGTCTCGGCCATGGTTCCTGTCCTGCTTGCTGGTGCTGCAGAGGACGCTTTGGTCGACGAGACGTGTGTGCTCGTCACGGCCAAAGTCCCTGCCTGGTGTCGTTGCGTTGTCGGAAGTGCTTGGGTCGACGAGGCGCGTTCGCTCGTCTCGGCCAAGGTTCCTGTCCTACTCGATGGTGCTGGGGAGGACGCTTTGGTCGACGAGACGTGTGTGTCCGTCACGGCCAAAGTCCCTGCCTGGTGTCGTTGCGTTGTCGGAAGAGCTTGGGTCGACGAGGCGCGTTCGCTCGTCTCGGCCAAGGTTCCAGTCCTGCTCGGTGGTGCTGCGGAGGACGCTTTGGTCGACGAGACGTGTGTGCTCGTCACGGCCAAAGTCCCTGCCTGGTGCCGTTGCGTTGTCGGAAGAGCTTGGGTCGACGAGGCGCGTTCGCTCGTCTCGGCCAAGGTTCCTGTCCTACTCGGTGGTTCTGCGGACGACGCTTTGGTCGACGAGGCGTGTGTGTCCGTCACGGCCAAAGTCCCTGCCTGGTGTCGTTGCGTTGTCGGAAGAGCTTGGGTCGACGAGGCGCGTTCGCTCGTCTCGGCCATGGTTCCTGTCCTGCTCGGTGGTGCTGCAGAGGACACTTTGTTCGACGAGACGTGTGTGTCCGTCACGGCCAAGGTCCCTGCCTGGTGTCGTTGCGTTGTCGGAAGAGCTTGGGTCGACGAGGCGCGTTCGCTCGTCTCGGCCAAGGTTCCTGTCCTACTCGATGGTGCTGCGGAGGACGCTTTGGTCGACGAGACGTGTGTGCTCGTCACGGCCAAAGTCCCTGCCTGGTGCCGTTGCGTTGTCGGAAGAGCTTGGGTCGACGAGGCGCGTTCGCTCGTCTCGGCCAAGGTTCCTGTCCTACTCGGTGGTGCTGCGGAGGACGCTTTGGTCGACAAGACGTGTGTGTCCATCACGGCCAAAGTCCCTGCCTGGTGTCGTTGCGTTGTCGGAAAAGCTTGGGTCGACGAGGCGCGTTCGCTCGTCTCGGCCATGGTTCCTGTCCTGCTCGGTGGTGCTGCAGAGGACACTTTGGTCGACGAGACGTGTGTGTCCGTCACGGCCAAGGTCCCTGCCTGGTGTCGTTGCGTTGTCGGAAGAGCTTGGGTCGACGAGGCGCGTTCGCTCGTCTCGGCCAAGGTTCCTGTCCTACTCGATGGTGCTGCGGAGGACGCTTTGGTCGACGAGACGTGTGTGCTCGTCACGGCCAAAGTCCCTGCCTGGTGCCGTTGCGTTGTCGGAAGAGCTTGGGTCGACGAGGCGCGTTCGCTCGTCTCGGCCAAGGTTCCTGTCCTACTCGGTGGTGCTGCGGAGGACGCTTTGGTCGACAAGACGTGTGTGTCCATCACGGCCAAAGTCCCTGCCTGGTGTCGTTGCGTTGTCGGAAAAGCTTGGGTCGACGAGGCGCGTTCGCTCGTCTCGGCCATGGTTCCTGTCCTGCTCGGTGGTGCTGCAGAGGACACTTTGGTCGACGAGACGTGTGTGCTCGTCACGGCCAAAGTCCCTGCCTGGTGTCGTTGCGTTGTCGGAAGAGCTTGGGTTGACGAAGCGCATTCGCTCGTCTCGGCCAAGGTTCCTGTCCTACTCGATGGTGCAGCGGAGGACGCTTTGGTCGACGAGACGTGTGTGCTCGTCACGGCCAAAGTCCCTGCCTGGTGTCGTTGCGTTGTCGGAAGTGCTTGGGTCGACGATGCGCGTTCGCTCGTCTCGGCCAAGGTTCCTGTCCTGCTTGCTGGTGCTGCAGAGGACGCTTTGGTCGACGAGACGTGTGTGTCCGTCACGGCCAAAGTCCCTGCCTGGTGTCGTTGCGTTGTCGGAAGAGCTTGGGTCGACGAGGCGCGTTCGCTCGTCTCGGCCAAGGTTCCAGTCCTGCTCGGTGGTGCTGCGGAGGACGCTTTGGTCGAGCAGACGTTTGTGCTCGTCACGGCCAAAGTCCCTGCCTGGTGCCGTTGCGTTGTCGGAAGAGCTTGGGTTGACGAAGCGCATTCGCTCGTCTCGGCCAAGGTTCCTGTCCTACTCGGTGGTGCTGCGGACGACGCTTTGGTCGACAAGACGTGTGTGTCCATCACGGCCAAAGTCCCTGCCTGGTGTCGTTGCGTTGTCGGAAAAGCTTGGGTCGACGAGGCGCGTTCGCTCGTCTCGGCCATGGTTCCTGTCCTGCTTGCTGGTGCTGCAGAGGACGATTTGGTCGACGACACGTGTGTTGCCGTCACGGCCAAAGTACCTGCCTGGTGCCGTTGCGTTGTCGGAAGAGCTTGGGTTGACGAAGTGCATTCGCTCGTCTCGGCCAAGGTTCCTGTCCTACTCGATGGTGCAGCGGAGGACGCTTTGGTCGACGAGACGTGTGTGTCCGTCTAGGCCAAACTCCCTGCCTGGTGTCGTTTCGTTGTCGGAAGTGCTTGGGTCGACGAGGCGCGTTCGCTCGTCTCGGCCAAGGTTCCAGTCCTGCTCGGTGGTGCTGCGGAGGACGCTTTGGTCGACGAGACGTGTGTGTCCGTCACGACCAAAGTCCCTGCCTTGTGTCGTTGCGTTGTCGGAAGAGCTTGGGTCGACGAGGCGCGTTCGCTCGTCTCGGCCAAGGTTCCTGTCCTGCTTGCTGGTGCTGCAGAGGACGCTTTGGTCGAGGAGACGTTTGTGCTCGTCACGGCCAAAGTCCCTGCCTGGTGCCGTTGCGTTGTCGGAAGAGCTTGGGTCGACGAGGCGCGTTCGCTCGTCTCGGCCAAGGTTCCTGTCCTACTCGGTGGTGCTGCGGACGACGCTTTGGTCGACAAGACGTGTGTGTCCGTCACGGCCAAAGTCCCTGCCTGGTGTCGTTGCGTTGTCGGAAAAGCTTGGGTCGACGAGGCGCGTTCGCTCGTCTCGGCCATGGTTCCTGTCCTGCTCGGTGGTGCTGTAGAGGACACTTTGGTCGACGAGACGTGTGTGCTCGTCACGGCCAAAGTCCCTGCCTGGTGTCGTTGCGTTGTCGGAAGAGCTTGGGTTGACGAGGCGCATTCGCTCGTCTCGGCCAAGGTTCCTGTCCTGCTTGCTGGTGCTGCAGAGGACGCTTTGGTCGACGAGACGTGTGTTGCCGTCACGGCCAAAGTCCCTGCCTGGTGCCGTTGCGTTGTCGGAAGAGCTTGGGTCGACGAGGCGCGTTCGCTCGTCTCGGCCAAGGTTCCAGTCCTACTCGGTGGTGCTGCGGACGACGCACTATGGTCCCAACGACCGGTTTTGTTGGCCAAAACCCATTTTTTCAAAGTTAACGAAATAACGTTATTTTGGTCACTCTGCATTGGAAAAAGAGTGACCATCAAAGTTGCGTACCAGGAATTTCGATAGATGGCGCCACATTCGCGAAATCTGTTGTGCAACACAGATTTTGTTATCGATAATCTCGTGCAGAGAAAAAGTGCAAATTTAATAGCAATTTAAAATCATTGATAAATTGAAAAAAACCCACTAACTGATCAAATTTTTGTAATGAATTTTAATCATAAAGGTTTGAACTACGTGTTTTGTAATGTGAACTGTATCTAGTAGTTGTGACGTCTTCGTAATTGTATGTTAAAGTTAGTGGTTCAAAATTAACCAAGTTGTTATGAAAACTAATTTTTGAATAGACTTTCAAAGTGAGTCCCACCTAGTCCCACCTTGAAACCTATTGTGTGTCGTAGATTAATAGATCCTTTTTAAAATGTATATAGTAAAAAATGCCACATTTTGCCACAATTCTTGAAATTTGACTTAATAGATCATAACCTCAAATTTAATCATTTGAATTTGAAAACTTAATAGCTTCCAGACGGTAAGCAGCAACTGCAAAGTTTTTGGGTCCGATTGATAGCTGCATTTATCAGCTTTTCAGAATTGCTCATTTTAATACAACCAGACGTGAGATGCTTGGGTAATGTGAAAAAAAGAAGCACTACCACTGAAAAAACATGCAAAATAATGCCAGACTTCAAAAAATTCTATAAAAAAAACTACACTCTGAAAAATAAACCAAATTCATCAAAAAATTTTAAATTTCAAAATCTATCAGAAAAAGTCGGTTTGGGCCATAGCGGAAAAAAATATTTAATTTTTTTTGCCTTAATTAAAAAAAGGCGGTGTCACACCCATTTTTTTTTTGTAAATCCGTATTGATTATATCTATCCAATACAAAAAACGGAATAAAAAAATCTTGTTTCGTTCGCGAGTTATTAATTTTGGCCAACAAAACAGGTCGTTGGGACCATAGTGCACCGTATTCGGCTGGACGCTCTCGGGCGCCAATCGGACATGAATCCGACATTCCCCCACCCTCACCTACTGCTCCTACAATCTTTGCAACTACCAGGAATTTCTGAACCACCTCCAAAACGTTCGGAATTATGGCAATATTCAAATCGATCATTGAGGCGGAAGTTCTTGGGATCAAGAGGGTAGATTCGACATCGCCTAAAAGGCTGCAGTAGTTTTCGGACGCAGTCAATCTACATATGCGTGCTTTGCGGGCATTGGGAACAGCTGAGAAGATCTCAGACTACACGATAATCAAAGATAATCAACGCTGCTGCAGAAGCTGCAACTTTTGCTATTCAGCGGGCCATGGAATATACTCCTGCAAGATATTCGGAAATCTGTCCCCGTTGCTGCGTCACAAAAAAGTGAACTTGACTTCAACTGCCTAAAAACAGGGCATCACACTAAACCATGCAATAGTGGAAAATGCCGAGTATATCGCGGGAGTCATCATATTTCTCCTCCGGATCTAGCGTTTCAGCCAGGAACTATTTCTGCTGTTCAGGGTTCTGCTATCAGCTCATCTTTACCTGCGTCTACCTCTCTGGCTGCCTCAGGTCTTCACTCTGCTGTTGTGCTCAGGATTCAACTTCATCCCATCACATCCAGGTTCGCCCAGCAGCTTCAAACTAGCCCACTTTTCTCTGAGCTCGGCGATACTAACGTGTCTACTAAGGGATCCACCGTGAATATTTGCATGCATTCTCGCACTTCCAGCTACACAACGAAGCTTACTGCTCTCATCGGCCGTACGATCACCGATTGTCAACCAAGTTTGGAATCGACGATTCATCAGTTTGGAGTGAAAGTTGGATCGTAATCGTATACTCAAGGACAGGTACTCCACTTCTATGAAGGGGCATATTGATTTGAAGCATATGTCTCAAGTCAAACCTGATTCCCGTAGCCTCTGCAAATACTTTTTGCCTCATCATTGTGTCCTGCAGGAGGATAGTACGACGACATAGCTTCGTGTCGTTTTTGATGGCTCTGCAGCTATAGCAACTGGGCGTTTTCTAAATGATGTGATGATGACAGGCTTGGTTATTCAACCCGCATTTTTCAACATACTGATTCGCTTTCGCACATATTCAGTTACACGTACACATTAGACGCCGTCACATATGGTACTTGGGCTGCATAATTTTTAATAGTTCACGCAATGGCCATCGTTGAGGGTGATTACCAAAGACAATATAAATTGTAAGACGAACATCGCCCATACAATTTCAATGTTGTGAGCAGCGACATTTGCTGTATATGTTGAGAAGAGTACATGGATCTAAAAATAGAGAGAGCTGGGAGTTGAGGTGGGGCCTATTGACTCGACCCACGAATACCCTACAGACATTTTATCTAGTGTGAATTCATGTTTTACATAGATTATGCATTTTGACATAGGTACATTCTTTCATTATATTCGTTTATAGTACATTAAACAATATAAGCATATAAAGGATATACAAAATATTTTTTGTATTATGGGCAATCGTCTTCAAAGAGTGTCAAAATCTCCAATGAATGTGTTTTCTCCCACCCGTCGTTATATTGTTTTTGTTCCGACCCTCTTGGCTCAAGTGTTCTGCAACAGGAGTTTTACGTGGATGATCTTATTTCTGGCGGTTACTCAGTCGAAGAGGTCATGGAGAAGATGCACCACACTTCCGATATAATGTCTCGCGGTAATTTTAAACTTAAGAAATAGTGATTAAGTCATCAGTCAGTACTCGAGGTAAGAGGTAAGAGAAATTCTTAAGATTTCATGATGGAAGCGACATAACCAAAACTCTTATCTTAGCATAGGATCCTGCTTCAGATTAGTTGCTTTTTGCATTGTCTGCGCAGCGATCGTTTTTGTCTACGATTGCTCGTTTCTACGACCCTCTTAGATTGATAAATCCTGTTATTGTCAGGTGTAAAATCTTCCTTCAGCAGCTTTGGAGAAAACATTTGGATTGCGATGAAAGCCCATCTACAAAGCTGAATTGTATTCAATTTGGATGGTCTTACGAAAAAGTTTGGGAGCATCTCTCGGATATCATTTTTTCGCGTTTTTCATCATTCTGCTACGGTTATAAAGGTTCACGCATAGAAGCATATGGCGTTTGCAAATAGGTCGTGTCCAGGAAAGGGCAGTCGTTTTGCGTTTTATGCTAAAAGTCTCGAGTGGTGTGACTAAAAAAATTATCAATTCCTAAACTGGAATTAAAAGGAGCCCATTTGCTTGCAAAAATTATGTATTATTTGAAAGAGATTGGAATACTTACAGGACAGTTTTACTGCTGGTTGGATTCGTCAACAGCATTATCTTGAATACGTGATGAGCCAGCAAATGTCAAATATTCGTGGCCAATCGATTGGGACCAATTCAGGAGTTCACGGCAGCCATGGTTACGCTACGCTATGTTCCCACATATTTAAGTCCTGCTGACATTCTCTCTGGAGGCTCGCTTTCCAACCACCTTATCCAATAAGAGCTTTCACGCTCCATCGGTGGAAGGTTCCAAGGAAGACTGGCTTGTATCTCCTGTTCCTAAAACACCGACTATAGAGCTTCATAACCTTTGCGTGAACTATGTCGTCCATGTGGTCAAGGACAAGGATGGAGTGTTCCGCGTAGCTGACTTTAAGACTACCGCAGGAATCATCAGAAGCTCGGCTATGCTTGCTGCCCCTCAAGGAGTCTGTTGAAAGACTAGCTTCCAACGGGGGGAGTATTTTCAGGCCAGCAGTTATTTAATTATCCTGGATCAAAACAATGACAAATATTTCCGTTGCCTATAAGATTACATGTACCATTTAAATTAACACCTATGTAAGCTCTAACGTGAGGCAGCGCTGCTGTGCTCTCTATGTTAAAGGGCGCTGTGCAGCCGAGCTTCGACTCTTGCTTGTTCTACCGACGTTGCTTGAGCCAGTGCTATGCTAATCTCTCTCTCTATTTCCTGTATGTTTGCAACAAAAACGTTCATTATAGACGGGTGCTAGACTACTTCAGAGCAGGGCCGTGCCAAAGGGGGTGCGAAGGGTGCATTTGCACCAGGCACCACAATTTGGGGGCACCGGACAATCGCACAGTCGAAAAGAGGTGGGAAAAATCCAAGAATTTTTGATTTCGATTTTTAATTTTTTTTTATTGGTATTCATTGTTATTAATAGTGAATATAAAAGTGGTCCGTTGCACAGAAAAAGTTATTTTCCAAACAATCTGATTTTTAATTTTATGAAATATTATTTCCAATTTAGATAACTATTTTACAAACAAAGAAAAAAAAAAAAGTATAATTAATTAAAAAGATAGAAAACGAAAATTCTAAAAAAGAATACAAATTTCGAATCTCTTTTTTAAAGTCAATAGATAATAGATAATCATTCAGCACCTACACTGGCAATAATACATATACAAACATTTTTTGTTGTTGCTCAAGTACAAATGATCGACAGGTTAATTCTTGAAATATCGTGTGATGTTATTAGAAGTAGTAAGTAGTTGGTCGCGGTCGATCGAGGGGATTTTTTACTTAAGCAAGTTATATGAGGGTTGGCGCACGAGCTAAGCAAGGCAGTAGAAGCCCCCAGCATATATGTAAATCAAAAACTAAATTTGTTCAAAAAATCGTAAAATAACTAATTTATATTTAATTTCCATTCAACAACAATATATAAACAACAATATAAAGATTGCTTGGGGGCGCCGATTTCAACTTCGCCCTGGGCTCAAATTTTCCTTGGCACGCCCCTGCTGTGAAATTCAAATACTCGTACGGTTTGCTAGTAAATGTGCGGCGCAGAGCTCCAACCTCGGAATGCTCTTGGTTTTCAATGGCCCAACTCTAGATTTGGCAGTGATTAGAAGAACTGTCACTCCTTTAGCTGTAACAAATCTTGCATTCAAACAGCAGCCTTATGCCCTAGCAGATGCATCTGAAAATCCATTATCGGTGTAGAAGCCTTTTGAGTAACTCCAATATGACTGGGAATAAAAACTTTATCCGGTTCAAGGCAACATTCAGCAGTTGTTTCCCACCTTCGGCGAAGCTCCTCTGAAAGCGGATCATCCCAACCGAGCCAATCCAAAGTTCTGGGATGAGTATTTTCGCTCTTGTTGTCACAGAGCTGAGCAATCCAAGAGGTTCGTAAAGTCGCGCTGAGAAGAACAAAATATACCTTTTGGTCTATTGGTACTGTTGGAAACTTCAGCTAATAATTAGTATTAAAAGACATCTGT
Organism: Drosophila helvetica; assembly: GCA_963969585.1. Classification (NCBI taxonomy): domain Eukaryota; kingdom Metazoa; phylum Arthropoda; class Insecta; order Diptera; family Drosophilidae; genus Drosophila; species Drosophila helvetica. The sequence goes on along the minus strand of OZ018402.1, from coordinate 23,238,773 downwards.
TTTGGACATCAATGTTTTAGTATCGTCTTGGTCTCCAAGTACGACATGCACTTGCTAATGACAAACCTTCTGAGTTCAGAATGTCCACTAGTTCTCGGCGCATGACCTGAAGCTCTTCAACGGTATCTGCTCGATCTAATAGGTCATCTATATAAACGTTTCTGGATAGTGCTCGAGAGCCACGAAGTTAAGATTTCGTGTATCGGTCGCTGAGGTATTTAAGACACTTGACAGTTACGAATGGTGCTGTTGCCGATCCTCACCGATCTCAAACTGCCGGTACATTTTCGTTATATCTTCCGACATTGCATAGGCATGAGAACGAAAGCATAGCAGTATTGAAAATAGATAGGGTTGAACTCTAACGATAAGTATCTTTGTTTGGCAGTTTCAAATGAGTTGCCTAAGCTCGCTGGACTTGATTTGAAGGGTAAAGAAGGTTTGATTAACCCAATTCTCGCAAAGTTGTTGTTTTGGGGTGTTTCTTTTGGTTTTCAAGACATTAGGAATTTCCTCAAACTCGCAGAACTTCTGAACAATGGCATTCAGGGATGGCTCTTGTATAACAGTTAATAGACATCTTGAGTATGTAGACCGATTATTCAGCGTTTTATATCGACCTGACACAACCCACCCCAACCCATGAGTAAATCTTAATCGTTTTTAATCGCCTTTTCCGGTGGTATGACGAGATGAATGGCAAAATGCTAAAATCTGTCGACATCTGAAAATTGCTCGATCGGGAATCTATTGTGGTTTGTATGCTGTAGTCAGTTGACGAGTTGGACTTTCCTATTCCAAGCCAGCGGATCGGCTTTCTCACCCGCTGCAGTTTAAAATTGCTGGCCAAACTGTCGCTTATAAAATTAATTGTGAGCCTTAGTCCAATAATACCCCTGCTGTTTGTGAATCTCCAAGGCGTCCTTTTATTCTTACGAGGGTGGTAGTGGTAGACGACGTTGGGTGGTTGTACCACTTGACCTGAATTCACAGACCGGGCATGGTTAACCAAAAACTCAGAAGGTTGATTTGGGACGTCCGATGTAGACGAAATTGGTTGTGGTGACAAAGCGGCTTCAAACAAAATTGACAATGAGCTGATTTGCAAGCTGTGACATTGTGTCCCTTGTTTAGGCAATTGATATACAGTCTAGTACCCTTTGCGAACTTAAAGCGGTTACTAGCCGAAAGCGCTGTAAATAATGCAAAACGCAAACTTGGAAACCTGAGGCTGATCAATTTGCGTAACTTTTAATGACGTAGTGGTATCTTTTTTGTGCCGATATCGAGAAACTTTGTTGGTTTTTCTCTTGCTTGAGGACGAGTCTTCAACTGGCAAATGTTGGTACCGCTTATTAAGCTCTTTTTCGAGGTCTTTCTATATGGGAATGCTTTTATATTCAAGTCCCTCTTCCCATTTTGAATTTATTCCTGCATCTACCTTTAACATTACTTTATGAATTAACATCACATGTACAATCTTACTGTCATCACCGATAGACAACAACGACTCATATATTGCCCTTACAGTGTCGATCAAAGTTCGAAAAGCAGCAGCAGATGGACTTTGAATGCTGGGTTAATCAAATAACTTTGAAACCTCTTCGAGAAATGTTAGGCACTCATTATCGTACACACTCCTCAATTCATCTAGGGCTTTACTATAATTGCTCTCCATAACTTGGAAAGTCTTTCTTATATCTCGCTGTTTACTCGGAGTTCTTATAGTTTTCAGCAGAGCCTAGGTTGTATCCAGTTCATCACTTGACGATAAATCGAAATTAATGTTATATAATGACAACTGAACACTAAATGCCTTTTCCACATACCCATTAAGCACATCGAGTCGATATATTATTTCCATCGGGTCCATGGATACGGTCCCGAGCGAGAGGGAACGATGCATTTCGAAATGGTTTTCTTTATTGTGGCTATATTTATGATCCGATATTATCCAGATTCAACATTCTGAAAGATGTCGTCCATGTCTATGATTCTGCGTTTTTAGTTTTCTCGTATCTTTAAAATTGTGCATGCCACAGATTTTTGTTTTTTGAGTGGGCGGAAGGGGGCGGGGCGAAATTTTAAAATACACTTGTAACAGTGTGATAGGACAGGAGTCCTGATACAAAATTGTGTTCCTCTAGCTTTTATAGTCTCTGAGCTATAGGCGCTAATGAAGACGGACGGAAGGACAGACAGACATAGCTATATCGACTCGGCTTTTTATCCTCTCTTTGTGTGTGTGTGTGTATTTTTCGTTTTTTCTTTCCGTTTTATATTGTTTGGACAGGGTTTTTTTTGCTTGTTTGTTTCGTGTGCTTATTTGAAATTAATGGTGTGTGCACAATTTTTTATTTTTGGGGGCTTAATTGTTATTTTCAGACGAGGTGCCGCATAAATTAAATTACAATTGTATTAACACTTTGCACAAAAGACATGGGACAAACGACAATAAACGAGAAAAAAGAAGAATAATGTTAATAATGTCTTGGTGAATTATTATTAAGGGCAGCAGTTAATTTGCCAATTTTGTAGTTGGAAAAGAGATGTTTGAATTTGGGCGCGTTGGAATGGAATGATTGTCGGGCGAACGAAACAATCACACGGTCAGATGATCCCACGCACAGGACCGACTCTCACGACCGGACGCTTCAAGATCAGATATTGGAATTAAATGCCCACTTTCTAACTAGGAGCCGCAGGGATGACCATGGCCCCAATATCCCATTCCAACTCATACTCTCGCGCTCTCTCGGTTGTATAAGAGAGAGCGCTTTGAGTGAGAGTCCGAGTGGGAACAATGGGGCCCTCCACTCTTTGGTTCCCTTTTGTCAGAGGCGGCCAGTATGGGGGTCTTCGCTCTTTCCCTTACCCTATACCCAAACGCTCGGAAAGAGAGCGAATTGCTTGAACCGACAGCAAATCGTTTAAGAGCGATTGTGAAGGAGCAGGAAATTTTTAAAGAACGTTAATGGAAATAAAAATATTTTGTATTTGAGACCTGGCTACAAAAAAGAGAGTATTTGGCAAGAGAATTAATAATTTTTTTGCCGTAATGGGTAGCATGCAGTTAAATGGATTCTGCAGCTGATTTAATTTAATTTGTTTGAATTTATAAAACGTCTGTTTAGGGATTGGTAGATAGATATGTGCGGATTATCGAGTAATGGAGGGGAGTTGCCATATTGTCATGCGTAATTGGGGTCGGCAAAAGGTTAAGGTAAGAGGAAGAAGGAGAGGAAGTAAATAAATTAAAGCCGTAACCGAAGCACGTTGTCATTGTGTCTATATTTATAATCCGATCAGATCCAGATTCAACACTCTGATAGATATGGTCATTCTCTATGACTCTGCGTTCTTAGTTTTCTCTTATCTTTAAAATTGTGCATGCCACAGATTTTTGTCTTTTGAGTGGGCGGAAGGGGGCGGGGCGAAATTTTGAAATACACTTGTAACAGTGTGATAGGACAGGAGTCTGGATAAAAAATTGTGTTCCTCTAGCATTTATATTCTCTGAGCTATAGGTGCTAATGAAGACGGACGGACAGACGGACGGACAGACGGACGGACAGACGGACGGACAGACAGACATAGCTATATCGACTCGGCTATTGATGCTGATCAAGAATATATATACTTTATATGGTCGGAAACGCTTCCTTCTGGGTGTTACACATATCAATTTTTTCAACAAATCTAATATACCCCTTTACTATTCGAGTACCGGGTATAAAAACGTATGTAAACAAAAATGGAAAAATGGAAACATCTAATAGATAAAAATCTCCGAAAAGGTTCGAATTAATTTTTATACCCGGTACTCGAAGAGTTAAGGGGAATATTAGTTTTGTGGAGATAACGGTTGTGTGTAACACCCAGAAGGAAGCGTTTCCGACCCCATAATGTATATATATTCTTGATCAGCATCAATAGCCGAGTCGATATAGCTATGTCTGTCTGTCCTTCCGTCTGGCCGTCTGTCCGTCCATCCTTCTTCATTAGCGCCTATAGCTCAGAGACTATAAAAGCTAGAGAAACACAATTTTGCATCCAGACTTCTGTCCTATCACACTGTTACAAGTGCATTTCAGTGGCCTTCCAAGCGAAGAGTCATTCCCTCTCTTTCTCGCACACAGCCGTGTATGTATATGTAGGAAGTATTTAAAGACATGTAGAAAAGGCAGATGTAAAAAATGTATGTAAACAAATATTTAAACATCTATAGATAAAAATCTCCGAAAATGTTCGACTTAATTAATTTTTTCTTTTTTGGCTAAAATTAAATTTGTCCCTTTCTCGAACATGTAATAAATTACAACAAGCTCACATACATATATACTGACTGAGTACCAGGTATAAAGTAGAACCGCGGCGGTAGACGCGGCTCACAACGTTCCCCCTCGTTTTTAAATTGAATTTTGAATTTCTAACTATTTTCACCTCACTTTTTCCCATACTTCAATACATAATTTCTTAAAAAACAGCTTTGTAGGCCTTTTAGAGAGACTTTGAGAAACAATTTGTGCTAAGAATCATCTTTCATATCGAAAAAAATTATATGAAAACATGACCATACAAATACCGAAAAAGTTAACTTTTGCTTATTTGAAAAGGCTTTCAGATCAAAGTTGATGAATTTATATGGTATTTGGTTAAATTGACTGAGTTTTCATATATTTAGAAAATAATATCGGGACAAAAGTATATGGAAATGTGATTTTATTGACTTTTAATTTTTTATCCTCGGTTGACCCTTCCGCGGAAATGCCCATATGCAACGTAGTCTAATTATAAGGAACATTTTTCAAAATGAATGCATAGTTTTATTTTTCTTATATATGGCCATACTAAACAAATTATGAATAATACATTTTTAACCTATCCTTATGTACTTTTGGTTTCGTTTTCCTATTACACTACTCGACAAAATTGAACTTCTTATTTGCACTGTGGCCAAAAATGGCTGTTTCTGACAGATTTCAATATTTAAAATTTTTTTAAAAACTGCTATTTTTTCAGAGGTAATGCTCCTTTTTTTTACATAACTTAAGCATCTACATCTGGCTGTAATAAACTTTGCAGTTCTGAAAAGCGGTTAAATGCAGCTATAAATCGTACTCAAACACCTTTTTAATGCAGCCTACCGTAAAAATGTTATTAAGCTTTCAATTTAATAATTTTTTGTGGTATTTTTTTCGGAAATTTTGACTTGGAAAACTCAGGAAAAGTCGAATACAAAATATTTCGCAACATTTTTGGTTTTAGATAGGTAGATAGGTTAGATAGGTAGTCAATTCCTGTGATGCTGAATGCAGGCGAATCCTGTATTCGATCCTTTGGTAGATCAGCCATGATGTGCTCCACAAGACGAGGCCTGGATCTGCAGCAGATGACGCATTTCCGTAAGGCACTAGCCACAGTCTTTAGGCCGCCAATGGGCCAGAACTGCAAGCGAATTGCTCGAAGTAAAGACTGCGGACTAGCATGGTGATGATTTTGATGAAAGTGAGCGATGATAGCGAACGTCAGTGGGTGATCCCTGGGCAGAATGATTAGGTGGCGTGCATCGAATCCGAGAGCTGAGTGCCGCAGGCTGCCGCCAACACGAATCAGTCCAAAATCATCTATGAATGGCGAGAGAGATACGATACTACTGGACGAACCCACGCAGTTCCTTTTCCTCAGAGCAAGATACTCAGGATACAGGTGGGCCCGTTGAATAATGCGGCATAACAAATGTGAGCCTTTGCGAAGGTCCTCTGATGAGAGATCCGGTGACTTCGTCCTATTGATGAATTTGTGAACGTAGCCGAAGATGCGCATCATGACTCCGAAAGCGAAATGTCGGCACGCTCAGACGACAGCACAACCCGGTGTCGAATTTCCGGAAGGTTGCTTTTTGGCGAACACCGTTCAGGCCAGCAGCTTTGTTCACCTTGCAGAAAGATAGGTCCATTCATCCACAACCTGAAATGCATGAGGATTTTAGCTCTGGTCAAAGTAGGTCCGATCAGTCCCATAGGATCATAGCACCGTGCAATAGTTGACAATACTGAACGCTTGGTGTGCTTGCCTACACCGAGTTGAGGAGCAATTGTAAACAGAAAGCAGTCCTTATGGGGCTCCCAAATGAACCGAAGCGCCTTTGTTACATCACTGCCATCAAGCTTCAGAAAGCTTTTCCTTTCGGCCTCTGGGATTGTACGAAGCACATCGGAAGAGTTTGAACACCATTTTCGCAATTGAAAATTGCCTCGAGCAAGAAGATCCGTGGTTTGACGCATAATATCCAGCACTTCCTCAACCGAATTGCCTCCAGATATCATGTCGTCCACGTAAAAGTCATGTAGAATGGTTTCGGATCCCAGTGGATACGACGACGAATCATACATGGCTAGCTGATGCAGAGCTCGAATAGCTAAAAATTATGCAGGCTTAGTTCCATAGGTGACTGTGATTAAGTTGAAGATCTGTATGTCGTCGTCAATCGAGTCCCGCCATAATATGCATTGGAGCATGGTGTCAGGCATTGAGATACGCACGCACCTATACATTTTACAGATATCACCTGTAAGAGCAATGGAAAATGTACGAAAACGGATGAGTGTGTGAAATAGCTTGGCTTGAATGGTGGGAGCAGTAGATCATTTAGCGAAAGACCAGTTGTGGTGGCCGCAGAGCCGTCGACTACGACCCTCAGCTTTGTGGTGGAGCTGTCCTCTCTGATGACACTATGATGTGGCAAGAAATATTTGCATTTGTGCCTATCTTCGCTGCGTACTAGAGACATGTGATCAAGGGACAGGTACTCCTTCATAAATGCCGAGTATTGTGCATGAAAAGCTGGATTGCGCACGAACTTGCGCTCCAAGTTTTCCAAGCGCCGCTTTGCTTGGAAGTATGAATCGCCCAAGGACTCCAAACTTCTCTTCATAGGCAAGCGGACTGAATATTCCCCTGAGGGCAAACGAGTGTGATTGTTGACGAAATGTTCCTCGCAGTGAAGCTCCTCCTTTGTGGCCCTAGCGATCGGCTCAAAGATGTGCTCCACTTCCCAAAATTGACGAACCAAGTCATCGAGCCGAGTGCTGTGAATTTGTCCCACGCACAGCAGCTCAAAGAAAAGTCCAGCACCGATGCTCCGATGCGACTGCTGGAACGAAGGGTCAGCAAGCCGGATATGCGACGGTATACGCCAATTAGCTGTGCTAATCGACGAGCGAGGTTGATGATCCGTAATCTTCTGGGCAACGACGGCAGTGATGCTAGTGGTGAACTCTGAAACCCGAGACTTCAGAATGAGATCCACCGAGATACCTTCAGTTGAGAAGCTAGCATCGCCGATGCCAGTTGTAGCTGATTAGCTAGACGACTGGTTACGAAATGTAATTGAGATCCAGAATCCAAAAGTGCGCGACAAGGCACAAACTCCTGTGCTGTTTTTGACGAGAACGACGACAGTGACTAATAGCACAGCATCAGACGGACTTTGGGATATGAGGGCTTGCGGCAAGGAGGGCGAGAATGCAACCATGGCGGTCTGACTTAATTGGGCTTGTGAGGCTTCACTGGGAGAAGCAGATTGGGCTGTTTCTGATCGACGAACGAAATGCAAAAGTGAGTGGTGCATCAATCGGCAAGTACGGCAGGGACCGGATTCGCAATACTTCACGCGATGGCCCTTTCATAGGCAATCGGCGCATAAACCTAGCCTCTTTGATTTTTTGTGGCGCTCATCCGGCGATAAACCTTTAAAACGTTCACAATTTGCAATCGTGTGGTTCGTGCCCTCGCACAACACAAGGAACCGGAATGGGAGCGCTCGATGCTACGAAAGCCTTTCTATGTTTCGTACTCATGGTTTTTTCAAACTTGCCAACATGACCATCTGCCCTTGCATGGAATGATGAATGCCTTCAAGGGTGCGACATCTATGTTCCAGAAAGGCAGAAAGTTTCTCCCAGTATGGAAGACCGTGATCCGATGAAGCTGCTTCCCATTTGGCTTGAGTCGACTGGTCCAAGTTACGCCAGACTGCATGCACGATTATAGCATCTGCAATCTCCTCCTTAGTTCCCAGCGATTCTAACGCGCGAAGATGTAAGGTGACGAAGGTAACTATAACGCCTTGTTATAGTTAGCCTCGATCATCTACAACGAACTGATGGCCAGCAATGCCACTCTGCTCAAACAGGACCGTAAATGCTGTATCTTCTTGATAGAAGTCAGCTCTGCTTCACTATCAAAGACCTCTGTGAACATGGAGTAGAAGCTTGTCCACTCCGTGTATTCTCCACTGAACTTTGGTAGCTGCAGTTGTGGCAGGCGTGATCGATTGGCCATGTACATGAAGGATTGGGAATCATTTGGATTCACTCGAATCATGGAGCAATGCGAGGGCTGAGAACGCCTCCCTAACTCACGCTGCAGAACAACGATAGTATGGAAGAGTCGAATTTTCCAGGTATTTCACTGGACATGTATTCAAAATCCATTTCCTCCAAGTTTGTGTCTGCCGCCACAAAACTAGATTTCAGCTCCGTCAGCGATTCCAACAATGCTTGCAGGTCATACTCATCCATTTGGCGTAGCCTTTCACTATCCATCTCTGTGCGTATGACTTCTAGGCGATCGAAAGGAAGGCTCGAACCTTCAGCCTCATGAAGGAAATCCGAGATACAGATGATTGAGTGCTAGCAGCGTTCACACAAACACTTTGGGAAGGTGGAGCAGCGCTAACGGCCACCGAATCATTATCATTGCCCATAGCAAACGATCCGATTCTTCTGCCATTTTTCTTCTTGCCCATGATTTTAGCTATAGTCAGTTGATGCGGAGTGTATCAGTCGATCACAGCTAATATGTTTGAAGAGCTCAAACCGTTTGTATGTTCGCTTTTGCTGCACTTTATATGCGAAATATGTGCACCGGCAAGCAACAAAACGAAGCGACGAAGGCGAAGGCGAAACACTGTATATGTGTTGAAAATGTAGAATAGTTTTTCTAAATGCGAAAACCGGAAAACTTTGGGTGGCTGTAATTTTATTTAAGAGGCGGGACGAGATGAATAATACGTGCGCTCGATCGAATCAATTTCAACGAATGTCTAATTCCAATTTTTCTCTAGCCTAACTAACATACGTCGGCAAAGCGGGGCGAATTCGCCAAGAGCAAGAGTAAGCTTTATTGCGCTCCCGCCTTGCCCTAAACTAACTTACACTAGACTTCATACAATTCAAATTAGATTCCACAATTATTTACAAAAAAAAACAGACGAGAAACGACGAAACACCGGCCCCGTTGAAGGCCTGCACGGCTTCAAGCCAATGGCAGCGGCGCCAACTTGTGGATGGCCCGCCGGAACTCTGCTCCGTCACTCCTCCTTAGGTCAACGACACTGACCATGTCGTCCTCCCCTGCGTGCGTGGCGATGATCCTCCCGACGAGCCACTCCTGCGGCGGAAGATTGTCCTCGGCCACGAGGACGAGGTCTCCTTCCTCTGGGTTGGGTTGCTGTTGGTGCCATTTGCCCCGAATTTGGAGCCCCAGGACATATTCGCGGGACCATCGCCGCCAAAACGCTTGCCTGACTGACGAGACAAGTCGCCATTGCCGCAAGCAGCTGAGACTCTCCTGGTCCGGAGTCCGCAGTGCTGGGGGGGAGATGAGCGACCCGCCTATCAGCAGGTGCCCGGGCGTTAGTGCCTCGCCGTCGCTTGGGTCCTGGCTGAGAGCTCCCAGCGGCCTTGAGTTCATTGCCGCTTCGATCCCGACGAGGACTGTGGCGAGCTCTTCGGCGTTTAGGAGCGCGCTGCCTACCGCCCGTAGGAGTAGGCTCTTGGCAGTTTTTAAACCTGCCTCCCAAAGGCCTCCCATGTGAGGCGCTCGTGGCGGTATGAACGCAAATTCGCATCCGCTTTTTGATGCGAATTCGCGAACTGCGTCCCCCTGCTCCTCTATTCTCATCCGTAGAGCGCTGAGGTGGCGGCTGGCTCCGACGAAGTTCGTCGCGTTGTCGCAGTGCACGATTTGGGGATATCCTCGCCGCCCGACGAACCTTTGAAAAGCCAATAAAAAAGAGTCAGTGGACAGATCTGATACAACTTCTAGGTGAACCGCTTTGGACGCAAAACAAACAAAAAGCGCGATGTATGACTTTTTTGGGGGCCTTCCTCGAATTTTCAATGTCGTATATACTAGTCCACAAAAATCCACGCCGCAAATCGCAAATGGGCTTAGATCACGGAGTCGATCTGCGGGTAAATTCCCCATAAGTTGAGTCAGCAATCGAGGCTTGCATTTAAAGCAGCGCTTACATGATCGGACTGTCTGACGGCAGACCTCCTGAGCGTTCACTATCCAAACACTCTGTCGGAGGATGCTCACCAGTGCTCGTGGGCCGACATGAAAATTCGCATGGTGTAGATGACGCACGTAGCTCCGCACAAATTGGGAGCGCTTTGTCAAAAGCAAAGGAAACTTGGCATCATATGATATAGGAGCTTTAGCTAGTCGCCCCCCTACTCGCAACAACGAAAAAGTACACCAAGTACCTGTGTCTTCATGGATGAATGGGTTCAACCGCTGAAGATTAGGACCAACTCTAGATCCTTTCCGAACCTTTTCGATTTCTTCTTTATACTTGTGATGTTGTATAATCTCAACAATTTTATGGAAAGCTTCATTATATTCGGTCGGTGAAACAATTTTTCCAAACTTTATAGTTGGGTCTTTGCATTTTCTTATGAAGCGGAACATATATGCAAACACTCTAAGCAACTTGAGGTGTGACGAAAAGCCTTCGATGACATCTACCAGCTCTGAACTTTGCACAGCGGTGGTCAGTCCGACCGCAGCCTTCCTCTTCTCCAGCTGAGCGTCTTCTGGAAGCTCGAAATGAGAGTTTTTGGGCCAGTTTTCTTCGTCATCCTTCAGAAATAATGGTCCTTCGAACCAGATTGACTGGACGATTTCGTTGACGTCACAACCTCTTGAGACAATATCTGCTGGGTTCTGTTTCGTGGGTACATGCCGCCACGTAGCTTCATCTGACCACTCTTGAACTGACCACTCTATTTGAAACGAACGTCGACAACGAGGATGGATGAGATCGAATCCAATGAAGAGTTACTTCGGAATCCGACCAATAAACAGTTCGTTCGATAGGGACCTTTAATAGGGGCTTGATTCTGTGACAGAGATCTGCGAGAAGGTGAGCGGCACATAACTCAAGCCTTGGGAGCGTTTTGGTCTTGAGCGGCGCTACTTTGGACTTGGAAGTCAATAACGATGTTTTAAAACCTTCTGCAGTTTTGCTACGTATATAGACGCACGCTCTATAAGCTCTCATGGAGGCGTCAGCAAAGGCATGTATTTGCACTGGTGACATCGGATCGGTAAACACGAACCGAGGTATGGATATCTCTTCCAAGTGAGACAATGTGTTTTTCAACAAATTCCATGCTGTTTCTAAATGCAGCGGAATCGACTCGTCCCAATCTAATTTGTTAAGCCAAAGTTCCTGCAATAGGATCTTGCCTGTTATGATGATAGGGCTTAACAAACCAAGGGGGTCGAATAACTTCGATGTCACCGATAGAATGTTCCGTTTTGTCGCTCGGAGACCCATGACTGAATCGTCAATTTTAAATTTGAAGGCATCTTCATTAGGCAACCATGAGATTCCTAACGCCTTAGTCGACTCTGAATCCGAGATCGTTATGGGCTTTGCTGTGCTCTCAGATGCGGTGATCTCAGGTGAGTTTGAAAACCACTTTGCCAACTCAAAACCTGCAGTCTGAAGAACCTGAGACTTAATTGCCCTTAGCTCCTTTACGCATGCAGCACCAGTCAACATGTCATCGACGTAAAAGTCGGACCCGATAACGTCAGCAGCTTTAGGGAATGAGAGCTTTGCAGACTCACTCAACCTTTTTAAACACCGGATAGCCAAAAATGAGGCTGGTCCAGTCCCATAAGTTACGGTGTTAAGCTTGTACAATCTCAAGGATTCAGATGGGTCTCTTCTCCACACTATGAGTTGAAACTGCCTATCAGCTTCATTCACCATTACTTGGCGATACATTTTTTTAACATCGGCAGTCAGGGCAAACCTGTGCAGATGGAAGCGCAGCAGTGTCGAGTATAGCTCCTCTTGAATGGTAGGTCCGACCATCAGAATATCATTCAAGGCCACCTGAGAGGACGTCTTGGACGACGCATCGAAAACGACGCGAAGCTTGGTAGACGTACTTTGGGGCCTTAGAACACACTGATGTGGAATTACATAGTGTGGAGTTGAAGGTATCGTATTGTCGGTAGGAGACATATGGCCTAAGAAGAGGTACTCTTCCATAAATTCCAAGTACATTTTCTTCAACTCAGGGTCACGATGCAATCTCCTTCAAGCGACAAAAACCGCCGTTTAGCAACCCCAAAGGAGTTGCCTAAACAGATTGGATCTGATTTAAACGGCAGCCTTACTTCAAACCGACCTGATGGCAATACCTGAGTCGTCTTCCGATAGTGATCTTCACATAACTTGTGCTCAGGCGTAGCAACTTTCTTTTGAGATGGCATTTCTTCCAGTGACCAAAACTTTTGCAAGGTCCGATTGATAGACACTAGCAACTCTTCACTGCAACTCAAACTATTTGTTATTTGGGGAACAGAACTTTTGGGAACATATCTTCCCGAAACAACCCAGCCAAGAAGGTTCTTCTGAAGAGTTGGATAGTCCGGACCTTGCTTAATTTGACCAACAGCTAATAGTTCAAAAAATGATTCTGCTCCTATCAGCATATCTATTCTTTGTGGCTTGTTGAAATATGGATCTGCTAGAGGTAGGTTCTTTGGGATTCTCCAGTCACTCACATTCACTGACTGGTCAGGATGATAACCTGAAATCGATTTCAAAATCCAAAAATCGAAGGAGAACTCACTACCATTTAATCGCGACTTCGCCACCGTATGTTTTTTATCTTTTACTTGAGAATTGGATTCACCAATACCAAGCAAGCTTATACATGACTCCTCTTTACGGATCTGTAAGCGGTGAGCAAGGTCCTCTGTTATGAAATTGGTTTGAGATCCAGAGTCCAGAAGAGCTCTGGCCAGAATGTGGTCACCGCTCTTCGTTCGGACACTTACGATAGACGTAGCCAAAAGTACCCTATCCAACGATGTCGCATGCAGAGCATGGGACGTGGAAGGTTGATCCTGGTTTGAAGGAGGAGAGGCACTCTCTTGGGGTGGTGGCAACGCGAGACTATTAGCAGACACTGTGTATCGATGCAATAAGGTGTGATGTGAGCGGCCGCACACTCGACATTTATTGGCCTTGCATCTTACAACAGCGTGGCCTTTTTGCAGACAATTAATGCATAAGGGTGCAGATTTAGCGAACTCGAACCTTTGCATGACCGAGAGTCGCAAAAATGGAGTGCATTTCGACACTACATGGTCGTCCGAATTGCAATAGCTGCAAGTTCGCTGAACTCTGTTGGTGGAATGAGAAGAACAAGCAAATGAGCTATGATTATGCTGCTTGATTGGTACAACCTTGTCCGGCTTTGGCTTCGTCGACGCTTCAGCAGACAAATACTGGTATCGACGATTCAAAACTTTCTCAAGGTCGGACCAAAGCGGCAACTTTTCGTAAGTCAGTTGTTCATCCCACATTTGTTTAGTCACTGGGTCGACTCTGTTCAAAACGAGATGAATGAGCATTGCATTAGAGATTTTGGTATCGTCTCCTATCGACAGTAATGAACCATAAATCGATGAAACAGTATCGATGAGGTTCCTGAGGGACGATGCAGACTGCTGCGAGATTTTTGGCAGATTAAACAATGTGGAAATATTGTTTGTAAAAATCAGATACTCGTTATCATATACTCGTTTGAGACTATCCATGGCCTTTTCATAGTTAGCTTCGGTGACCTGGAACGCCTTAATTGTTCCTAATGCTTCATCCGAGAGGCACGAGATCAAGTGATTAAATTTCTCGATCACCGGTATACTTGCGTCGCTATGAACTAGAGTCTCAAAAAGGCTGATGAAATTTTTAAAATCCGAATGCTTACCACTAAATTTTGGTAATGCCAATTTCGGAAGTCGAGCACGAGTTGGGGCACCACAGGCTGGTATTGCTAGCGTCGTATCGCTTGATACATCAAAGGCGCAGATAAGCGACATTATCTTTGCCTTAGTTACGATAGATAACTCTTCCAACTCGGCTGCGAATTCATCGTCGCCATCTATTTCTTCTATTTTTTCTTGTAATTTTTTAGCCTTTTGGATTGACTCATTCAAGGAATCGAGCCTACATTGTAGCTCTGTCGATTGTATAGGAATCGAACCTTCATCTAATCGTACTTCTAAGCGGCGAATGCTTTTAACTTGACTTTGGAGCTTAGATTTCAAGTTTTTAAGAAATGACTTATTGTCTTCTGCCATATTTTTTATATTTATAATATGCTCAAACAAAGAAAACAAACAAATAAATAAATGTTTAAAGCAAGAACGGCAATCGAAAACAAATAATAATTTAACTGCGAGGCACGAGGTATCAATATATAATATGGTTGCAAGTGACAGCTGAAAACCATATACCCTCGAAAAGCAGGGTAGCGCGTCACTGGTAAGTAACACCCAAAAACAATATACCCTCGAAAAACAGGGTAGCGCGTCACTTGGCGTTCCGTTAAGATCAAGCGCGGCAATCGAAAAATATTCTCCCAACAAATACTACGCAATCAACGGTGGAAAGGCGAAAGCGAAAACGAGAGAGTGCACCGATGCTGCTGCTTGTATGTATGTATGTATGTATAGATATATGTAAGTGTTATACGCCGCGGCTTGAGTTAACGAACCAACCTTTTGGCGAGATTGAAACAACGAAAAAGGGTAAGGGGGTGGCGACAGTGATTGCAGTAAACAATAAATAACGGTTGCATCCAACTAGCGGTTCACATAGGTTATGATATATGTATAATGTATGTCAATAAATATGTATGTGCGTATATTGTTGGTGTTATATGTGTATATATTTGCAAGAATATTATAGTCTTAATGCATGCAATTCAAGCTCTACTATGTCATACGTCTGTGCCAAGAATTGAAAGCGAGGTGCAATTTTTCCAGCACAAGACAATTTAAAAAAGATTATATCTGTCTTCAGCTCTAGCTTTCAATTATTGCACAAATACCTCTGGCTCTGCGGTTGGATCTTTACGTCCAGCTGCTACTTTCCTCTTGCAGTCCGTGCAGGGCATCCCTCGGCGGTAGCAGAAACGAACGGCGAAGATTAGGCTGGGTATTTCGCGACCGACACGAGAAGCAAGGTTTTAATTGCTGTTTTTGTTAACACACAACAACACGACGCGGGCAACGATACGCTTGATTCTAGTAAATAGAATTATGTATATATATATATATATTTGAACCACTTGAGCACTTCTTTACGTGTCACTGTCACTTTTATTTATTGCCTTTAATTTAATTTACAGTCCACCCGGGGGCGCCATGAAAATTTAGAATAGTTTTTTTAAATGCGAAAACCGGAAAACTTTGGGTGGCTGTAATTTTATTTAAGAGGCGGGACGAGATGAATAATACGTGCGCTCGATCAAATCAATTTCAACGAATGTCTAATTCCAATTTATCTCTAGCCTAACTAACCTACGTTGGCAAAGCGGGGCGAATTCGCCAAGAGCGAGAGAGTAAGCTTTATTGCGCTCCCGCCTTGCCCTAAACTAACTTACACTAGACTTCATACAATTCAAATTAGATTCCACAATTATTTACAAAAAAAAACAGACGAGAAACGACGAAACATGTGTGTATATGTATTTTCACTGTACCAGCACAGAGGGCAAAAGCGATGACCGATACTGCGGCGAAGCAACGAACAAAAACCAACATTTGTGCACAAGAGAACGATCTCGAATTCGAGTTCGATAGAGAGTTCTATGTATGCAGCCGCTCACGAGCGCGGGCTGAAGCTAACGATGAAAGAGGAGACGACGAAAGCTAACGGATTTCACTTAGAACGCTATGCAGCCGGTCTCGACAGTGCGTTGCGCAGGCTGAAGCAGACGGCGAAAGAGAACACAAAAACGAATAGCGGCCCGCTAGAAACTGTCTTGGTCGGCTACAACGACTTTTGGTTCGCTACTTTTTCGACGAATGTTGGGTTAAATATTTGATACAGATTTAACTCAATGTTTTTGAACACTTTTTCTACTCAAATGTCACGGGGATCACGTCGGGGTCACCAATATGTTGGAAGTTGCCGAGCTTTTTCATCAACTCTGACTCCAATTTACGAAATAAAAGTTTTCTCCGTTTTTTTTAGTTTAATGTTTTTGTTTATTATATTTAAAGTTTTTGTTAATTATATATTTGAGGGCGTGCCCGTGAGTTTGAGGTGGTTTTGACGGTATGATTTGTAAACGCAAATAGGGCCGTTATGACGAGGTGTGTGATACGCGATGCTGCGTTCAATGACGACTTATACAGAGTGGGTTCCGCGACGCACTGCAATTTAAGCAGTACATACGCGGACCATGAGCGTGTGTGTGCGTAGGCACCGAGAGCTCGAGAGTAGATCGCGCTCTTAAGAGCTTATCACGGCTGCTGCTTCGAACAGGGCCTGTGTATTTAAAATCTAGCTTGTGACCTGTTTTCAATAAAACCTGATCTCTTAATGCTATTTCTAAATTGTTTGTGTTTTACATCATATAGTTTTGTATTCTTTTCCTAATTTCTTTCGAGCATAAGTCTCGCTCTTTTGTATGATATTTCTAATCTTTATTTACTCTCTTTAGCGTTTGGACGTTGACGTGCAATGACTGCACCATCAAGTGGCCCATGGGACACCAGCCGAATGCTGTTACGCGCGAATCCCAGGCCGAAACGCAGCCCTCCTCCCACCCAACCGACCGAGGGGCGCTGCCGTATAACGCGTGACTCGTTAACCGAACCGATCGCGATCATGCAGGAAAGATAGATGTTAGACTAGTATTCGAGAAAAATTAGTACTAATCTTACTAAAGGAATTAAGCATGCATTAAAACTATCGTACTCAACTTACAATTTCTAACTACGAGAAAGGTATGTGAGTAATAGTGATTTAAGAAGAGGAAGGGAATTAGTTGTAGATATGATATGGTAGAGGGAATTATAATCCGAGCATAAAACTCTAAAAGGTTCATGCAAGGAATAATTCGATCTACAAATCGGAAGGAACAAAGGCATATAATTTCTAGTAATTCTAATAGGAATCGTGAAGCTTATGCAGCTCAACAAGTCAGGGCTATCTACGTCACCCTTGATCAAGTTGTGCACAAAAATCACACCAAGCATTTTTCTATGGTTAACTAAAGATGGAAGGTTTATTAAAAGCGATCACTAGAGTAAGACGGAAGTCTCACACTTGCATCCCAGTTGAGGCCGCGTAGAGCGAAAATTAAAAAGTTTTTCTGTACTGATTCTATACGGTCCTGGTGTACTTTGTACTGAGGGCATCAAAATTACCATCTAAAATCGGACGATCAAGCGATATATAGAGAGTCTTTGTTATATAGGGGTCGTCAAATTCCTTTGACCACCTCTTTATAAACCCAAGCACGCCCATGGCCTTATTTACCATTGTAGAAATGTGTTCAGAAAACTTTAACTTGGGATCTAAAAGAACACCAAGATCATCAACTAGGGTAATTCTCTCGAGAGAATCCCCGCCTAATGTGTAAGGAGCCAGAAAGGCGCTGGAGCGATGAAATGTCATTAATTTACATTTCGAAGCATTATGGTATAACAAATTTGCACAACACCATGACTGAAAGCTATTAAGATCGGATTGCAACTTGGAGTGAGATAAGTTATCCTTGAACTGGACACACAGTTTAACATCATCCGCATACATGTGGGCTGGGTTTTGCGTTCCCTGGACAAACGAGCAAACGCGAATTCGCCCCCAGGCGAATTCCCAGTCAGCACGAAGAGCGCACAATGGAGAGAGAGCAGCGAGGGAGATCAGCGAGAAGGAGAAGCGAGAGAGAGCAGCGCGGGCAGTTGGAAGACAACCACCGACGAAAAGGGTTGCGTGTAGAACAAAACGACGACGACGTCCAATTTTAGTTCCTTGTATCTTTAACATCAATATTACTGTACCGAAACCTTTATTTTAACCTTACTCTGATTAATAAACAAAAAACCCCACAATTGGGAGCTCGTGCGGGATCGGAGTGAAGGAAACGAAGTGACGATACGACGGCGGTGCAAGCAACGGAACTTGGAACAAAAAACGACGCGGAGTTTAACAAATTGAAACAGCGGGGAAAAAGAAATAGACGATTTTTTTTATCTCAGCAAAATGACGTGTTTGAACGAGTTAGTTCCAAAAAGCCTACGAGGGGCAACGAAATCGAGCATTTGTGCATTGCACAAATTCGTGTTTGAAAAAGAAGGAGACCGAAATAATAGAAGCCGGTTGCGCGAATTTAGTGGATTCGAATACGACGAAAACGACGCCAGATTCTTAGCAAAGCGCGTATACATACAAGCAAAGCTAACGGACCGTGATCTTGTTTCAATATGTGTTACATTGAAAATAAATCACAATGCGGAAAATTTGGAACTTCATATTTTTCGGAATTTGATGGAAGGCAGGCTGCTGCAAAACAACAACGACGATGAGAACAACGACGATGATGAAGACGACGCTGATAAAGACGAAGAAAAAGACGCAAGCGACGAGAATGGTATAGATGAAAACGAAGGCGAAGAAAACGACGAAGAAGCTGTGTACAAAGGGCGCTCGAGTGAGCGAGACAACTACAGCGACGTACATAACATACACACAAGCGAAATCCCAACAACAAGCCTAAAAGGGAATACAGATAGAAGTAACGAGCAAAAACAAAACTACGATGAGGTGGTCGCGCCACGTTTTACTATAAGTTTCCGCGATATAGAAGACTCTATCCGAGTGTTCGATGGCTCTGATGATATAGCCGTCGAGGAATGGATAACAGAATTCGAAGAACAGGCTGAGTTCATGCATTGGAGTGATCTACAAAAACTTATTTTCGCAAAGATTTGCTTAAGGGCATTGCCATGTTATTTGTTTTGAGCGAGAAGCATATGAATTCGTGGACAACGTTGAAGAGTGCGCTTTTAAGAGAGTTTAAGTCGAGAGTCAATAGCAAACAGATACATATGCAGCTCAGTGAGAGTAAACGACGATCCAAAGAGAGTGTTCTGGAATATTTTTATCGCATGAGAGATATTGCAGCGCGAGGCAATGTGGAAGACGACGCGCTTATGCAATATGTAATCGACGGTATTGACGAGATGGCTTTAAACAAAACAATTTTATATGGTGCGAAAATGATGAGTGACTTTAAGAATAAATTAAGAGATTATGAGAAAATAAGCGATAAAATAAAAAAGAGTGACAAAGCTGGAAGAGAGAAGTAGATGCCGTTTGGGCAAAATAGTACCCAAGTGAGCAAAAAAGAGTTTGTTTGTTTCAACTGTGGAGAGAAGGGACATTTGTCTAGCAGTTGCGTGAGCAAAGAGAAAGGAAGAAAGTGTTTCAAGTGTAATCAGTTTGGGCACATATCAAAGAACTGCAAAGAGAAGAATGAGAAGCAAAAAGATAAAATGGAAATAACGTCTAAAGAAGTTTCGATTAAAGATACGAAGTGTATGGCACTATTTGATACCGGTAGTAAATTTAACATTTTACGCCAAGATTTGTACGACGAACTGCGCATGCCAAAATTAAAAGATTGCAGAGTGTGTTTGGTCGGTTTTGGAAGTGAGAGTAAAGCTGACAATATCAAGCCGATAGGTAAAGTGGAGCATAGCATACGCACTGACAATGAAGAATATGTGTTAAACTTTTATGTTGTTGCTTCAAAGTTCATGGATATTAAACTGATCATCGGAGAAGAGCTTTGTTTGCACGCAGAAGTGTCGTTTAATCGTAATGGAGTGAAAGTAAATAGAATGGCAGATGAAAATAATGAAGTACCGTATGACGAATCGTCTATAATGAGAATCGACGTAGCGGTAGACAATTCCGAGCTAAAAACGGCGCGGCAAACGAGATTACCCGACGCGAAGTAAACGAGATAATATCGACGTATAAACCAAAAAAATCAAAAACAACGAACATTGAAATGAAAATTATTCTAAAAGACGAAACACCAATCTTTTCGCGGCCTCGGCGATTTGCGATATCTGAAACGCGCATCATAGAAGACCAGATTGACGAGTGGCTGGACAAAAAGGTAATAGAGGAGTCCGATTCAGAGTTCACAAGCCCAGTTGTACTTGTGAAGAAGAGCGACGGCACACCACGACTATGTATTGACTATAGACGTATCAATAAAGTTCTCGTAAAAGATCATTTCCCGTTGCCGTTAATAGACGACCAGCTAGATCGTTTGCAAGATGCTGTAGTATTCAGCACCATTGACTTGAAGAATGGGTTCTTTGATGTTCCTGTAGCTGATGATAGTAAGAAGTACACCTCATTTGTGACGCAGAGCGGCCAGTACCAGTTCTCCCGGAGTATTCCAGAGGCACATTGGCGCAATAATTCTGACTAGAAAAGGCATTGCACTACCATATGTCGACGACGTAATCATCCCAGCCAAAGACGAACAAGAAGCCTTAGCAAACCTAAAAGAAGTTCTCAAGACGTGCGAAGAGTATGGGCAAGAGCTGAATTGTAAAAAGTGTCAGTTTTTACAAACACGAATCCAGTTTCTCGGCCATATCATAGAGAACAAAAAGCTGTATCCGACCCCGTTGAAGATTGAAGCCGTTTCAAAGTTCAAGACGCCACAGACACTGAAGTAGCTTGAGAGTTTTTTGGGTCTTACAGGATATTTTAGAAATTTTATCTACAATTACGCGGTTATAGCCAAACCATTGACTAACCTAACGAAAAACAATGTGAAGTTTGCCCGGACGAAGAAAACGCCATATGAAGAAATGTTTGATATCAAACCCAGTGCT
This sequence comes from Drosophila helvetica, assembly GCA_963969585.1. Lineage (NCBI taxonomy): Eukaryota > Metazoa > Arthropoda > Insecta > Diptera > Drosophilidae > Drosophila > Drosophila helvetica. Next base: position 23,217,737 of record OZ018402.1, on the reverse strand, counting down.
AGCCGTTTACAATCAGAAGTACAAAACAGAAGTCCATACGGATGCATCAATAGATGGTTTTGGCGCCGTGCTTATGCAAAAATCACCAGACAACGGCCAATTGCATCCAGTATATTACATGAGCAAGAAAACAACAGAGGCACAACGCAAATACACGAGCTATGAATTGAAAATACTTGCGGTCATCGAAGCATTGACGAAATTCCGAGTTTATCTATTGGGTTTCCCATTCAAGATAATAACAGATTGCTACGCGTTCAACAAAACATTAGAAAAGCAGAATCTATGTACAAGGGTAGCAAGATGGATAATTTTTCTTCAGGAGTACAACTATGAAGTTGAGCATCGCGCAGGCTCACGAATGCGTCATGTGGATGCACTTTCACGGTATCTCATTATGCACATAAGCGACGGAAGTATCTTAGGTGGAATAGAACAGGCGCAAAAACATGACGAACATCTAAAGACGATTCTGAAACTTATTAACGACGACAAACAACAATGCGAAGACTGCTTTGTAAAGTCTGGAATTCTCTACAAGTTAGTCAACGATGCAGAATTGATGGTGGTTTCAAGAGATATGCCGAAAACCATTATCGGCAGAGCTCACGATAGAGGGCACTTCGCTATGAAGGAGACGAAGGTGCTAATTTGCAACGAGTATTACATACCAAATTTAGACGACAAAATCAAAAAGTATATCGACTGCTGTATACCTTGCATATTGGTAAATCGCAAGCGAGGTAAACAGGAAGGACTTCTGCACCCCCTGCAAAAAGATGCCGTGCCGCTACAGACGTATCACATTGACTTTTTGGGTCCACTGGAATCAACCGGCAAGAACTATAAACATATACTTGCTGTTATCGACGCCTTCACGAAGTTTTGCTGGTTATCCTCTACAAAGTCAAAACACATCTAACGAGGTCATATTAAAGCTACGCAGCTAAAGCGTGACGTTTGGCAACCCTGCTTGTATCATTTCAGATAGAGGTTCGGCGTTTACCGCACAAGATTTGCTGCAGTACTGCGACGACGAAAACATCAAACTGGTGAAGACGACTACAGGACTTCCACGGTTAAAAGGGCCGGTGGAAAGACTCAACGCAGTGATCATCTCCGTGTTTGCCAAGCTCAGCATAGACGACCCTTCAAAATGGTTTAAGCACGTAGATCGAGTCCAGCGAACCATAAACTCGACGTATACCAGAAGCATCGATACCACCCCTTTTGAACTTCTAATGGGTATCAAGATGCGCACCAAAGATGACCAGCAGCTTCAGAGTTTGATCCAAAAGGAGTCCATTGTTGCATTTGAAGATGACCTCAATGAGCTACGGATAAAAGCGAAAACTCAAATTCTGAATCTGCAAGCCGAGAACAAAAAGACGTATAATTTGCGACGTAAGGCAGCTAGGCAGTATGACGTTGGCGACCTGGTTGCCATAAAGAGGACACAGTTTGGTAGCGGGCTCAAACTTAACATTACTCTGATTAATAAACAAAAAACCCCACATATATGGATGTATTAGCATATGGCTCTCATTTTTAGGTAAAGGAGTATTCAAAGAACACAGACAAACAAAAATTCTGGGCACAACTTTAAGGATATATTTTAGTAAATTCAAGTCAAAGTTAAAATAAAGTCAAAAAATTAAATGGTTTAGAAAATAACGGACCAGTCTTATGTTGAGTATTGATAATATTGAATACGAATGAAACAAAATTAAAAACATAAATTTACTTTACATAGATTACTTTTTATTCCACCTGAAAGATGCAGTATTTGAATAAAGGTTGAAAACATTTTTGTAAAGCTCTGGAAAATGTTCTATTATATGCGTGAATTCAGTTTATCCAAAGTGCTCAAAAATTCTTTGATTTTTGCCACCTTATTTCGGCTGTGCGACGCCCCTAAATTGGTGGAAATGCACCTTTCGCACCCCCCTGCCTATGGGTATTACTTTTGATTTTGACTTTTGTTGGCATTTTGCATTTTCTTTTAACGTTATATGTAATACACATTAAAATCATAAAAAAAGATATATGAGCAGGGCAAACGATCTAGATAGGGTTTAGAAGAGAAAGCAAATATTTACATGGAGTGGAGAAATATATGTGTTAAAGTACTAGAACTCAGAACAGAGTTTTCTAAATTGTGCAAAGCCTCACCCAAAACAGACCAGCTCAAACGAGCACCATAAATAAACACACTATTAATTTGGTGACTATTTTTAACGAGCTCAAGGAATTATTTCTAAAAAAGAAGTCCAAATTAAATGATCTCCAGTGGACCCAAGCTTCAGACGTTTTTACACGCCGTCGGAACCAATTGGTCATTGTTAAAAATAGGTTCAACTTAGATTTACATCTACCCACTGTGTTAACTAGTGTAGTAATGTTTTTACCTATTGTTGAACATGGGGCATGACCAATAAGTTCACGGCCAGAATCTCCAAACACAGCCTAAGTCCACATAGTCTCAGAGGATGATTCCACAGTGAACCCTCAGAATAATAGCACTCCCAAACGTCTAAAGAACAAAAACATCCAAAGATGACGGACACTTCTGCTGCCCAGGGGGCATACATAAGGGAAACTGCCGTAGCAATACCCGAATTTCATGGTACGAAAAACCATCTACAAAAATTCATAACTGCATTAAAAATAGTCAACATAACTAAGGGCGACAATGAATCACTTGCCCTTGAGCTAATCAAATCAAAAATAAATGGCACTTCTCTATTTAAGGTTCAAAATGAGACCACAGTAGAAGGAATCATTACAAAACTGCAGACCATAATTGTCTGTGAGACACCTAACAATGTCAAGACAAAGATGGCTCTATTCACCCAAAGAGGTAAAACAGCCACAAAGTTTACTAATGAAGTCGAAAATTTGCGTCAGCTCCTAGAAGCTGAGTATATCGATCAAGTAATAACCGCCGAGAATGCTGACCTTCTCAGCACAAGTGAGGCCATTGACATCATGTTTCAAAAAGCTGAACATGAAAGTGTCAAAACTTTACTGGAATCAGGTGCCTGCACAACAATGAATGCAGCCATCAACGCCTACATTCGTACCAGTACCAGTGTTACTGGTAGCGTGACTACAGTTATGTATTCCCAAAGAGGTAACAGCTATCGCGGTAATAACTTAAGAGGTAATTACCGAGGTAGAGGACATTTTCGTTATAATAACATTTATAACCAAAATAGAGGCAATAATAATCAAAAATGGAGATTTGTAATTGACTATCGTCAAATCAATAAAAAGAAAGAAAGAAAGACGAGAGAGTGCGGGAGCATATATATATAGGTATGACAATGATGTACAGTGGGCAGTACAAATAACAAACAAGAAAATTTATCTGATAAATTCCCATTACCTAGAGTCGATGACATTTTAGATCAACTAGGTAGAGCAGAATATTTTGCATGCCTTCACTTAATGTCAGCTTTCCACCAAATTGGGAACGAAAATAATTCAAGGAATATAACGTCTTTTTCAACGAGCAATGGTTCTTATCGCTTTACGCGATTACCATTTGGTTTAAAAATAGCGCCTAATTCATTCCGAAGAAGGATGACTATAGCATTCTCTGTACTTGATCCGACACAAGCATTTCTTTATATGGATGACCTAGTAGTAATTGGTTGTTCCAAAAAACATATGGCTAAAAACTTGACCGATGTTTGCATTTTGCAATTATTATAGACGATTTATCAAAAACTATTCACGGCACATAACGAGATTATGTAAAATTTGGTATTTCACAATTCTAGATGACCAAATCGAGTCAGTCCGTTTGTTAATAGGAAAATGTTATCGAGCATGATGTGGTGATGGAATCAGTAGAGTCAGTCTTGATCTTGGATCAGAACGGAAAAGTTCACCTAAAACTAAAGTCGTCAGAGTCGCGATATCTATCCGGTTGAACAACTTACCTCGAAACTGAAATTCTTTAAGTCTTGTAAAGCTCAATAAGTTTTGTGAAATAAAGTTAAATAATTTTATTTTTTAACAACACAAATCGCCACCGCGAATGGTTAATTGGCGCCCAACGTGGGGCCACGCGTATTCAAAGCACCGAAAAACAAAAGTGTTGAGTGGGCTCGAAACCCCGAAGAAGGACAATTAATAAATGCGATAAATCCTTCAATAGAACGCGTTGTGACGGAGTGTTAAGACAAGAAAAAAAAGAAAAGTGAAGAAAATAGATAATCAACCGGAAGGCTCGGCGCGTAACAAATAATTCAACAATATTTAATATCAATATTCAATTGATTGAATTGAATCAACCATACGAAAACAAAGGAAGAGCTGTAGGGAGGACCCTCGCTGCTATCAACTATCCAAATTGCAGAAAAATTTTATAAATCAAATAAAACATCATCAGAGGGAAGGCCTAAAAGACCAACAGGCTAACCCATAGAACGTCATTAGAAGGAAGATATAAAGAACCATCAAGTTAACCAAAAGAAGGACGACCCCTTCCGGAAAAATTCGTGAGAATCAGAAAAAATTCAATTTAAGATAAATAAATATAAGTAGTTATATAAGTTAAAATATTAATATTTTATAGTACAACATTTGAAACTAAAAAACACTGGATAACTTTATTTCGGATTTTCAAAAATTAAAAATGACTACAGAATCAAGGACTGATCTGACCGCCTATCTGGTCAAGCAGTTGATAGCAATTCAGGTTTCACAAGTGAAAGAGCAAATAACACAATTAAAACAACATTTAGAAACAACCTCATATCAGGTAGTAGATTATCAGGCTGGAAAAATTGATGAGCAAATTAAAGATGAAACCACTGTGAGGAATTAATATTCCTCACAAAGCCCTAGTAGGGGATGGGGTGAATTCGCCGGATATGGGAGCGAGGCGGTCCCGTTACGAGAGAGCACTATGCTGACCCCCGCGAGAGGAAGGGAACGGTGGTAGTGGGCCGGTTCATGTAGGCGGGCCCATGTAGGCCGTACATGCCATGCAGGCCATGTGGGCTGATCCCGCTAGGGAGGACGTGGGAACACAGAGAGACCGATGGAAAGTTACCGGAATTAACCGTTGCGGCTGGGCAACGGTGCAGACGCTCGGCCGCGCCGAGCCTATAAGAGGAGGCCGGCGGCAGTGAAAAGGGATAGTCAAGTGCGAAGTCAAACCAAGTCTACTCGTCTAATCTCTCTCGTAGTGTTCAGACGCGTTTTTTCTTTGCGCTCCGCTCATTTTTCATGTATTTTGTATAAACAGCCGGTGTTTGTCCCAAATAAACCTTTATCGAACTAACAAATAAACTTGCTAACATAAAGTCTATCCTGAATCGCTAGTGCATGTCTATTTAATGTGTAAAACCTAATTTAATAAATCTTTTTTGCGTCGGTTAACAGTGTGTTTTTGTAGATGCTTTTCGTAAGTACGCATAACATTATATCTAGCCGCTTTCTGCTTTTGTTGTTCTATCACTCTCTCCCTATAACCCTAACATAAATAATTGTTCTTCGTCTCTCGCTCTCAATACTTTCCGTGCAGTAGCGCTCTCTCTCTCTCTCATTGCAGCTGCTGCAACCGCTCTCCTCTCTCCGCTCAGTTTTTACTAATTCCGCTTTAAGGGTTTGCCTGGCACACTGATCTGATTTCTATTTGAAATAAATTTTGTTTCTCTATTGGTTTTAAAATTGAATACCCTATTATCTGTACCAAAAAAACCTGCAAACAGGTGGTCACCCTTGCTCAGCCGAGTATCCCCTGCTATCTCTGCGGAAAAGTAATGCACGCAAAGTGCGCTTGGTACTCAGTCCTCGTGGGTGATGCAATTTCCAAACATAATGGCTTGTTCTACTGTTGTGAGGCATGCCGGGGGGCTCACATAGAGATGGCCAGGTTTATGAGGCAGACGCGGAATGGCTTTAAGGAGCTGACCGTAGGCTTTAAAAAGCAGTACGATCAGCTCCTAGCCATGGAGTCTTTGTTTAGCAGTTTGCAACTGCTGAATGAGTCTCCTAGGCGAAAAAAGGTCACTCCGCGGGATCTGCAAGCCCCAACTGTCCCTCAGCCGTCCGTTGCCGAACAACCGACTCCGACCACTCCAATTGTGCAGCAGCTGATATCGTTTGCTATTCCAAGGGGAACGACTGCTGCTGGTGATGCAAATTCGGCAGCCGAATTTATCACTTCGGAGAACGCACAACCAGAAATTTCCGTAGCGTCCGTGTCCGTCGAGTCCGCCAACAATCCTAATATCCCGTCCACTTCGATCCCACCAACAAACATACGACCCGGACCACCGGGTATTGCCATCACAGGTACAAGGTCTGTGGTGCCAAACAGAAGATTGGTGGTGATCACACCTAAACGACAAATTTTTGTCTCACGGCTTGCCGCTTACACCACTATAGATGACGTTACTGCTTTTATTCAAAGCAATATACAAGCCGTCAGTTAAAAGGTGGAGAAGTTTAACTTTTCTTATTCCAGGGTGTTTGTAGGAGGGCGGATCGGATGATAGATTCCAACGATGGGTACGGAGAAATAAAAAGTCGGGGGCCAGTGATTTTTCTGGTATATATGTAATGTATTTGGAGCGGCTTGATTATGCACCAATGTACATATGTATGTCTCGAAACGGAGGTGGAAGCGAGAGTGACTAGCTTACAATCTATGCTTATACGGCTAATGCCGTGTGGATCGTGGGAGCGACCGTGAGAGCGCGAGAGCCCCCCCGAGCGCGCGAGAGTGAGCTTGGACCGGATCGCACTCTTCTGCACAGTGCGCGGCAACAATCTGCTGCTACTCTGAACACAGGGATGTAGCTTTATTCAAAATAAGCGTCTCCCCGACTGATTTTGACACCATTTGCTCTGCCAAATTTTGGCCAGAGAACATTGTGGTAAAGGAGTTTAAGGCAAAGAAGAAGAGTAGGCCCCCAATAACTCCTAATACTAATCAGGCCAATGCTCCATCCTCATCTTCCCAGTCCACCCATCCAAAAAACGAACTTATTCTCTCTTAATCACCTACCAAAATGAGGCTTGCGTAGTAAGCTCAGCACTCTGTATCGGGATAGCGTCGCATTTGCATCCCATGTAATTGTGTTCACAAAGACCTGGTTAAGACCGGAAATTCTTAGTTCTGAAGTTTTGGCAGGTCGGTACACAACCTTTAGAAATGACCGTTCGTCTCGACGTGCAGGTGGGGTTCTGATTGCAGTGGACTCTAACTTCACATCGGAACATTTTACAGTCCAGATTCAACAAGAACTGAAATTCCTGTGTATAAAACTGATTCTTCCCATTTTTTCAGTCTTTATTACATGCTCGTATATTCCACCTTCTTCGGACTTTATAGACGGCTTACTTGACATATCCCTTTCTCAAGTCAACCATGTGAAAAATTCCCTGGGTCGATTGCTTGATCTGTGCTTTGTAACGGATCCGACCATAGCGTTGTTAACCCGAGTCCCTCCGCTCACTATACCTGAGGACCAACCGCATTGGATCGGTCGGGTAGGCTACCTCGATGTGTCCGCTGCTTTCGTAAAGCCGATTTTTCGAAGCTTAATAACCTCATTAGGGATTTTGATTGGTCCGCTTTGTATTTGTGCACTGATGTTACGATATGCACAAACATTTTCTACGATGCACTTGACTCATGTCCTATTAGATCTGGGAAGCCCTCTTGGAATACCAAAGAGTTATCTCGTCTAACAACTTAAAATCAAGACTTTACATAAAATTTCAAGAATTTTGATCTCCTTCTTCTCTCTTTCGCTATGTAATGGCTCGGTCAAACTTTTCAGTTCTTCATTCCCAGTGTTATAAGAACTACCTATCTAGATGCAGGACACGTTTTTCTCAGGACCCTAAGCAGTATAACAGCTTCGTAAACAGTAAGCGTAAAACGTCCGCACATCCATCCTCGCTATCATTTCTTAATACGTCGGCAAATACTGATCAGGCAATGGCCGATCTTTTTGCCCAATTCTTTCAAACAACTATTCACAGGAATGCTACTCCGGTCAGCCGTACCCATACGGTTTACCGAGGTTGAACGGCATCTTCAGTCCCTTGCTAAATGAAAGCTCTCTGCTTCATGATCTCCGGAAAGTTAAGCCGGTGGTTTCACCGGGTTGGACGGAGTTCCTGGCTGTGTACTGAAAACTTAAAATTTGAGAAAATTTTAACTCCGCACCTGCAGCATCTTTGCAGATCACTTATATCTCCTGCCCAGAAAGGATTTATAAGGCGGAGATAAACAACCACGAATTTATTGGAGTTCACCTCCTTCATCATTAAAGACTTCCAAGGTAATCTACAGACGGATGTCATTTACACAGATTTCAGTAAAGTATTCGACTCTGTCAACCACTCTCTCCTAGCACAAAAACTTGACCTTTTAGAGTTTCTACCCAGATCCAGATCCCAAAGAGTCCTCTTCAAAAACTACCTATCTTCACCAGTTATGGTTACTTCGGGCGTACCACAGGGCAGCCATCTAGGCCCCCTATTCTTTACACTCTTTATTAATGACCTGCTTTTGGTATTAACATACTCTCGAGTATTTATGTATGCGGATGATGTTAAGCTGTGTTTCCAGTTCAAGGATAGCTTATCTCACTCCAGGTTGCATTCCGATCTTAATAGCTTTCAGTCATGGTGTTGTGCAAATATGTTATGCTTTAATGCTTCGAAATGTAAAGTAATGACATTTCATCGCTCCAGCGCCTTTCTGGCTCCTTACACACTAGGCGGGGGTTCTCTCGAGAGAATTACCCTAGTTGATGATCTTGGTGTTCTTTTGGATCCCAAGTTAAAGTTTTCTGAACACATTTCTACAATGGTAAATTAGGCCATGGGCGTGCTTGGGTTTATAAAGAGGTGGTCAAAGGAATTTGAAGACCCCTATGTAACAAATACTCTCTATATATCGCTTGTTCGCTGGTTCTTGTGTATGGTGCCCTCAGTTCAAAGTACACCAGGACCGTATAGAATCAGTACAGAAAAACTTTTTAATTTTCGCTCTACGCGGCTTCAACTGGAATGCAAGTTTTAGATTGACGTCTTACCCCAATAGATTGCTCTGAATAAACCTTCCATCCTTAGTTAACCGTAGAAAGATGCTTGTGGTGATTTTTGTGCACATCTTGATCAAGGGTGACGTAGATAGCCCTGACTTGTTGAGCCGCATAAGCTTCACGATTCCTATTAGAATTACTAGAAATTATATACCGTTGTTCTTTCCGATTTTTAGATCGAATTATTCCTTGCATGAACCTTTTAGAGTTTTATGCTCAGATTATAATTCCCTCTACCATATCATATCTACAACTATTGCCCTTCCTCTTCTTAAATCACTATTACTCACATAAATTTCTCGTAGTTAGAAATTGTAAGTTGAGTACGATAGTTTTAATGCATGCTTAATTCCTTTAGTAAGATTAGTACTAATTTTTCTCGAATACTAGTCTAACATCTATCTTTCCTGCATGATCACGATCGGTTCGGTTAACGAGTCGCGCGTTATACGGCAGCGCCCCTCGGTCGGTTGGGTGGGAAGAGGGCTGCGTTTCGGCCTGGGATTCGCACGTAACAGCATTCGGCTGGTGTCTCATGGGCCACTTGATGGTGCAGTCATTGCACGTCAACGTCCAAACAAGTAGAAGTGCAACGGAGTAACGCAGAAAACAGGTGATACGGAAGACATCGACGGAACGATCTCGACAGAGATCAGTCCGAAAGACCCCGATCAGAAATGAGAGTTAAAGAGTCAATCCATTGAGTGCGGAGCTGTGAGCGGTGGACAGAGCGATAGCCGAGTCAGAACCCCTAGCTAGATTACCATCGGAGTAGTTGTCGGTAGAGGTACCACTGAGAAACCCCAGCGAATGATATAGCCATAATATAGCCGTAAGATAGCCATAAGATACCAATAAAGCGAAGTACTCTTAGAATACCCAACCCGAGTGTATTTCTCGCTTGTCGCCGGGGCAACATACAAATTTGTTGCAGCAGCCTTTCGACCGCTGAGCCAGACTAGCTGAACTTTGACGGAAGAAAACGGTTCGTTTCAACTGGCGCCCAACGTGGGGCCCCACGACAAAGCAAAGGAAAAAATATATCGGGAAGGACGGTACTGAGCAGGGTATCCTAAGGGTGGCAAGATGAAAGGCCGGCAATGGTTTCATTCGCTGAAGAAGGAGGACTTGGTCCAAGTTGCACTGGCATGCGGGATCCAATTGGAGGGCTCATTGTCCGAAATGCGGAAGGCGTTCAAAGATTGGGCCGAGAAGCATGGGGCGGAGCCAGAATTCGCGGATGTGCTTGAAGCATGCGAAGTGAAGGCGGACGTGGTCCCGGCGGCTGCTCCGACTGACGAAAGGGGGACTCGGTTGAACATCTGGAAACCCCGACCGATTTAGAACGGCCATCGCAGGGGAAAACGCCGGCATAGGCCCGGCATGAATCGGCAGCGAGCCTGACGGTGGCGAAGAAGACTTGGTCTTCCAGTCGAGAAAGGTCGGCAAAGAGCCCGCAACGAACGGGAGAAGAGCTCGCCGAAAAAGGGGATCGGCCAAGGGACGGAGGAGCAGACCATGAAGCGGCCGCGAGAACATTTTGCCGGCGTGGCCAAACAGGTACGAGAGTGGTCGTTCCGTTTCAACGGGTTGGAGAAGCCCCTCGAATTCCTGGAGCAGGTGGAGTGGTCAGCCGACATAATCCCTGATAATCCCTGCGAGATGTCGACAAGGCGGGCGGCTAGAAGAGAAGTTGTCTGTGGCGATCGTGGAGACCACGGAAGAAACCAGTGGAACAGTGAGCGAGGAGGGCGAGCAAAGCGGGAGGCCAAAGCCGTTGGCGGACGAAGAATTTTTGTCCAAGGAGCTGCAGGAGTTCCGGGACATAACGGGAGTGTCCAATGTGGCTGTGCACACCGTCACCATGAAGGACACTCAACCGGTAAAACAGCGATACTAACCAACATGCAGGCCGAGATCGACCTGCAAGTGGAAGAATTGCTGGAGAGGGGGCCGATTGAGCCGTCAAAGAGTCCCTATAGTTCACCCATTGTAATGGTCACAAAGAAGACGGGAAAGTGGAAGTTGTGCGTGGATTTCCGCCAAATAAACGCGAGGTCCATCAAGGACGCGTAGTCCATGCCCAGAATACACTACATTTTTTATCAGCACAAGGAGGCGGTTTATCAGTAGTCTGGATTTGAAGGACGTATATTGGCAGATACCATTGGAAAAGAACAGCAGACAGTTCACCGCTTTCACTGTGCCAATGAACAGTAATGTCATTTGGGCTCCACTCAGCGTCGGCCACGTTCCAGAGAGCGCTAGACCAAGTGATAGGTCCCGACATGATTACACAAGCGTTCGCGTACCAAAATGACATCATTGTCATCGGACGAACGAGAGAGGAGCGCCGGCGAAATCTGGAAGAGGTTTTCCGCCGACTGAAGGAGGCTACCCTGCGGTTGAACGTGGACAAGTGCCAATTCTTCCGGAGGGAGCTGCGGTACCTGGGTCATCTGGTGACAGGGGAAGAGATTTGCACCGATCCCGAAAAGGTGGCGGCCATTGTGGAACTACAAAAGCCGGCGAACGTCAAGGAGCTACGCCAGTATGGTGTAGAAGGTTTCGATAGTATAGTGCAGCCACTCAGCGCGTTACTGAAGAAAAAGTTTCATCTCATCTCATACGCCAGCAGGACGCTGAATAGCGCTGAAAGGAACTATTCAGCGACGGAAAAGGAAGGCCTGGCCATTGTATGAGCTGTCAAGAAGCTGAAGCCGTATTTGGAGGGGTAACATTTCAAAGTGGTCACCGACCATATGGCACTAAAATGGCTGAATAGCATTGAAAGCCCGACAGGAAGAATCGCGAGATGGACGCTTGAGCTTCAGCAGAATGATTTCGAAATAGCATACATAAAGGGAGAACTAAATAAAGTAGCGGAAGCGCTCTCCCGACAGCCATTAGCAGAAAGATGCCTGAGAGTGGACGACCAAACAGGGAAGGCCGAGTGCTCGTGGATCAAGAATATCAAGGAGAATGGGGAAAAGGAGCCGGCAAAGTACCCCGATTACATGGAGGAGGCGGGCCGGGTGTACCGGCATAAACCTCACAGGGCCGAAGACGAGAAAGTTTCGTCGTGGAAGCTCTGCGTTCCGAAAGATTTTCGGGAGAGGGTTATCGAAGAAAATCACAACAAACCCGATGCGGGGCATGCGGGGGGCAGAAAGACGATGACAAGGATAGACGCCAGATATTATTGGCCCGGAACGCACTGCGACATGAGAAATTACGTCAGGAAGTGTGAAGTCTGAGAAAGGCGCTGAGAAAGGCCACGGCGGAAGCACTAACGAAGTCTTTTAGAGAGCGGATATTGTCCCGGTTTGGCGTACCGAAGGTGGTGGCCATAGATAATGGCGTCCAATTCACCAGCCGAGCATTTAAAAAGTTTCTGGAACAATGTGGGGGACGGCACCATACACTCCGCAAGAAAACCCCACGGAGCGAACCAACAGGACGGTGAAAACGATGATTGCACAGTTCTCCGAGGGAGACCAGAGGTGTTTGGGCGAGAAGTGGCCAGAGCGGGCGGCACAGGACCAGACAAGACACTATAACTTGGGAAGAAGGTCATGGAAGACGAAGGTAGGAGAGATGGTGTGGGCTAAGCAACACCACCTGTCTAACGCCGCCGAAGGATTCGCCGCGAAATTGGCCCCCGAGATAGGAGGGCAATAAAACCACCCGGAGGGCGCACATTGGCGATCTGAAGCCACAACCGGAAGGGGGAGGGGAAGACACACCAAAAGGAAACAATATGGAGATAGAGGAACGCGACGAGGAATAAGAAGATCATTAGTATATCCAAGTGCCGCCGATCCCAAGGTGTGGCCCGCAGGACACGGGATGGAACCGGCGACAGCTCGTGATCGGCGGACGGCGAAGAGAATTCTGAAAAGAAAACAGGCAAAGATTAAGCCGGGTCATCAAAAAAAGAGCAAGACATAGCTGGCGGCGCCGAACGTATAACGGCCGGCCCCGGGCTGAGAAGGAGTCGAGTCAGGAGAAGGCCGTGCGAAAGTTCCAGATCCAAAGACCATCCATATCTGTCGGGTGCGGCCGTGCAGAATGCCCGCCCAAGCGCTGCCTTTCGGGCGGGGAACCGGAGGATCCCCGGCTCCGGGACGGTTGTTTGGCGTGACAGCGACATCTCGTGAACAACGGACGGCGAAGAGAAGTCTGGAAAGAAAGCAGGCAAAGATTAAGCTAGGTCATCAAAAAGGGCAAGACATACCTGGCGGCGCCAAGAAGCCAAACCAAAGGCAGAGGGGAATGTGTAGGTCGGGTATGACCGCCGCCTTGTACCCAGGTGAGAGGCCAGAAGACCTACTAGCGGCCTGTAATGACGGCGGTCGATAACCAGAACTAAGAATACAGAACGTCGCTACGATCAGCCATAGTCGTCCCAAAATATTCCAGCCACGTATGGGGAAGTGTATCGCAGAGAGAGAAGGAATGGGTACCCTGGCGAGAGCAATAGAGGGAAGTACCGTACGGCGGAACGAATTGCAACATTGGGCAGGGCGGCTGCCAAAACGGCAGATCACTTGGAAGAACAGACACGTGTCAAAAAAAAAAAAGCAAAGGAGAATGGAGAAACTAAAGGAGAGGTACTTGGAGGAGCTGGTCCGAAGCGTGGGCAGAGGTGAGGCTGGGGAACACCGCCAGCGACGAGCGGAGCGAAACGCCGGAGCTGGAGCTGATGGCGTCGCCGCTGGGGAGCCCAGGGATTTCACCGACGTGGTGCTGGTGTCGGCACGAAGGGCACCCACACGGGAAGAGCAGGAGGCCAGGCGCGACGCAGCGTTCCTGGGCATCGCCATCAGGTCCGCGGAGCGGTTTCTGCGTGAAAAGAGGAGAGAGGAGCCAGCGCAGGCAGTGGAAAAGCCGACGCAGGCAGCGCCGAAGCCGGCGGAGCAGAAGCCGACGCAGGCAGAGCCGAAACAAGCGCAGGCAGCGCTGAGGCCGAAACTGGCATCGCAGGAGTCGGCCGGAAGGCAGCGGACCACGGCGGAGGAGGACAAAAAGTTCCTCAAACAGACCATCTCGGCCCTACGGCAAGAGCGGATGGACCAGCGGCGGATCCGGCGGGCGGAGCAGAAGCGCGACGCGAGGAAGAAATGAGACGACGCGAACTGGCGTTTCTACAGCGGAAGAAGGACCATTGGCGGCGCGAGGAGGAACGCCAACGGAGCGCGGACCGAAGGGTGGCAGAAGTGCGGCGCGAGGAGGAGCGACTCCAGCGCGAGGAAGGGCGACGAAGGAAGGAACGCGATGAGCATCAGCGGAGCGAGGCACGGAGGGCCGCAGAGCGAAGGGCGAGGGAGGAGGCGGCCGTCATGCAGGCGGCTCGAGATGCTCTGCGGCGACAGGCCGAGGCGGAAGCACGACGCGCTGAGGGGGAGGCCGCCACCGAAGTTAGTGCGGGTAAAGTCGGCATCGGAGATGCTCCAGGACCTGCCAGATACGCAGGAGCAGCCGCTGTGCTCGCGGCAGATGAAGCTGATCCATGGCAGCGCAGGGAACAGGCGCAGCAGCAGCAACAGCCGGAAACGCACCCGCAGCAGCAGCCAGAGCAGCAGCAAGAGCAGCAGCCAGAGCAGCAGCCGGAACAGCAGCCAGAGCAGCAGCAACAGACGCAGCAGTAGACAGAGGCGCAGCAACAGCCACAGCAGCACACAGAGGCGGAGCAGCAGCGGGCCCGGCAGGAGCCGGCGCCGGACCCTCAGCCCCAGTGGCAGGGGCCCGAAGCCGCGAAGTACGGGCCATTTGTGACCGAGATGATGCCGTATGGTGGTCGGCGACGGGTCGGTGTGGTACCACCAGACCAACCAAATTTCATGGACGATCGAACAGGCGCAGCAGAAGCCGGAGGAATTCAAGCTGTGGGAGGAGGAGCTGCCTCGATGCAGGAACTCGCGTGATCCGCGTGATCCATCCGAGGAGGTGGCCGCGGAGGCCACAACAGCGGACGCAGATGGGGCCAAGGAGTGCGGCTCGGTAGAGCCGACAACGATGAAACCAGCGGCGGAGCCAGTGGTAGAGCCAGCAGCGGAGCAGGCAATAACGGAAGAGGAGGAGCGGTTGGAGCGCGGTCCATCGGTGTGGCCCTCACCTGTGAAGGCTCAGGATCGGCCTGTCCTGACACGGCAGGTCTCGTGCCAGGAGGCGAGAGCCAACGACACCCGCCCACAGCTTCAACGGCAGTAGTCGATGCCAAAGGGCCAGCCAGCAGAGCATCAGCGATGGTGGCAGAAGAAGAGTGGCCGGAGGCGGTGAGGCGGGCCGTGGAAGGGACCCGACCCGTCGGGTCGCCGCGTTAAGCGGCTGGTTCGTGCGCGCGGTTCACGGTACCGGTTGTCGCTGGCCGCTGGTGCCGCTGAAGTATTCATGGAAACATGTGTTCAGGGTAGCAGCAGACTGGTGGGTAGCACTGTGGGCGGCGCTCACGATCCCGCTCTCTCGCGTTCGTGGGCGCTCTCGCGATCCACACTTCGCTCTCTCTCCACTGGTCTGTAAGCTCGAGCCCACACGTAAAGGCACTCTCGCTTCCACCCCCGTTTCGATAAGCCGCGTTCTTGCTTCGTTTTTCGTTTCGGTTTGTTACATATATATAACCATATAATTACAATTATACCCGTGCACACTGAAAATCTACTGGAGTGAAAATATATTAAACTGAAGGAAATCATCGCTCTGCATTGTGTTTTTTTGGGTTTCGTTGGAATCTCGCACCCGATCCGCCCTCTTACAAACATTGGTCCTTCGAGCCGGATCTTCTTCCCAACCAAAAAGGAGAAGTCCATCCCAGTACGCATCGGCGGATCATCCAAAAGTCAAGATAAGTACGATCCATCCTAAGCTAACAACAGTGCAGTGTTTGTGTGTGTGCAGCCTAGTCCGAGTCCCGTGAGACCTGCAAGTACAAACAGCAGTCGATCCACATCGATACATAATTTTGCACTTCTTTTTTAGAACATACATACATTAAATATATATATATATATGTGGGGTTTTTTGTTTATTAATCAGAGTAAGGTTAAAATAAAGGTTTCGGTACAGTAATATTGATATTAAAGATACAAGGAACTAAAATTGGACGTCGTCGTCGTTTTGTTCTACACGCAACCCTTTTCGTCGGTGGTTGTCTTCCTACTGCTCGCGCTGCTCTCTCTCGCTGCTCTCTCTCGCTGATCTCCCTCGCTGCTCTCTCTCCATTGTGCGCTCTTCGTGCTGACTGGGAATTCGCCTGGGGGCGAATTCGCGTTTGCTCGTTTGTCCAGGGAACGCAAAACCCAGCCCACATCCGGCCGTCCTGACTATGCACTCGCCTCGAATGCATCGTCGCTATCGTCGTTGTTGCTTGTGGACCATGGCTTCAGATATTCCGCACACGAAGAGGAGTGCTTTGGACCATCGGAATTGCCAACTTTTTTGACGTCGTAGGCATTGTTCTGCTTCACCTTGATGATCTGGTAAGGACCCAAAAACTTTGGCTTAAGTTTGAGCCCGCTACCAAACTGTGTCCTCTTTATGGCAACCAGGTCGCCAACGTCATACTGTCTAGCTGCCTTACGTCGCAAATTATACGTCTTTTTGTTTTCGGCTTGCAGATTCAGAATTTGAGTTTTCGCTTTTGTCCGTAGCTCATTGCGGTCATCTTCAAATGCAACGATGGACTCCTTTTGGATCAAACTCTGAAGCTGCTGGTCATCTTTGGTGCGCATCTTGATACCCATTAGAAGTTCAAAAGGGGTGGTATCGATGCTTCTGGTATACGTCGAGTTTATGGCTCGCTGGACTCGATCTACGTGCTTAAACCATTTTGAAGGGTCGTCTATGCTGAGCTTGGCAAGCACGGAGATGATCACTGCGTTGAGTCTTTCCACTTGCCCGTTTACCCGTGGAAGTCCTGTAGTCGTCTTCACCAGTTTGATGTTTTCGTCGTCGCAGTACTGCAGGAAATCTTGAGCGGTAAACGCCGAACCTCTATCTGAAATGATACAAGCAGGGTTGCCAAACGTCACGCTTTGGCTGCGTAGCTTTAATATGACCTCGTTAGATGTAGTTGACTTTGTAGGGTATAACCAGCAAAACTTCGTGAAGGCGTCGATAACAGCAAGTATATGTTTATAGTTCTTGCCGGTTGATTCCAGTGGACCCAAAAAGTCAATGTGATACGTCTGTAGCGGCACGGCATCTTTTTGCAGGGGGTGCAGAAGTCCTTCCTGTTTACCTCGCTTGCGATTTACCAATATGCAAGGTATACAGCAGTCGATATACTTTTTGATTTTGTCGTCTAAATTTGGTATGTAATACTCGTTGCAAATTAGCTCCTTCGTCTTCTTCATAGCGAAGTGCCCTCTATCGTGAGCTCTGCCGATAATGGTTTTCTGCATATCCCTTGGAACCACCATCAATTCTGCATCGTTGACTAGCTTGTAGAGGATTCCAGACTTTACAAAGTAGTCTTCGTATTGTTGATTGTCGTCGTTAATAAGTTTCAGAATCGTCTTTAGATGTTCGTCATGTTTTTGCGCTTGTTCTATTCCACCTAAGATGCTTCCGTCGCTTATATGCATAATGGGATACCGTGAAAGTGCATCCACATGACGCATTCGTGAGCCTGAGCGGTGCTCAACTTCATAGTTGTACTCCTGAAGAAACATTATCCATCTTGCTACCCTAGTACAAAGATTCTGCTTTTCTAATGTTTTGGTGAACGCGTTGCAATCTGTTATTATCTTAAATGGGATACCCAATAGATAAACTCGGAATTTCGTCAATGCTTCGATGACCGCAAGTATTTCCAATTCATAGCTCGTGTATTTGCGTTGTGCCTCTGTTGTTTTCTTGCTCATGTAATATACTGGATGCAATTGGCCGTCGTCTGGTGATTTTTGCATAAGCACGGCGCCAAAACCATCTATTGATGCATCCGTATGGACTTCTGTTTTGTACTTCTGATTGTAAACGGCTAACACTGGGTTTGATATCAAACATTTCTTCAACACGCATATGGCGTTTTCTTCGTCCGGGCCAATTACAAACTTTACATTGTTTTTCGTTAGGTCAGTCAATGGTTTGGCTATAACTGCGTAATTGTAGATAAACTTTCTAAAATATCCTGTAAGACCCAAAAAACTCTCAAGCTGCTTCAGTGTCTGTGGCGTCTTGAACTTTGAAACGGCTTCAATCTTCAACGGGGTCGGATACAGCTTTTTGTTCTCTATGATATGGCCGAGAAACTGGATTCGTGTTTGTAAAAACTGACACTTTTTACAATTCAGCTCTAGCCCATACTCTTCGCACGTCTTGAGAACTTCTTTTAGATTTGCTAAGGCTTCTTGTTCGTCTTTGGCTGGGATGATTACGTCGTCGACATATGGTAGTGCAATGCCTTTTCTAGTCAGCGGTCGAAATATTGCGCAAATGTGCCTCTGGAATACTCCGGGAGAATTCGTCAATCCAAACGGCACCTGGCGGAACTGGTACTGGCCGCTCTGCGTCACAAATGAGGTGTACTTCTTACTATCATCAGCTACAGGAACATGAAAGAACCCATTCTTCAAGTCAATGGTGCTGAATACTACAGCATCTTGCAAACGATCTAGCTGGTCGTCTATTAACGGCAACGGGAAATGATCTTTTACGAGAACTTTATTGATACGTCTATAGTCAATACATAGTCGTGGTGTGCCGTCGCTCTTCTTCACAAGTACAACTGGGCTTGTGAACTCTGAATCGGACTCCTCTATTACCTTTTTGTCCAGCCACTCGTCAATCTGGTCTTCTATGATGCGCGTTTCAGATATCGCAAATCGCCGAGGCCGCGAAAAGATTGGTGTTTCGTCTTTTAGAATAATTTTCATTTCAATGTTCGTTGTTTTTGATTTTTTTGGTTTATATGTCGATATTATCTCGTTTACTTCGCGTCGGGTAATCTCGTTTGCCGCGCTGTTTATTTTTAGCTCGGAATTGTCCACCGCTACGTCGATTCTCATTATGGACGATTCGTCATACGGTACTTCATTATTTTCATCTGCCATTCTATTTACTTTCACTCCATTACGATTAAACGACACTTCTGCGTGCAAACAAAGCTCTTCTCCGATGATCAGTTTAATATCCATGAACTTTGAAGCAACAACATAAAAGTTTAACACATATTCTTCATTGTGAATGCGTATGCTATGCTCCACTTTACCTATCGGCTTGATATTGTCAGCTTTACTCTCACTTCCAAAACCGACCAAACACACTCTGCAATCTTTTAATTTTGGCATGCGCAGTTCGTCGTACAAATCTTGGCTTAAAATGTTAAATTTACTACCGGTATCAAATAGTGCCATACACTTCGTATCTTTAATCGAAACTTCTTTAGACGTTATTTCCATTTTATCGTTTTGCTTCTCATTCTTCTCTTTGCAGTTCTTTGATATGTGCCCAAACTGATTACACTTGAAACACTTTCTTCCTTTCTCTTTGCTCACGCAACTGCTAGACAAATGTCCCTTCTCTCCACAGTTGAAACAAACAAACTCTTTTTTGCTCACTTGGGTACTATTTTGCCCAAACGGCATCTACTTCTCTCTTCCAGCTTTGTCACTCTTTTTTATTTTATCGCTTATTTTCTCATAATCTCTTATGAGAACGTCTTCCACATTGCCTCGCGCTGCAATATCTCTCATGCGATAAAAATATTCCAGAACACTCTCTTTGGATCGTCGTTTACTCTCACTGAGCTGCATATGTATCTGTTTGCTATTGACTCTCGACTTAAACTCTCTTAAAAGCGCACTCTTCAACGTTGTCCACGAATTCATATGCTTCTCGCTCAAAACAAATAACCTGGCAATGCCCTTAAGCGACTTCTTTGCGAAAATAAGTTTTTGTAGATCACTCCAATGCATGAACTCAGCCTGTTCTTCGAATTCTGTTATCCATTCCTCGACGGCTATATCATCAGAGCCATCAAACACTCGGATAGAGTCTTCTATGTCGCGGAAACTTATGGCAAAACGTTGCGCGACCACCTCATCGTAGTTTTGTCTTTGCACGTTACTTCTATCTGTATTCCCTTTTCGGCTTGTTGTTGGGATTTCGCTTGTGTGTATGTTATGTACGTCGCTGTAGTTTTCTCGCTCACTCGAGCGCCTCTCGTACACAGCTTCTTCGTCGTTTTCTTCGCCTTCGTTTTCATCTATACCATTCTCGTCGCTTGCGTCTTTTTCCTCGTCTTTATCATCGTCGTTGTTCTCATCGTCGTTGTTGTTTTGCAGCAGCCTGCCTTCCATCAAATTCCGAAAAATATGAATTTCCAAATTTTCCGCATTGTGATTTATTTTCAATGTAACACATATTGAAACAAGATCACGGTCCGTTAGCTTTGCTTGTAAGTATACGCGCTTTGCTAAGAATCTGGCGTCGTTTTCGTCGTATTCGAATCCACTAAATTCGCGCAACCGGCTTCTATTATTTCGGTCTCCTTCTTTTTCAAACACGAATTTGTGCAATGCACAAATGCTCGATTTCGTTGCCCCTCGTAGGCTTTTTGGAATTAACTCGTTCAAACACGTCATTTTGCTGAGATAAAAAAAATCGTCTATTTCTTTTTCCCCGCTGTTTAAATTAGTTAAACTCCGCGTCGTTTTTTGTTCCAAGTTCCGTTGCTTGCACCACCGTCGTACCGTCACTTCGTTTCCTTCACTCCGATCCCGCACGAGCTCCCAATTGTGGGGTTTTTTGTTTATTAATCAGAGTAAGGTTAAAATAAAGGTTTCGGTACAGTAATATTGATATTAAAGATACAAGGAACTAAAATTGGACGTCGTCGTCGTTTTGTTCTACACGCAACCTATTTCGTCGGTGGTTGTCTTCCAACTGCCCGCGCTGCTCTCTCTCGCTGCTCTCTCTCGCTGATCTCCCTCGCTGCTCTCTCTCCATTGTGCGCTCTTCGTGCTGACTGGGAATTCGCCTGGGGGCGGATTCGCGTTTGCTCGTTTGTCCAGGGAACGC
Organism: Drosophila helvetica; assembly: GCA_963969585.1. Classification (NCBI taxonomy): domain Eukaryota; kingdom Metazoa; phylum Arthropoda; class Insecta; order Diptera; family Drosophilidae; genus Drosophila; species Drosophila helvetica. Next base: position 23,196,636 of record OZ018402.1, on the reverse strand, counting down.
AAAACCCAGCCCACATATATACATCATTACATTCCAAATTATTTAAATAGAACATACATACATACATTACATATATTCTTTATATATAAATACGTCATCACCACATATACTGTGCACTGCAGTCGCATAAGCCGCAGTACATAACGCCCAACCATACACACATACAAGCAGCAGTAGCGGTGCATCCTTTTCGGTTTCGCTTTAGCTTCTCCACCGCTGCTCGCGTTGTATTTGTTGGGAGAGCACATCATCGGTGCCGTTCTTGAGCATAACGGAGCGCCAAGTGACGCGCTACCCTATATTCCGCGGGTATATCGTTGTCGACTGCGACTTGCCAAGTGACGCGCTACCTTATATTCCGCGGGTATATCGTTTTCGACTGCGACTTGCCAGGTGACGCGCTACCCTGTATTCCGCGGGTATATCGTTTTCACGCCACCCCACATTCGAAGGGTATATTGTTTTTTGGAGTCACGTGCAACCGAATCTACATTGATACCTCGTACCTAGACTTCCAATATTGTTCAGTGTTCGGTCATTTATTTATTTAACATTTATTTTATCTCGTGCCCGATCTCCATAACATACCTAAGCTCCTCCGACGTGCAAATAAATCCATATATGTCCATCAAAGACTAGTACATCCCGCTCTCCGTATCCCTCCAAGTTCGTGTCCAGTCGTCCGACAATCCCGCATCCGATTTTTCCTCATCTTGTAAAATTCGAATATGCCCACTGGTGACGAGGACAGCAAGAAACTTTTGGCCACTCCAGGTGTTAGAAAGCCGCGCAGCTCGTCCGCCCCGGGAACACCTACCTCTGCGTTTCGAAGAGTAAAGTCGCCAGGCTCTCCAAAGCCCGCTAGCTCCCAATCCGTGCTGTTCCCTTCGCCAGTCACGCTCAAGGTGCCAGCACCTACTAATAGCAGTCCCATCTGCTCTCAACGCGCCCTCAAAATGGCCCAATCTTCCGTCAGCTCCGCACGGGCAAAGTTTGAGGCAGCCATCGACAGGCTGACCACTTTCGAAGCCCCATTCATCGCTCCGGGTATCAGCACCCCAGCCCCATCGGGGCATTCCAATTTCCAGTGAACCCCGTTCCACATCCGTTTCGAATCCAAGCTCTTTTGAACCGCAACCCAGCGTTCAAAATTACTTCGCCTCTGGCCAACGGGCTGTTCTTCTAGGCACCGCGGTCATTAACATATGCCACCTTGCTACGAATTTCCGAGCCCGCGCTCTTATTGACACGGGTTCCGAGGCAACGTTCATTACAAAGCGGCTCTTCAATATCATTAAGCTGCCATTCCGACTTATCCAAGCACAGATTTCGGGCCTTAATCAGACAGTGTCCGCTCGATCCCAGAAACTTTGTAATTTTTGCATCCGTTCCCCGAAAAAACCGAGCTGGCAGCTCGACGCAGCCACCTACGTTTTGCCGGAACTGGCAGGCAACCTTCCGTCCTATCCGATCCCGCAGAATTCAATGCGAGACTTGCCGAACCTGCCATGGGCTGATCCTACATTCTACGAAAAATCCCAGATCGATGTCCTGATTGGAGCTGACCTCCATCCTTCCATTCTTTTAAGCGGAGCACAGCTCAACATCTGTGGGTCTCTCTTCGGGCAGGAGACTATTTTCGGCTGGGTACTTACCGGCCCAGTGTCCACTACTGCTCAAGGCAACATCTCGTCGTTTTCCACACGAGTTTCCACCGAATGTGAGCCTCCATTAGACAGACTTCTTACAAGGTTCTGGGAAGTGGAGGATTTACCCAGTAAAGTGGTAAGCGAATCTGATTCCTACTGCGAAAGCAATTTCCGTCGAACCACGTCAAGAGTGTCAAGTGGAAAGTATGTCGTCACGTTACCATTCTGCGACCCCGACCATCCCGGATCAGGTCTGGGGTATTCAAGATCGATCGCACTGGCTCAGTTTCTGAGAAACGAAAATCGGTTAAGGAGAGACTTTCCTTTGAAAGAGCAGTACGACTCCGTGATCAAAGACTACTTAGAACTCGACCATATGAACGAGGTGCTTCCGGCTCATGATTCCGCCAACTACTATCTTCCGCACCACGCTGTACTCAAGCCTGAGAGCACGACCACGAAAGTCCGCGTTGTATTCAACGCGTCCAGCCCTTCGACCAACGGCTTGAGACTCAATGATCTTCTGCATGCTGGTCCAGTCCTACAGTCGGACTTAACCCTGCAGATCCTGAAATGGCGGTATTTCCGTTCAATGCCGATATCACTAAGATGTATCGCTAGATTTGGGTAGATCCAAAGCACACTCCTTTCCAGCGAATACTATTCCGAAACACGAATGGAGAAATCCGCGATTACGAACTAAAGACTGTCACCTTTGGAGTCAATTGTGCTCCCTTCCTCGCCATCAGGATGCTGCAGCAGCTGGCAGACGACGTCCAGTCCCGATTCCCAAAGGCAAGCCATATTATTCGATCCTTCATGTATGTAGACGATGTCTTAGCAGGAGCAAATTCCACCACTGAGGCTCAGCTAGCCATCCGCAAACTGCAGGCCGCGCTTAGTTCTGCAGGTTTTCCACTAAGAAAGTGGACGTCCAACCACAAGAACGTTTTGACCAGCATTCCGAATGACCATCTCCTACACAACGACTTCCTTGAGCTTGAGGCCGAGAGCACGGCCAAGACCCTCGGGATTCGCTGGAAAGCTACTTCCGACGAGTTCTTCTTTGCCCCGCCCGAATTAGCGCTTGAGACCACCTACACGAAGCGAGCAGTTCTTTCCCAGATTGCGATGTTGTTCGATCCGGCGGGGTGGCTGGCCCCATTCATTGTCCGTTCCAAAATTTTCATGCAGGAAATCTGGCTGCAAGATTTGGAATGGGACGACGATCTCCCTAGCGAGATGTGTCAGCGCTGGCAAAGTTTTCTGTAAAGCTACTCCGTGCTCAATCAGATCCGCATCCCCAGATGGATTGGTTCCCAACCATCGGTGACCATCGAGCATCATGTCCTCTGCGTTGCTTCCGAAAAGGCGTACGGTGCCGCAATCTACGTGCGCGTGGAGGTTAACCATCGTGTTGAGGTGCAACTGCTCACCGCGAAAACCCGAGTCGCACCCGTGAAGACTGTATCGCTCCCCCGATTGGAGTTGTGCGGTGCGGTGCTATTGGCCGAAATGGTGACGGCTGTTCTGCCAAACATGCCGACGGCGAGCACAAGCTGTCTCTACTGGACTGATTCCACCATTGTCCTGGCATGGCTGAGAAAACCTGCGTGCCACTGGGCCACCTTTGTAGCCAACCGGGTTACGCGAATATCGCAAGCCACCGAGGCCGAGAAATGGTTTTATGTTCCGTCCGAACAAAACCCCGCAGACTTAGCCAGTAGAGGCATGCCCTTAAAGGATCTGGTTGATAACCAACTTTGGTGGCATGGACCAGATTGGCTGAGAAAGACCAGAGACCAATGGCCAGCACAAGTTGACTGGTCTTCCAGTACGACCTTAGAGTGTGAAGTGAGTGTGTAGTGAAGGTCCATTTCTCGAACGTTTCTCCAACTGGGAGAGAGCGCTGCGAGTCCGGGCGTATATGTTTCGTTTCACAAACCGCTGCCGGAAAGTGGCCACCACAAAGGAAGACCATCTTACCAGCGGAGAAATTGCCGAAGCTGAGCGAGCTCTTATCCTAGAGACTCAGCGTCGCGAATATCCCACGGAGCATCACAACCTAAGTGCTAAGCGTCCAGTGACAAGGTCAAGCTCTATCCTGACCCTGAACCCGTTCCTAGACCGACATGGGCTCATAAGAGCATGCGGCCGTGTTGCAGGAGCTCTAAAGTATGACGAACAGCATCCAATTATTCTTCCGTACAGTTGCTCAGTTCACGCACCGGATAACTCTCCACGGCGGCAACCAACTATTGGTGCGCCTTATTCGATCCAAGTATTGGATTCCACGGGTTCAGAAGCTTATGAAAGAGGTAGTCAACTCCTGCAAAGTATGCACTATCCACCGAAGGAAGTTGCTAACCCAAATGATGGGAGATCTTCCGGCGGAGCGGACTTCTTTTTCCAGGCCGTTCACGCATACAGGGATTGACTTTGCTGGTCCTTTTGAGATACGCAATTTTACAGGGAAAGCGTGTCTGATTACCAAAGGGTATGTGTGCGTATTCGTGTGCTTTTCCACGAAGGCGATCCATTTGGAAGCCACGTCCGACCTCACCACCGAAAAGTTTCTCGCGGCCTTCGCTCGGTTCGTCGCACGACGCGGATGTCCACAGCGGATCCATTCAGACAATGGGGAAACGTTCGTTGGTGCGGCGTCTGTACTTTCCCGCGACTTCCTAGACGCAGTCAAGGACTCGGTGACTGATGCGTACAGCCATCAGCGGGTTTCTTTGCATTTCATCCCACCAGGAGCTCCACATATGGGAGGCCTGTGGGAAGCCGGGGTAAAGAGTTTCAAAACGTTGTTTTACAAGGCCACTTCCACACGTAGATACACGTTGGAGGAGCTTTCCACGCTTCTCGCAAAGATCGAAGCATGCCTCAATTCCAGGCCGCTCTCTCCGATGTCCGAAGATCCGAACGAACTGTTAGCCCTCACTCCCGGGCATTTCCTTATTGGGGGACCTTTGATGTCTGCGGCCGAGCCCGAAATGGGGAGTGACCTCAAGTCGATAATCAATCGATGGCAGCATTTGAAGGCCCTCAACCAACAGTTTTGCCAGAGGTGGAAAGACGAATACCTCAGAGAACTCCACAAACGCACTAAGTGGCAGACGCCAACACCAAACCTTCAGATTGGCGATATGGTTGTCGTTAAAGAGGACAACCTGCCTTCCAATGACTGGCGGCTCGTGAGAATCCAGACTGTATATCCCGGCGCCGATGTTAATGTCCGTATGGTAGGTATTCTCACTGCCCGCGACGTTCTCAGACGACTCATTGTAAAGGTGGTTCTCCTTCCAGGAGAACCCCGTAGTTCCGTCCAACAATAATGTGCATGTGCATTTGATCCGTTCCTAGCTCATTACTAATGCTCCTCGTTTTTTTTATACCTTTCTAGTTTCTTTTCGCATCCAGACATGGTCCCACGTTCTCGCTCCGACCGCTTCATGGAGAGCCGATGCGCTCGCAACCTGAATTCCTACCGGTGCCGAGTCTGCCCAGGGGTGCATCCGCTACGGACCTGCCACCATTTCCTCCGGTTGAGCCCCGTGAAGAGACTCCGAGCCGTCCTCGTCAACAAATACTGCGCGAAATGCCTGGCGCATCAGCACTCCCGCAGGGACTGTCGCAGTGGCGGGTTGTGCAGGGTATGTGGGAAAAACCACCACACGCTGCTTCACCTACCCGCGTCGCGTCGCCCAGCCTCGGCAGCATCGTCGCCACCTCCGTCGTCCCATGGCAACCGCCGCCCTCGGCGCCGCCCCAGCCAGCCTGTTGGAGAAGCGGTAGCACCCTCGCCCTCTGTGTCAGCATCCCGAGCCGAGCGCCGCCCGCGTCTCCCCGTGAGCCAACCCATGGCAGGGGCCCCAGCGCCATCCGTCCACTCGCTTCTCCAGCATCGGAGCCTCAACCTCCTCCCGACGTCACTGGATACGGGCTCCCGAAACTATGAGACGGCGGCGCTCATCGACCCGTGCACGCCGGTGCGCTGCATTGACGACTCCTTGGCTAAAGCCTTCAAGTTGGCTACCACTCAGATCGGAAAAGAGAAGGTGTGCACCGCCGTCATCCTGTCCAAAACGAGCGATTTCCGATTGGAAATGGTGCTCAAGGTCGAACCCAGTTTGCGCATCCGCACGCTGATCCGGCAGTTGAGCGACCCCGTCCGAGGCTGATTCAGCCATCTTAGGCTCGCCGACGAGCAGTTCCATCGACGGCCACCATCTCTCTTGTCTTGGACGTGTACCCGAAAGTGATCCAGCCCGGGCTCCTTGCACGCGATGATGGCCTTCCTGTGGCTCAGAGCACCGTTTTCGGATGGATAATATCCGGGGCGTGCAAATTAAATATTTCCTTGGTGAATGGTTTAAAAAAATATAAATTTTTTTATTTGTTATTCACTATGTTACAGTTCACTCTTAGTGTCTAAACTCACTGCTCTATTATTATTCAACTGTTCTTATTCGATTTCAAAAACGGACTGGCGACCAAGGGTCGGCTCCTAATAAACAAACCTCGGATTAAGAGAAGCAAGATCTGCTTAAGAGATTGGCTCAAAAAAGTCGGAGAATAGGATGATGAGAATTTGGTCTCAATTGTGAAATTTGAATAAACCAAACAAATATCGGGCGGCCAACGGCGCAATTGGAACTTAATGAAAAGTGTGAAGTGATATGACGTCTTATTGGAGTGGGAAAGTTCATTAGGAATTGGGGACCTAATGGAACCTAATGGAAGAACTGTGTAAGAAGTTCCCAACTAGAAGTTGTTTATAAATCGGGTAGTGGGCTGGTTAACTCCCCCCATTCTAAATTGGATCGTCCCGATTCATCGGAAGTGATGGGTAAATTGAATTAAGATGATTGGTCAATTGGACTCTAATTTCATCTTCAACGGAATTTTCATTTTCGGACATATTCTTTTCGAGGTTTATTTCAAAACTAATTTTCCGTGGTTTGCATATTAGATATTTTCTAAATTTGATCAAAATCCTGATAATTAAATATATAATAGTACATGTTATCAATATTAACGTAATCGGAATTTGAAATTGTTTAATTTGAATAAATGGATTTAATATGTTGATATTATCAAATGCAAGTTCCGAATCATTCGACATAAAATATTCGGATATTAAAAAATTTGTTGTATTGTTTAGCAGTGAGGTAATTTAGAATCTTATTACCAATATTATAATAGGATACATTATTAATTATAGTAGTATCATTAAAGGTTATTAAAAATGACCCATCTAAATGAGTGTCATTTACAATATTGTGTCCATTAATAAAAATGGCACCTTCTTGGATTATATCAATATTTTTATTATTCTCTCTGACTTTGTTACATATAGATTTTTCTCCATTTAACAATCTTGTGAAACAAGTACTGTCAGGGTTTAAGGTGCAATAATTATTATAAAGTTCTGATTTAAAGTTTGACATTACATAATACTTATTATTACATTTAGCAACCTGATTATCAATTACTAATTTTCCATCCTTATGTGAAATGGATCTGGAATTGTATACTTCACAACGGTTAGTTATTATTGGGTATCTTATGTATATGAAAATTAAATCCTGATTTATTGCAATTTTAAATTCAGCAATATCCAACAGGTCAGTAATAATGAAGGGTTTGTGTTTATGTTTATAAATTTCTTTGATACGTCTTCGTTTAAAACATTTGTATTGAATATATCAATTTTAGCTAATGTAATTGTATCCATCAAATTCATAAGATCGTAAGTGAGCAAACGAAGGCGGTGTTTTCGTAGTGGCAATTCTTGATTTCTAAAGGCTGTTTTAAAATTTTCAGATAGAGTTTGTATTTCTTTGAATAATTTAGAATTTATGACAAATTGATTATTATTATTCTGGATTAAATCATCATGGATCATCTGGATTAAATCATCAATATTCTGCACTGTTATGATATCATCATGATCAGGGGTCCCTGCTATCCATTTCCAAACTGTGCCTATTTCGTTAATACCTCGTTTAATTCTATTGGGTATTATTTGTGAGATAAGAGTTCTGATAATACTTAAATCGTATGTCATTTCCCAAAGTAAATTCTGGTTATTATTCTGAATGTGTGCTGTTTCCAAATTTATTATTTCTTTATAATAACTTAAATTAGTTATATGGAATAAGTCGGCATATGATTCATAAGTAAGGACATCTTTTGTATCCTTGTAAATAAAAAAATCGTGATTTGAATAATCCATTTTTTCTGATTTGGTTGTTGTTACCATCAATAATACGAATATTGTTAAATTCATTTTCTGTAATTTGAGACAATTTAAAATTTGACGTTATCTTTATGAATCAAACGGTTTCTATTATTTATAATAATTTTATTAGGTAAGTTTTCTTTAACTACATGTCTTTTATATCTGGTTTTTAGTTTATTCCTCTCTTCATGTTTTTTCTCATAAATGACCTCACCTACGTAATAGTCCTTTTCCTTCCTATCTTTATTATGAACATTTTTTCTTGCGCTAATTTTAATATTTTGGGAATATTTTCATGCTTGATTTTGTTATACAGAATGTCAAACGGTCTTTGATTAGTAGTTGAATGGATTGTCAAGTTATACTTTTGAGCTGCTCTAATTATAATTTCTGAATAATCAACCAAATTAAGTTGATCTTTTATGCAACGAGCAATTTCTGTAAGTGTAGAATGTGCCCTTTCTATTTGTCCATTCGACGTACTATGTCGAGGATCTGCATTATATAAATTTATCCCACATCTTTGTGCAAAAGATTTAAACTGGGAGGAAGTAAAACTTGGTTCATTATCTATCATCAGAGTTTTAGCTAATGGAAAGTGTTGCAGAATTTCTGAAATCTTATTTTCGATGTTGAGCTTGTTCGGAATCTCTTTTACAACTAAATATTTTGAATGAGAATCTATAGAAGTTATAAATATTAAATTCTGTGCATAATATATATCCATATGTAAATTTTCTCCTTCCTTATTTGGGATAGGTGCCTGTTCGATAGGGATTTGTACTGGTTGTCTATTATATTTATTTTGGTTGCAAATTGTACAGTTCTTAACATATTCCTTGAGTTTTTTCTATAAATTCGGCCAATAATATAATCGGTTTATTTGTTTATAGTTTTCGTCTAATCCCCTTTGTGCTCTACAATGAGTTTCTTCGATTATTACCTTTGTATCCTTATGTGAAATTGATCTGGAATTGTATACTTCACAACGGTTAGTTATTATTGGGTATCTTATGTATATGAAAATTAAATCCTGATTTATTGCAATTTTAAATTCAGCAATATCCAACAGGTCAGTAATAATGACGGGTTTGTGTTTATGTTTATAAATTTCTTTGATACGTCTTCGTTTAAAACTTTTGTATTGAATATATCAATTTTAGCTAATGTAATTGTATCCATCAAATTCATAAGATCGTAAGTGAGCAAACGAAGGCGGTGTTTTCGTAGTGGCAATTCTTGATTTCTAAAGGCTGTTTTAAAATTTTCAGATAGAGTTTGTATTTCTTTGAATAATTTAGAATTTATGACAAATTGATTATTATTATTCTGGATTAAATCATCATGGATCATCTGGATTAAATCATCAATATTCTGCACTGTTATGATATCATCATGATCAGGGGTCCCTGCTATCCATTTCCAAACTGTGCCTATTTCGTTAATACCTCGTTTAATTCTATTGGGTATTATTTGTGAGATAAGAGTTCTGATAATACTTAAATCGTATGTCATTTCCCAAAGTAAATTCTGGTTATTATTCTGAATGTGTGCTGTTTCCAAATTTATTATTTTTTTTATAATAACTTAAATTAGTTATATGGAATAAGTCGGCATATGATTCATAAGTAAGGACATCTTTTGTATCCTTGTAAATAAAAAAATCGTGATTTGAATAATCCATTTTTTCTGATTTGGTTGTTGTTACCATCAATAATACGAATATTGTTAAATTCATTTTCTGTAATTTGAGACAATTTAAAATTTGACGGTTTCTTTATGAATCAAACGGTTTCTATTATTTATAATAATTTTATTAGGTAAGTTTTCTTTAACTACATGTCTTTTATATCTGGTTTTTAGTTTATTCCTCTCTTCATGTTTTTTCTCATAAATGACCTCACCTACGTGATAGTCCTTTTCCTTCCTATCTTTATTATGAACATTTTTTCTTGCGCTAATTTTAATATTTTGGGAATATTTTCATGCTTGATTTTGTTATACAGAATGTCAAACGGTCTTTGATTAGTAGTTGAATGGATTGTCAAGTTATACTTTTGAGCTGCTCTAATTATAATTTCTGAATAATCAACCAAATTAAGTTGATCTTTTATGCAACGAGCAATTTCTGTAAGTGTAGAATGTGCCCTTTCTATTTGTCCATTCGACGTACTATGTCGAGGATCTGCATTATATAAATTTATCCCACATCTTTGTGCAAAAGATTTAAACTGGGAGGAAGTAAAACTTGGTTCATTATCTATCATCAGAGTTTTAGCTAATGGAAAGTGTTGCAGAATTTCTGAAATCTTATTTTCGATGTTGAGCTTGTTCGGAATCTCTTTTACAACTAAATATTTTGAATGAGAATCTATAGAAGTTATAAATATTAAATTCTGTGCATAATATATATCCATATGTAAATTTTCTCCTTCCTTATTTGGGATAGGTGCCTGTTCGATAGGGATTTGTACTGGTTGTCTATTATATTTATTTTGGTTGCAAATTGTACAGTTCTTAACATATTCCTTGAGTTTTTTCTATAAATTCGGCCAATAATATAATCGGTTTATTTGTTTATAGTTTTCGTCTAATCCCCTTTGTGCTCTACAATGAGTTTCTTCGATTATTACCTTTGTATCCTTATGTGAAATGGATCTGGAATTGTATACTTCACAACGGTTAGTTATTATTGGGTATCTTATGTATATGAAAATTAAATCCTGATTTATTGCAATTTTAAATTCAGCAATATCCAACAGGTCAGTAATAATGACGGGTTTGTGTTTATGTTTATAAATTTCTTTGATACGTCTTCGTTTAAAACTTTTGTATTGAATATATCAATTTTAGCTAATGTAATTGTATCCATCAAATTCATAAGATCGTAAGTGAGCAAACGAAGGCGGTGTTTTCGTAGTGGCAATTCTTGATTTCTAAAGGCTGTTTTAAAATTTTCAGATAGAGTTTGTATTTCTTTGAATAATTTAGAATTTATGACAAATTGATTATTATTATTCTGGATTAAATCATCATGGATCATCTGGATTAAATCATCAATATTCTGCACTGTTATGATATCATCATGATCAGGGGTCCCTGCTATCCATTTCCAAACTGTGCCTATTTCGTTAATACCTCGTTTAATTCTATTGGGTATTATTTGTGAGATAAGAGTTCTGATAATACTTAAATCGTATGTCATTTCCCAAAGTAAATTCTGGTTATTATTCTGAATGTGTGCTGTTTCCAAATTTATTATTTCTTTATAATAACTTAAATTAGTTATATGGAATAAGTCGGCATATGATTCATAAGTAAGGACATCTTTTGTATCCTTGTAAATAAAAAAATCGTGATTTGAATAATCCATTTTTTCTGATTTGGTTGTTGTTACCATCAATAATACGAATATTGTTAAATTCATTTTCTGTAATTTGAGACAATTTAAAATTTGACGGTTTCTTTATGAATCAAACGGTTTCTATTATTTATAATAATTTTATTAGGTAAGTTTTCTTTAACTACATGTCTTTTATATCTGGTTTTTAGTTTATTCCTCTCTTCATGTTTTTTCTCATAAATGACCTCACCTACGTGATAGTCCTTTTCCTTCCTATCTTTATTATGAACATTTTTTCTTGCGCTAATTTTAATATTTTGGGAATATTTTCATGCTTGATTTTGTTATACAGAATGTCAAACGGTCTTTGATTAGTAGTTGAATGGATTGTCAAGTTATACTTTTGAGCTGCTCTAATTATAATTTCTGAATAATCAACCAAATTAAGTTGATCTTTTATGCAACGAGCAATTTCTGTAAGTGTAGAATGTGCCCTTTCTATTTGTCCATTCGACGTACTATGTCGAGGATCTGCATAATATAAATTTATCCCACATCTTTGTGCAAAAGATTTAAACTGGGAGGAAGTAAAACTTGGTTCATTATCTATCATCAGAGTTTTAGCTAATGGAAAGTGTTGCAAAATTTCTGAAATCTTATTTTCGATGTTGAGCTTGTTCGGAATCTCTTTTACAACTAAATATTTTGAATAAGAATCTATACAAGTTATAAATATTCTACTCTGTGCATAATATATATCCATATGTAAATTTTCTCCTTCCTTATTTGGGATAGGTGCCTGTTCGATAGGGATTTGTACTGGTTGTCTATTATATTTATTTTGGTTGCAAATTGTACAGTTCTTAACATATTCCTTGAGTTTTTTCTATAAATTCGGCCAATAATATAATCGGTTTATTTGTTTATAGTTTTCGTCTAATCCCCTTTGTGCTCTACAATGAGTTCCTTCGATTATTACCGCTCTGTCTTCAGGATTTCCTACATCCTGAACAAATCTTCTTGTATACAAAAACTTATTAGTGAAATTATTCATAAGAGGAATTTGAATTCTATAGAAGTCCTCTAATGTACAGTGTACTCCTATTGCTATATTAGGAGGAATGTATTCTCTTAAGATAGATACCAAATTTTCCGTAGTATCAAATTCTATTATATGTCTTGTATTTCCAAATATGTTAATCGACTCATGTATTTTATACCTCTTCGTTGCTATTAGCAATTGTTGCTTAAACTGGTTTTTAATGGTTTTCGGGTTTCTTGTATAACATTCTCAAAACTACTCTCTGCTGAATGCTGAGTGCTTTGATCTGAGACCGATTCGTTACTGTCAGTTAAGTTGTTAATCTGTTTTCTTGATAATGCGTCTGCGACTACATTTGTTGCCCCTGGCTTATATATTATTTTGGGTGAATAACTTTCAATGAATGAATACCACCTTTTCATTTCTATATTTGGATTCTTTTGAGAAATTGCGAAAGAAAGTGGTTGATGGTCTGTGTATATCTCAATGTTGTTAACACCATATAAATAATTACGCAACTTTTTGAATGCCCAAACTATGGCCAAAAGTTCTTTCTTATTAGTTGCATATACTTGCTCTGTTTGGTTAGAGTTTTGGAAATAAATGTAATTGGCTTTCCTTCCTGGGATAGGACTGCACCAATTGCAATGTCAGAAGCGTCGGTCGTTAAAGTGAATTTTTTATTATAATCTGGTTGTACTAACTCGATTTGAGCAATTAAATTATCTTTGAGCTCGTTGAAAGCTCTTACAGCTGAATCATCCAACTGTATAGAAATTCTTCGGGAAATTTTTTTTGGATACTTTTCCGTTTTGACCTTCTAAATACTTTGTAAGAGGTTTCGCAATTTTTGCGTAGTTTTGTACAAATTTTCTGTAATAGCCTGTAAGGCCTAGGAAGCTTCTAAGCTCTCGAATATTTTTTGGTATTGGATATTATACCATTGTGTGAATTTTTTCGGGATCTGTTTTTATTACATTGTGTAATACAACGTAACCAAGAAAGGTTGTATCTAATTTGAAGAACTTTAATTTTTCAATCGAAATTTTCATGTTTGCGTTCAGCAATATATTAATTATGACAATTAGGTCTTTATGGTGTTGTTCAATTGTTTTTGAGAATATAATAATGTCATCCATATATACACTTGTTCTCTTAATATGTCATCCATTACCCGTTGGAATATTCTGGGAGCGTTTGTTAGTCCAAATGGACTAGGTTTGACAATATTACTGAGGGATCTTGCATTGGGTATCTATCTGGAATGGTATTCTCATTTAGTTTTTTATAGTCTATTACTAACCTAAGTTTTGAACTCTTTTTGGGTACTACTAACACAGGGGAATTATAAGGGTTTTTACTTGGCCTTATTATTTCTTCTTTTAGCATGCGACTAACTTCAGAGTTCACAAAATCTGAAGCGGACATAGCATAGGGATACTGTGCTGTGCTATAGATAGCCCTATCGTTTTCTGTGTTTATTTCACAGCGAACATCTGTCTTAAAAGGAATTTGCATGTTTATTTTTGAGTGCTCTTTATTAATAATGTTTAATATGTCGTCCTCCAAATCTTTTCTTTGATTTGAAGTTGACTCATTCACATTATTTAATACATATTTGTCGGATAATTCAACGACGGCGTGTTCAGGATTTTTGAATCCCAAACTTTTCATTTTATTTAATTCATGTTTGTCGGATAATTCAACGACGGCGTGTACAGGATTTTTAAATCCCAAACGTGTATAACTTTGATTTGCTCTTCAGACTCAGATCTGACTTTGGCCTTTTCATCAAAGTATTTTTTTTTTATCTATTCCTTTAATGGAAGGATATTTTTTCCTCCAGATAAAGAAAGTTGGTTTAAAGAGCTGTCATAATCATAAATTAATTTCTCTTCCTTTCCACTATATCTTATTACCTCTTTTTCTGTGTCAATTACAGCGCTTTTTTTTTTTCAATAGGTTGTAACCTATAAGTAAGTCTGAATTTAACCCATCTATTTCATAAAATTTATAACGCGTATCGAATATTGTTACCATGTGGTAATATTTAATTATAGAGTATCCATTTACTGTGGCCACTTTCTTATATATGGGAAGTTCGTTTTTATTTCCATATATTCCTGCTCTGATGTAACAGGAGGTTGCCCCGGTGTCAATTAATATTTTAAGTTTTTTATTTATCTTACTATCAGTCCGGATAATGTAGGGTAATCCTACTCCGGAGTCTTTCCTAAAAAATTATCTTCTTCGATATTATTCAATTTCATTGTTTTGTTAACCTGTTGCTTCCCTTTTATTTTGTGGTTGATATTGCTGATTGTTCTGCGCCTCTGGCTTTTTATTTTGGAACCATTTATTTTGATTATAATTGTTATTGTTATAATTATTATGGCCCTGATAGTTGTTGTACCTAGGCCTATTCTGAACCTGTATAGATTCGTCTACCTCCATTGGTTCTGGTTTATTCTGTTGAGGTCTATACGAATACCACTGACTTTGATTATTTTGTTGGGAATTATTAAATCTGCCCTGGTTCCAAGTATTATTTCTATTCTGGTTAAAATTGTTATAATTATTTTTGTTGTTATAATCGGGTTGGTGAAACCTTAAGTAATTGGCATTCCTTTGATTATTATCATATTTATTATTGCTGTTTTGTCTGTGTTTAATATTTGAGTATTGTTGCTTAAATGAGTTTGTCCCATAGTTTTTCTGTTGTGTTGTTATGAAATTGTTTGCAAATGTTGCCCTCAAATTATTGCTTTCTAACTCCTGCACTATTATCATGGCGTTTGGTAAGTCCTGCGAGTTCATAGAAAAGATTACGTCTGAAATTTGGCCGTTAAGGCCGGTTATGAACACCCTTAATGCTGTCTTCTTATGTTTTTCATTCATTTCGGCGGTAATGGGTTTGTTTCTGCCATAAGTCATTATAGTTTCATTTATTAGAAGGGTACGTTTTTTATTAATTAGTCCATAATAGTCCATTATGGATAACTTCCCTTGACTTAAAACACTTAAGTCTTGTTCTATTATATGAATGGGACGTTTGTCGCTGAAGACGAAGTCCAATCTTGCCATTATGGCATCGAAGTTTAATACTGTGCCGTTATGAGTTAAGGCATCATTTGCCATACCTGTTATCTTGTTTCTCAGGATTGATAATGCTGAGAAGATTCTATCGCTACCTTTTTTATATTGCCCAATGGCTATTTCTGCTGATTCCCTCCAACTGACGTACTGGTCTTCCTCTCCTTTATATTCCCTGACAGATTTGATGATTTCATAAGAGGTTTCACATTTAATATTTGGATCAATTTCTTCTACCTGATAATCTTCAACCTTTTTTATATTATAATTTAACTGTGATTTTAAACTCACGATCTCATCTTTCAAAGTATTCAACTCATTATTAAGGATATGTTTACTCAAATCGCTTACATTCAATGTTGAGCTATTTGCCTGGCTGCTAGAAGCCGCTGTTGGTAAAGGTGGTGTCATGGTGAGAACTTTTTTAAAGTCGTTTATTAATTCCTCCACTTTGGTTATTTTTATTTCTTATTTGGTATTTTATTCTTAAAAAATATTATCGCTCACGAGGCGTCTTCTTATCTTCCTTTTGGCTTGATGATCCTGATTTGGGTCGTCCTTCTTGATTTGTCCTCTTTATGGTTCGTCTAGTTTTTCTTCTTCTTGTCTTCTTTTTATTGTCTTCTTCTAAGTTGTATGGTTTGGGGTCATCCTTCCTCGAAGTTTTTCGTTTGTTTTTTTGTTTTTGATTTAGATTTTGATGATGTTCCGTTTTTGGGTTTTTTTTTAATTCTTTTGATTTCGATGATAGTTTTTGACGTAAATTTTGATTTTAGAGCAGTGAGAATAGTTTTTTATAATCACTGATTTTCAGAATGCTGTAATCTTAGAGGATTATTCCATTAATTAATTTCCTCTACAAGGTTGTTTTAACGCGAACTCTCACTTTCGGTTAAAGGGTTTTTTGTTGTTGCCGCACAAGTTCCTTTGTTTACTTTAGAATGTTATGTATGTTATTTGTTTTAAAGCCTTTTTTTTCGGAACACTAAAGTGCGGCCCCACGTTGGGCGCCAATTAAATATTTCCTTGGTGAATGGTTTAAAAAAATATAAATATTTTTATTTGTCATTCACTATGTTACAGTTCACTCTTAGTGTCTAAACTCACTGCTCTATTATTATTCAACTGTTCTTATTCTATTTCAAAAACGGACTGGCGACCAAGGGTCGGCTCCTAATAAAAACAAACCTCGGATTAAGAGAAGCAAGATCTGCTTAAGAGATTGGCTCAAGAGAGTCGGAGAATAGGATGATGAGAATTGGGTCTCAATTGTGAAATTTGAATAAACCAAACAAATATCGGGCAGCCAACGGCGCAATTGGAACTTAATGAAAAGTGTGAAGTGATACGTCTTATTGGAGTGGGAAAGTTCATTAGGAATTGGGGACCTAATGGAACCTAATGGAAGAACTGTGTAAGAAGTTCCCAACTAGAAGTTCTTTATAAATCGGGTAAGAAGGCTTGGGTAGTGGGCTGGTTAACTTGCACGCAGCCATAGGACCCAACTTTGCATCCTGCAAGGGGGGGAAGGATGTTCAGGGTAGCAGCAGACTGGTGGGTAGCACTGTGGGCGGCGCTCACGATCCCGCTCTCTCGCGTTCGTGGGCGCTCTCGCGATCCACACTCTCCACTGGTCTGTAAGCTCGAGCCCACACGTAAAGGCACTCTCGCTTCCACCCCCGTTTCGATAAGCCGCGTTCTTGCTACGTTTTTCGTTTCGGTTCCTTACATATGTATAACCATATAATTATAATTATACCCGTGCACACTGAAAATCTACTGGAGTGAAAATATATTAAACTGAAGGAAAACGACGCTCTGCATTGTGTTTTTTTGGGTTTCGTTGGAATCTCGCACCCGATCCGCCCTCCTCCAAACAACATGAATAGACCTAGGAGAAAAAGAAGAACGGGAGAAAGTTATGATTTAGATCGAAAAAAGGAACAAATGAAGTGGTACTCACCGTTCGATGTGGCAGCAGCTATAGAAGGGAAGGGGACGACCTGCTTGAAAACGTGGGTCACGCCCAAGAAGTGTCGAGTGCCGCAGGAAAGGGGGGAACAAACACGGATGGCGGGCTGATTACGCGAGATACCGAAGGTGGAAATTACACGTGAGTATCAAGCAAGTCTGGCAGCCCAAGCCCGGCGCGCACCTATCGAGTGCTATAGCAATGAAACCGTTTCCGGAACCAGTATCGGTTCCTACAAGGGAGCTGATTGGTAAACATCGTCAGCCTTGGTAACACGCGAGCGATGGGATTAGAGCACCGACAGAGAGCGTCCCAGGGGAAACGGCGAGAGGGGCGACCGCGATTTGAAAAATGGAACCCATCTGTGACAAGAGAGAGCCGTCGGGCGGTTGGGGCCGGAAAGAAGGCAGAGAACAGTGATATACGGCAGACATCGACGGAATGATCTCGACGAACAGGCCCGGAGAGCAGCCCGAGAAACCCTGTTCAGAGGTGAGAGTTAAAGAGCCAATCCATTGAGTTCGGAGCTGTGAGCGGTGGACAGAGCGATAGCCGAGTCAGAACCCCCAGCCGTTGCCCAAAGGAGCCACGCGGAGACGACCGGAGAGAAGAGGAGACACGATTGGTGCGGTGTTGTGCGGGGGGACAGAGCAAGGTAGAGGTACCACTAAGAAACCCCAGCGAATGATATAGCCATAATATAGCCGTAAGATAGCCATAAGATACCAATAAAGCGAAGTACTCTTAGAATACCCAACCCGAGTGTATTTCGTTCTTGTCGCCGGGGCAACATACAAATTTGTTGCAGCAGCTTATCGACCGCTGAGCCAGCCTAGCTGAAATTTGACGGAAGAAAACGGTTCGTTACACCATTGAAAATAGGTATGTAAGCGGTTTATGATCTGTTTTGACAGTGAAGTGTCTACCATAGATGTATGGTCTGAAATGCGTTATTGCCCAATGAATTTGCTGCTAATTCCTGTTCAGTTGTACTTGTTACTTTTGCCCTTGGTGAACGACCTGTATGCAAATTAAACATTCGCGATGGCGATTTGTGTTTTTAAAAAGTAAAATTATTTAACTTTATTTCACAAAACTTATTGAGCTTTACAGGACTTAAAGAATTTTAGTTTCGAGGTAAGTTGTTTAACCGGATAGGTATCGGCGCGATTTTGGCGACTTTAGTTTTAGCTCAACTTTTTCGTTCTGATCCAAGATCAAGACTGACTCTACTGATTTCATCTCCACATCATGAAACCCCAATGGTTCTCTGCTCGATACTATTTTCCTATAAACAAACGGACTGACTCGATTTGGTCATCCAGATCTATAATTGTGAAATACCAAAATGCAGAATCTGCAGAAATCCGTTTGTTCAATTGCTTACCCGAAAGCCGGGTGTTCGATTGTTTACCCGAAAGCCGGGTATGGGCCGAGAGTGGGCCGAAATTGTTTTTCAATTAAGGCGGGTGTGAGAAAAGTTAGTGTTCCACTTTAGGTGAGGCAAAGACAATATAAATAGTAAGATGCCGAACGCCCATACAATTTCAATCGTGAGCAGCGCTGATTTCTGTGAATGCTCGAGTACGCGCTGACTCGCTCGCACGAAGAAGATAAGAGAGAATGAGTTTGCATGTGTGAGTACACACAGAGCTGCAAGCACTTATGTGTGCGTATTTGTGCCGAGCTGCCGAATTTTGACGAGACGTAAACAATACAGAAATGTATTTGCTGGGAGTTGGGGTTCTTTTAGCATGCGACTAACTTCAGAGTTCACAAAATCTGAAGCGGACATAGCATAGGGATACTGTGTGCTATAGATAGCCCTATCGTTTTCTGTGTTTATTTCACAGCGAACATCTGTCTTAAAAGGAATTTGCATGTTTATTTTTGAGTGCTCTTTATTAATAATGTTTAATATGTCGTCCTCCAAATCTTTTCTTTGATTTGAAGTTGACTCATTCACATTATTTAATACATATTTGTCGGATAATTCAACGACGGCGTGTTCAGGATTTTTGAATCCCAAACTTTTCATTTTATTTAATTCATGTTTGTCGGATAATTCAACGACGGCGTGTTCAGGATTTTTAAATCCCAAACGTGTATAACTTTGATTTGCTCTTCAGACTCAGATCTGACTTTGGCCTTTTCATCAAAGTATTTTTTTTTTATCTATTCCTTTAATGGAAGGATATTTTTTCCTCCAGATAAAGAAAGTTGGTTTAAAGAGCTGTCATAATCATAAATTAATTTCTCTTCCTTTCCACTATATCTTATTACCTCTTTTTCTGTGTCAATTACAGCGCTTTTTTTTTTCAATAGGTTGTAACCTATAAGTAAGTCTGAATTTAACCCATCTATTTCATAAAATTTATAACGCGTATCGAATATTGTTACCATGTGGTAATATTTAATTATAGAGTATCCATTTACTGTGGCCACTTTCTTATATATGGGAAGTTCGTTTTTATTTCCATATATTCCTGCTCTGATGTAACAGGAGGTTGCCCCGGTGTCAATTAATATTTTAAGTTTTTTATTTATCTTACTATCAGTCCGGATAATGTAGGGTAATCCTACTCCGGAGTCTTTCCTAAAAAATTATCTTCTTCGATATTATTCAATTTCATTGTTGTGTTAACCTGTTGCTTCCCTTTTATTTTGTGGTTGATATTGCTGATTGTTCTGCGCCTCTGGCTTTTTATTTTGGAACCATTTATTTTGATTATAATTGTTATTGTTATAATTATTATGGCCCTGATAGTTGTTGTACCTAGGCCTATTCTGAACCTGTATAGATTCGTCTACCTCCATTGGTTCTGGTTTATTCTGTTGAGGTCTATACGAATACCACTGACTTTGATTATTTTGTTGGGAATTATTAAATCTGCCCTGGTTCCAAGTATTATTTCTATTCTGGTTAAAATTGTTATAATTATTTTTGTTGTTATAATCGGGTTGGTGAAACCTTAAGTAATTGGCATTCCTTTGATTATTATCATATTTATTATTGCTGTTTTGTCTGTGTTTAATATTTGAGTATTGTTGCTTAAATGAGTTTGTCCCATAGTTTTTCTGTTGTGTTGTTATGAAATTGTTTGCAAATGTTGCCCTCAAATTATTGCTTTCTAACTCCTGCACTATTATCATGGCGTTTGGTAAGTCCTGCGAGTTCATAGAAAAGATTACGTCTGAAATTTGGCCGTTAAGGCCGGTTATGAACACCCTTAATGCTGTCTTCTTATGTTTTTCATTCATTTCGGCGGTAATGGGTTTGTTTCTGCCATAAGTCATTATAGTTTCATTTATTAGAAGGGTACGTTTTTTATTAATTAGTCCATAATAGTCCATTATGGATAACTTCCCTTGACTTAAAACACTTAAGTCTTGTTCTATTATATGAATGGGACGTTTGTCGCTGAAGACGAAGTCCAATCTTGCCATTATGGCATCGAAGTTTAATACTGTGCCGTTATGAGTTAAGGCATCATTTGCCATACCTGTTATCTTGTTTCTCAGGATTGATAATGCTGAGAAGATTCTATCGCTACCTTTTTTATATTGCCCAATGGCTATTTCTGCTGATTCCCTCCAACTGACGTACTGGTCTTCCTCTCCTTTATATTCCCTGACAGATTTGATGATTTCATAAGAGGTTTCACATTTAATATTTGGATCAATTTCTTCTACCTGATAATCTTCAACCTTTTTTATATTATAATTTAACTGTGATTTTAAACTCACGATCTCATCTTTCAAAGTATTCAACTCATTATTAAGGATATGTTTACTCAAATCGCTTACATTCAATGTTGAGCTATTTGCCTGGCTGCTAGAAGCCGCTGTTGGTAAAGGTGGTGTCATGGTGAGAACTTTTTTAAAGTCGTTTATTAATTCCTCCACTTTGGTTATTTTTATTTCTTATTTGGTATTTTATTCTTAAAAAATATTATCGCTCACGAGGCGTCTTCTTATCTTCCTTTTGGCTTGATGATCCTGATTTGGGTCGTCCTTCTTGATTTGTCCTCTTTATGGTTCGTCTAGTTTTTCTTCTTCTTGTCTTCTTTTTATTGTCTTCTTCTAAGTTGTATGGTTTGGGGTCATCCTTCCTCGAAGTTTTTCGTTTGTTTTTTTGTTTTTGATTTAGATTTTGATGATGTTCCGTTTTTGGGTTTTTTTTTAATTCTTTTGATTTCGATGATAGTTTTTGACGTAAATTTTGATTTTAGAGCAGTGAGAATAGTTTTTTATAATCACTGATTTTCAGAATGCTGTAATCTTAGAGGATTATTCCATTAATTAATTTCCTCTACAAGGTTGTTTTAACGCGAACTCTCACTTTCGGTTAAAGGGTTTTTTGTTGTTGCCGCACAAGTTCCTTTGTTTACTTTAGAATGTTATGTATGTTATTTGTTTTAAAGCCTTTTTTTTCGGAACACTAAAGTGCGGCCCCACGTTGGGCGCCAATTAAATATTTCCTTGGTGAATGGTTTAAAAAAATATAAATATTTTTATTTGTCATTCACTATGTTACAGTTCACTCTTAGTGTCTAAACTCACTGCTCTATTATTATTCAACTGTTCTTATTCTATTTCAAAAACGGACTGGCGACCAAGGGTCGGCTCCTAATAAAAACAAACCTCGGATTAAGAGAAGCAAGATCTGCTTAAGAGATTGGCTCAAGAGAGTCGGAGAATAGGATGATGAGAATTGGGTCTCAATTGTGAAATTTGAATAAACCAAACAAATATCGGGCAGCCAACGGCGCAATTGGAACTTAATGAAAAGTGTGAAGTGATACGTCTTATTGGAGTGGGAAAGTTCATTAGGAATTGGGGACCTAATGGAACCTAATGGAAGAACTGTGTAAGAAGTTCCCAACTAGAAGTTCTTTATAAATCGGGTAAGAAGGCTTGGGTAGTGGGCTGGTTAACTTGCACGCAGCCATAGGACCCAACTTTGCATCCTGCAAGGGGGGGAAGGATGTTCAGGGTAGCAGCAGACTGGTGGGTAGCACTGTGGGCGGCGCTCACGATCCCGCTCTCTCGCGTTCGTGGGCGCTCTCGCGATCCACACTCTCCACTGGTCTGTAAGCTCGAGCCCACACGTAAAGGCACTCTCGCTTCCACCCCCGTTTCGATAAGCCGCGTTCTTGCTACGTTTTTCGTTTCGGTTCCTTACATATGTATAACCATATAATTATAATTATACCCGTGCACACTGAAAATCTACTGGAGTGAAAATATATTAAACTGAAGGAAAACGACGCTCTGCATTGTGTTTTTTTGGGTTTCGTTGGAATCTCGCACCCGATCCGCCCTCCTCCAAACAACATGAATAGACCTAGGAGAAAAAGAAGAACGGGAGAAAGTTATGATTTAGATCGAAAAAAGGAACAAATGAAGTGGTACTCACCGTTCGATGTGGCAGCAGCTATAGAAGGGAAGGGGACGACCTGCTTGAAAACGTGGGTCACGCCCAAGAAGTGTCGAGTGCCGCAGGAAAGGGGGGAACAAACACGGATGGCGGGCTGATTACGCGAGATACCGAAGGTGGAAATTACACGTGAGTATCAAGCAAGTCTGGCAGCCCAAGCCCGGCGCGCACCTATCGAGTGCTATAGCAATGAAACCGTTTCCGGAACCAGTATCGGTTCCTACAAGGGAGCTGATTGGTAAACATCGTCAGCCTTGGTAACACGCGAGCGATGGGATTAGAGCACCGACAGAGAGCGTCCCAGGGGAAACGGCGAGAGGGGCGACCGCGATTTGAAAAATGGAACCCATCTGTGACAAGAGAGAGCCGTCGGGCGGTTGGGGCCGGAAAGAAGGCAGAGAACAGTGATATACGGCAGACATCGACGGAATGATCTCGACGAACAGGCCCGGAGAGCAGCCCGAGAAACCCTGTTCAGAGGTGAGAGTTAAAGAGCCAATCCATTGAGTTCGGAGCTGTGAGCGGTGGACAGAGCGATAGCCGAGTCAGAACCCCCAGCCGTTGCCCAAAGGAGCCACGCGGAGACGACCGGAGAGAAGAGGAGACACGATTGGTGCGGTGTTGTGCGGGGGGACAGAGCAAGGTAGAGGTACCACTAAGAAACCCCAGCGAATGATATAGCCATAATATAGCCGTAAGATAGCCATAAGATACCAATAAAGCGAAGTACTCTTAGAATACCCAACCCGAGTGTATTTCGTTCTTGTCGCCGGGGCAACATACAAATTTGTTGCAGCAGCTTATCGACCGCTGAGCCAGCCTAGCTGAAATTTGACGGAAGAAAACGGTTCGTTACACCATTGAAAATAGGTATGTAAGCGGCTTATGATCTGTTTTGACAGTGAAGTGTCTACCATAGATGTATGGTCTGAAATGCGTTATTGCCCAATGAATTTGCTGCTAATTCCTGTTCAGTTGTACTTGTTACTTTTGCCCTTGGTGAACGACCTGTATGCAAATTAAACATTCGCGATGGCGATTTGTGTTTTTAAAAAGTAAAATTATTTAACTTTATTTCACAAAACTTATTGAGCTTTACAGGACTTAAAGAATTTTAGTTTCGAGGTAAGTTGTTTAACCGGATAGGTATCGGCGCGATTTTGGCGACTTTAGTTTTAGCTCAACTTTTTCGTTCTGATCCAAGATCAAGACTGACTCTACTGATTTCATCTCCACATCATGAAACCCCAATGGTTCTCTGCTCGATACTATTTTCCTATAAACAAACGGACTGACTCGATTTGGTCATCCAGATCTATAATTGTGAAATACCAAAATGCAGAATCTGCAGAAATCCGTTTGTTCAATTGCTTACCCGAAAGCCGGGTGTTCGATTGTTTACCCGAAAGCCGGGTATGGGCCGAGAGTGGGCCGAAATTGTTTTTCAATTAAGGCGGGTGTGAGAAAAGTTAGTGTTCCACTTTAGGTGAGGCAAAGACAATATAAATAGTAAGATGCCGAACGCCCATACAATTTCAATCGTGAGCAGCGCTGATTTCTGTGAATGCTCGAGTACGCGCTGACTCGCTCGCACGAAGAAGATAAGAGAGAATGAGTTTGCATGTGTGAGTACACACAGAGCTGCAAGCACTTATGTGTGCGTATTTGTGCCGAGCTGCCGAATTTTGACGAGACGTAAACAATACAGAAATGTATTTGCTGGGAGTTGGGGTGGGGGGGAAAAAATTCGTTGGCGATTGACATTCGGATAATAAAATTGCATTATTCATTTAAATAGTAATAATAATATAATTCTTTAATATACAATGTAAATATATGACCCATTTTGAACATTTGATATTAGGTAATTATTATGGTTTTAAAATTATCCAGTAAAATATTGATATGATAATAGACAATACAATTTTTGGTTATATCAAACCTGTTCAATGGAAAAATCAACCCCTATACCGCGATTCGCCTTTCAAGAAATTGTATCAAATTGTCTTGTCTTCTTTGCACAAGTTTACGTACAAACGCACATACATGCATGCATAAGAACTTCAAAATTCTTTGCATATTAAGTCGACCCACAAATACCCAACAGACATTTAATCGAATGTGAAGTCATTTATCACATAGATTATGTATTTTTACATAGGTACATTCCTTCATTATGTTCGTGTATAGTACATTAAACAAAATTAGCATATAAGGGGTATACAAAATACTACTTTTTTTGTATTATGAGCAAGCGTCTTCAAATAGTGTCATAGTCCGCAATGAACTCTAAGGTATTCGGTATTTCGTTGAGCGCGGCGTCGTCAACAACCAATACAAACAAGCAGACCTAACATGTGTGCACACGTACAGTTGAATCTCAGCCTCACGTATGGGACGAGAGAGCGGTTCGCTCTCTTTCTCTCTGTCTATCTGTCTCTCTCTATTTGTGAAGATCCACACGAAAATCCACCCAGCCAAAATGGACTCCAAAAATTTTGTATGGCGAGATTTATCTTACTATTTATATTGTCTTTGGGTGAGGTGTGAGAAAAGATTGTTTATAAATTATGTGGGAGCCAAAGATTGAAATCCAAGGATTGAGATTGAATCTGGGGACACCAAAGATTGTTTATAACTCGTATAAGAGACCAATGTAATTGGGTACGTTAACTCCCCTCGTTCTTAAATGTGTCGTCCCGATACATTTTGAGGTTCTGATAGAACTCTGATGTCGTCTGATAATTGCAATATATTGTTTTCAATTATATCTTTTGTGGGTTTCATGAATGCTATGTTTGATGCATCTGTGGCTAGAATGAATTTTTTATTGTAATCAGGTTGTACTAATTCTATATGTGCAATTAAACTATCTTTTAGAATATTAAATGCTTCCACTGCTGTTTCATCCAGCTGTATCAAGGCTTTTTTTATGCTCTTGATGCATCTGTGGTAAGAGTGAATTTTTTATTTTAATCAGATTGTACTAATTCTATATTTGCAGTTAAACTATCTTTTAGAATATTAAATGCTTCCACTGCTGTTTCATCCAGCTGTATCAAGGCTTTTTTTATGCTCTTTTTGAAATCTTCCCATTGACTCCACTTAAATACTTTGTTAGGGGTTTGGCAATTGTCGCATAATTCTGGACAAATTTTCTATAATACCATGTTAATCCTAGGAATTGGATAAATCTGTATTGTATCTACTTTTTTCGGGTCTGTTTTAATTACATAATGGGAAACGATGTATCACAGGAATCTAGTCGCTAGTTGAAAAACAGTAGACTTTTCAGGGGAAATTTTCATGTTAGCATTCTGTAAAATCTGTATTGTTCTAATTATATCTGTAGAGTGCTGATTAATAGTTTTAGAAAATATTATTATCTATATGTCGTCCATATAGACATGGCAGGTTTTCCCTACTGGTTCTCTAAGTCCATTGCCCTTTGGAAGATTCTGGGTGCGTTTGTCAAACACATTGGCATTCTTAAAAATTCATATTTACCATTATTTATTCAAAACGATGTTTTTTCGATGTCTGATTCTTTCATTAATATCTGGTAGAATCCCGATTCTAACATTTTACTTATTTCTTTATTAACGACATCGTCAACCGAATTAGCATATGGATATTGCTTACTATATACCGGCCTTTCATGTTCAGTATTTATTTCTCCTTTTATATCCGTTCTAAACGGTAACTGTAAATCTATATTTGCATGGTCCTCTCTGATTATATCTATCATTTTTTCCCTGAGTTTCTCTAAATTTTCCGCTTCATGAGTGAATGTGCTATTCAATTTGATCATTTCCGATTCAGAACTTATATGTCGACGTGCTGAGGATTTATTGATTCCAAGCTATATAAACTCTTTTTGTCGGATATTTCAACGACGGCATGTTCAGGACTTTTTAATCCCTGACTAAAAGCTCTTGTATTGACGGATAATTCTACGTCGGCGGTCTCAGGATTCCCCGATCCCAAGCTATATAAACTTCTTTTTACCTGTACTGAATCGGTTCTTTATGTCTTTCCTTCCTCAAAATATTTTTGTATTATACATTTTTTTAACGGAAGGATAATTTTCCCTTCTGTAATCGTTATTTTATTTAGAGAAACGGTCTCATAGAAAATTATCTGCTCTTCGTTATTGTTATATCTTAAAATTTCATTTTCCGTATCAATTACCGCTCCTATCTTTTTTAGTAGATTAAATCCTATAAGTAAATCTGTTTCCATACCCTCTATTCCGTAAAATACTTGTTTTGTATTAAATATGGTTATTATAAGAAATTCTTTGATTATCGAAAACCCATTTACAGTGGCAACCCTGTTATAAATCGGAAGTTCCTATTTTTATATAACTGGATGTTGCTCCCGTATCTATTAAGACCTATACATTTTGATTTAATTTTTTGTCTGTTCTAGTTAAGTAGGTTATACCTACTTCGGGGGCTGATCTAAAAAATTATCCTCTTCAATATTGTTCACCCTCATGTTTTTATTTACCGGTTGAGGTTGATTCAACGAATGAGGTGGTTTTCGTTTCAGCTGTAGATTTGGGCTAAACTGATTGTTCTGTTCAGTGTTGGCTATATTCTGTTGTGCATGGTTATAATTGTTGTTATTCCTCTGATTATAATTATTAGTATTATAACCTCGGTTATAGTTAGTATTATGATTTCCCCTGTAGGGATTATTATGCGGTCGGTTTTGAATCTGCAAAGATTCTTCCACCTCCATTACTTCGGGGGCCTGATTTTGTTGCCTGTTACTTAGAAAATAAGGTCGTCCCCAAGACATATTATTTTTTGGAAGTTTTTTTTCTGTTCGAAAGGTCCGTTGTAGGCTCTTGGTTGTTTCTGGTGGAACCTCAAGGTATTTTGGGTTTTTCCTGCATTCTTTGGTGAGTTATTGAATTGGTAGGCAAATTGTGCCCGTCTGTTATTAGCTTGAAGTTCTTGCACCTTTGCCAATGCATTTGGTAGGTCTGGTGGGTTTAATGATAACAGTAATTCGGAAATACCGCCGTTGAGACCAGTCATGAAAATGCGTAAGGCATTCTCTCTAATGTTGTTATTTGTTTCTTTGGTTTCCTCACTGTCATCTTTTTATTAACCTCATTATAAAAGTCTATTATTGAAAGGTTCGCTTGTCGGAGAACGCTTAATTCTTGTTCTATGATGTATATTGGTCGTTTGTCACTGTACAAAAAGTCGACTCGTGCTAGTATAGCATCAAAGTTTAAAACGGTTCCATGGTTAGTTAGTGCATCATGCTCAAACCTGTGATTTTGTTTCTAAAATGGTCAAGGCAATAAAGTATTGCTAGCTTTTTTTTATATAACTGCATAGATGTTTCCGCAGCCTCTCTCCATCCTACGTATTAATTAAGTCCCCCACTAAAGATTGGTAATAATTCTATTATCTTTAAGGTGAGGTAACGAACCGTTTTCTTCCGTTAAAGGTCAGCTAAGCTGGCTCAGCGATCGATAGGCTGCTGCAAAAAATTTGTATGTAGCCCCGGCGACAAGAAAGAAATTCACTTGGGTTGGGTATTCTAAGAATACTTCGCTTTATTGGTATCTTATGGCTATCTTACGGCTATATTATGGCTATATCATTCGCTGGTTTCTCAGTGGTACCGCTACCGACCACTACTCCGATGGTACTCTGGCTAGGGGTTCTGACTCGGCTATCGCTCTGTCCGCCCGCACAACTCCGCCCCAATCGGGTCTCCTCGTGGATCCTTTGGGTAACGGCTGGGGTTCTAATTCGGCTTTCGATCTTTCCACCGCTCACAGCTCCGCACTCAATGGATTGGCTCTTTAACTCTCACCTCTGTTCGGGGTCTTTCGGACTGCTCTCCGGGCCTGTCTGTCGAGATCGTTCCATCGATGTTTTCCGTATCCCCTGTTTTCCGCGCTACTCCGCTGCACTTCTACTTGATTTGACGCACGTGACTGTCCCTCTTCACAGCCGCCGGCCTCCTCTTATAGGCTCGGCGCGGCCCAGCGTCTGCGCCGCTGCCCAGCCGCAACGGTTAATTCCGGTGGTATCGGTAACTTTCCATCGGCCTCTCTGTGTTCTCACGTCCTCCCTAGCGGGATCAGCCTACATGGCCTGCATGGCATGAACGGCCTACATGGGCCCGGCTGCATGGCCTACATGGACCGGCCTACTACCACCGTTCCCTTCCTCTCGCAGGGGTCAGCATTGTGCTCTCTCGTTACGGAACCG
The DNA here is from genome assembly GCA_963969585.1 of Drosophila helvetica. Classification (NCBI taxonomy): domain Eukaryota; kingdom Metazoa; phylum Arthropoda; class Insecta; order Diptera; family Drosophilidae; genus Drosophila; species Drosophila helvetica. Next base: position 23,167,605 of record OZ018402.1, on the reverse strand, counting down.
CCTCGCTCCCGTATCCGGCGAATTCGCCCGATCCCCTACTAAGGCTTTGTGAGGAATATTAATTCCTCACACTTCCCCCTTTCTTCAATAATGAAAACCACGGTTTTTCTGCCTTCTTTCCGGCCCCAACCGCCGGACGGCCTTTCTTGTCACCAATGGGTGCGCCCCTCTCGCCGTTTCCCCTTTGGCGCCCTCTGTCGGTGCTCTGATCCCATCGCTCGCAAGTTACCACGGCTGGCGACGGGTCGGGTTCCCTCCTCTGCCTGGATCACCGCCTCTGACCACTCCTCCTCTGATACCTGGCACCAGTGCTGCTGCTCTGCTGGCCACCCCTCGGGCATCGACTGCTGCCGCTGGAGTTGCGGTCGGTCGACAGGCCAATCCTGAGCCTTCACAGGCGAGGGCCATAGCCATGGGCCGCGCTCCAACTCCTCCTCCTCCGCCATTCCTGCCGGTGCTGACTCCGCTGCCGGTTCCGCTGCCGATGCTTCGCGCCTTGTCTCTATCGCTGCCGGCTTCGCTGCCGGTGCCCCGTGTACCGTCACCGCTGCTGCAGGCCCCTTTGTCACGGTCGTCGTCTCGCTCTCGGCTGCTCTCGCGCCGTGCTCTTTGTCCGCTTTCGCGCTCGCGGGTGTGGGTGGTGCATCCGGTTCCTCGGGTGCCCTCCCTTCCTCATGGTATCCCCGTGGATCACGCGCGTTGCTGCATCTTGGCGGCTCCTCCTCCCAGAGTCTGGGCTCCTCAGGCTCCTGCTGCGTCTTCTGGATAGCCCACGTGATTTGGATGGTCTGGTGGTGCCACACTACCCCGTCGCCGACCACCGAGTGTACCTTCTCTGTCACAAATGGCCCGTATTTTGCGGCTTCGGGCCCCTGCCACTGGGGCTGAGGCTCCATTCTCCTTTGCTTTTTTTTTTTTGACACGTGTCTGTTCTTCCAAGTGATCTGCCGTTTTGGCAGCCACCCTGCCCAACGTTGCAATTCCCTTCGTTCCGCCGTACGGTACTTCCCTCTATTGCTCTCGCCAGGGTACCCATTGCTTCCCTCTCTGCGATACACTTCCCCATTCGTGGCTGGAATATTTTGGGACAACTATGGCTGATCGTAGCGACGATCCTATTCTTTTCCTTTTTTAAAAAATTTCCTTTTTTAAAAAATTTATATTTTTTTTATTTTTCTCGTAGTGTTTTCTGATTTCCATTCGTTTTTAGATGGGACGCTGTCCCCGGACTGTTCGACCTCCATCGGCCCAGGTGAGTACCTAATCTCGAACCTTTCATGCACTAATTTCGACCCCTCTTCCATCCAGTTCTGTATTCTTGGTTCTGGTTATCGACCGCCGTCATCACAGGCCGCTAGTAGGTCATCTGGCCTCTCGCCCGGGTACAAGGCGGCGGTCATACCCGACACACACCTTCCCCTCTGCCTTTGGTTTGGCTCCTTGGCGCCGCCAGGTATGTCTTCCTCTTTTTTTTAATGACCCGGTTTAATCTTTGCCTGCTTTCTTTCCAGAATTCTCTTCGCCGTCCGCCGTTCACGAGCTGTCGCCGGTTCCATCCCGTGTCCTGCGTGCCACACCTTGCGATCGGCGGCACTTGGATATACTAAAGACCTTCTTATTCCTCGTCGCGTTCCTCTATCTCCATATTGTTTCCTTTTGGTGTGTCTTCCCCTTCCCCTTCCGGTTGTGGCTTCAGATCGCCAATGTGCGCCCTCCGGGTGTGTTTATTGCCTTCCTTCTTGAGCTCACATATCACAGGCGAGATAAAAACCAATATTTGGTATGGCCCGTCGTATCTCGGGGCCAATTTCGCGGCGAATCCTTCGGCGGCGTTAGACAGGTGGTGTTGCTTAGCCCACACCATCTCTCCTACCTTCGTCTTCCATGACCTTCTTCCCAAGTTATAGTGTCTTGTCTGGTCCTGTGCCGCCCGCTCTGGCCACTTCTCGCCCCAACATCTCTGGTCTCCCTCGGAGAACTGTGCAATCATCGTTTTCACCGTCCTGTTGGTTCGCTCCGTCGGGTTTTCTTGCGGGGTGTATGGCGCCGTGCCCCGAATTGCTCCAGAAACTTTTTAAATGCTCGGCTGGTGAATTGGACGCCATTATCTATGACCACCACCTTCGGTACGCCAAACCGGGACAATATCCGCTCTCTAAAAGTCTTTGTTAGTGCTTCCGCCGTGGCCTTTCTCAGCGGCACCAGCTCGGTCCACTTCAAGAACCGATCCACCAGTACCAACAGCATGGTGTTCCCGTACTTCGACCTCGGCAGTGGGCCCACAAAATCTGCACAGACCGTCACCCACTGCTCTTCCGGCACCAGCGTCAGCATCTTGCTGGCCGCCTGCAGTTAACTCGGCTTGAACCGCATGCAGACTTCACACTTCCTGACGTAATTTCTCATGTCGCAGTGCATTCCGGGCCAATAATATCTGGCGGCTATCCTTGTCATCGTCTTTCTGCCCCCCGCGTGCCCCGCATCGGGAATGTTGTGATTTTCTTCGATAACCCTCTCCCGAAAATCTTTCGGAACGCAGAGCTTCCACGACGAAACTTTCTCGTCTTCGGCCCTGTGAGGTTTATGCCGGTACACCCGGCCCGCCTCCTCCATGTAATCGGGGTACTTTGCCGGCTCCTTTTCCCCATTCTCCTTGATATTCTTGATCCACGAGCACTCGGCCTTCCCTGTTTGGTCGTCCACTCTCAGGCATCTTTCTGCTAATGGCTGTCGGGAGAGCGCTTCCGCTACTTTATTTAGTTCTCCCTTCATGTATGCTATTTCGAAATCATTCTGCTGAAGCTCAAGCGCCCATCTCGCGATTCTTCCTGTCGGGCTTTCAATGCTATTCAGCCATTTTAGTGCCATATGGTCGGTGACCACTTTGAAATGGTACCCCTCCAAATACGGCTTCAGCTTCTTGACAACTCATACAATGGCCAGGCCTTCCTTTTCCGTCGCTGAATAGTTCCTTTCAGAGCTATTCAGCGTCCTGCTGGCGGATGAGATGAAACTTTTTCTTCAGTAACGCGCTGAGTGGCTGCACTATACTATCGAAACCTTCTACACCATACTGGCGTAGCTCCTTGACGTTCGCCGGCTTTTGTAGTTCCACAATGGCCGCCACCTTTTCGGGATCGGTGCAAATCCCTTCCCCTGTCACCAGATGACCCAGGTACCGCAGCTCCCTCCGGAAGAATTGGCACTTGTCCACGTTCAACCGCAGGGTAGCCTCCTTCAGTCAGCGGAAAACCTCTTCCAGATTTCGCCGGTGCTCCTCTCTCGTTCGTCCGATGACAATGATGTCATCTTGGTACGCGAACGCGTGTGGAATCATGTCGGGACCTATCACTTAGTCTAGCGCCCTCTGGAACATGGCCGACGCTGAGTGGAGCCCAAATGGCATCACTTTCCATTGGAACAGCCCCTTGCCAAGCACCGTTAAAGCGGTAAACTGTCTGCTGTTTTTTTCCAATGGTATCTGCCAATATCCGTCCTTCAAATCCAGACTACTGATAAACCACGCCTCCTTGAGCTGATCCAAAATGTAGTCTATTCTGGGCATGGGATACGCGTTGTGACGTCCAGCGCCAGACCTCTCAGCGCCGGCGGTGATTATGCTATTATTATGACTATTACACATTACTATTACTATTATTTACTATTACTAAATAAGAGAAAACAACATGGAGATTATAAAAACTAAAGACACAACCAACGCAAAATTTAAGTACGCGCTCGAAAATCAGTGGGACCAACACCCGCCAGTGAACGGTCACACTGACCAGTGATCGCGCCAGTGTGACCTGAGCACAGCCACCAACAACCACACTATCAGCTGGCACCCGGAAGGCGTTACAGACCAAAGTTACGCTCTAGCCCCAAATCCAAGGAAGAACAGCTGGCGTTCAGCAATAAATGGAGGGCCCTCAGACTGAATCGGGGCAGTCCATCTCGGAACAGCCTGGGTCTCACAACCCAAAATATTTTCTAAAGTGCTTCTAGTACCAAAAGGTAGTCCTCTACTTTTACACTAGTCCACTAATACATTTCCCCTTCCTACTTCCCAAACTTCTCGATTGAGCGTGTGTTTCACCTCACAGCCAATTTTTCTACTGAGCGTGTGTTTCACCTCACAGCCAACTTCTCGACTGAGCGTGTGTTTCACCTCACAGACAACTCTCTACTGAGCGTGTGTTTCACCTCACAGCCAACTTCTCTACTGTTCGTGTGTTTCACCTCACATCCAAACTTCTCTACTGAGCGTGTGTTTCACCTCACCCCCAAACCTCTACACTGAGCTTGTGTTTCACCTCACTGCTCCACTGACGACCACGACCGACATTGACCAGCACGCAGCCAACAGCCACGTGCGGCCGAGTAGCCAGACCCAGAAGAAAGACCCGATACCTCGTCGAATTAATACCAAAACCTGTAATTTTAAGAATAATAAAGATCCAATCTTATTGTACTGCTTAACCTACGCCTTCTTCTTGACCCGAGAGTTCCTACTTATAGTTACCACACGAAGAAACAAAACAAATTTCTGTGAACCACGGCGCGGCGAGCATACCCCGGCCGAAGCAACGTCACAGTGGCGCCCGAGCAGGTTGTGGTAGCATAAGAATATCTCAAAAGTGGTCAAGATGGCGGAGCAGTGGATCAATCAAGCAACGAAAGGAGAGTTAGAAAACTACTGCGAGGAATTCGGCTTGGAAACACGAGGAAAAAAGACGGAACATTTAAAGAAGCAATTGATACAATTCATGAAACGAACAGAACTACCAGGAAATACAAAGAGACTAGAACAGCTGGCAACAAATGAGGCACAAAACAGGAGATCGCGGAGCGCAACTCCAAAAAAAAACCCAAGACAATCACCAAGACGAACCCCACACATAGAAACCACGATGGAGGAGGAAGAAACCAAGACATAACAATTCAGACCCCCAACGCCAAAAGCAAATGGAAGCAAGCACACCATGGACGAACCTCTAGGAAAAGCAAGAACAGCAAGGAAAATATCAACATTCCCGAAACAGATACGGAAAGGAGCGCCGGAAGCAGTAGCAATTATTGAACGAATACGTAAATGGGAAACCACCTACACAGGGAAAGGAGATCTTCTGGAATTCCTGAGCAGAATGGAGGAACTAGCAGAGACATTCGGAATAGAGAACGACCACTTGGTTTTTGCAATGCCAGTGATATGGGAAGAAAGCGCATTAGACTGGTGGCATACAAAACCAACACCAGTAAATACATGGAAGGAGGCAAAAGAGGGACTCAAGGAAAACTTCATGTCACCAAGGTATCAGGAGGAACTAGTGAAACAAGTGACAAACCGTAAGCAAGCCGAGACGGAAACGTTGAGGGAATATGTACAAGATCTAAGGAAATTGATGAGATTCGGAATATACACAGAATAGCAAAAGCTAGAGATTACTTACCAGAACTGCCGTCTACCTATTAATCTCTACGTGAAAAGAAGCGAATTCAAAACCCTAACAGAATTCATGATCACAGAGGCGGGACTCTCAAAGGCTACGGGACGACAAGGGAACAACCAGGCATATTACAACACAGCTTGGAGACCAAAATGCCGCAGATGTGGGCAGATGGGGCATGAAACCAGATCATGTCATAAAAAACCGATCATATTTTGTTGGACCTGTAACAAACAAGGAGTCCGGACAATAGACTGCAGCAGGAGGCCGGACAAAAGACTGCTGCAGGAGGCCGCAGGAAAACGCGCAGGGCTCGGGAGACACCCGGCTAACTCCCGAAGCCCAGGACCCAACAAGCGGGACACAACTCAATTAATTTGTGAGGACTATCATCTACTCGGATGGGCTAGGATTGGAAGCCGGATGATGGAAGTTATCATCGACACAGGGGCTACGAGATGCATGGTAAACGAAGAGACAGCAACGAAACTACAAAACGAAGGGATAGAAGGAGTCGAAAGAAGACTGATACGAATGGCAGATGGAAGCACTCGAAGAACAACACGCAACTTCGAAACAACAATAGAACTAGGAGGACGAACATCCAAGCAAGCGTTCCTAATAATGTCAGGAGTACCAGACACCCCGATTTTAGGAATGGATTTTCTGAAAAACGCGGGTACGTCAATAACGTGTGGAGAAGCAACAGTAACCATCGGCAACATAGCAACCCGAGACACCACGAAAGAACAAGTAAGAAGCACAATACCAGAACCATAACCAGTAGACCAAGAATTGGAGGAATGGATCTCGGCGGAAGTACAGAAGTTCGAATCGATAAAAGGAGTCAGCAATATAACAACACATAGAATATACTTAATGGACGATAGGCCCATTAAACAACGGTATTACCCGAGAAACCCGGCACAAATGGAAATAATCAATGGGGAAATCTACGAGCTACATGAACAAGACCTAATAGAACCATCACGTAGCCCATACAGCGCACCAGTAGTCTTAGTCAACAAGAAGGAAACGGACCAATGGAGACTCTGTGTGGACTACAGATTACTGAACGAGAAAACTGAGAAGGACGCATACCCAATGCCTTGGATGGACTTCATCTTGAATCAACTCCGGGAGGCAAAATATATCAGTACTCTGGATCGGAAGTAAGGATATTGGCAGATCCCAATGGAGAGACGAATTCGACCGTATACCGCCTTTACAGCACCAGGACGAGGATTATTCCAATGGAAAGTAATGCCATTCGGACTAACAACAGCGTTGTTACCGTTTGCCTTCGCATACCTGGACGACATGGTCGTAATCGGGCGGACGAAGGAAGAGCACCAACAGAAAATGCAGGATGTCTTGAAACGGCTACGAAAAGCTAATCTTCGGATCAACGAAAAGAAATGTCATTTCTTCCAAAGGAAGCTGAAATACTTGGGACATATTGTGAACGAGGAAGGAATTCATACAGATCCGGACAAAATAGCAGCGGTGAGGGAACTGGCAGCGCCACTGAAACACTGAAACACACTGAAACAAGTACATAGTTTCTTGGGGCTAGCAAACTGGTACCGGAGGTTCGTACCACCCTTCACCGAGAGAGCCAAAGTACTACAGGACTTACTCAAGAAGACCTAAAATTCATTTGGGAGGAGGTTTACCAAAGCGCCTTCGACGATCTCAAACTATGTCTAACCGAAGCACCAGTATTAGCCTGCCCAGAATTCAGTAAACAGTTTATTCTGCAAACCGATGCAAGTGAGTGTGGAATGGGGGTAGTGCTAACACAAGAGGATGCAGATGGAGAACATGTGATCGCATACGCAAGCCGCAAGCTAAAAAGCGAAGAGACCAGATACTCGGCAACCATGTCTCGCCATTTACTGGAGTATTCACAAGATACAGATGTATCTAGAACAATACAAATTCATAGTAGTCACAGATCACCAAGCCCTCAGATGGCTCAATTCCATCGAAAGCCCATCCGGCCGAATTGCAAGATGGGCGTTGTGACTACAGCCGTTTATATTCGAAATACGGTATCGGGAAGGAAAGCTGAACGCCGTGGCGGACGGATTATCCCGCTTTCCACGCGAAGAAGTAAGGATGACAAAGGTAGTGGAATGCGCCTGGTATCAAATCAAATGGAAACAATTACAACTAAATCCAACAGAATCACCCGACTATGTCATCAAACACGATCGGTTGTACAGGCACATTCCAAACCCAACAGACGAAGACGCGCAACCATGGAAATTATGCGTGCCGAAACAAGATTGCAGCCGAGTGCTAGAGGAGAACCAGACAAATACGACGGCCGGACACCTAGGCATCAGACGAACAAAATATCGGATACGGCAACGATACTTCTGGCCAGGGCTAAGCAAGGATGTGACCAGATTCATACAATCGTGCATAAATTGTCAAAAGTACAAAATATCACAACAAGCGGCGGCAGGAAAAATGTTAACAATGATAGCAAACGCATCTTGGGAAACAATTTGTGTTGATTTTGTAGGCCCCCTACCACGAACAGCACACGGCAACACGGTTTTGATAGAATTTATCGATAAATTTTCCAAATGGGTCGAGGTCACACCGGCTCGCCAAGCAACAAAAATACTGACGAGGGGAGGATCAATAAAACAGCTGATTTCTGACAACGGCGTGCAGTTTGCCTGCAAAAAGACAAAGCAGGTAGTGAAAATATGGGGAATAACGCAAATATTTACAGAACCATATACGTCTCAAGAGAATCCCACTGAACGTGCAAACAGAACAATAAAAACTATGATCGCACAATTTGCGGAAGGAAGACACAACAAATGGGACGAACAATTACCTGAATTGACATTAGCAATTAATAGCAGCAGATCGGAGTCAACGGGATTCAGCCCAGCAAAACTACTATTTGGCAGAGAACTAAGACTACCGGGAAATCTGTTCGACGAAGTAACAAAAGGATCAGGGTTCAACAATACAACGCAAAACAACACTGATGAACGACAACAAGCAGAAGCAATAGCAAAACAGAACATTGAAGAAGCAGCAGCAAAAAAGACGCGACATTATAACTTGAGAAGAAGAGAATGGAGACCGAGAATAGGGGACACAGTTGGGGTTAGAACAAACCCACTGTCAAAGAAAGTAGACAAAACAACAGCCAAACTAAGTACAGTGGGCCATGCAAGGTCCTCGAACTGATATCCCCAGTAATAATAACAGTCAAAGACAGCGCTACTAACGAAAAGATACGAGCACATGTCTCACAGCTGAAAGCTATAAACATAAAAGATCAACAAGCAGACACAATAACGGTACCATCACTCTATCTTTTCAGAAACATGGACAAGAAGTTCAAGGCGACGGCACAAAAGTTTAAAGAACTAATGCTGGCGGCCAAAGGAAGCCAAAAGAAGACCGTAGTATTGAACGACACACCACCCATCGGGGCCCGGATGAGGGTATCACATACGCGAGTAGCGGCCCCAACAAAGAAACACGACAATGACGAGGAGAAGCCAACGACCTCAAGAGCCGCAGAACTGGCACAGGAGGAATACGACAGGCTAGCACGCAAGAGGATCAGTTGGGCGCAACATAAACACCCAGAGCCAAACAACCCAACAACTCCAGTCACCATCGGACTGACTTGGGCGCAGCAGGTAGAGGAGGAGGACAATGAGGACGATGACATCCTGGAGGTTGAACCAACAATTCACCCATGGAGTGAGGACAGCACAACCTAGGATACGGAAAGGCCACAACAAGCCAGAGGTATCAACCGGGCGGCGTGGGGCCATACAGAAGGGATGGAGCTGGACCAGGCGCACATCGAAACAATAAAAAGAAGCGCACACAATCGACGACCATACACGCAGTTCCGCTTCAGGCTGCTAAGAGGAGAAGAAGCCTGCTGGGTTAAGATAACCCGAAAGGGAGACGTGAGCATCGGCAAATGGTTCAAGCGCACCAAGAAACCCAACCAGCCACTGCCCCTGCCACTGACGCCCAGCGCCAGACCTCTCAGCGCCGGCGCCACATATTATATTGCATATATTACTATTACTATGACTATTACACATTACTATTACTATTATTTACTATTACTATATAAGAGAAAACAAATTTAAGTACGCGTCCGAAAATCAGTGGGACCAACACCCGCCAGTGAACGGTCAAACTGGATAGTGATCGCGCCAGTGTGACCTGAGCACAGCCACCAACAACCACACTATCAGCTGGCACCCGGAAGGCGTTACAGACCAAAGATACGCGCTAGCGCCAAATCCAAGGAAGAACAGCTGGCGTTCAGCAATAAAAGGAGGGCCCTCAGACTAAATCGGGGCAGTCCATCTCGGAACAGCCTGGGTCTCACAACCCAAATATTTTCTAAAGTGGTTCTTGTACCAAAGATTGTTCTCTACTTTTACACTAGTCCACTAATACATTTCCCCTTCCTACTTCCCAAACTCTTCGATTGCACGTGTGTTTCACCTCACAGCCAACTTCTCTACTGTTCGTGTGTTTCACCTCACATCCAAACTTCTCTACTGAGCGTGTGTTTCACCTCACCCCCAAACCTCTACACTGAGCTTGTGTTTCACCTCACTGCTCCACTAACGACCACGACCGACATTGACCAGCACGCAGCCAACAGCCACGTGCGGCCGAGTAGCCAGTTCAGAAGGGATACCCGATACCTCGTCGAATTAATACCAAAACCTGTAATTTTAAGAATAATAAAGATCCGATCTTATTGTACTGCTTAACCTACGCCTTCTTCTTGACCCGAGAGTTCCTACTTATAGTTACCACACCCAGAAACAAAACAAATTTCTGTGAACCCCGACGCGGCGAGCATACCCCGGCCGAAGCAACGTCACAGCGTCCTTGATGGACCTCGCGTTTATTTGGCGGAAATCCACGCACAACCTCCACTTTCTCGTCTTCTTTTTGACCATTACAATGGGTGAACTGTAGGGACTCTTTGGCGGACCAATCCGGCCCGTCTCCAGCAATTCTTCCACTCGCAGGTCGATCTCGGCCTGCATTTTGTGATTCTTCGGGTAGTATCGCTGTTTGACCGGTTGAGTGTCCTTCATCGTGACGGTGTGCACCGCCGCATTGGACACTACCGTCATGTCCCGGAACTCCTGCAGCTCCTTGGCCCGCCATCTGTTTGGGCCTCCCGCTTTGCTCGCCCTCCTCGCTCACTGTTCCACTGGTTCCTTCCGTGGTCTCCACGATCGCCACAGACAACTTCTCATCTAGTCGTTCGCCTTGTCGACCTCTCGCAGGGATTATCAGCCTGTGCCCCGCACATGTCACCTCTGCTCCCACCGCGGCGATGAATTCCCAACCCAGAACAAGTGCGTTGATCACCCCCGGCAATATGAGGAGTGCCATAGAGACTCTCTTATCCCCAAACGCAACCTCCACTTCGAGTTGGGATCTGATTTCCTGGCTGTGACCATCTGCCAGTCGCACCCGCTTATGCATCTCTGTTTCCAGACCGACTCCCCGCAACTTGTCTGCCAGCTCGCGGCTAATGAAGCTACCTGTGGCACCTGTATCCACCGTAGCCTTCCATTCGCTTCCGGCAATCGCCACCACGGCCGACAGCTGCACCTCCTTTTCGGTCCGACCACCGATTAGGTTTGAGGAGCCCCCCGCTGGGCGTCCTCTGTTTTGGGGGGCCTCCACTTGTAACCCCGGCACGGCCCTTCGCGGCTTGGGTCGCGGCGCGTTTCCCGCATGCTCGCAGCACTGCCAGGTGGGCACTCCCACCTTGCCACACCTCCAGCAAAACGTCAGCGGCTTGCCTGTGCACCCTTGGGGCCAATGGCCCAATGGTCGTCGCTCCCATATCTTCGGCATGCCTGCGACGGATTTTGCACATATCCGTTCACCACGTTGTCGTTAGTTTGATGCCCACTCGTGGACACCGTCGGCTTCTTCTCGTGAGCCTTACCGGGTGTCGTCTCGTCTTTGCATCTTCGGCACACCTCTGTCCCCGTCGTGGGGGTGAAAGGATTCGCCGCCTTCACCCGGCCGGCCGGGCTTTCCCGCTGAGCGGAGCAGTGTCGTTCTTAAGCCTTGAATTCGTCCGCCAGCATCATCAGCTGATCGAGACTTTGGCAGTGGTGTGGTCGTATGAACATCCGCAGATCCGGTGTGCTCTTTTCCCTTATGAGTTCCAGTTGCTCGTCATATGTGCACTTCAACGGCCTCATAAGGGTCTGCATTTCAACCATGAAATTCTTGAAAGATTCTCCACCTTTGTTTCCTCATTCGAACCTCCTGGAGCAACTTTTCGAAATATCCCCTTGGCAGGAAATAGGCCTGAAAGCAATGGGCAAACGCTTCCCACGTCTTCCATAGCCTGTTATTGGCGATGAACCACATGAGCGCCCGCCCTTTCAGCAGCTCTGGCATTGCTCTTGGGATCTGATCCAACTCCAGCCCGTACATGTCGGCTGACCACTCCACCTGCTCCAGGTGAGGGGTTTCTCCGACCCGTCGAAACGGAACGCCCACTTGGCCACGCCGGCAAAATTTTCTCGCGGCCGCCTCACGGTCTGCTCCTCGGTCCCTCGCCGATCCCCTTTTTTGCCGGGCTCTTCTCTTCGTTGCAGGCTATTTGCCGACCTTTCTCGACTGGAAGACCGAGTCTTCTTCGCCACCGTCAGGCTCGCTGCCGATTCCTGCCGGGCCTATGCCGGCGTTTTCCCCTGCGATGGCCGTTCTAAATCGGTCGGGGTTTCCAGATGTTCAACCGAGTCCCCCTTTCGTCAGTCGGAGCAGCCGCCGGGACCACGTCCGCCTTCACTTCGCATGCTTCAAGCACATCCGCGAATTCTGGCTCCGCCCCATGCTTCTCGGCCCAATCTTTGAACGCCTTCCGCAGTTCGGACAATGAGCCCTCCAATTGGATCCCGCATGCCAGTGCAACTTGGACCAAGTCCTCCTTCTTCAGCGAATGAAACCATTGCCGGCCTTTCATCTTGCCACCCTTAGGATACCCTGCTCAGTACCGTCCTTCCCGATATATTTTTTCCTTTGCTTTGTCGTGGGGCCCCACGTTGGGCGCCAGTTGAAACGAACCGTTTTCTTCCGTCAAAGTTCAGCTAGTCTGGCTCAGCGGTCGAAAGGCTGCTGCAACAAATTTGTATGTTGCCCCGGCGACAAGCGAGAAATACACTCGGGTTGGGTATTCTAAGAGTACTTCGCTTTATTGGTATCTTATGGCTATCTTACGGCTATATTATGGCTATATCATTCGCTGGGGTTTCTCAGTGGTACCTCTACCGACAACTACTCCGATGGTACTCTGGCTAGGGGTTCTGACTCGGCTATCGCTCTGTCCGCCCGCACAACTCCGCACCAATCGGGTCTCCTCGTGGATCCTTTGGGTAACGGCTGGGGTTCTAACTCGGCTTTCGATCTTTCCACCGCTCACAGCTCCGCACTCAATGGATTGACTCTTTAACTCTCATTTCTGATCGGGGTCTTTCGGACTGATCTCTGTCGAGATCGTTCCGTCGATGTCTTCCGTATCACCTGTTTTCTGCGTTACTCCGTTGCACTTCTACTTGTTTGGACGTTGACGTGCAATGACTGCACCATCAAGTGGCCCATGAGACACCAGCCGAATGCTGTTACGTGCGAATCCCAGGCCGAAACGCAGCCCTCTTCCCACCCAACCGACCGAGGGGCGCTGCCGTATAACGCTCGACTCGTTAACCGAACCGATCGCGATCATGCAGGAAAGATAGATGTTAGACTAGTATTCGAGAAAAATTAGTACTAATCTTACTAAAGGAATTAAGCATGCATTAAAACTATCGTACTCAACTTACAATTTTTAACTACGAGAAATTTATGTGAGTAATAGTGATTTAAGAAGAGGAAGGGCATTAGTTGTAGATATGATATGGTAGAGGGAATTATAATCTGAGCATAAAACTCTAAAAGGTTCATGCAAGGTATTCGATCTAAAAATCGGAAAGAACAACGGTATATAATTTCTAGTAATTCTAATAGGAATCGTGAAGCTTATGCGGCTCAACAAGTCAGGGCTATCTACGTCACCCTTGATCAAGATGTGCACAAAAATCACCACAAGCATCTTTCTACGGTTAACTAAGGATGGAAGGTTTATTCAGAGCAATCTATTGGGGTAAGACGTCAATCTAAAACTTGCATTCCAGTTGAAGCCGCGTAGAGCGAAAATTAAAAAGTTTTTCTGTACTGATTCTATACGGTCCTGGTGTACTTTGAACTGAGGGCACCATACACAAGAACCAGCGAACAAGCGATATATAGAGAGTCTTTGTTACATAGGGGTCTTCAAATTCCTTTGACCACCTCTTTATAAACCCAAGCACGCCCATGGCCTAATTTACCATTGTAGAAATGTGTTCAGAAAACTTTAACTTGGGATCCAAAAGAACACCAAGATCATCAACTAGGGTAATTCTCTCGAGAGAACCCCCGCCTAGTGTGTAAGGAGCCAGAAAGGCGCTGGAGCGATGAAATGTCATTACTTTACATTTCGAAGCATTAAAGCATAACATATTTGCACAACACCATGACTGAAAGCTATTAAGATCGGAATGCAACCTGGAGTGAGATAAGCTATCCTTGAACTGGGAACACAGCTTAACATCATCCGCATACATAAATACTCGAGAGTATGTTAATACCAAAAGCAGGTCATTAATAAAGAGTGTAAATAATAGGGGGCCTAGATGGCTGCCCTGTGGTACGCCCGAAGTAACCATAACTGGTGAAGATAGGGAGTTTTTGAAGAGGACTCTTTGGGATCTGGATCTGGGTAGAAACTCTAAAAGGTCAAGTTTTTGTGCTAGGAGAGAGTGGTTGACAGAGTCGAATACTTTACTGAAATCTGTGTAAATGACATCCGTCTGTAGATTACCTTGGAAGCCTTTAATGATGAAGTGGTTGTTTATCTCCGCCTTATAAATCCTTTCTGGGAAGGAGATATAAGTGATCTGCAAAGATGCTGCAGGTGCGGAGTTAAAATTTTCTCAAATTTTAAGTTTTCAGTACACAGCCAGGAACTCCGTCCAACCCGGTGAAACCACCGGCTTAACTTTCCGGAGATCATGAAGCAGAGAGCTTTCATTTAGCAAGGGACTGAAGATGCCGTTCAACCTCGGTAAACCGTATGGGTACGGCTGACCGGAGTAGCATTCCTGTGAATAGTTGTTTGAAAGAATTGGGCAAAAAGATCGGCCATTGCCTGATCAGTATTTGCCGACGTATTAAGAAATGATAGCGCGGATGGATGTGCGGACGTTTTACGCTTACTGTTTACGAAGCTGTAATACTGCTTAGGGTCCTGAGAAAAACGTGTCCTGCATCTAGATAGGTAGTTCTTATAACACTGGGAATGAAGAACTGAAAAGTTTGACCGAGACATTACATAGCGAAAGAGAGAAGAAGGAGATCCAACTTCTTGAAATTTTATGTAAAGTCTTGATTTTAAGTTGTTAGACGAGATAAATCTTTGGTATTCCAAGAGGGCTTCCCAGATCTAATAGGACATGAGTCAAGTGCATCGTAGAAAATGTTTGTGCATATCGTAACATCAGTGCACAAATACAAAGCGGACCAATCAAAATCCCTAATGAGGTTATTAAGCTTCGAAAAATCGGCTTTACGAAAGCAGCGGACACATCGAGGTAGCCTACCCGACCGATCCAATGCGGTTGGTCCTCAGGTATAGTGAGCGGAGGGACTCGGGTTAACAACGCTATGGTCGGATCCGTTACAAAGCACAGATCAAGGAATCGACCCAGGGAATTTTTCACATGGTTGACTTGAGAAAGGGATATGTCAAGTAAACCGTCTATAAAGTCCGAAGAAGGTGGAATATACGAGCATGTAATAAAGACCGAAAAAACGGGAAGAATCGGTTTTATACACAGGAATTTCAGTTCTTGTTGAATCTGGACTGTAAAATGTTCCGATGTGAAGTTAGAGTCCACTGCAATCAGAACCCCACCTGCACGTCGAGACGAACGGTCATTTCTAAAGGTTGTGTACCGACCTGCCAAAACTTCAGAACTAAGAATTTCCGGTCTTAACCAGGTCTCTGTGAACACAATTACATGGGATGCAAATGCGACGCTATCCCGATACAGAGTGCTGAGCTTACTACGCAAGCCTCATTTTGGTAGGTGATTAAGAGAGAATAAGTTCGTTTTTTAGATGGGTGGACTGGGAAGATGAGGATGGAGCATTGGCCTGATTAGTATTAGGAGTTATTGGGGGCCTACTCTTCTTCTTTGCCTTAAACTCCTTTACCACAATGTTCTCTGGCCAAAATTTGGCAGAGCAAATGGTGTCAAAATCAGTCGGGGAGACGCTTATTTTGAATAAAGCTACATCCCTGGAATAAGAAAAGTTAAACTTCTCCACCTTTTAACTGACGGCTTGTATATTGCTTTGAATAAAAGCAGTAACGTCATCTATAGTGGTGTAAGCGGCAAGCCGTGAGACAAAAATTTGTCGTTTAGGTGTGATCACCACCAATCTTCTGTTTGGCACCACAGACCTTGTACCTGTGATGGCAATACCCGGTGGTCCGGGTCGTATGTTTGTTGGTGGGATCGAAGTGGACGGGATATTAGGATTGTTGGCGGACTCGACGGACACGGACGCTACGGAAATTTCTGGTTGTGCGTTCTCCGAAGTGATAAATTCGGCTGCCGAATTTGCATCACCAGCAGCAGTCGTTCCCCTTGGAATAGCAAACGATATCAGCTGCTGCACAATTGGAGTGGTCGGAGTCGGTTGTTCGGCAACGGACGGCTGAGGGACAGTTGGGGCTTGCAGATCCCGCGGAGTGACCTTTTTTCGCCTAGGAGACTCATTCAGCAGTTGCAAACTGCTAAACAAAGACTCCATGGCTAGGAGCTGATCGTACTGCTTTTTAAAGCCTACGGTCAGCTCCTTAAAGCCATTCCGCGTTTGCCTCATAAACCTGGCCATCTCTATGTGAGCCCCCCGGCATGCCTCACAACAGTAGAACAAGCCATTATGTTTGGAAATTGCATCACCCACGAGGACTGAGTACCCAGCGCACTTTGCGTGCATTACTTTTCCGCAGAGATAGCAGGGGATACTCGGCTGAGCAAGGGTGACCACCTGTTTGCAGGTTTTTTTGGTACAGATAATAGGGTATTCAATTTTAAAACCGATAGAGAAACAAAATTTATTTCAAAACAAATAGAAATCAGATCAGTGTGCCAGGCAAACCCTTAAAGCGGAATTAGTAAAAACTGAGCGGAGAGAGGAGAGCGGTTGCAGCAGCTGCAATGAGAGAGAGAGAGAGCGCTACTGCACGGAAAGTATTGAGAGCGAGAGACGAAGAACAATTATTTATGTTAGGGTTATAGGGAGAGAGTGATAGAACAACAAAAGCAGAAAGCGGCTAGATATAATGTTATGCGTACTTACGAAAAGCATCTACAAAAACACACTGTTAACCGACGCAAAAAAGATTTATTAAATTAGGTTTTACACATTAAATAAACATGCACTAGCGATTAAGGATAGACTTTATGTTAGCAAGTTTATTTGTTAGTTCGATAAAGGTTTATTTGGGACAAACACCGGCTGTTTATACAAAATACATGAAAAATGAGCGGAGCGCAAAGAAAAAACGCGTCTGAACACTACGAGAGAGATTAGACGAGTAGACTTGGTTTGACTTCGCACTTGACTATCCCTTTTCACTGCCGCCGGCCTCCTCTTATAGGCTCGGCGCGGCCGAGCGTCTGCACCGTTGCCCAGCCGCAACGGTTAATTCCGGTAACTTTCCATCGGTCTCTCTGTGTTCCCACGTCCTCCCTAGCGGGATCAGCCCACATGGCCTGCATGGCATGTACGGCCTACATGGGCCCGCCTACATGAACCGGCCCACTACCACCGTTCCCTTCCTCTCGCGGGGGTCAGCATAGTGCTCTCTCGTAACGGGACCGCCTCGCTCCCATATCCGGCGAATTCACCCCATCCCCTACTAGGGCTTTGTGAGGAATATTAATTCCTCACAGTGGTTTCATCTTTAATTTGCTCATCAATTTTTCCAGCCTGATAATCTACTACCTGATATGAGGTTGTTTCTAAATGTTGTTTTAATTGTGTTATTTGCTCTTTCACTTGTGAAACCTGAATTGCTATCAACTGCTTGACCAGATAGGCGGTCAGATCAGTCCTTGATTCTGTAGTCATTTTTAATTTTTGAAAATCCGAAATAAAGTTATCCAGTGTTTTTTAGTTTCAAATGTTGTACTATAAAATATTAATATTTTAACTTATATAACTACTTATATTTATTTATCTTAAATTGAATTTTTTCTGATTCTCACGAATTTTTCCGGAAGGGGTCGTCCTTCTTTTGGTTAACTTGATGGTTCTTTATATCTTCCTTCTAATGACGTTCTATGGGTTAGCCTGTTGGTCTTTTAGGCCTTCCCTCTGATGATGTTTTATTTGATTTATAAAATTTTTCTGCAATTTGGATAGTTGATAGCAGCGAGGGTCCTCCCTACAGCTCTTCCTTTGTTTTCGTATGGTTGATTCAATTCAATTAATTGAATATTGATATTAAATATTGTTGAATTATTTGTTACGCGCCGAGCCTTCCGGTTGATTATCTATTTTCTTCACTTTTCTTTTTTTTCTTGTCTTAACACTCCGTCACAACGCGTTCTATTGAAGGATTTATCGCATTTATTAATTGTCCTTCTTCGGGGTTTCGAGCCCACTCAACACTTTTGTTTTTCGGTGCTTTGAATACGCGTGGCCCCACGTTGGGCGCCAATTAACCATTCGCGGTGGCGATTTGTGTTGTTAAAAAATGAAATTATTTAACTTTATTTCACAGAACTTATTGAGCTTTACAAGACTTAAAGAATTTCAGTTTCGAGGTAAGTTGTTCAACCGGATAGATATCGCGACTCTGGCGACTTTAGTTTTAGGTGAACTTTTCCGTTCTGATCCAAGATCAAGACTGACTCTACTGATTCCATCTCCACATCATGCTCGATAACATTTTCCTATTAACAAACGGACTGACTCGATTTGGTCATCTAGAATTGTGAAATACCAAATTTTACATAATCTCGTTATGTGCCGTGAATAGTTTTTGATAAATCGTCTATAATAATTGCAAAATGCAAACATCGGTCAAGTTTTTAGCCATATGTTTTTTGGAACAACCAATTACTACTAGGTCATCCATATAAAGAAATGCTTGTGTCGGATCAAGTACAGAGAATGCTATAGTCATCCTTCTTCGGAATGAATTAGGCGCTATTTTTAAACCAAATGGTAATCGCGTAAAGCGATAAGAACCATTGCTCGTTGAAAAAGACGTTATATTCCTTGAATTATTTTCGTTCCCAATTTGGTGGAAAGCTGACATTAAGTGAAGGCATGCAAAATATTCTGCTCTACCTAGTTGATCTAAAATGTCATCGACTCTAGGTAATGGGAATTTATCAGATAAATTTTCTTGTTTGTTATTTGTACTGCCCACTGTACATCATTGTCATACCTATATATATATGCTCCCGAACTCTCTCGTCTTTCTTTCTTTCTTTTTATTGATTTGACGATAGTCAATTACAAATCTCCATTTTTGATTATTATTGCCTCTATTTTGGTTATAAATGTTATTATAACGAAAATGTCCTCTACCTCGGTAATTACCTCTTAAGTTATTACCGCGATAGCTGTTACCTCTTTGGGAATACATAACTGTAGTCACGCTACCGGTAACACTGGTACTGGTACGAATGTAGGCGTTGATGGCTGCATTCATTGTTGTGCAGGCACCTGATTCCAGTAAAGTTTTGACACTTTCATGTTCAGCTTTTTGAAACATGATGTCAATGGCCTCACTTGTGCTGAGAAGGTCAGCATTCTCGGCGGTTATTACTTGATCGATATACTCAGCTTCTAGGAGCTGACGCAAATTTTCGACTTCATTAGTAAACTTTGTGGCTGTTTTACCTCTTTGGGTGAATAGAGCCATCTTTGTCTTGACATTGTTAGGTGTCTCACAGACAATTATGGTCTGCAGTTTTGTAATGATTCCTTCTACTGTGGTCTCATTTTGAACCTTAAATAGAGAAGTGCCATTTATTTTTGATTTGATTAGCTCAAGGGCAAGTGATTCATTGTCGCCCTTAGTTATGTTGACTATTTTTAATGCAGTTATGAATTTTTGTAGATGGTTTTTCGTACCATGAAATTCGGGTATTGCTACGGCAGTTTCCCTTATGTATGCCCCCTGGGCAGCAGAAGTGTCCGTCATCTTTGGATGTTTTTGTTCTTTAGACGTTTGGGAGTGCTATTATTCTGAGGGTTCACTGTGGAATCATCCTCTGAGACTATGTGGACTTAGGCTGTGTTTGGAGATTCTGGCCGTGAACTTATTGGTCATGCCCCATGTTCAACAATAGGTAAAAACATTACTACACTAGTTAACACAGTGGGTAGATGTAAATCTAAGTTGAACCTATTTTTAACAATGACCAATTGGTTCCGACGGCGTGTAAAAACGTCTGAAGCTTGGGTCCACTGGAGATCATTTAATTTGGACTTCTTTTTTAGAAATAATTCCTTGAGCTCGTTAAAAATTGTCACTAAATTAATAGTGTGTTTATTTATGGTGCTCGTTTGAGCTGGTCTGTTTTGGGTGAGGCTTTTGCACAATTTAGAAAACTCTGTTCTGAGTTCTGGTACTTTAACACATATATTTCTCCACTCCATGTAAATATTTGCTTTCTCTTCTAAACCCTATCTAGATCGTTTGCCCTGCTCATATATCTTTTTTTATGATTTTAATGTGTATTACATATAACGTTAAAAGAAATTGCAAAATGCCAACAAAAGTCAAAATCAAAAGTAATACCCATAGGCAGGGGGGTGCGAAAGGTGCATTTCCACCAATTTAGGGGCGTCGCACAGCCGAAATAAGGTGGCAAAAATCAAAGAATTTTTGAGCACTTTGGATAAACTGAATTCACGCATATAATAGAACATTTTCCAGAGCTTTACAAACTCTATTTCAATATAATCGGTTTACGATATATAATCACTCAATGTTGAAAACTGTTTCAGTGTGCAAAAATGTTTTCAACCTTTATTCAAATACTGCATCTTTCAGGTGGAATAAAAAGTAATCTATGTAAAGTAAATTTATGTTTTTAATTTTGTTTCATTCGTATTCAATATTATCAATACTCAACATAAGACTGGTCCGTTATTTTCTAAACCATTTAATTTTTTGACTTTATTTTAACATTGACTTGAATTTACTAAAATATATCCTTAAAGTTGTGCCCAAAATTTTTGTTTGTCTGTGTTCTTTGAATACTCCTTTACCTAAAAATGAGAGCCATATGCTAATACATCCATATATGTGGGGTTTTTTGTTTATTAATCAGAGTAATGTTAAGTTTGAGCCCGCTACCAAACTGTGTCCTCTTTATGGCAACCAGGTCGCCAACGTCATACTGCCTAGCTGCCTTACGTCGCAAATTATACGTCTTTTTGTTCTCGGCTTGCAGATTCAGAATTTGAGTTTTCGCTTTTATCCGTAGCTCATTGAGGTCATCTTCAAATGCAACAATGGACTCCTTTTGGATCAAACTCTGAAGCTGCTGGTCATCTTTGGTGCGCATCTTGATACCCATTAGAAGTTCAAAAGGGGTGGTATCGATGCTTCTGGTATACGTCGAGTTTATGGTTCGCTGGACTCGATCTACGTGCTTAAACCATTTTGAAGGGTCGTCTATGCTGAGCTTGGCAAGCACGGAGATGATCACTGCGTTGAGTCTTTCCACCGGCCCTTTTAACCGTGGAAGTCCTGTAGTCGTCTTCACCAGTTTGATGTTTTCGTCGTCGCAGTACTGCAGCAAATCTTGTGCGGTAAACGCCGAACCTCTATCTGAAATGATACAAGCAGGGTTGCCAAACGTCACGCTTTAGCTGCGTAGCTTTAATATGACCTCGTTAGATGTGTTTTGACTTTGTAGGGTATAACCAGCAAAACTTCGTGAAGGCGTCGATAACAGCAAGTATATGTTTATAGTTCTTGCCGGTTGATTCCAGTGGACCCAAAAAGTCAATGTGATACGTCTGTAGCGGCACGGCATCTTTTTGCAGGGGGTGCAGAAGTCCTTCCTGTTTACCTCGCTTGCGATTTACCAATATGCAAGGTATACAGCAGTCGATATACTTTTTGATTTTGTCGTCTAAATTTGGTATGTAATACTCGTTGCAAATTAGCTCCTTCGTCTTCTTCATAGCGAAGTGCCCTCTATCGTGAGCTCTGCCGATAATGGTTTTCGGCATATCTCTTGAAACCACCATCAATTCTGCATCGTTGACTAACTTGTAGAGAATTCCAGACTTTACAAAGCAGTCTTCGCATTGTTGTTTGTCGTCGTTAATAAGTTTCAGAATCGTCTTTAGATGTTCGTCATGTTTTTGCGCCTGTTCTATTCCAGCTAAGATACTTCCGTCGCTTATGTGCATAATGAGATACCGTGAAAGTGCATCCACATGACGCATTCGTGAGCCTGCGCGATGCTCAACTTCATAGTTGTACTCCTGAAGAAAAATTATCCATCTTGCTACCCTTGTACATAGATTCTGCTTTTCTAATGTTTTGTTGAACGCGTAGCAATCTGTTATTATCTTAAATGGGAAACCCAATAGATAAACTCGGAATTTCGTCAATGCTTCGATGACCGCAAGTATTTTCAATTCATAGCTCGTGTATTTGCGTTGTGCCTCTGTTGTTTTCTTGCTCATGTAATATACTGGATGCAATTGGCCGTCGTCTGGTGATTTTTGCATAAGCACGGCGCCAAAACCATCTATTGATGCATCCGTATGGACTTCTGTTTTGTACTTCTGATTGTAAACGGCTAGCACTGGGTTTGATATCAAACATTTCTTCATATGGCGTTTTCTTCGTCCGGGCAAACTTCACATTGTTTTTCGTTAGGTTAGTCAATGGTTCGGCTATAACCGCGTAATTGTAGATAAAATTTCTAAAATATCCTGTAAGACCCAAAAAACTCTCAAGCTACTTCAGTGTCTGTGGCGTCTTGAACTTTGAAACGGCTTCAATCTTCAACGGGGTCGGATACAGCTTTTTGTTCTCTATGATATGGCCGAGAAACTGGATTCGTGTTTGTAAAAACTGACACTTTTTACAATTCAGCTCTTGCTCATACTCTTCGCACGTCTTGAGAACTTCTTTTAGGTTTGCTAAGGCTTCTTGTTCGTCTTTGGCTGGGATGATTACGTCGTCGACATATGGTAGTGCAATGCCTTTTCTAGTCAGAATTATTGCGCCAATGTGCCTCTGGAATACTCCGGGAGAACTGGTACTGGCCGCTATGCGTCACAAATGAGGTGTACTTCTTACTATCATCTACAGGAACATGAAAAAACCCATTCTTCAAGTCAATGGTGCTGAATACTACAGCATCTTGCAAACGATCTAGCTGGTCGTCTATTAACGGCAACGGGAAATGATCTTTTACGAGAACTTTATTGATACGTCTATAGTCAATACATAGTCGTGGTGTGCCGTCGCTCTTCTTCATTAGTACAACTGGGTTTGTGAACTCTGAATCTGACTCCTCTATTACCTTTTTGTCCAGCCACTCGTCAATCTGGTCTTCTATGATGCGCGTTTCAGATAGCGCAAATTGCCGCGGCCGCGAAAAGATTGGTGTTTCGTCTTTTAGAATAATTTTCATTTCAATGTTCGTTGTTTTTGATTTTTTTGGCTTATACGTCGATATTATCTCGTTTACTTCGCGTCGGGTAATCTCGTTTGCCGCGCTAATTATTTTTAGCTCGGAATTGTCCACCGCTACGTCGATTCTCATTATGGACGATTCGTCATACGGTCATACGTCATTCTTCATTATTTTCATCTTCCATTTTATTCACTTTTACTCCATTACGATTAAACGACACTTCTGCGTGCAAACAAAACTGATCTCCGATGATCAGTTTAATATCCATGACCTTTGAAGCAAAAACATAAAAGTTTAACACATATTCTTCATTGTCAATGCGTATGCTATGCTCCACTTTACCTATCGGCTTGATATTGTCAGCTTTACTCTCACTTCCAAAACCGATCAAACACACTCTGAAATCTTTTAATTTTGGCATGCGCAGTTCGTTGTACAAATCTTGGCGTAAAATGTTAAATTTACTACCGATATCAAATAGTGCCATACACTTCGTATCTTTAATCGAAACTTCTTTAGACGTTATTTCCATTTTATTCGAAACTACACGTAAGTTTTGTTTTTCATCGTTTTGCTTTTCATTCTTCTCTTTGCAGTTCTTTGATATGTGCCCAAACTGATTACACTTGAAACACGTTATTCCTTTCTCTTTGCTCACGCAACTGCTAGACAGTCCCTTCTCTCCACAGTTGAAACAAACGAACTCTTTTTTGCTCACTTGGGTACTATTTTGCCCCAACGGCATCTTCTTCTCTCTTCCAGCTTTGTCACTCTTTTTTATTTTATCGCTTATTTTTTCATAATCTTTTAATTTATTCTTAAAGTCACTCATCATCTCGTCAATACCGTCGATTACATATTGCATAAGCGCGTCGTCTTCCACATTGCCTCGCGCTGCAATATCTCTCATGCGATAAAAATATTCCAGAACACTCTCTTTGGACCGTCGTTTACTCTCTCTGAGCTGCATATGTATCTGTTTGCTATTTACTCTCGACTTAAACTCTCTTAAAAGCGCACTCTTCAACGTTGTCCACGAATTCATATGCTTCTCGCTCAAAACAAATAACATGGCAATGCCCTTAAGCAAATCTTTGCAAAAATAAGTTTTTGTAGATCACTCCAATGCATGAACTCAGCCTGTTCTTCAAATTCTGTTACCCATTCCTCGACGGCTATATCATCAGAGCCATCGAACACTCGGATAGAGTCTTCTATATCGCGGAAACTTATAGTAAAACGTGGCGCGACCACCTCATCGTAGTTTTGTTTTTGCTCGTTACTTCTATCTGTATTCCCTTTTCGGCTTGTTGTTGGGATTTCGCTTGTGTGTATGTTATGTACGTCGCTGTAGTTGTCTCGCTCACTCGAGCGCCCTTCGTACACAGCTTCTTCGTCGTTTTCTTCGTCTTCGTTTTCATCTATACCATTCTCGTCGCTTGCGTCTTTTTCCTCGCCTTTATCAGCGTCGTCTTCATCATCATCGTTGTTCCCATCGTCGTTGTAGTTTTGCAGCAGCTTGCCTTCCATCAGATTCCGAAAAATATGAAGTCCCAAATTTTCCGCATTGTGATTTATTTTCAATGTAACACATATTGAAACAAGATCACGGTTCGTTAGCTTTGCTTGTATGTATACGCGCTTTGCTAAGAATCTGGCGTCGTTTTCGTCGTATTCGAATCCACTTAATTCGCGCAACCGGCTTCTAGTATTTCGGTCTCCTTCTTTTTCAAACACGAATTTGTGCAATGCACAAATGCTCGATCTCGTTGCCCCTCGTAGGCTTTTTGGAATTAACTCGTTCAAACACTTCAGTTTTGCTGAGATAAAAAAATAAGTCTATTTCTTTATCCCCGCTGTTTCAATTTGTTAAACTCCGCGTCGTTTTTTGTTCCAAGTTCTGTTGCTTGCACCGCCGTCGTACCGTCACTTCGTTTCCTTCACTCCGATCCCGCACGAGCTCCCAAATGTGGGGTTTTTTGTTTATTAATCAGAGTAAGGTTAAAATAAAGGTTTCGGTACAGTAATATTGATTGTTAAAGATACAAGGAACTAAAATTGGACGTCGTTCGTCGTTTTGTTACTTCACGCAACCCTTTTCGTCGGTGGGTGTCTTCCAACTGCTCGCGCTGCTCTCTCTCTCTCTCTGATCTCCCTCGCTGCTCTCTCTCCATTGTGCGATCTTCGTGCCGACTGGGAATTCGCCTGGGGGCGAATTCGCGCTTGCTCGTTTTGTCCAGGGAACGCAAAACCCAGCCCACATATATTTGTTATATTAGATATGGGAGATACCAGATATTATTTCCAATTTAGATAATTATTTTACAACAAAAATTTTACAAAAATTTATAATTAAAACGTGTTTTTTGTTGTAAATTTTTTAAAAATTATCGAAGAAAAATTAAATATAAAATTATTTTGTGTTGCGAAATTTACTATTAAACGTTTTTAATTTATCAACAAAAAAAAAAAAAATATGTTTATATATATATTTTATACGCAAACAAATTCGGAATAAATTCAGCCTTGACAATATATTGTAAAGCATTTGGACCATGTACTTTACAGCACCGTGAACTTGTGCCAGCTTTTTTAAATGCCGGCTATTTCATGAAGATATCTCATTTCGTTCAGAAACGATAAATGTAGCAACCTGAAATGGCCGAAGACTACACTGTGCGCCGATTTTCATTCGAAACTATTTAACTAACTTAAGCTACAATTAAGAATTAGTAAGGATAATAAATTCTTTGGGTGCTAAGTGTTCGTCGGAAATAGATAAAAAACGACAATTCTAAAGAAGATGATGAAAATACCAATGTAACAGAGGAAGACAAATTTCGAATCTCGTTTTTAAAGTCAATAGATCTAATCCTTCAGCACCTACACTGGCAATAATACAAACACAAACATTTTGTATCGTCGTCGCCGCCTGAAATTATATTTTCAAAGATACAAAAGTAAAGCCCAATACAAATGATCGACACGTTAATTCTTGAAAAATCGGTCCATCAAGGGTATTTTTTAGATTCGTTGGAAACTGTCATCCGTGTAATGATATTAGAAGTAGTAAGTAGGACAAATCAACACGACATTACCGCTGTGGCCAAAAATTACTTTTTCTGATAGATTTGGTAATTTAAAAACTTATAAGCAATTACGGTTTTTTTTCGTAGGCTTAGTTTTTATTTAATTAATTTTTAAAAAATTTGTTCACTTTTTAGCTGCAGCTAACCGTCTGAAAATTATTAAGCTTTCAAATGTTATCTTTTTTTTAATTCCGTGAAATTTTGTTGGTTGACATATAACCGTTATTTTTTTTTACAAAAAAACAATCAAAAATCGGTGATTTTAACAGTTTTAACGGCGAAAACGCCACCAACTTCGTGGGAGCGAGCAAACTGCTGGACGAGCTCCATCAAGCCTTCCGGAGGGACCAGAACCGGCTCAAGGAGTACGCAGCGCGCTAGGGCGTAGAGTGGTGTTCGTGCCACAGAGAGCACCACACTTCGGTGGCTTTTGGGAGGCAGCGGTCAAGTCCGCCAAGCAGAGGTTGGTGCGAGGAGTTGGCAACGCGAAGCTAACCGCAGACGAGCTGAGCACACACCTGGCAGAGGTAGAGGCCCTGCTCAACTCCCGGCCAATCGCATTTCCTGGCATTTCTGTCAGCCTGCAGCAGCGCCATAAGTGGGCAACCGAACAGCCAGACCTGGACATTGGCTGACTGGTGCTCGTCCACGATGACAACACCACGCCACAGAAGTGAATCACAAGTCGAGTGGTGGCAGCAATTGCGGGAAAAAAAGGGAGAGTGCGCGTGGCCGAGATGCGAACGGGCGCATGCGTTATTAAACGCCCCATTCACAAGCAAGTAAAATTTCCAATAGACGGTTGAAGCGCCGGAGGCAGGAATGTTGCAGCACGAGATTACGCTTTTGCATGAATTACGAGATTACATGATATACGATATTACACATATTTTATACATATTACATATATATTCTCTGAGCTTTTGGTTCTAGCGCGCTGCTCTCTCTTACGCTCTCAGCAAATGATCGGCTCTACTTCAGAGTCGGTCAGTTTTAGAGAGCGCTGGCTGCGCCGAGTGTAATAAATACATTGAATTTGAGAACTTGTGCGTTTGCTTTTTGCGTCTCCCACAAATTTTGAGACCATAGCCATCGACCAGAGCCGGCTAGACCAGAGTCTAAAATCCCATTTCATTCTGAATAATTTCTTCCGGATTTTCAGTGTACATGAAGCAACCACAAGGGTACATTGGTCGAGCTAACCCAGCTAAAGCTTTGCGGCTTACGAAAGCCATATATGGATTGAAGCAGTCAGGAAGGGAATGGAATGCGAAACTAAGTGGCGTCCATACGAATATAGGCTTTGTTGCCTGTGACAACGAGCCTTTACTCTACCAGAAGATAGGGAAAGCTAACTTATCATTAATCCTGGTTTATGTTGACGATTTACTTATTGCATGCCAGTCCAAAGAGGACTTGCTCAGTATCGAATCAGCTATTTCCAATTCGTTCGAATTGGACGAAAAAGGCGTTCCAAAGCTGTTTTTAAGCATGGAGGTGTACCGTGAAGGTGAGGTTGGATCTATCACCATAGGCCACGCACAATACATCAAGGAACTATTGCAAGCTCACGGCACGGACAAATGTAGACCAGTGGCTACTCCGTTGGATGCGGGGTTCCAGGTGGATTGTAATAGTGAGCAGTGTCAAAAGTTTGATCCTGTCATGTATCAATCCATGATTGGTGAGCTGATGTGGTTGGTGCTCGCAACCAGACCAGACATTTTGCATTCAGTTGTCGGAAATAACCGGAAGTCGTATACGGGCTATGTTTATTTCTTGGCAGGCGGTTCAATTTCTTAGCGATCCGAAAACAACGCAGAGTGGCGCTTAGCAGTACGGAAGCAGAATACATTGCACTGTCGGCTGCGCTTAAGGAATCCATATTCTTACTTCGCTTGATTATCGTGATCGGTTGTGGTAATGAAACTACCCCAACTACCCTGTATGGCAATAATCTGAGCGCACAAGAGCAGACTAGGAACCCAGTTCATTACTCAAGGACCAAGCATATTGATATAAGATATAACTTTGTAGGTCAGACTGTAGAAGAAGGTCAAGCTATTTAAAGTAGGCTAGCACAACAGATATGATTGCAGATATATTGACCAAGAATCTCCATAAGAGAAAGCATGTCAAATTTACAAAATTGTTAAGCTTGAATTGAATCAAATGAATTTGTAAATATGCTCGCATTAAAGAAGGGTGTTAAAATTTACCATTTATAACAATGCACGCATGTATTGACGAACATATGAACATGTTCTCGCATGAGTGAGATACGAAACGAAACGACGTATTCTCATCTTTTTTTGCCTTACTTCTTTTTTGTTTCTATTTGCCTACAAGCAGAACAATGTTAGTCAAAAATAATCCTTGAATATGAACGGTTGCGTTTTTACTTTTCGGTGCAAATAGTTATTTTTTGCGTCGAATAGCACTGTGTTTTTATTGTTGCTCTTTGTCTGTACGCTCTCACATTGCATTAAGCCTGTTCTCATCTTGTAGTCTTTGCTTTAGTATCACTCTCTCCCTATAAACCAAACTTAAATAACTGTTCTTCCTCTCTCGCTCTCGATACTTTCTGTGCAGTACCGCACTCTCTCTCTCTCATTGAAAGCTGCTGCAGCCGCTCTCCTATCATTTCATACTGATTCCGCTTTAAGCGTTTGTCTGACACACTGGCCTGATATCTATTTTTTGAAATTTTTGTGATCTTATTTATTTATTTTCTTATATAAAATGGAACTATCTGTTGACTGTGCCAAAAAACATTTGAGAAGGAGCCGTGCGATAGTGTAGTGCAAGCAAAATGTGCTGTTTGCTCAGGCCTCGTAGCAGCTGATATCATTTGGTACTCCAAGGGCAACGACAGCTGCTGGTGATGCAAATTCGGAGGCTGAATTAATCACCCGAAGAGCATGCAAACAGAAACGTTTCGAATCCGCAAATTGTCCAGCTATCCCGTCCACTTTGTTCCCATCAATAAATAAACGTCCCGGGACACCGGGTGTTGCCATAACAGTACGGCCTATGGTGCCAGAACCATTTGGGGTGATCCAACCTAAACGACAAATTTTTGTATAACGGATGGCCCTTAACTCCACAACTAAGGATGTGGCTGCTTATATACAAAGCTAAATAAAAGACGTCGATTTAAAGGTGGAGAAGTTTAAATTCTCTTATCCTAGGAAGATGGCTTCCATTAAAAAAAGCGTTTCCCCAACTCATTTTAATACCATTTGCTTTGCCAAATTGTGGCCAAAGCATTTGCTGGTGAAAGAGTTAAAGGCTAAGGAGAAGAATAGGCCCCCCATATCTCTTTCTGCAAATCAGTCTAGTGCTCCATCCTCAAATTTCACGCCGGAACATTTCACAAACCAGATTCAACAAGAACTGGAATTCCTGTGTGTTACACCTTCTTTGGATATCGCAATTTACGAGCAGCCCTTGTCCGCTAATATATAAAAAGAAGTAACAAATTTGGTTAAATATGTAAAGAAGAAACTGCAAAAATGCAATCGAATGATAGATCGCTTTAAAGAAAAGCACGCAAAATGGCTTTCAATAAATATTTGCATAATGGTCAAAGTGGTCCCTATCGTAAGGCAATCACCGAAAAAAATAAGATGATAAGACCTCTCCTTAATAACATGCAAGCCGGAGATCGATTGAAAAGAAAGATTGCTTCGACACCGTCAGAGACTCAATGGCATGAAACAGATCTTTTACCTCATGCTGCACCAGTTTCAGTGAAAAAATAACCCTTTAATCCGCCGAGTAATATAAATAAGATTTCTCCAGATAAAGCATTGGCGTATCTATTGGAAAATTCTTTAACGAAGAGCAGTATGTCAGCACTAGATTACTAGCCAAAAGCAAAAATAATGATATATTCCCCACCCACAAAAAGTTAATTGAGGCCAAATTTCAGTCTCTCAAATGCATATAAATTACGGAAACAGTTCTATTGTAGCGTGCTGAATAAGTAAACTTTAGATAGTGTATTTATGTAGTCGGATGGAAAATCATTTTTTGTCGCAAAAGTTGTTATCAGAACTTTAGTATGTTGAAAGTGCGATCGTCACTAGTTTTTTACCTCGTTAAAATGTGTTTCTGTTTGATATCAAGTTTTTAAAGGAACAATAAATGAAGTCTTCCCCATATAACTCAGCTATTAAAAAAATAGAGCACATTGCTGTGAGCTGAACGCCGCCAGACTTGTGCAAGTACTTTAGCGCCATTTAATTTAATTTAATTGGTTCTTTTATTTTGTTCAGTTTCAATCCAAGGTCTTCATTTTCAATACAAATCTTTTCTTGAAAATTAGAAGTATGTTTTTTTTACGACGCCCACCCATTTTCAATAAAAATAAAATGAAATCGCATAGAACAATACAAGCCGCACTTTAAATTTTCATGAATTTTTGACTTCTCCAGCCAGGGGTTTGCCCAAATGTTACTCGATTTGTATTTTTTTTTAGTTCGGTGTCAAGTTGAAGTGGCTGTTTATATCAAATTTTAGGGAATATAACACTAAAATAACGTTTTGAATCAAACAAAGAACCGGAAAAAAATTTTCATTTTGAAAAGTCCCCCAAAAATCTTTTTTTGGGTAAATCTTTCAGATTTTAAAAAATTAGGTGTCATTTGACGTGAACTTTCAGCAAAAATAGAAGAATGAAAAAAAAATGGAACAGTCTCCCCCACCGGCCCCAACAGCTCCAATTTTCTAATTTGTTACTTTTACACTTTCACCGCTCTTTCTCCTTTCTCCTGGTGCACTTCGTCACTACGTGGACTGCCTTCAACTGTGATATTTTTATACTTTATGCCAAAAAAAAATTGACTTTGGGACCATTGTACACTGATGTCATTGATGGCACAAACATTTTTTACGATATACTTTAATTAGTTTTTGACTCCCGTACCCCGATTTTCTCGCCGATTAGATCTGTTTCCTAATAGATCGTGTTCACATAAGAGTTATCAAATCTAAAAACCTTAAAAACGAGACTTCAAAAAAAATTTCAATAAGTTGGCTCTCCTTCTTCTCTCTCTCGCTATCATTTTTGAATACATCGGCAAATAATGATCAGGCAATTACCGATCTTTTTGCTACATTTTTCAAAACCACCTTTATATGTTGTTCGACCCAGGGCTTTCCGAGATGGACTGTTCCGATTCGCTGATTTAACCATTAAGGGTTGCGCTTTGGTCACACTGACATGATAGGTTGGTAGTGTGGCCATCGCTCAATTGGAGCTGGTTCCAGTTACAAATGAGGATTTTCAAGTTTCTTTCTCTATGATGTTAAATGGTTAAATGTGGTTAAATATATGTAATGAAATTAGGAATAGTAATAGTATAAGAAGTAGTCAATATCAATGCAGCGCCGGCGGACAGTGGGACATCAGATGCAAAGAGGTAGCAAAAGTAATTTCAGATTTCAAAAATCAAAATTTCAAGATAAGTTGACTTTTAGTGTAGGATCTATGAGCATTCAAAATTGAAAATTGTTTCAGTGTACCAAAATTTATTAAACTCTATTGACTTACTGCATCTTTCAGGTGGAATAAAAAGTAAACTATGAAACGTATGATTCCTCGCACGAAAAACGGTCAAAAAAGGCTGTCGCAGGTATTAAATCCCATATCAACAAGATCAATGTCTTTTTTTAGCGGTCTGCTAGCGGAACTTTTTCGGAACTGAGTACTAGGCTTTAAAGTTTTTTCATTGGCTCAACTTTGACTGTTTTTTCAAGCCTAGTACTCAGATCTGAGTAGTAGGCCGAAGTCCTGTACTCCAGCCCTACCTAAAATTACTGCCAGGAATCTGCTATTTATTTCGTTTGTGTGGAACGAAACTGAAGCAGTGTGACCAGTGTGATAGTTCAATTAAAATTGAAAGACGAGAGAAATTGACTCTGACGACGAATTTATTGTGTTGGGGGCGGCATATATTGTTGCAAACAAAAAATATTAGGAAGTGCAGCGCAGACGGAGGCTTCAAAATCTCAAAATGACCATAATGCTTATTTTCCGTAATCCGCCAAAGACATGGGCTTGCCTCAACTACTTTTATAAAAACAATCTTCTCCACACGTTGAAAATTTATCGAGAAGACTGGGAAAGCATCCAAATGTTAAAAATTGGCTTAAAGGGTGCAGTAAAACCGGCAATTCGTTCTGCAAAATATGACAATGCTCAGTCTTGAGCAGGCTGGCATCAATTAAGCAACATGCAGCCACTAAAATTGTAAAAGAGACTTAGAATTACTTCTCAAAAAGTTCAAAACGTCGCAGAAAATGTTCGATGTTCCAGGATTTTCTTGACTCCCCACAGCATCAAATTTTAAGGCATTACGAAATTCGATGGCTCTCTTTTCACCCGCGTGTTCGTCGCATCTTGGAGCAGTGGGACCCTCTTACAAATTTTTTACAAGAAGAGTACGAATCTAATCAAAATCTTACTGCTGAGACTATTTTATTTTACTATAAAAACGTATATATTAAGCTATATTTCTGTATACAAGATCATATCTTTCCTGTAGTACACAAATTCAATATGATATTCTAATCTAGTGGAGCAGTAATTCATATATTTTATAAAACCATGGTTGAAACCTACAAAAATTTATTATCATGTTGTATGAAAAAATGTTATTTAAAATCTACTGAAGCTGAAATTTTGGATCCCACTAGTACAGTAAACTTCTCAAATATAAATAAAATTAATTTAGGGTTTCGGTTCAACAAGGAATTGCCCAAACTAGCCAAATGTGAAGCAAATGAGATTAATTCTGTGTTAATTCGTACTCAAAGCTTTTTAATCGAGTTATGCGTTCAATTAAGATATCGTCTTCCTTTCAATGAACCTGCTCTAAAGCTGATGTCATTGATAAGCCCTGAGTTGGCAGCAGAGGGAGAATTTTATTCATTGTACAAACTTTACGAACGTTTCCCTGATCCGGCAATGGATCCGAAGCAAATTGAAAGCGAGCTGCGGCATATATAGTTGCAAACAAAAAATAGGAGGAAAGAACAGCGCATACGGAGGCACCAAAATGTCAAAATGATCAAAATGCTTATTTTCCGTAATCCTTGCCTCAACAGAATTTATTTAAACAATCTTCTCTTCACGTTGAAAATTTGCATCCCACTTTTGGTTTTCGAACAGTTTTTGACTCCGTCTTTCACAAAATAGGCGCATATATTTTACTGGCGGGAATACCAGCTGATCTCTGAGTCCATAATCGTGTCGATAGGCTAACTATCGATAAGAATCTGTGGATTTCGTTCCACTTGCAGGATACTGAGGCCAGTAAAACGCAACTGAAAAATTCCTGGCCCGTTTTTTTTTTATATGGAGTTTGGCAGTAATCTTTCGTTACCGCGGTGCTGGATACTAGCACTAACCATAAAATATATAGATATGCCATTTCATACAAACGGCTGTCGCAAGCGAAGTCTGACAAATGCAGTGCCAACCGTTCGGCTCGATACTGCAACTGTTCGGCTCATGACGCGGCGCTAGCAGAAGCCGACAGCAACGAAGTAATTCCATTGGTGTATGTGTTAAATACACAAAAAGTTTTTGATTGTATGCATTGTCAGTTCTTGGGCTCTTGGGTTTGTGGTTTCTGTTTTATTTTGTTTTGCTTCAGCGTATTTGGATGTATGGGAGCACATATATGCTCACGTACATTGTTTAAGTAATGCTGCCTGGTAGAACGAAATTTGTCATTTCGTTTCTTGGATTTCTGGGCTCTTTTCACCCTTAACTTTAGCATTTTTAGAGTCGACACGTTTTGAAGACACTTGCCTTATAATATCAGAATAACTCTTGTTTTGTATATGCTCTAGATGATAATTTTTGTTTAATATAAAAAATATGAATATAATGAGCGGATATAAGGCTAGAGATAGCCTTATGCAAAAAGCATGCAGTGAGAGCGAGACAGATATATGCGTCCAGTTGTTTTTCCAGTTGAGCTGGGAGCAGCGCTGCGGCAGAGATTATCGATTGCTATAGTTTCTAGATACGATTTTGCTGGCTTGGTGGCAATGTGTGTTGTATAATATCATAAATGCAGTGTTTATAATTCGTGAAAAGAGGAAGAAGAAGATGAAAAAAATGTAAACAACTAACATATTAGCAAGCATATTGGATTTAAACAGACGAAAAATGCTTTGTGCAGCTTTTTTAATAGTTCAAAATAATAATATGATTGCGTGTCACATGCTGCAACAGCAGAACAAAAAAAAGAGAAATATTTGGTCGGCGAAAGGGCTATTGAAACGCGAGATAGAAGGTAAGTACATAAGGTAAGTACAGGTAAGCCTGCTTTAGGTGTTTGATTTTATATCGGGTATCCGAAGAATCCCAAACGTGAGGGGAGATCTTATCAAGATTTATAAGGAACACTGTAGCTTCCTCCGTTCACAACATTTTTAGTAAACATTTTTTTACAGTATACAAATGCTTCCCGCCGCAAAGCAAAACATATGTTCAACTACTGCGCGACGTTTACCAGCATTAATTTATCGATGTCTATCATGCTATCTCTCTCTTCGCAGCAAATTTAGCAAAGTCTAATGTCATATGGGCATAATAATTTTTTGATTAACAAGAGACTATTGAAAAAACGGCTGTTTAAATTTATGAGTTACATTTTTAGGTTTGTAAAATGATTAAAATAAAGAAAAAATAGGTTGGAAAACATGAATTATGTTTTTTATTTATTTAAGCCTAGTACTCAGACAAGCAAAATTTTCTTGCGCAGGAATCAGTTATGATATTCGTAAGGAAACGATAAAAATGCATGTCTGTAATGCAAATGAGTATTCAGACAAGCAAAATAAATGACCGATTAATACTGGAAAGGCAACGATATATACTAGAAAAGAAAAGGTGGTATTTGCTGGGCTCGACTGAAAGATAGAATTATTCTATATTCTGTCGTCATCGACACCAGAAAGTTGCACCGGCTAGAAAATTGCAATAATGAAAACCAATTGAATCTCATTGAAGCCGATTAAATGGATATTGTTTCTTATCAATTTTATAAACGATACACATTTTATTTATTTATAATTTAATAGATATTGATTTATCCAACATGGCGGATTCTTTTATGTTCTTTGTCGTTCACCAGCGCCACAGAGCGCATAAATACTACAGACCGGCATGCTTTCTGACAAAATTTGAATTACCAACTGATTTTATTTGTAAACAAACACAAAACAGTGTAACCGTTTAGCATGCACAACTGGTCACACTGGTCACACAGCAAAATATATACAACTTTCTTGCTCAAGAAAGTTTTGCCCGTCTGAGTACTAGGCTTTAAGCCTAGTACTCAGACGAGCAAAAAATGTTATCGGAATAAATCAGGGTTGATATTCGTATGAAACCGATACAAATATTTTGCCGGCAAAATTATTCCTCTAGGTTCATTATTTTGGCGGTACTCAGCACGAGCAAAATTGTTGAAATTTGAATTGTAACCATAACATGATCTGTGTGGCAACGCTAATTAACATAATGTACATGAACACCGAGAGCCTATGTTATCTCTCGCATCTCCTTTGAATTCTTATTCGTATATATGCATGTACATATCTCATCTTTTTAGTTCTGAATAAACCACTGATGTATACAGACGTCGTTCGCTCTTTAATACGCGAGAAGCGCATATTACAATAGGTTATGGGCCCAGATCACCGAAAGATCGGGCGTGTATTAAAGACATTTTAGGCGTGTATAAAAAAACCGTGGTTGAACTGCAAGTTAACATTTTGTTTGATGCAATTGCAAATAAATCGTGCACCAGTTAGAAAGTGACGTGTGGCAATTAAAACAAAATGAGTGTGTCTCTGCAAATTGAAAAATTGGGTGAAGACAACTACGATGTGTGGTCAATGTCCATGCGTAGTGTGTTGATCACAACGGATTTGTGGACACATGTTAGTGGTAAAATCGAAAGGCCACAGGAGGAAGAACAGTTGGCACAGTGGGACAAGTTTGACCAAAAGGCACTGGCATGCATTATATTAAATGTAAAACCAACGCAGTTGATGCACATTAAGTCATGCACAACGTCGAAGCAAGCGTGGCAAAAATTACGCGATGTTCATGTGTCAGTGGGACCAGTGCAAAAGGTACAGTTATACCAAAAACTTTTGCGGCAAAATATGCAAAACGGTGATAACGTGGTACAATATGTAAACTCTTTCGTGGAAATTACTGAAAAGTTAGCCGAGCTTAATATCGAAATTCAAGACGAGCTAAAAGTAATAATGTTGTTGTCAAGCTTGCCCAGCGGTTGGGAAAATTTCGTCGTGGCGATAGAAACACGCGACACTCTGCCCTCGTTTGAAACGGTAAAAGTAAAAATACTTGAAGAAGGAGCACGTAAAAATGAAAGAGACGATCGTGAACTTGCTGTACAGGCTGTGTACGCACACACACAGACTCAAAAAAACAACGGTTCGCGTTCGGAGAATTACGGCGCCAGTCGAAAAGACAGCAAACGAGACGGCAAGAAATCCAACGAGCATCGCGAGTTTCGAGGAAAATGCTACAAATGTAAACAAAGCGGGCACCGCGCATCTGAGCGCAAAAGCAATAAAGAGAATTCGAAACAGTGCGCAAGGGAGGAAAGATCTAACTGTTTAATGCACAGCTGCGTCTCTACACAGCGAAAAAATTTTTGGTGTATCGACAGTGGAGCAACATCGCATATGTGTTGCAATAAAGATTTGTTTGAAACCTTTAAAAAGACAAGCACAACAATTTTGTTGGCTGCAGAAAAGTATATTGAGTCCCCAGGCTTTGGAACTGTGAAAATTAAATCTAATGAAGCAAATATAGAATTGCGAAACGTGTTGTATGTGCCGGATCTAAAAATGAATTTTTTGTCGGTGAGCAAAGCAGCCGAGTTCGGGAATATCACAACATTCGGAAATGCAGAAGCTTTAGTGCGAAATAAACACGGACATATAATGTTGCGTGCGGTACACAAAAACAATTTATACGTGTATGGAGTGGAAAAAACACATGATGCAGTGCATTTAATATCCGATATATCTCTTGCAAAGAAATGGCATAGCCGGTACGGGCATTTAAATTTTCAAAATTTAAAGAATCTTTGCGAAAAAGAACGTGTGATCGGAATGAAAATTAAAAACGTATCCGTAGACACAAATTGCGATACATGCAATAAGGCTAAAATATGTGCATTGCCGTTCCCACAAAAGGCAGAACGTGTTACGAAAAGTGTTCTCGAATTGATCCATACCGATGTATGCGGACCTATGAATGTTAAATCTCTGGCTGGAAACCGTTATTTTGTTACATTTATAGACGATTACTCGCGAAAAATTCACGTATATTTTATGCGCGCCAAAAATGAAGTTTTTGAGAAATTTAAAATGTATAAAAGTTATGTCGAGTGCCAAACCGAAAAAACAATTAAAGCTTTGCGTAGCGATAATGGTACTGAGTACATAAACAATGAATTTACAAATTTTTTAAGCACGTGTGGAATAAAAAGAGAATTAACGGTACCTTACACACCTCAGCAAAACGGCGTTGCTGAGCGCGCAAATCGTACAATCGTTGAAATGGCCAGGAGCATGTTAATTCACGCAAATTTAAATGAATTTTTGTGGGCCGAAGCAGTACACACTGCAGTCTATTTGCGAAATAGATGTCCGACTAGAGCGTTAAATGGATGCACCCCCTTCGAGGCTTGGAATCAGCGCAAACCATCGGTAAACCATCTGAAAATATTTGGTTCACGCGCATTTGCACTGGACAAAACAAAAAAAGGCAAATTTGTTGCCAAAGGAAAAGAGTACATTTTTGTTGGCTACTCTTTTGCAGCAAAAGCATATCGATTATATGACCCAGAAAAGCGAATAGTAGTGGAACGCCGAGACGTCAAGATTGTGGAGGGTGAGTTCGTCAATGAAGTAAATGATATTCACGAAAATGGAGATCAGACTGAGGATCTTGCTGAAATTATCATACGCTTTGAGTCAAACGAAGAACCTGTGCAGGTACAAACTGTTGATGAGCCCGAAGACGAAACGGAAGGCAACGTTGACAACAGCGATGATGAGGAGGAGGAGTACTTCGTAAGTGCAAGCGATCCAGAACAGAGCCGAAGCTCAGATGAAGACATCCCACAAATACGTGGCCCAGGAAGGCCAAAAATCATTCGTACTGGTCAACCTGGCAGACCAAAGAAACAGTACAATGTTCTCAACAATCTAAGCTGCTCCGATGACATTGAAACTCCACGGACCGTTGCAGATGCGTTGCTTGGCCACGATGCAGAAGAATGGAAAAAATCGATGAAAAAGGAATTTGATGCACTCGTGTCAAATAATACATGGACTCCTGTTAATCTTCCGCCGGGACAAAAGGCCATAGGCTCAAAATGGGTCTTCAGAATCAAACGCAACAAAAACGGTGACATTGAAAGGTTTAAGTCGAGACTTGTGGCACAAGGATGTAGCCAGCAGTTTGGCGTAAACTACTGGGAGACATATTCTCCAGTGATACGCTATGAGACAATCCGAATGTTATTTGCGATCGCTGCAGAAAAGCAGTTACACATGCATCAGGTGGATATCTCTAACGCGTATCTCAACGGTAAACTCCAAGAAGTCGTCTATATGAAGCAACCCTCAGGCTTTATAGATGAGCAGAACCCGGAAAAGGTACTCAAACTTCAAAAGGCTATCTACGGGCTGAAGCAGTCCGGACGTGTCTGGAATGACACATTGAACGAGGTGCTGGTGAACATGGGCTTTAAAAGAAGTCAACACGAGCAATGTCTATACGTCAAACAGAATCAACAAGGCTTCAGTTATATAGCAGTTTACGTCGACGACCTGATAATCATCTGTCCTAAAGAGAAGGACGTCAGCGCGATCAAGCAAAAGATCGCATCCGTATTTGAGATGAAAGATGGAGGCCAGCTCAACTTTTTCCTAGGCATGGAAATTCATCGAGAAGGCAAACAAGGCGCCATCAAGTTATGCCAGACAAAGTATATTGAAAGCGTTTTGAATACTTTCGGTATGCTGGATTGCCGTCCAGTCGCAACACCACTTGACCCAGGTTTTCACGTTGGTTGTAAAAATGAAGAATGTGCAAAGGTAAATATGACATATTATCAATCACTAATTGGTTCGCTCATGTACTTAGCAGTTTTGAGCCGACCCGACATTCTTCATGCTGTAAGCAAACTATCACAGCGAAACCAAGACGCTCATGTGGAGCACGAAACTGCAGCTAAGCATGTGTTGCGCTATTTGCGCGGCACTATGAATATGAGCATCATCTACCAAAAGTCTGGAGCGCCAGTAAAAGGATTCGCCGATGCTGATTGGGCCAACGACAAGCTGGACCGAAAATCATATTCTGGATACGTTTTCTTCCTAGCTGGTAGTGCGTTTTCATGGACATCAGCAAAGCAGAGTGTCGTCGCCATGAGCAGCACCGAAGCAGAGTATGTGGCGCTATCAACAGCTGCTAGAGAAGCAGTATATCTACAAGGGCTGTTGCAAGAGATTGGATACTCAAATCAAGAGCCGATGACCATCTATGGTGACAACCTCAGTGCGCATCATATTGCGAAAAATCCTATTCACCATAAACGCACAAAGCATATAGATTTAAAATATCATTTTGTTAGAGACAAAGTAGAAAGTAAAGAGATAAAACTTGAATACGTATCCACACAGAAAAACGTTGCCGATGTATTAACCAAAAGTTTATGTAAGCAAAAGCATTACGGATTTGTAAAATCGCTTGGATTAATTGATTAATACATTGTAATCATATAATATTATGTTTAAGCAAAAGTGTTGAAATTTGAATTGTAACCATAACATGATCTGTGTGGCAACGCTAATTAACATAATTTACATGAACAGCGAGAGCCTATGTTATCTCTCGCATCTCCTTTGAATTCTTATTCGTATATATGCATGTACATATCTCATCTTTTTAGTTCTGAATAAACCACTGATGTATACAGACGTCGTTCGCTCTTTAATACGCGAGAAGCGCATATTACAATAAAAATAATTGCCGATATATGCTGGAAAAGTATTAATGGTATTTGCCAGGCACGACAAATTTATTTGGCCGGTGAAATAAATGAAGTGGTGTGCGT
The DNA here is from genome assembly GCA_963969585.1 of Drosophila helvetica. Classification (NCBI taxonomy): domain Eukaryota; kingdom Metazoa; phylum Arthropoda; class Insecta; order Diptera; family Drosophilidae; genus Drosophila; species Drosophila helvetica. The sequence continues at coordinate 23,127,040 of OZ018402.1, read as the reverse complement.
GCATATGTGTGTGAATACAATCGAAATAATCGAAATAAAAGTAACGTTGCCATGGATTGCAAAAGGCAGAACATGAAAAGATCAGCAGAGTTTAACGACGAGGAGAAAATATTTCTAATAAAGCAAATAGAGCAGAGGCAGGTGATCTGGAATTTGGCAGACAAGAACCAGAAACTGCTCTACCAATCCAAAAAGTTCACAAAAGTCTTTCTCCGACATGTGAAAGTTCTCAAAGAACACTGTTGGGCTCTCTGTCATATTTTCAAACTACGAAATGTACATTGATGTGTTAGATGTGTTTGCATATGTTATTAATAGTACTCACATCGGTACAAAATCTACCCTTCTTGCTTCTTTCCCGCAGATATGGATTTACCCAATACTGTCTGCGTCTTCTGCGACTGTTGTCCTCCTCCTCCTCCACATAAAGAACTGCCAATGCCACATATAAATCCATTGTATTCAATTTAAATAATAAATTTGAATTTGTAAACATAACACAACTGACTTTGCAGTGTAATCGTAGGGCATGCACACCTGGTCACACTCGGCCGCTAGTATTTTTATTTTGCAAATTTTGCCGGCAAAATTTTTGCTCGTCTCGAGTAGATAGTTAGAGCTTATGACGACGCTGTAGGTGCTTTTCCGTTGTTCAGTATTCTCATCTTTTTTTGCCTTACTTCTTTTTTGTTTCTATTTGCCTACAAGCAGAACAATGTTAGTCAAAAATAATCCTTGAATATGAACGGTTGCGTTTTTACTTTTCGGTGCAAATAGTTATTTTTTGCGTCGATTAGCACTGTGTTTTTATTGTTGCTCTTTGTCTGTACGCTCTCACATTGCATTAAGCCTGTTCTCATCTTGTAGTCTTTGCTTTAGTATCACTCTCTCCCTATAAACCAAACTTAAATAACTGTTCTTCCTCTCTCGCTCTCGATACTTTCTGTGCAGTACCGCACTCTCTCTCTCTCATTGAAAGCTGCTGCAGCCGCTCTCCTATCATTTCATACTGATTCCGCTTTAAGCGTTTGTCTGACACACTGGCCTGATATCTATTTTTTGAAATTTTTGTGATCTTATTTATTTATTTTCTTATATAAAATGGAACTATCTGTTGACTGTGCCAAAAAACATTTGAGAAGGAGCCGTGCGATAGTGTAGTGCAAGCAAAATGTGCTGTTTGCTCAGGCCTCGTAGCAGCTGATATCATTTGGTACTCCAAGGGCAACGACAGCTGCTGGTGATGCAAATTCGGAGGCTGAATTAATCACCCGAAGAGCATGCAAACAGAAACGTTTCGAATCCGCAAATTGTCCAGCTATCCCGTCCACTTTGTTCCCATCAATAAATAAACGTCCCGGGACACCGGGTGTTGCCATAACAGTACGCAGGCCTATGGTGCCAGAACCATTTGGGGTGATCCAACCTAAACGACAAATTTTTGTCTTACGGATGGCCCTTAACTCCACAACTAAGGATGTGGCTGCTTATATACAAAGCTAAATAAAAGACGTCGATTTAAAGGTGGAGAAGTTTAAATTCTCTTATCCTAGGAAGATGGCTTCCATTAAAAAAAGCGTTTCCCCAACTCATTTTAATACCATTTGCTTTGCCAAATTGTGGCCAAAGCATTTGCTGGTGAAAGAGTTAAAGGCTAAGGAGAAGAATAGGCCCCCCATATCTCTTTCTGCAAATCAGTCCAGTGCTCCATCCTCAAATTTCACGCCGGAACATTTCACAAACCAGATTCAACAAGAACTGGAATTCCTGTGTGTTACACCTTCTTTGGATATCGCAATTTACGAGCAGCACTTGTCCGCTAATATATAAAAAGAAGTAACAAATTTGGTTAAATATGTAAAGAAGAAACTGCAAAAACGCAATCGAATGATAGATCGCTTTAAAGAAAAGCACGCAAAATGGCTTTCAATAAATATTTGCATAATGGTCAAAGTGGTCCCTATCGTAAGGCAATCACCGAAAAAAATAAGATGATAAGACCTCTCCTTAATAACATGCAAGCCGGAGATCGATTGAAAAGAAAGATTGCTTCGACACCGTCAGAGACTCAATGGCATGAAACAGATCTTTTACTTCATGCTGCACCAGTTTCAGTGAAAAAATAACCCTTTAATCCGCCGAGTAATATAAATAAGATTTCTCCAGATAAAGCATTGGCGTATCTATTGGAAAATTCTTTAACGAAGAGCAGTATGTCAGCACTAGATTACTAGCCAAAAGCAAAAATAATGATATATTCCCCACCTACAAAAAGTTAATTGAGGCCAAATTTCAGTCTCTCAAATGCATATAAATTACGGAAACAGTTCTATTGTAGCGTGCTGAATAAGTAAACTTTAGATAGTGTATTTATGTAGTCGGATGGAAAATCATTTTTTGTCGCAAAAGTTGTTATCAGAACTTTAGTATGTTGAAAGTGCGATCGTCACTAGTTTTTTACCTCGTTAAAAGGTGTTTCTGTTTGATATCAAGTTTTTAAAGGAACAATAAATGAAGTCTTCCCCATATAACTCAGCTATTAAAAAAATAGAGCACATTGCTGTGAGCTGAACGCCGCCAGACTTGTGCAAGTACTTTAGCGCCATTTAATTTAATTTAATTGGTTCTTTTATTTTGTTCAGTTTCAATCCAAGGTCTTCATTTTCAATACAAATCTTTTCTTGAAAATTAGAAGTATGTTTTTTTTACGACGCCCACCCGTTTTCAATAAAAATAAAATGAAATCGCATAGAACAATACAAGCCGCACTTTAAGTTTTCATGAATTTTTGACTTCTCCAGCCAGGGGTTTGCCCAAATGTTACTCGATTTGTATTTTTTTTTAGTTCGGTGTCAAGTTGAAAGTGGCTGTTTATATCAAATTTTAGGGAATATAACACTAAAATAACGTTTTGAATCAAACAAAGAACCGGAAATTTTCATTTTGAAAAGTCCCCCAAAAATCTTTTTTTTGGGTAAATCTTTCAGATTTTAAAAAATTAGGTGTCATTTGAATAGGTGTCAGCAAAAATAGAAGAATGAAAAAAAAATGGAACAGTCTCCCCCACCGGCCCCAACAGCTCAAATTTTCTAATTTGTTACTTTTACACTTTCACCGCTCTTTCTCCTTTCTCCTGGTGCACTTCGTCACTACGTGGACTGCCTTCAACTGTGATATTTTTATACTTTATGCCAAAAAAAAATTGACTTTGGGACCATTGTACACTGATGTCATTGATGGCACAAACATTTTTTACGATATACTTTAATTAGTTTTTGACTCCCGTACCCCGATTTTCTCGCCGATTAGATCTGTTTCCTAATAGATCGTGTTCACATAAGAGTTATCAAATCTAAAAACCTTAAAAACGAGACTTCAAAAAAAATTTCAATAAGTTGGCTCTCCTTCTTCTCTCTCTCGCTATCATTTTTGAATACATCGGCAAATAATGATCAGGCAATTACCGATCTTTTTGCTACATTTTTCAAAACCACCTTTATATGTTGTTCGACCCAGGGCTTTCCGAGATGGACTGTTCCGATTCGCTGATTTAACCATTAAGGGTTGCGCTTTGGTCACACTGACATGATAGGTTGGTAGTGTGGCCATCGCTCAATTGGAGCTGGTTCCAGTTACAAATGAGGATTTTCAAGTTTCTTTCTCTATGATGTTAAATGGTTAAATGTGGTTAAATATATGTAATGAAATTAGGAATAGTAATAGTATAAGAAGTAGTCAATATCAATGCAGCGCCGGCGGACAGTGGGACATCAGATGCAAAGAGGTAGCAAAAGTAATTTCAGATTTCAAAAATCAAAATTTCAAGATAAGTTGACTTTTAGTGTAGGATCTATGAGCATTCAAAATTGAAAATTGTTTCAGTGTACCAAAATTTATTAAACTCTATTGACTTACTGCATCTTTCAGGTGGAATAAAAAGTAAACTGTTAAACGTATGATTCCTCGCACGAAAAACGGTCAAAAAAGGCTGTCGCAGGTATTAAATCCCATATCAACAAGATCAATGTCTTTTTTTAGCGGTCTGCTAGCGGAACTTTTTCGGAACTGAGTACTAGGCTTTAAAGTTTTTTCATTGGCTCAACTTTGACTGTTTTTTCAAGCCTAGTACTCAGATCTGAGTAGTAGGCCGAAGTCCTGTACTCCAGCCCTACCTAAAATTACTGCCAGGAATCTGCTATTTATTTCGTTTGTGTGGAACGAAACTGAAGCAGTGTGACCAGTGTGATAGTTCAATTAAAATTGAAAGACGAGAGAAATTGACTCTGACGACGAATTTATTGTGTTGGGGGCGGCATATATTGTTGCAAACAAAAAATATTAGGAAGTGCAGCGCAGACGGAGGCTTCAAAATCTCAAAATGACCATAATGCTTATTTTCCGTAATCCGCCAAAGACATGGGCTTGCCTCAACTACTTTTATAAAAACAATCTTCTCCACACGTTGAAAATTTATCGAGAAGACTGGGAAAGCATCCAAATGTTAAAAATTGGCTTAAAGGGTGCAGTAAAACCGGCAATTCGTTCTGCAAAATATGACAATGCTCAGTCTTGAGCAGGCTGGCATCAATTAAGCAACATGCAGCCACTAAAATTGTAAAAGAGACTTAGAATTACTTCTCAAAAAGTTCAAAACGTCGCAGAAAATGTTCGATGTTCCAGGATTTTCTTGACTCCCCACAGCATCAAATTTTAAGGCATTACGAAATTCGATGGCTCTCTTTTCACCCGCGTGTTCGTCGCATCTTGGAGCAGTGGGACCCTCTTACAAATTTTGTACAAGAAGAGTACGAATCTAATCAAAATCTTACTGCTGAGACTATTTTATTTTACTATAAAAACGTATATATTAAGCTATATTTCTGTATACAAGATCATATCTTTCCTGTAGTACACAAATTCAATATGATATTCTAATCTAGTGGAGCAGTAATTCATATATTTTATAAAACCATGGTTGAAACCTACAAAAATTTATTATCATGTTGTATGAAAAAATGTTATTTAAAATCTACTGAAGCTGAAATTTTGGATCCCACTAGTACAGTAAACTTCTCAAATATAAATAAAATTAATTTAGGGTTTCGGTTCAACAAGGAATTGCCCAAACTAGCCAAATGTGAAGCAAATGAGATTAATTCTGTGTTAATTCGTACTCAAAGCTTTTTAATCGAGTTATGCGTTCAATTAAGATATCGTCTTCCTTTCAATGAACCTGCTCTAAAGCTGATGTCATTGATAAGCCCTGAGTTGGCAGCAGAGGGAGAATTTTATTCATTGTACAAACTTTACGAACGTTTCCCTGATCCGGCAATGGATCCGAAGCAAATTGAAAGCGAGCTGCGGCATATATAGTTGCAAACAAAAAATAGGAGGAAAGAACAGCGCATACGGAGGCACCAAAATGTCAAAATGATCAAAATGCTTATTTTCCGTAATCCTTGCCTCAACAGAATTTATTTAAACAATCTTCTCTTCACGTTGAAAATTTGCATCCCACTTTTGGTTTTCGAACAGTTTTTGACTCCGTCTTTCACAAAATAGGCGCATATATTTTACTGGCGGGAATACCAGCTGATCTCTGAGTCCATAATCGTGTCGATAGGCTAACTATCGATAAGAATCTGTGGACTTCGTTCCACTTGCAGGATACTGAGGCCAGTAAAACGCAACTGAAAAATTCCTGGCCCGTTTTTTTTTTATATGGAGTTTGGCAGTAATCTTTCGTTACCGCAGTGCTGGATACTAGCACTAACCATAAAATATATAGATATGCCATTTCATACAAACGGCTGTCGCAAGCGAAGTCTGACAAATGCAGTGCCAACCGTTCGGCTCGATACTGCAACTGTTCGGCTCATGACGCGGCGCTAGCAGAAGCCGACAGCAACGAAGTAATTCCATTGGTGTATGTGTTAAATACACAAAAAGTTTTTGATTGTATGCATTGTCAGTTCTTGGGCTCTTGGGTTTGTGGTTTCTGTTTTATTTTGTTTTGCTTCAGCGTATTTGGATGTATGGGAGCACATATATGCTCACGTACATTGTTTAAGTAATGCTGCCTGGTAGAACGAAATTTGTCATTTCGTTTCTTGGATTTCTGGGCTCTTTTCACCCTTAACTTTAGCATTTTTAGAGTCGACACGTTTTGAAGACACTTGCCTTATAATATCAGAATAACTCTTGTTTTGTATATGCTCTAGATGATAATTTTTGTTTAATATAAAAAATATGAATATAATGAGCGGATATAAGGCTAGAGATAGCCTTATGCAAAAAGCATGCAGTGAGAGCGAGACAGATATATGCGTCCAGTTGTTTTTCCAGTTGAGCTGGGAGCAGCGCTGCGGCAGAGATTATCGATTGCTATAGTTTCTAGATACGATTTTGCTGGCTTGGTGGCAATGTGTGTTGTATAATATCATAAATGCAGTGTTTATAATTCGTGAAAAGAGGAAGAAGAAGATGAAAAAAATGTAAACAACTAACATATTAGCAAGCATATTGGATTTAAACAGACGAAAAATGCTTTGTGCAGCTTTTTTAATAGTTCAAAATAATAATATGATTGCGTGTCACATGCTGCAACAGCAGAACAAAAAAAAGAGAAATATTTGGTCGGCGAAAGGGCTATTGAAACGCGAGATAGAAGGTAAGTACATAAGGTAAGTACAGGTAAGCCTGCTTTAGGTGTTTGATTTTATATCGGGTATCCGAAGAATCCCAAACGTGAGGGGAGATCTTATCAAGATTTATAAGGAACACTGTAGCTTCCTCCGTTCACAACATTTTTAGTAAACATTTTTTTACAGTATACAAATGCTTCCCGCCGCAAAGCAAAACATATGTTCAACTACTGCGCGACGTTTACCAGCATTAATTTATCGATGTCTATCATGCTATCTCTCTCTTCGCAGCAAATTTAGCAAAGTCTAATGTCATATGGGCATAATAATTTTTTGATTAACAAGAGACTATTGAAAAAACGGCTGTTTAAATTTATGAGTTACATTTTTAGGTTTGTAAAATGATTAAAATAAAGAAAAAATAGGTTGGAAAACATGAATTATGTTTTTTATTTATTTAAGCCTAGTACTCAGACAAGCAAAATTTTCTTGCGCAGGAATCAGTTATGATATTCGTAAGGAAACGATAAAAATGCATGCCTGTAATGCAAATGAGTATTCAGACAAGCAAAATAAATGACCGATTAATACTGGAAAGGCAACGATATATACTAGAAAAGAAAAGGTGGTATTTGCTGGGCTCGACTGAAAGATAGAATTATTCTATATTCTGTCGTCATCGACACCAGAAAGTTGCACCGGCTAGAAAATTGCAATAATGAAAACCAATTGAATCTCATTGAAGCCGATTAAATGGATATTGTTTCTTATCAATTTTATAAACGATACACATTTTATTTATTTATAATTTAATAGATATTGATTTATCCAACATGGCGGATTCTTTTATGTTCTTTGTCGTTCACCAGCGCCACAGAGCGCATAAATACTACAGACTGGCATGCTTTCTGACAAAATTTGAATTACCAACTGATTTTATTTGTAAACAAACACAAAACAGTGTAACCGTTTAGCATGCACAACTGGTCACACTGGTCACACAGCAAAATATAGGCAACTTTCTTGCTCAAGAAAGTTGATAGGGTTGATATTCGTATGAAACCGATACAAATATTTTGCCGGCAAAATTATTCCTCTAGGTTCATTATTTTGGCGGTACTCAGCACGAGCAAAATAATTGCCGATATATGCTGGAAAAGTATTAATGGTATTTGCCAGGCACGACAAATTTATTTGGCCGGTGAAATAAATGAAGTGGTGTGCGTGCATATGTGTGTGAATACAATCGAAATAATCGAAATAAAAGTAACGTTGCCATGGATTGCAAAAGGCAGAACATGAAAAGATCAGCAGAGTTTAACGACGAGGAGAAAATATTTCTAATAAAGCAAATAGAGGAGAGGCAGGTGATCTGGAATTTGGCAGACAAGAACCAGAAACTGCTCTACCAATCCAAAAAGTTCACAAAAGTCTTTCTCCGACATGTGAAAGTTCTCAAAGAACACTGTTGGGCTCTCTGTCATATTTTCAAACTACGAAATGTACATTGATGTGTTAGATGTGTTTGCATATGTTATTAATAGTACTCACATCGGTACAAAATCTACCCTTCTTGCTTCTTTCCCGCAGATATGGATTTACCCAATACTGTCTGCGTTTTCTGCGACTGTTGTCCTCCTCCTCCTCCACATAAAGAACTGCCAATGCCACATATAAATCCATTGTATTCAATTTAAATAATAAATTTGAATTTGTAAACATAACACAACTGACTTTGCAGTGTAACCGTAGGGCATGCACACCTGGTCACACTCGGCCGCTAGTATTTTTATTTTGCAAATTTTGCCGGCAAAATTTTTGCTCGTCTCGAGTAGATAGTTAGAGCTTATGACGACGCTGTAGGTGCTTTTCCGTTGTTCAGTATTGATCACCTTTTGATCTAGATCGATGAACGTAGGCGACGTATGCAAATTTGCGGGTGAGTGCAGCAAAAAAGGTGGACCAGCAAACCACATTGATGTTTCAAGCTCCTGCGTTGAGGCTCCTCGTGAGACGATGTCGGCAGGGTTCGAGTCGGTAGCACAAATCTCCAATTGACATTCAAGGTTAATTCCTGGACTTCGATAGTTCGATTTCCAATGAACGCAGATAAAGTCACCGAATGTTGCTTCAACCAGTGTAGAACTATTTGTGAGTCTGACCATAAGTGAGCAAATTGCGGCTTAACGACAAGCAATGGTTTGATCTGTGCAATCCACACAATTCCAATTTATGCAGCGATTTTTTTTTGACTGGCGGCACTCTTGATTTGACAGTTAGGAGGCTGACAGAAATGAGGCCACTTGCACTTTCCGTACGAAGGTAGATGCAGCCGCCGCCTCGAATAGAGGCGTCACAGAATCCGTGGAGCTGGATCGATTGGCAGCTGACTTGGAGACAATACCGAGGGATGGACAACGCTGAAATAGCTCTGAAAGATTTTAAGCAAGCGCTCCAGGGCATATGCATGCGTTGTGAGACGGATTCATCCCATTGTAACCCAGTGAGCCACAGTTCTTGTAGAATTATCTATTCGACAATAACGAGTGGCGACAGTAGTCCTAACGGTTCGAACAGAGTTGATGAAGTAATAGGATGGTTCTCTTGGTGACGACTGATGGTATCTTCTTGGGCGTGAACGCGAATAATAGCATATCGGTATGGTAGTTCCAAGTGACTCCCAGCGCACTGGTTTCACCATCTGTGCGTTGGTTATAGTGCTTGGTATCAAGACTGTCGATAAATTCGGGATTATTTGAGTGCCATTTTGTCAGCGGAAAACGACCTCGATTCAGAATCTCGGTGACTTCATCCTTAATGGAACGCAGTGTTACGAGATTGTCCCCGACCCAAACTTTCGTATTCGGTCATGAATTCGATGTATTGTGAGCGAATATCAGGAGAGCGTAAGAGTCGGCGTTCCACAGAGATGAACCTGCAACGAGCGATCTAAAAAGAGCTACCAATCCGGGATGGATTGTCTTTGAATGGCTATTTTACGACAATGCGCCCCCCTCTTTGAATCGAGTTGATTGTGTTCAGGTTTGAGCTTATTGATTGTGCTGGAGATTTTTTCGATTTGCCATAGTCGCTTCAAGTTAGTATCGATGGTCGCTACGCTGTCTGCTAAGCAGCGTAAGACAACTGTATTAGCGGTGTGTCGTGGACGATGGCTGCCAGCAACTGCCCACCCAAACAGATTTTTTGTAGCGTAGGTAAGCTAGAACCCAGTTTTACTTGGCCGACTGCAAGAAACTCGAAAAATTCTTCAGTGCCTAACAACATGTCGACGTTTCGAGATTGGTAGAATCGTTCATCTGCTAATGGGGTGTGAAGTGGGAGATTCCAAGTAGAGATATCAATGTCGACATCAGGTTGATATACGATGTGAGAGGTGACATAAAGATCCAACGATAGCTCAAAAGTTGAAACGTGAGATTTGATCAAAGTTGTGGTACGGGACTTGATGCATGTTTGCGAATCACCGATGCTGCGAATTTAAATGTCGTGTTTGTCTTGCGGCAGGCGGAGCTTCTGAGAAAAGGCATCGGTGATGAAATTGACCTGGGTGCACGAGTCCGGGAGTGCTCTACCTAATTTGTAGGAATCCATTGTGTCCTTGACCAGGACCATGGCGGTCGCCAGGATGACCTAAGCTCCCTTGCAGGAGTCCGATTGAGCGTGGGCATGCGCAGCTGCTTCGATCGGCTCAAAGTCGGAATCCGATGGTTGTGAAGGTGTGGCCTGCAGCATGTTGTTGCGGTGCAATAGATTGTGATAAGACTGACCACAGGCCCGGCATTGATTGATTGAAGCACACGTTGCCACTTGATGACCTTTAGACAGGCAGTTGAGACAGTGCCTCTGCCTGTTTACTACATCTCGGCGTAGTCTGTGTCCAGGAGCTGAGCAGAGCCCACATAATACGTTTGTCAGTGCAAACGATGAGGTTTGCGCATTGGTAGCACTGCGACGTGCGGTGACAAGATTAGGCTTACGAATCTGGGTTCGAGAGGCACCATTGGACACCAGGAATTGGTAATGGCGCTCGAGAAGGTCGACGCAGTCATTCCATGATGTAATTTTTAATAAGGATAATAAGGATTTGTAATCCAGCGATTCATTCCTTTTGGTTCGAATTCTTGGTCACACTTGTCCATGAGCAGGCAGATCAACAGTGCTTCTGAGATTTGCGTTTCAGAACCTAGAAACGAAAGAGAGCTAAACAAGGCAGCCGCATTATAAAACAACTTGCGTAATTGCTGAGGATTCGATGGGCTGACTGGCTGCAATTCGAAAAGTTATGATATCGTTTCCATGAAGATTAGTGCAGGTTTGTCATAGTGAGCACGAGCTTTTCCAAGGCCTTGGGATAACTTTCACACGTTCTGTGTACAGCGGGGTTAGCTTGTTCCCTAGTCTTTTGTTATTCCTTGGGTAAACCTTTTCGCCCACTTCGAAGATTCTGTTCTGTCTCGAGATGTTAAGCCTGTCGAGATTGGCCTTTTGTGCCTTGTCAATTTTGGTTCTAATCGCTAATTTAAGATCGTCGTTGCTTACATGGATTGCTTTTACAGGACTCTGGTCTGTGACCGAATGTAGCGTCCTGTTGTATTCTACAGTGGCGCGCATGATTAGCTCGACGGTGTCCTCAATCTTTTTTTCGATTTTTACGCACCTTGCTATCTCTGCCAAAGTGCTGTGAAATCTCTCTACTTGCCCGTTGGAGCTACTATGTAGAGGGGGTGCATTTACGATGTCGATGCCATATTGGTTTTTAAGCAAAGAGGTAATTGTTTCGGAGTTGAAGGAAGGCTCATTGTCGCAATATATGGTCCTGGTATTCTGGTAAAAGTTAATCAATTGTATAATGGGGGCTCGTATCTCTACTATAGCCCTTGAAGAGAGGGGCTGTACGATGTCAAACTTTGAGAACTTGTCGATGCAGGTCAGAAAAAGTTTCTTGTCTGTGGAGAATATGTCAATGTGTAGCATTTCTCCCGCGTATGACGGAACAGGAGTGACCCCCAGCTCTTGTTTCCTTGGGTGTCTGTTATACTTTGCCTTGGTGCAGACCTTGCAGTTCATAACCACCTCGTTAGCAAGTTTGGTCATCTTCGGGAAATAGTAGTCCCGAAGGATCTGTTTAACATTTTCTTGGGCGGCCCTATGGGCGCGATTGTGTTCGGTTGTAATTATTTCCACCTGCTCGCTTGCGTCTGTGATATCGTTCACGAAGTTTTTGCAATGCCAGAACTTGGTTGCGGGAAACTCCAGCACCAGAGCATGTCGGAGGGTAGCTAAAGTCAGAAGATCACAGTGGATTGCATTCACGACGTTGGAATTGACCACCTCCCTTACTGACTTAATAAGTGAGTCCTTATTGTTAAAGTGAATAAAGTGGCGGGATTTGCCGCCGAAAATTATGAAGTTTCGACGCAGAGGCTGGCTAGCTTCTTCCAGAATTATTTGGTTTCTGAAACAGTTGAGGGGCTTATCCGTGGTTTCCACTCTGTAAGACAGAGAGAGCTCGCTGTGCACCGTGGCAGCATCGGACTGAGGCTCTTCTTGTAGGTTTTTTATGTTTTGTCGGGACAGGGCGTCGGCCACAAAGTTTTCCTTACCCGGTTTATAGAACACCTTAGCGTTATGTTCCTCTATAAAGGCTTTCCACCGTTTGATTTTGGCATTTGTGTTCCTATCGGACACAGCAAATGTTAAGGGTTGGTGATCGATGAAGATTCTTACTTCCTTGGTACCGTATAAGTAATTTTGTAACTTCCCTATAGCCCATACAATCGCAACAACTCCCTTTCGCTTGTAGCGTAGTTTACTTCGCAATCTTTAAGTGTGTGCGATATCATTGTGATTGGCCTGCCGTTTTGGGACAGGACCGCCCCAATGCCGCTTGCTGAGGCATCGGTAGTTAGATCAAAAGGTAGTTTGAAATCTGGGTAGGTAAGTATGACGTCTTCTGACGCCAAAATGTTTCGCAGACGGTCGAATGCGTTGCGTTTCGCCGAACTGAACTGCAACTTTCTTGGACATGTGTTTACTGACTGTGCCATTTTCTCCTTTGAGTAATGCGGTTAAGAGTCTCGCTATTGCCGCGAAATCTCTAACGAAGCTCCTGTAATAGCTCGCCAGCCCGAGGAAGGACCTGAGGCTAAACAGTGTTTTGGGTTCAGTGTATTCCTTTATTGCCCTTACTTTTTCTGGGTCGGTCTTGGCTCCACCCCTGGTAACTATGAAGCCTAAGAACTCTACGCTTTCTTTGAAGAACTTTGTCTTTTCTGGGGCCACTCGCATGTTTGCATCGCAGAGGCGTTCTAGCACAGTGTCGATGTGTTTAACGTGTTAATTTTCGTTTTCGGAAAAAATGATGACATCATCTACATAGACATAACATATTTCCCAATTTGTTCTCGTAGAACATCGTCGATTGCCCTTTGGAAAATGCTCCCAGCATTTTTTAGTCCAAAGGGTAACCGGCAAAACTCGTATTTCCATCCGTTAATTGAAAACGAAGTTTTTTCACGGTCTTTTTCCGCCATGTATATCTGGTGGTACCCTGATTTTAGATCTAGGGTAGTAAAAAATGTTGCCGTTCCCAAGTTCGCTAGAATCATGGGTATGCTTGGCATAGGCTATCGATCGGCGATTGTTCGCTCGTTCAGTTTCCTGAAGTCGATTACCAGCCATTTTTTCCTGTTGCCGTTGGCGTCAGATTTCTTTTTGTCTACAACCCAAATTGGGCTGTTGTATGGCGACATAGATGGTCTTATTATGCCGTCCTTCAGCAGTTCTTTGACTTCTTTATTTACGAAGTCTGCTACTCCCATAGAGTAGGGGTATAATTTCGAGTAGACTGGTTAGTCATTCTCAGTTCGGATGGTGGCGACGACTGAGGTGCTAAAGGGAAGCGCCTCGTTAGAGGTCGAAAAAACTTTAATTCTCTTCAGTATCATCTTTTTAAACTCGGATTTTACCGAGCCTGGGATCACCAGGTCATCGACTTTGGTGAAATTTACATTGTCACAGTCGTGGAACCTAAGTTGTTCAGTTACGTTTCCGTATCTGATTGTTCTGTTGCGCAGGTTCAATGCCGCTCCCGCTCCCGTTAGCAAATCGGAACCTATAATGGCATCAAACGTACTTAGCGTGTCTAACAAAAAAAATTGGGCGTTAAGCCCGAAAATCTGCATTAGGCACTTGTTTTTTATTTCACTGGAGCCAAATATTGAGCTCACGGTGAAGGAGGTGTCGACCGAAGTTACGTTTTTTAGCTCCTTTACGGGCTTTACGTAATTTTTAGCCGCACCAGTGTCGATTAAAATTTGTATTGTTCTGCCAGCCAACTGTCGCTCGACGAACGGCAATTGGGAGCGCTCCCTAAAAAATTCAGCAGGTCGTTGCCGCTAGCCGAGTCACTTTCTTCGTCAATTTCCGCAACCGCGGCCTCGGCTAAGCATGCATATTCTTGTTCCCCTTGGTAAGGGGCCTGCTATACTATGTTATTTACCCGTTGGCTTCTTTGCCAAGATATACGATCTGACGTGTTCGGCCTTTTCTGAGCTTCGCCTTGTGTGAAGTCGCTCTGTGGTTTCCCCCAATTGGTCTGTTGCCTAAACCTGGACGTTGATGGGTCAACTTCCATAGGCTGCACTTGGTTTTGCTGTGGGGCCTCTTTATCGTTTGGCTTTGGCCAAGGGTCGCTCTGTTGCTGCCTATTTTGACTACTTTTTCCCACAAAATGTGGGTTCCTTTCCTGACATCTACCTTGCCTGGCCTGGTCCCGATGACCCTGTCTATTGCCGTCACTTGAATGGTTTTTTTCCTCGATCGCCCTTGCGTACGTAGCGGCAAATGCGCTTCTCTCAATGCTATTTTCGGCCTCGCGAGCTAGAGCTAGGGCGGATTGCAAATCCTTGGGCTGTGCAGGGAGAACTAACGATTTTAGCGGCCTCTTGAGGCCCGCTATGAATGCGTGTAAAGCATCATTCCTAATTTCCTCGTTGAGAATGGTAGCTGCCTCGTTATGAGTCATCACCACTTTGTTAGTGACGAGCGTGAGCTTTCTCAACCTTTCAACCTTATTTCTATAGTCCTAACTCATGAGCGATCAACGAAGGGGAAATTCTTTCACAAGCTTTATTTTTTCCGAACAATCACTTACATTGTATTTTTTCTTGGGGACGTGGATCCTAAATCCCGTTGGGCGCCAATTATCTTTAGTCCATGTTGGTCCGAGCTGCGGTCTCCGTTGCGTAGGCTCCGGCGGCAGCGATCAGATTCCCGTGGCCCGCTCTGGTGGCGGGGGGCGGTGGCATGAGGTGGTGTTGGTCCGAGCTGCGGACTCCGTTGCGTTGGCTCCGGCGGCAGCGATCGGATTCCCGTGACCCGCTCTTGTAGCGGAAGGCGGTGGTTGCCGTTCGGCAACTAGGTCTTCTATTGAAGATTATGTTGAGAGGGTGACTGCCCTCTATTTCCTTGGCCCTTAAGGCTCAACGATAAAATTAAGTTAATAAAAGTTTTACGACTCGTGTCGGAGTAAGTATGAACGATCCGTTCGTTTATTTGTCAAATCTTAAACTGAAACTTTATTCTGAACCTAACCGAAACATAGCCGGCGAGCCTACCGCGCATAAACAGGAAATGCTGACCATGCAACATGCGCCAGAATCATGCGACCGCTGGCGGCCAATGGGATTAGGGAGCCGCCCGCTACGGTGACATTTGCTGCATGCGGCACATGATTATTCATATTTCTTATGCGCTACGTTAGGGTGGCACATGAACATTCAAGCTTCTTTTCTTATATGTTATCTCTTATGTGTTAACTTATATACTGTTTTGTTAAATGGTTCTTTATTGAATGAATCTTAAGTATATTCTTATGTCCTAGTAAGGCTAAAGCAGCAAAGCAGCGCTGTCGTTGTCGCCGGCAGCGCAGCGGCTGAATTATATATTAGCTTATATATATGGTATGCTCGACGCTGGTGTTAGCGTGAGCGTGAGAAAGAATGGATATGTATATATGTTCCGCGGGAGCGCGAGGGAAGATATATGTATACATGCAAAGCTATGTGCCATCGAGCCATGGGAATATGCTGACGTTGCACTTGTGTTGCCAGAGACGCTCTTGGGCGATCGTAATACGATCGCTCAGTTATGCCTCGGACTTTATGATTATACAAAAACTGAAGCAAAGTGTGACAGTGTGTATTCTCTATGTAACCTTAGTACAGTGGGTACCCGATATATGTGTGAGGTTTTTCAGTACCGGCTAGCCTCTCAATTTTCGGCACTTTGTGAACTGCAACACCAATTAAATAAAACAAAAATAATAAAATCAATCAAAACGAACAGCCAAAACAAAAGAAAACTAATTATAATTATTTGTATTGTAATAATTATTTTTAATAATTATTTGTATGTGGAAACTTGGTGGAATTGGGGAAAAGTGCATTTACTTATCGAGGGTTTACTGTACTCGCTTATCGAGAAGCTAATCGAATTTCAATTCCCTTTTGTGAAGTACCGCTTATCGGTGCTGCGTTTGCTTTGGTAACGCTATCGTTGCGCTAAATTGTGCATAATTTGGCGGAGTTTGGTTATGTGCATTGGCATTATATTTGTCCTTGCTTCTCTGCATTAACCCTTTGACGCCGACCCGTTGTTTTTGGAAACTTATTTTTGTTGGTTGCATTGGCATCATAATTGATAATTTATTCATTGCTGCCGTTGCATTTACCGATTAAAACCGATACAGAGTTATTTTTGGAAATTCCGCTTTTGTTGGTTTTGTGTTGGTTACGCTTGATAGTGGCATACCCTCTCTTGTATACCCTTCATTATTTCGGTTAACCGTTATTAATAAACAGTGCATTACTTTTTGACTCAAGTGAATTAACAAAAGGCGTCAGCATGAGTGGAAAAGAAAAGGAAATCGTTAGCAAAAAAAATGTTCGAAAGAAAGTGGTGCAAGAAAGAAGGGAGCAAAGGTCTCCCAAAAGTTATTGACAGCAATTCAAAGCCACGATAAAGTGATGGGCGATCTTAGGTGTATTAGGACGGCATTTGTGGAAAAACTATTTCGTTTGACCCTCTTCAAATTGAATTCAGACTAAAGAAGATCGAAGATTATTGCGAAAATTTGATAGACAAACAGGCGGACGTGGACTTGTTGAATCCCAACAATGAGCTACGCGGATCGGTCGAGATTATGTGTATTATCACAAAGGCTTTGTATATGTTTGCACTTAAAGAATTTGAGACGCAGAGAATACAAAGTAGTGATATTGGTGACCAGCATCATTCGTCACATCTGCCTTAAATGAACCTCCCAAATTAAGTGGCCGAATTTAAAAACTTTATAAGCCTTTTCGAGAGTTTGGTGCATAACGACCCAGCATAAAAAAATGTAGAAAAATTAAACCACTTACTGTCGTATCTTTCTGTTGATGCATTGGGAACAGTGAAGGATTTCTCTGTGACGAGAATTATGAAAAGGCTCTATAGAGTTTAAATAATGTTTACGACAAAAATATTTAACCTTTTCTAATACTGTATCGCAGTTGTTTGAAATTCCTAGCACAACAAAACATTCTGCTTCAAATCTTAGGTCCGTCATTGACACGGTGTCAGCAATCTATTCTTCTCTGCAGTCGATATGAAGTGAGAAAGACATAAATAGTGCATTGTTAATTAACATAGCATTGTCCAAGGTAGATCCCACAACGAAGTCTCGAATCGAAGAACAACTCGATTACGAAAAATCTTGGTCTGAGTGCGCAGCCCAGTTCAATCGGCGCTATCAGCATTTAGCTGCTGAAGAGTCAACCCAGAATAAGAAAAAAAGGAAACAAGAGACAAGTAAAGGACACACTAAATCTTCTTTTCATGTGCAAAGACGGATCGGAGAGCTGAGTCAAAATGCAGCTATTGTCAAGCGGGGAATCATACAATAAGCTATTGTCAATCTTTTAATGCGCTTCCTGTTCTTCAACGGTTCGATATCTCCAAGCAACTTCGCTTGTGCATAAACTGTTAGAAGCCTGGTCATACAGTGACGAGGTGCAAGACAGCAAAATGTCGAGTAAGCTCTAAGCCCCATGACACTCTACTTCACCGATACGGGGTAGATCCTGTGCCTGTAGAACAGCCATCATCTTCTGAGCCTCAACCAGCCTATTCTAATCATGTTGCGAGTACTGACCAGGTCTTTCTCGATACTGCTGTTGTAAAGGTGAGAGATCGGTCCGGACAGTTCCAGTATGCAAGGGCACTGTTAGATTCGGGCCCCCAAATTGATCTTATATCCGAAGATCTAGCACAGCGCTTGCGGCTGCGCCGTGATGATTCATGCCTTAACATCACAGCTGTGGGAAAAAATTCGTCCGTCAAAACGCACAAGGTTCACATTTCTGTCCAATCTCGCATTAATGATCATAACTTTAATTCCGATTTTTCGATATTAAGATCTATTTCTACATACCAACCCGATCACGTCGTTCATTTCGCCCAATGGAAGATACCGCCAAACCTTGAGCTGGCCGATCGCGGGAAAAAAAGGGAGAGTGCGCGTGGCCGAGATGCGAACGGGCGCATGCGTTATTAAAAGCCCCATTCACAAGCTGGTAAAATTTCCAATAGACGGTTGAACCGCCGAAGGCCGGAATGTTGCAGCACGAGATTACGCTATTACATGAATTACGAGATTAAATGATATACGATATTACACATATTTTATACATATTACACATTTATTCTCTGAGCTTTTGGTTCTAGCGCGCTGCTCTCTCTTACGCTCTCAGCAAATGAGCGCTGGCTGCGCCGAGTGTAATAAATACATTGAATTTGAGAACCTGTGCGTTTGCTTTTTTCGTCTCCCACAAATTTTGAGACCATAGCCATCGACAAGAGCCGGCTGGACCAGAGTCTAAAATCCCATTTCATTCTGAATAATTTTTTCCGAATTTTTAGTGTACATTAAGCAACCACAAGGGTACATTGGTCGAGCTAACCCAGCTAAAGCTTTGCGGCTTACGAAAGCCATATATGGATTGAAGCAGTCAGGAAGGGAATGGAATGCGAAACTAAATGGCGTCCATACGAATATAGGCTTTGTTGCCTGTGACAACGAGCCTTTACTCTACCAGAAGATAGGGAAAGCTAACTTATCATTATTCCTGGTTTATGTTGACGATTTACTTATTGCATGCCAGTCCAAAGAGGACTTGCTCAGTATCGAATCAGCTATTTCCAATTCGTTCGAATTGGACGAAAAAGGCGTTCCAAGGCAGTTTTTAAGCATGGAGGTGTACCGTGAAGGTGAGGTTGGATCTATCACCATAGGCCACGCACAATACATCAAGGAACTATTGCAAGCTCACGGCACGGACAAATGTAGACCTACTCTGTTGGATGCGGGGTTCCAGGTGGATTGTAATAGTGAGCAGTGTCAAAAGTTTGATCCTGTCATGTATCAATCCATGATTGGTGAGCTGATGTGGTTGGTGCTCGCAACCAGACCAGACATTTTGCATTCAGTTGTCGGAAATAACCGGAAGTCGTATACGGGCTATGTTTATTTCTTGGCAGGCGGTTCAATTTCTTAGCGATCCGAAAACAACGCAGAGTGGCGCTTAGCAGTACGGAAGCAGAATACATTGCACTGTCGGCTGCGCTTAAGGAATCCATATTCTTACTTCGCTTGATTATCGAGATCGGTTGTGGTAATGAAACTACCTCAAATACCCTGTATGGCAATAATCTGAGCGCACAAGAGCAGACTAGGAACCCAGTTCATTACTCAAGGACCAAGCATATTGATATAAGATATAACTTTGTAGGTCAGACTGTAGAAGAAGGTCAAGCTATTTAAAGTAGGCTAGCACAACAGATATGATTGCAGATATATTGACCAAGAATCTCCATAAGAGAAAGCATGTCAAATTTACAAAATTGTTAAGCTTGAATTGAATCAAATGAATTTGTAAATATGCTCGCATTAAAGAAGGGTGTTAAAATCTACCATTTATAACAATGCACGCATGTATTGACGAACATATGAACATGTTCTCGCATGAGTGAGATACGAAACGAAACGACGTATTCTCATCTTTTTTTGCCTTACTTCTTTTTTGTTTCTATTTGCCTACAAGCAGAACAATGTTAGTCAAAAATAATCCTTGAATATGAACGGTTGCGTTTTTACTTTTCGGTGCAAATAGTTATTTTTTGCGTCGAATAGCACTGTGTTTTTATTGTTGCTCTTTGTCTGTACGCTCTCACATTGCATTAAGCCTGTTCTCATCTTGTAGTCTTTGCTTTAGTATCACTCTCTCCCTATAAACCAAACTTAAATAACTGTTCTTCCTCTCTCGCTCTCGATACTTTCTGTGCAGTACCGCACTCTCTCTCTCTCTCATTGAAAGCTGCTGCAGCCGCTCTCCTATCATTTCATACTGATTCCGCTTTAAGCGTTTGTCTGACACACTGGCCTGATATCTATTTTTTGAAATTTTTGTGATCTTATTTATTTATTTTCTTATATAAAATGGAACTATCTGTTGACTGTGCCAAAAAACATTTGAGAAGGAGCCGTGCGATAGTGTAGTGCAAGCAAAATGTGCTGTTTGCTCAGGCCTCGTAGCAGCTGATATCATTTGGTACTCCAAGGGCAACGACAGCTGCTGGTGATGCAAATTCGGAGGCTGAATTAATCACCCGAAGAGCATGCAAACAGAAACGTTTCGAATCCGCAAATTGTCCAGCTATCCCGTCCACTTTGTTCCCATCAATAAATAAACGTCCCGGGACACCGGGTGTTGCCATAACAGTACGCAGGCCTATGGTGCCAGAACCATTTGGGGTGATCCAACCTAAACGACAAATTTTTGTCTCACGGATGGCCCTTAACTCCACAACTAAGGATGTGGCTGCTTATATACAAAGCTAAATAAAAGACGTCGATTTAAAGGTGGAGAAGTTTAAATTCTCTTATCCTAGGAAGATGGCTTCCATTAAAAAAAGCGTTTCCCCAACTCATTTTAATACCATTTGCTTTGCCAAATTGTGGCCAAAGCATTTGCTGGTGAAAGAGTTAAAGGCTAAGGAGAAGAATAGGCCCCCCATTTCTCTTTCTGCAAATCAGTCCAGTGCTCCATCCTCAAATTTCACGCCGGAACATTTCACAAACCAGATTCAACAAGAACTGGAATTCCTGTGTGTTACACCTTCTTTGGATATCGCAATTTACGAGCAGCACTTGTCCGCTAATATATAAAAAGAAGTAACAAATTTGGTTAAATATGTAAAGAAGAAACTGCAAAAATGCAATCGAATGATAGATCGCTTTAAAGAAAAGCACGCAAAATGGCTTTCAATAAATATTTGCATAATGGTCAAAGTGGTCCCTATCGTAAGGCAATCACCGAAAAAAATAAGATGATAAGACCTCTCCTTAATAACATGCAAGCCGGAGATCGATTGAAAAGAAAGATTGCTTCGACACCGTCAGAGACTCAATGGCATGAAACAGATCTTTTACTTCATGCTGCACCAGTTTCAGTGAAAAAATAACCCTTTAATCCGCCGAGTAATATAAATAAGATTTCTCCAGATAAAGCATTGGCGTATCTATTGGAAAATTCTTTAACGAAGAGCAGTATGTCAGCACTAGATTACTAGCCAAAAGCAAAAATAATGATAGGCCAAATTTCAGTCTCTCAAATGCATATAAATTACGGAAACAGTTCTATTGTAGCGTGCTGAATAAGTAAACTTTAGATAGTGTATTTATGTAGTCGGATGGAAAATCATTTTTTGTCGCAAAAGTTGTTATCAGAACTTTAGTATGTTGAAAGTGCGATCGTCACTAGTTTTTTACCTCGTTAAAAGGTGTTTCTGTTTGATATCAAGTTTTTAAAGGAACAATAAATGAAGTCTTCCCCATATAACTCAGCTATTAAAAAAATAGAGCACATTGCTGTGAGCTGAACGCCGCCAGACTTGTGCAAGTACTTTAGCGCCATTTAATTTAATTTAATTGGTTCTTTTATTTTGTTCAGTTTCAATCCAAGGTCTTCATTTTCAATACAAATCTTTTCTTGAAAATTAGAAGTATGAAAAACATACGACGCCCACCCATTTTCAATAAAAATAAAATGAAATCGCATAGAACAATACAAGCCGCACTTTAAGTTTTCATGAATTTTTGACTTCTCCAGCCAGGGGTTTGCCCAAATGTTACTCGATTTGTATTTTTGTTTAGTTCGGTGTCAAGTTGAAAGTGGAGATTAGATTAAAATATTAGGTGTCATTTGACGTGAACTTTCAGCAAAAATAGAAGAATGAAATAAAAATGGAACAGTCTCCCCCACCGGCCCCAACAGCTCCAATTTTCTAATTTGTTACTTTTACACTTTCACCGCTCTTTCTCCTTTCTCCTGGTGCACTTCGTCACTACGTGGACTGCCTTCAACTGTGATATTTTTATACTTTATGCCAAAAAAAAATTGACTTTGGGACCATTGTGCACTGATGTCATTGATGGCACAAACATTTTTTACGATATACTTTAATTAGTTTTTGACTCCCGTACCCCGATTTTCTCGCCGATTAGATCTGTTTCCTAATAGATCGTGTTCACATAAGAGTTATCAAATCTAAAAACCTTAAAAACGAGACTTCAAAAAAAATTTCAATAAGTTGGCTCTCCTTCTTCTCTCTCTCGCTATCACCACCGCTATCACCATGACCATGCAACATGCGCCAGAATCATGCGACCGCTGGCGGCCAATGGGATTAGGGAGCCGCCCGCTACGGTGACATTTGCTGCATGCGGCACATGATTATTCATATTTCTTATGCGCTACGTTAGGGTGGCACATGAACATTCAAGCTTCTTTTCTTATATGTTATCTCTTATGTGTTAACTTATATACTGTTTTGTTAAATGGTTCTTTATTGAATGAATCTTAAGTATATTCTTATGTCCTAGTAAGGCTAAAGCAGCAAAGCAGCGCTGTCGTTGTCGCCGGCAGCGCAGCGGCTGAATTATATATTAGCTTATATATATGGTATGCTCGACGCTGGTGTTAGCGTGAGCGTGAGAAAGAATGGATATGTATATATGTTCCGCGGGAGCGCGAGGGAAGATATATGTATACATGCAAAGCTATGTGCCATCGAGCCATGGGAATATGCTGACGTTGCACTTGTGTTGCCAGAGACGCTCTTGGGCGATCGTAATACGATCGCTCAGTTATGCCTCGGACTTTATGATTATACAAAAACTGAAGCAAAGTGTGACAGTGTGTATTCTCTATGTAACCTTAGTACAGTGGGTACCCGATATATGTGTGAGGTTTTTCAGTACCGGCTAGCCTCTCAATTTTCGGCACTTTGTGAACTGCAACACCAATTAAATAAAACAAAAATAATAAAATCAATCAAAACGAACAGCCAAAACAAAAGAAAACTAATTATAATTATTTGTATTGTAATAATTATTTTTAATAATTATTTGTGTGTGGAAACTTGGTGGAATTGGGGAAAAGTGCATTTACTTATCGAGGGTTTACTGTACTCGCTTATCGAGAAGCTAATCGAATTTCAATTCCCTTTTGTGAAGTACCGCTTATCGGTGCTGCGTTTGCTTTGGTAACGCTATCGTTGCGCTAAATTGTGCATAATTTGGCGGAGTTTGGTTATG
Organism: Drosophila helvetica; assembly: GCA_963969585.1. Taxonomy (NCBI): domain Eukaryota; kingdom Metazoa; phylum Arthropoda; class Insecta; order Diptera; family Drosophilidae; genus Drosophila; species Drosophila helvetica. Next base: position 23,103,676 of record OZ018402.1, on the reverse strand, counting down.
TGCATTGGCATTATATTTGTCCTTGCTTCTCTGCATTAACCCTTTGACGCCGACCCGTTGTTTTTGGAAACTTATTTTTGTTGGTTGCATTGGCATCATAATTGATAATTTATTCATTGCTGCCGTTGCATTTACCGATTAAAACCGATACAGAGTTATTTTTGGAAATTCCGCTTTTGTTGGTTTTGTGTTGGTTACGCTTGATAGTGGCATACCCTCTCTTGTATACCCTTCATTATTTCGGTTAACCGTTATTAATAAACAGTGCATTACTTTTTGACTCAAGTGAATTAACAAAAGGCGTCAGCATGAGTGGAAAAGAAAAGGAAATCGTTAGCAAAAAAAATGTTCGAAAGAAAGTGGTGCAAGAAAGAAGGGAGCAAAGGTCTCCCAAAAGTTATTGACAGCAATTCAAAGCCACGATAAAGTGATGGGCGATCTTAGGTGTATTAGGACGGCATTTGTGGAAAAACTATTTCGTTTGACCCTCTTCAAATTGAATTCAGACTAAAGAAGATCGAAGATTATTGCGAAAATTTGATAGACAAACAGGCGGACGTGGACTTGTTGAATCCCAACAATGAGCTACGCGGATCGGTCGAGATTATGTGTATTATCACAAAGGCTTTGTATATGTTTGCACTTAAAGAATTTGAGACGCAGAGAATACAAAGTAGTGATATTGGTGACCAGCATCATTCGTCACATCTGCCTTAAATGAACCTCCCAAATTAAGTGGCCGAATTTAAAAACTTTATAAGCCTTTTCGAGAGTTTGGTGCATAACGACCCAGCATAAAAAAATGTAGAAAAATTAAACCACTTACTGTCGTATCTTTCTGTTGATGCATTGGGAACAGTGAAGGATTTCTCTGTGACGAGAATTATGAAAAGGCTCTATAGAGTTTAAATAATGTTTACGACAAAAATATTTAACCTTTTCTAATACTGTATCGCAGTTGTTTGAAATTCCTAGCACAACAAAACATTCTGCTTCAAATCTTAGGTCCGTCATTGACACGGTGTCAGCAATCTATTCTTCTCTGCAGTCGATATGAAGTGAGAAAGACATAAATAGTGCATTGTTAATTAACATAGCATTGTCCAAGGTAGATCCCACAACGAAGTCTCGAATCGAAGAACAACTCGATTACGAAAAATCTTGGTCTGAGTGCGCAGCCCAGTTCAATCGGCGCTATCAGCATTTAGCTGCTGAAGAGTCAACCCAGAATAAGAAAAAAAGGAAACAAGAGACAAGTAAAGGACACACTAAATCTTCTTTTCATGTGCAAAGACGGATCGGAGAGCTGAGTCAAAATGCAGCTATTGTCAAGCGGGGAATCATACAATAAGCTATTGTCAATCTTTTAATGCGCTTCCTGTTCTTCAACGGTTCGATATCTCCAAGCAACTTCGCTTGTGCATAAACTGTTAGAAGCCTGGTCATACAGTGACGAGGTGCAAGACAGCAAAATGTCGAGTAAGCTCTAAGCCCCATGACACTCTACTTCACCGATACGGGGTAGATCCTGTGCCTGTAGAACAGCCATCATCTTCTGAGCCTCAACCAGCCTATTCTAATCATGTTGCGAGTACTGACCAGGTCTTTCTCGATACTGCTGTTGTAAAGGTGAGAGATCGGTCCGGACAGTTCCAGTATGCAAGGGCACTGTTAGATTCGGGCCCCCAAATTGATCTTATATCCGAAGATCTAGCACAGCGCTTGCGGCTGCGCCGTGATGATTCATGCCTTAACATCACAGCTGTGGGAAAAAATTCGTCCGTCAAAACGCACAAGGTTCACATTTCTGTCCAATCTCGCATTAATGATCATAACTTTAATTCCGATTTTTCGATATTAAGATCTATTTCTACATACCAACCCGATCACGTCGTTCATTTCGCCCAATGGAAGATACCGCCAAACCTTGAGCTGGCCGATCGCGGGAAAAAAAGGGAGAGTGCGCGTGGCCGAGATGCGAACGGGCGCATGCGTTATTAAAAGCCCCATTCACAAGCTGGTAAAATTTCCAATAGACGGTTGAACCGCCGAAGGCCGGAATGTTGCAGCACGAGATTACGCTATTACATGAATTACGAGATTAAATGATATACGATATTACACATATTTTATACATATTACACATTTATTCTCTGAGCTTTTGGTTCTAGCGCGCTGCTCTCTCTTACGCTCTCAGCAAATGAGCGCTGGCTGCGCCGAGTGTAATAAATACATTGAATTTGAGAACCTGTGCGTTTGCTTTTTTCGTCTCCCACAAATTTTGAGACCATAGCCATCGACAAGAGCCGGCTGGACCAGAGTCTAAAATCCCATTTCATTCTGAATAATTTTTTCCGAATTTTTAGTGTACATTAAGCAACCACAAGGGTACATTGGTCGAGCTAACCCAGCTAAAGCTTTGCGGCTTACGAAAGCCATATATGGATTGAAGCAGTCAGGAAGGGAATGGAATGCGAAACTAAATGGCGTCCATACGAATATAGGCTTTGTTGCCTGTGACAACGAGCCTTTACTCTACCAGAAGATAGGGAAAGCTAACTTATCATTATTCCTGGTTTATGTTGACGATTTACTTATTGCATGCCAGTCCAAAGAGGACTTGCTCAGTATCGAATCAGCTATTTCCAATTCGTTCGAATTGGACGAAAAAGGCGTTCCAAGGCAGTTTTTAAGCATGGAGGTGTACCGTGAAGGTGAGGTTGGATCTATCACCATAGGCCACGCACAATACATCAAGGAACTATTGCAAGCTCACGGCACGGACAAATGTAGACCTACTCTGTTGGATGCGGGGTTCCAGGTGGATTGTAATAGTGAGCAGTGTCAAAAGTTTGATCCTGTCATGTATCAATCCATGATTGGTGAGCTGATGTGGTTGGTGCTCGCAACCAGACCAGACATTTTGCATTCAGTTGTCGGAAATAACCGGAAGTCGTATACGGGCTATGTTTATTTCTTGGCAGGCGGTTCAATTTCTTAGCGATCCGAAAACAACGCAGAGTGGCGCTTAGCAGTACGGAAGCAGAATACATTGCACTGTCGGCTGCGCTTAAGGAATCCATATTCTTACTTCGCTTGATTATCGAGATCGGTTGTGGTAATGAAACTACCTCAAATACCCTGTATGGCAATAATCTGAGCGCACAAGAGCAGACTAGGAACCCAGTTCATTACTCAAGGACCAAGCATATTGATATAAGATATAACTTTGTAGGTCAGACTGTAGAAGAAGGTCAAGCTATTTAAAGTAGGCTAGCACAACAGATATGATTGCAGATATATTGACCAAGAATCTCCATAAGAGAAAGCATGTCAAATTTACAAAATTGTTAAGCTTGAATTGAATCAAATGAATTTGTAAATATGCTCGCATTAAAGAAGGGTGTTAAAATCTACCATTTATAACAATGCACGCATGTATTGACGAACATATGAACATGTTCTCGCATGAGTGAGATACGAAACGAAACGACGTATTCTCATCTTTTTTTGCCTTACTTCTTTTTTGTTTCTATTTGCCTACAAGCAGAACAATGTTAGTCAAAAATAATCCTTGAATATGAACGGTTGCGTTTTTACTTTTCGGTGCAAATAGTTATTTTTTGCGTCGAATAGCACTGTGTTTTTATTGTTGCTCTTTGTCTGTACGCTCTCACATTGCATTAAGCCTGTTCTCATCTTGTAGTCTTTGCTTTAGTATCACTCTCTCCCTATAAACCAAACTTAAATAACTGTTCTTCCTCTCTCGCTCTCGATACTTTCTGTGCAGTACCGCACTCTCTCTCTCTCTCATTGAAAGCTGCTGCAGCCGCTCTCCTATCATTTCATACTGATTCCGCTTTAAGCGTTTGTCTGACACACTGGCCTGATATCTATTTTTTGAAATTTTTGTGATCTTATTTATTTATTTTCTTATATAAAATGGAACTATCTGTTGACTGTGCCAAAAAACATTTGAGAAGGAGCCGTGCGATAGTGTAGTGCAAGCAAAATGTGCTGTTTGCTCAGGCCTCGTAGCAGCTGATATCATTTGGTACTCCAAGGGCAACGACAGCTGCTGGTGATGCAAATTCGGAGGCTGAATTAATCACCCGAAGAGCATGCAAACAGAAACGTTTCGAATCCGCAAATTGTCCAGCTATCCCGTCCACTTTGTTCCCATCAATAAATAAACGTCCCGGGACACCGGGTGTTGCCATAACAGTACGCAGGCCTATGGTGCCAGAACCATTTGGGGTGATCCAACCTAAACGACAAATTTTTGTCTCACGGATGGCCCTTAACTCCACAACTAAGGATGTGGCTGCTTATATACAAAGCTAAATAAAAGACGTCGATTTAAAGGTGGAGAAGTTTAAATTCTCTTATCCTAGGAAGATGGCTTCCATTAAAAAAAGCGTTTCCCCAACTCATTTTAATACCATTTGCTTTGCCAAATTGTGGCCAAAGCATTTGCTGGTGAAAGAGTTAAAGGCTAAGGAGAAGAATAGGCCCCCCATTTCTCTTTCTGCAAATCAGTCCAGTGCTCCATCCTCAAATTTCACGCCGGAACATTTCACAAACCAGATTCAACAAGAACTGGAATTCCTGTGTGTTACACCTTCTTTGGATATCGCAATTTACGAGCAGCACTTGTCCGCTAATATATAAAAAGAAGTAACAAATTTGGTTAAATATGTAAAGAAGAAACTGCAAAAATGCAATCGAATGATAGATCGCTTTAAAGAAAAGCACGCAAAATGGCTTTCAATAAATATTTGCATAATGGTCAAAGTGGTCCCTATCGTAAGGCAATCACCGAAAAAAATAAGATGATAAGACCTCTCCTTAATAACATGCAAGCCGGAGATCGATTGAAAAGAAAGATTGCTTCGACACCGTCAGAGACTCAATGGCATGAAACAGATCTTTTACTTCATGCTGCACCAGTTTCAGTGAAAAAATAACCCTTTAATCCGCCGAGTAATATAAATAAGATTTCTCCAGATAAAGCATTGGCGTATCTATTGGAAAATTCTTTAACGAAGAGCAGTATGTCAGCACTAGATTACTAGCCAAAAGCAAAAATAATGATAGGCCAAATTTCAGTCTCTCAAATGCATATAAATTACGGAAACAGTTCTATTGTAGCGTGCTGAATAAGTAAACTTTAGATAGTGTATTTATGTAGTCGGATGGAAAATCATTTTTTGTCGCAAAAGTTGTTATCAGAACTTTAGTATGTTGAAAGTGCGATCGTCACTAGTTTTTTACCTCGTTAAAAGGTGTTTCTGTTTGATATCAAGTTTTTAAAGGAACAATAAATGAAGTCTTCCCCATATAACTCAGCTATTAAAAAAATAGAGCACATTGCTGTGAGCTGAACGCCGCCAGACTTGTGCAAGTACTTTAGCGCCATTTAATTTAATTTAATTGGTTCTTTTATTTTGTTCAGTTTCAATCCAAGGTCTTCATTTTCAATACAAATCTTTTCTTGAAAATTAGAAGTATGAAAAACATACGACGCCCACCCATTTTCAATAAAAATAAAATGAAATCGCATAGAACAATACAAGCCGCACTTTAAGTTTTCATGAATTTTTGACTTCTCCAGCCAGGGGTTTGCCCAAATGTTACTCGATTTGTATTTTTGTTTAGTTCGGTGTCAAGTTGAAAGTGGAGATTAGATTAAAATATTAGGTGTCATTTGACGTGAACTTTCAGCAAAAATAGAAGAATGAAATAAAAATGGAACAGTCTCCCCCACCGGCCCCAACAGCTCCAATTTTCTAATTTGTTACTTTTACACTTTCACCGCTCTTTCTCCTTTCTCCTGGTGCACTTCGTCACTACGTGGACTGCCTTCAACTGTGATATTTTTATACTTTATGCCAAAAAAAAATTGACTTTGGGACCATTGTGCACTGATGTCATTGATGGCACAAACATTTTTTACGATATACTTTAATTAGTTTTTGACTCCCGTACCCCGATTTTCTCGCCGATTAGATCTGTTTCCTAATAGATCGTGTTCACATAAGAGTTATCAAATCTAAAAACCTTAAAAACGAGACTTCAAAAAAAATTTCAATAAGTTGGCTCTCCTTCTTCTCTCTCTCGCTATCATTTTTGAATACATCGGCAAATAATGATCAGGCAATTACCGATCTTTTTGCTACATTTTTCAAAACCACCTTTATATGTTGTTCGACCCAGGGCTTTCCGAGATGGACTGTTCCGATTCGCTGATTTAACCATTAAGGGTTGCGCTTTGGTCACACTGACATGATAGGTTGGTAGTGTGGCCATCGCTCAATTGGAGCTGGTTCCAGTTACAAATGAGGATTTTCAAGTTTCTTTCTCTATGATGTTAAATGGTTAAATGTGGTTAAATATATGTAATGAAATTAGGAATAGTAATAGTATAAGAAGTAGTCAATATCAATGCAGCGCCGGCGGACAGTGGGACATCAGATGCAAAGAGGTAGCAAAAGTAATTTCAGATTTCAAAAATCAAAATTTCAAGATAAGTTGACTTTTAGTGTAGGATCTATGAGCATTCAAAATTGAAAATTGTTTCAGTGTACCAAAATTTATTAAACTCTATTGACTTACTGCATCTTTCAGGTGGAATAAAAATTAAACTATGAAACGTATAATTCCTCGCACGAAAAACGGTCAAAAAAGGCTGTCGCAGGTATTAAATCCCATATCAACAAGATCAATGTCTTTTTTTAGCGGTCTGCTAGCGGAACTTTTTCGGAACTGAGTACTAGGCTTTAAAGTTTTTTCATTGGCTCAACTTTGACTGTTTTTTCAAGCCTAGTACTCAGATCTGAGTAGTAGGCCGAAGTCCTGTACTCCAGCCCTACCTAAAATTACTGCCAGGAATCTGCTATTTATTTCGTTTGTGTGGAACGAAACTGAAGCAGTGTGACCAGTGTGATAGTTCAATTAAAATTGAAAGACGAGAGAAATTGACTCTGACGACGAATTTATTGTGTTGGGGGCGGCATATATTGTTGCAAACAAAAAATATTAGGAAGTGCAGCGCAGACGGAGGCTTCAAAATCTCAAAATGACCATAATGCTTATTTTCCGTAATCCGCCAAAGACATGGGCTTGCCTCAACTACTTTTATAAAAACAATCTTCTCCACACGTTGAAAATTTATCGAGAAGACTGGGAAAGCATCCAAATGTTAAAAATTGGCTTAAAGGGTGCAGTAAAACCGGCAATTCGTTCTGCAAAATATGACAATGCTCAGTCTTGAGCAGGCTGGCATCAATTAAGCAACATGCAGCCACTAAAATTGTAAAAGAGACTTAGAATTACTTCTCAAAAAGTTCAAAACGTCGCAGAAAATGTTCGATGTTCCAGGATTTTCTTGACTCCCCACAGCATCAAATTTTAAGGCATTACGAAATTCGATGGCTCTCTTTTCACCCGCGTGTTCGTCGCATCTTGGAGCAGTGGGACCCTCTTACAAATTTTTTACAAGAAGAGTACGAATCTAATCAAAATCTTACTGCTGAGACTATTTTATTTTACTATAAAAACGTATATATTAAGCTATATTTCTGTATACAAGATCATATCTTTCCTGTAGTACACAAATTCAATATGATATTCTAATCTAGTGGAGCAGTAATTCATATATTTTATAAAACCATGGTTGAAACCTACAAAAATTTATTATCATGTTGTATGAAAAAATGTTATTTAAAATCTACTGAAGCTGAAATTTTGGATCCCACTAGTACAGTAAACTTCTCAAATATAAATAAAATTAATTTAGGGTTTCGGTTCAACAAGGAATTGCCCAAACTAGCCAAATGTGAAGCAAATGAGATTAATTCTGTGTTAATTCGTACTCAAAGCTTTTTAATCGAGTTATGCGTTCAATTAAGATATCGTCTTCCTTTTAATGAACCTGCTCTAAAGCTGATGTCATTGATAAGCCCTGAGTTGGCAGCAGAGGGAGAATTTTATTCATTGTACAAACTTTACGAACGTTTCCCTGATCCGGCAATGGATCCGAAGCAAATTGAAAGCGAGCTGCGGCATATATAGTTGCAAACAAAAAATAGGAGGAAAGAACAGCGCATACGGAGGCACCAAAATGTCAAAATGATCAAAATGCTTATTTTCCGTAATCCTTGCCTCAACAGAATTTATTTAAACAATCTTCTCTTCACGTTGAAAATTTGCATCCCACTTTTGGTTTTCGAACAGTTTTTGACTCCGTCTTTCACAAAATAGGCGCATATATTTTACTGGCGGGAATACCAGCTGATCTCTGAGTCCATAATCGTGTCGATAGGCTAACTATCGATAAGAATCTGTGGATTTCTTTCCACTTGCAGGATACTGAGGCCAGTAAAACGCAACTGAAAAATTCCTGGCCCGTTTTTTTTTTATATGGAGTTTGGCAGTAATCTTTCGTTACCGCGGTGCTGGATACTAGCACTAACCATAAAATATATAGATATGCCATTTCATACAAACGGCTGTCGCAAGCGAAGTCTGACAAATGCAGTGCCAACCGTTCGGCTCGATACTGCAACTGTTCGGCTCATGACGCGGCGCTAGCAGAAGCCGACAGCAACGAAGTAATTCCATTGGTGTATGTGTTAAATACACAAAAAGTTTTTGATTGTATGCATTGTCAGTTCTTGGGCTCTTGGGTTTGTGGTTTCTGTTTTATTTTGTTTTGCTTCAGCGTATTTGGATGTATGGGAGCACATATATGCTCACGTACATTGTTTAAGTAATGCTGCCTGGTAGAACGAAATTTGTCATTTCGTTTCTTGGATTTCTGGGCTCTTTTCACCCTTAACTTTAGCATTTTTAGAGTCGACACGTTTTGAAGACACTTGCCTTATAATATCAGAATAACTCTTGTTTTGTATATGCTCTAGATGATAATTTTTGTTTAATATAAAAAATATGAATATAATGAGCGGATATAAGGCTAGAGATAGCCTTATGCAAAAAGCATGCAGTGAGAGCGAGACAGATATATGCGTCCAGTTGTTTTTCCAGTTGAGCTGGGAGCAGCGCTGCGGCAGAGATTAGCGATTGCTATAGTTTCTAGATACGATTTTGCTGGCTTGGTGGCAATGTGTGTTGTATAATATCATAAATGCAGCGTTTATAATTCGTGAAAAGAGGAAGAAGAAGATGAAAAAAATGTAAACAACTAACATATTAGCAAGCATATTGGATTTAAACAGACGAAAAATGCTTTGTGCAGCTTTTTTAATAGTTCAAAATAATAATATGATTGCGTGTCACATGCTGCAACAGCAGAACAAAAAAAAGAGAAATATTTGGTCGGCGAAAGGGCTATTGAAACGCGAGATAGAAGGTAAGTACATAAGGTAAGTACAGGTAAGCCTGCTTTAGGTGTTTGATTTTATATCGGGTATGCGAAGAATCCCAAACGTGAGGGAAGTTCTTAACAAGATTTATAAGGAACACGGTAGCTTCCTCCGTTCATAAAATTTTTAGTAAGAATTTGTTTACAATATACAAATGCTTCCCGCCGCAAAGCAAAACATATGTTCAACTACTGCGCGACGTTTACCAGCATTAATTTATCGATGTCTATCATGCTATCTCTCTCTTCGCAGCAAGTTTAGCAAAGTCTAATGTCATATGGGCATTACTGTGTTTTCGATGGAAGGTAGATGGTGGATGGTGGCCTGTGGGAATCGAGGTTTCACATTTGTCAAAAAATCCCACCGTTCCCCGTTAATGTACTGTGTGTGAAAATGCTATAAGAGCGCCAATTTATGTGAATTCAAAAGTAAATATAGAAATGTATGTGAATGTGAAATCCGGATCCTGCCTGAATGTTTTGAATTGCATGGAAGAGACAAGGTTATCTGCAGAAAAGTAACAATTTATCTTGAGACAGGAACGTCCTCCACGCGTTTGGACTCTTGTAAATAAAGGGCAGATAATAATCTCTTTTCAATGAAAAATTGTATATTCTAATATACATATAATGTATATTCTAAATTGCAATAGCCACGATATGGTTTTTTTTGGTAGGAAGATGTTGTAAAAAACTCCGACCCGTTTTTTCAAAGACACCTTCCGCATGAAGAGGAGTTCTTTCGACATTGTTGTGGAACTGCTGCCTTATCTCAAAAAGTAGGATACGAATTTTAGAAATCAACCACATCATTAATATGGTTGACTTAATGATAAAATTAGTTTAAAGAATTTGTTTTAAGTATTATATGTATATTTGCCCGTTTTCCGTGAGTGGTCAAGTGAGACGGGTTGAACGGCACGAGATAATATGGGGTCGGAGTGGCGCGAATTGGAACGGATTGATCGTGCTTCCGTTGGTATCACCTAATTAAAATGACTTAAGCATTTCTTGTTGTTCTTTGTTATGATCGACTTTCGATTGAGCGGAATGTAGTGAGCATATATATCGGATACCCACCGTAAAGGGTACCTAAAGAAAACACACTGTAACACTCTGTTGCAATGTCTATGATAAAAGATCCATGCATATCCAAATGGGTCGTTACACGATCACCCCAATATGCATAGGGCGACATAAGTGCATCGTCAGCACTTTCTGCACAATGAAGCACAATGTTCTCCCAAAGAGGACATGCAAACTGCGTTAATAACTATAGAGGTAATTATCGTGGTGGAAGAAACGGCCGTGTGTACAACCGCTACAATTTTAACCAAAACAATAGCAACATGGAACAACTATAGAAACACAAGACAGAACAACAATGTCCGTGTTACCCAGACAGCTTCGGGAAACTCCCAGGCACCTTAAGTTACAGAATATTAAAAACCCAAAGGTTCAAACTATTAACCTCAATCTCATTATCTACGTAACATTTAAAAACGCAGAAACAGGGAAAAAGCTTATCTTTTCAATAGATACAGGAGCAAATATTTCAATTTTGAAAGATAATTCTGATTTCTTCACTAACGTTCGAATAGAAAATACAATAAAAATTCAAGGCATAGGAGAAAGGATTTTTAAGTATCAAGGCCTTGCCTCAGTGGAGCTTTATTTATTTATTAACTTATTTCCTAGTGCGACAAGAAATAAAATTCTTATAAATTAATGCACTAGCCACATAAACATAATCATAAACGAGGGGGAACGTTATGAGCCGCGTCTGCGCCGCGGCTCTACTTTATACCCGGTACTCAGTCAGTATGTATGTATGTGAGCTTGTTGTAATTTATTACATGTTCGCAAAAGGAAAAAATTTAATTTTAGCCAAAAAAAAACAATTTAAGTCGAACCTTTTCGGAGATTTTGATCTATTAGATGTTTCCATATTTGTTTACATACATTTTTTACATCTGCCATTTCTACATGTTTTTATCTACTTCCTACATATACATACACGGCTGTGTGCGAGAGAGAGAGGAAATCAGTCTGCGCTTGGGAGGCCACTGAAATTTCATTTGTTCCTTCTGACTATATTTATGATCCGATCTGATCCAAATTCAATACTCTGATAGATATAGTCATTTTCTATGATTCTGCGTTTTTGGTTTTCCCGTATCTTCAAAATTGTAGATTTTCATCTTTTGTGGGGGCGGAAGGGGGCGTGGCCAAATTTTAAAACAAACTCGTCTCGGTTTGATATCACAGAAGCTTGGATAGAAAGTTTGGTATTTCTAACTCTTATAGTCTCTGAGAACTAGGCGTCAAAAAATTCGATCAGGCATAGCGCCTATCCCTGTGTGTGAGAGAGAGCGAGAGGGAACGATGCATTTCGAAATGGTTTTCTTCATTGTGGCTATATTTATTATCCGATCTGATCCAGATTCTACAATCTGATAGATAAGGTCAGTGTCTATGATTCTGCGTTTTTAGTTTTCTCGTATCTTTAAAATTGTGCATGCCACAGATTTTCGTCCTTGGAGTGGGCGGAAGGGGGCGGGGCGAAATTTTGAAATACACTTGTAACAGTGCGATAGGACAGGAGTCTGGATACAAAATAGTGTTCCTCTAGCTTTTATGGTCTTTGAGCTATAGGCGCTAATGAAGACGGACAGACGGACAGACGGACAGACGGACAGACGGACGGACAGACAGACATAGCTATATCGACTCGGCTATTGATGCTGATCAAGAATATATATACTTTATGGGGTCGGAAACGCTTCCTTCTGGGTGTTACACACATTAATTTTTTGCACAAATCTAATATACCCCTTTACTCTTCGAGTACCGGGTATAAAAAAAACAAACGTACGGAAAATTTGATTAACCTCTTTTTGACATTAAAGGCTAGTATCCAGCACCGCGGAAACGAAAAATTACTGCCAAACTCCATATAAAATAAACTGGGCCAGGAATTTTTGCGTTTTAATGGCCTCAGTATCCAGCAAGCTGAACGAAATCCACAGATTCTTATCGATAGTTAGCCTATCGACACGATTATGGACTCAGAGATCAGCTGGTTTTCCCGCCAGGAAAATATATGCGCCTATTATTGCTGAAGGGAATGTGAAAGATGGAGTCAAATACTGTTCGAACAACAAACAAGAAATATGCAAATTGTCAAAGTGAAGAGAAGATTGTTTTAATAAAAGCAGTTGAGGCAAGGTAATGTCTCTGGCGGTTTACGAAAAATAAGCATTTTGATCATTTTGACATTTTGGTGCCTCCGCGGTGCTGGATACTAGCCTTAAGACAATACAATTAATATTCTTATAGCTAGAAATATTTTCAAGTTTTAGTTCCTTACTTTTAGATAAAAATTTAGTTTTTCCCTAAATTGCGTTGCACTATTAATTTTCCTTAATTTCGTTGTTAATAGATTAGACGAATAGCATGCATGAAAAAGTGCCGCTCAGAGCAGCCAAGCTTGTGTTGAATATTATTTATATTATTGGTTCTTGCGTAGACATTAAAGCACAATTTTTCATATAAATACGGTTCTTTTGTGTATACGATTGTATGCAACATAATTAGAATACGGAAGTTTACCCATGTTCCAAATTTCATACCGTAAATGCTATCAGCCAATCTAGATAAGTGCTGCCCCCTTTTGACGTTGATTACATATCTGGCTAAATTATGGTAAGCTACATTTAGTTTGTGGAGAGACACTATCACAGTTTCCAAAAATTTCTATATCATAACAAAGTGTGATTATCAAGTATATTTTAGCGATTAAGAGTCTGAGGTCAATGTTAAAAAATTGCTGAGTCAACGAAAGTTGTTTTAGTAAGCCATAGGTCTTTCCCGCAGCCTTAGATACATGGTCACTCCAGATTAACGTTTTATTAAGGGTGATACAAAGATTACGAGCTTGATCACAACCACAACCGATAAGATTTTCGGTACTCGGACACATTTTGTTTATAATAAATTTAGACTTGACAGGGTTTAGTGACAAACCATTACACTTAGCCCATTTACTAACCTTTGACAATTCAACATTACATAAAGTTACACACTCATTTATTCTATTTAACGGACAACTAACATACATTTGGACATCATCGGCATACATATGAACATTAAAGTTGGACAGCCAGTCTGGAAGATCATTAACATATAATTATCACAGCTTGGCTTCTCCATTAAGATAAGACGGAACCAGCATCTTGATTTACTGAATCCCGGTTGCTTATTACACAGTAAAGAATTTTGTGCTAGGTCACCAATTTGTTATGCCATACGTTTTTGAAATACCTTTGATAGAAAGGGTAGAATAGAAATTTGTCTGTATTCATCCTTTCCCTTAAGAACAGTGGTCACAGTGGCCAATTTCCATAGGTCGGGGAAAAGAGATATCGTAAGGACAGTGTTGAATGTATGAGTTAAATGATTAATTATCTTTGGTAAAATAATTTTAATAAATTTTGGATGACTTGATTTTAAGGACGGAGCTCAGGACATCACATGGAGTTACACACAAAAAACTAAAGCTGTTACCACAGTCAGTATGTACTAGGGCGTCAATACATATGCATATATCGCTGTCGGGGCAGAAGTGAAGAGAAACAAAAATGAAGTATTACTGCCTAAGCTACATCCTAACACAGACAAATAGTTTCGCTTTCGCAGCTTCGTGTTTCGTTTCTTCAGCTGGCGTTGCTCAGCTTGCTGTCCTTTTCGTTCGTGCCAAAATAGATCTTTGAGGTCTCTTAAGCTTAAGCATAGCTGTTAAAACTCTTATATCTGGGGAATTAAGTGAAACATCGTTCGGCGCTTCGTCTTCGGGACGAACGCTGTTCTGACTCAGGCATTTTTGTCAGCAGGCTCAACGTTTCGTATCGGATCGAACATGGTTCGAAGTTGGTATGTCGAGCCAAAGTTTGGCTGTGTGTTGCGTGCACTTAAAACGTTCGAAGTTCGTTCGTTCAAGTGTTTTCGAATCGAACCTAATACGTTTATACGTTGGAGTTTACCGCGCGCATGCGCTTAGTTTCGAACATTGTTCTTTTGAGCGCAGTGTAGATGAGCATTCTTTTTTCCGCTAAATTCTCTGAATCACGTCCTACCTCGCCGATTCGACTCTAGAATTTAAAATTAGACAACTTTCCGATACTTTATGTAGACCAACATGGATCCAGGGACTGGTGATGAGAAAGTGTATATTTTGTGCTTCCCCAATTGTATCCGCTCCTGTCATTAAATCATCACAGTTTCGAACAGCTAAAAACGTTGTTGACGATGTCCCATACGTAACTGTTTGTAATTCATACTCCTCTATGGGCTTCATTGGATCATCCCTCCAGAGTATGCGATGGTACGGTTGGTCTTCTTTGGAAATTTGTATCTGTCTGTACATTTTTTCCACATCGGCTAATACAATATTCCACGCTCTCCATTTGATGATGATGTCGAAAATGTCTTTTTTCAACCTTGGCCTAGTATACATTATATCATTCAGACTTTTCCCGTTTGATGATTTTGCAGACGCATCGAAGACGACTCTCAATTTTGTGAAGCACTTCCCTCTCTGATGACCGCTTGATGGGGAAGGTAATATTTTCCCATCGATCCATCATTAACTTTAGCCATGTGACCGAGATCCTTGTACTCCTTCAAAAAGCTCTTGTATCCTTTATGAAGCTCGGCTTGTCTCTTAAATTTGCGTTCCATTGATAATAGCCGGGCCATCGCTAGTTTACGTGATTCGCCCAATTCCTTGTCCTCCTTGAATGGTACCTTTACTATAAATCGTCCATTTTTGTCGCGTTTGATGTAATTTTTGTATCCTTCCATAGTTTTTTCCATCTCTTCTGTACTAACATCTTGGTCTTCGGCTTCTTCCAGCTTTCAAAATCGCTCCAAATTAGTGACTGCCGACGTAAATGGCTGAGTTTTGGGTATATTCACTATGCCTGATATGATCCAACCAAATTAAGTATATTGTCCGAGACTGCCATCAATCTTGACAACACCGTTTTCGAGAATCCTTGCAAATACTTCTCCTCCCAACACTAAATCGATTCTGTCCGATTTATTAAATAATGGATCAGCCAGATGATAATTTTTCCATTTTTCTATTTTGTATTGGAATGATTTCTCTGGTTGCTCACTGGTTAAAGATGACAAGACGGCGGCCTCTATTTCTTCTTTATGATTGCTTAGGAATCGTGGCGTTATCTCGACTCTGATTTTGTGTTTTGACTCACCAACTAGCGTCTCGCTGAGCCCATGTATTTTAGTGACGACTCTTTGACGAGGAAGTCCTAGCAGCTGAGCGGCTTTCTCTGATATCGAAGATACCTGAGATCCTTGGTCGATTAATGCTCTTAATAGCATGTATTCTCCGTTGCCAGCCTTTGCTCTTACTTGTGCTGTTGCCAGGATTACTGTTGATCCACTTTTGGACGTCATTGTCGTAGAATTTTCTGTGGTTTTTTTTAATTCAATATGCAATATTTCTAAATTTTTTGTTTTTTTCGTAGCACTGCTCGTTACTATTGTGCTTTAAACATATAAGGCATAACCTTTGTTCTTTTGCCCATTGCAATCGGTTTTCTGGTGTTAAGCGATCGAATTTTCGGCACTCCGAGATAACATGACCTTCATAGTTGCAACACTTACATTTTGTCATTTTTGAGTAGATGGGTATTATTTGCTTTTGATATGTCTTTTTTCCTTTGGTAGCATAATTGTTTCCTGCTACTGCTGTTAGTGTTTGATACTGCTGTTCCAAAAATTTTAGCACATCTGATAACTTTTGAATTTCTCTGTGTTTTTGAATGGCTTGCTCAAAGTGTCGCATTCCTTCATTATCGAGCTTCGGATTATTATTCTTGCGATAAAGGGATCTTCCTTATTAATATTTATTTTTAATGCCTTAATGGTATTTATGCATTCGTTCGTTGTATCTAGGAGCTGTCTTACATCTTCGGCATTGTTGCTGTTAATTTCTGCTTGGTCCGAAACTCTGTCCCATTGCGCTGTGAATAGCATCCTTCTATTTTCGTACTCCCTTTTGGGCGTCGACCAAGCTACTTCACAGTTGCCGGCCGATATTTGCAAGTGTCGGATTAGACGTGCTGCTTCACCTCTTAACGCAGCTTTCAGCCGCATCATTTTTTCCGTATGCTCTTTTGATCATGTATCATCTCTTCGAAGAGATTGTGGAATGTCGTCCATTCGTTTACGTCTCCATCGAACGTTGGCCTTCTCGAACTCTACTGGTTTGGTTTTTTAATATTTCTAATTTTCTCCCACATTCCGTGTCTGTCGTGCGATACATTTTCGTGACATCTTCTGAGAGACTCTGCGATTCTATATAAAGTATTCTCATGTTGGATAATGTATCCTCCAGACAGTCGATATCGTATTGGTTGATCACTTTATACATTTTGTTTTTTATCTCACCGTGTATGTCGTTGCAAAGGCGTAGCAGTTGCTCTGCTTGTCTACTGGTCTCACAAGTTTCTTTCTGACTTACAGATTGGTTTAAGGTGGCGTCTAAAAATGTGTCGTGGCAACTTATGGGTTTTCCGGTAGATGGGCCGGGCGATTCTACAGGTAGGTTTCTCCTGTAGTGCCTTTCGTCTAAGATGTTTCTTTCTAAGATCACACCCTTCTCACACTTTAGTTGTCCTTTTAGTTTCATGTATTTATCTTTAAAGAAATAAAAAATTGTTTTTTCGAAATATTCCTTCTTTCCGACACCATCCTTGATTAATTTTTCGTGATTTGCTTCAATAGCATTCTGGATTGCTTCCAAATTTTTCAGGGCGTCTGCTGTCTTGTTTTAAGTAAGCGGTTGTTTTGATGCTTCGTCCTGAAGTTTTAACATTTGCTCCTCTAACTGCTCCTGCTCTTCTAGCAACTTTTGCCGAATCGTGGCCATTTTTTTATTTAACCTTTTAGTCCTAAGTGAACCGTTGGGGGTGTTTTTATTGTGGTCGCCTTGTTGACTACGTTGTGCCCCGACTCACAACTTGGACGTTTTCACTTAGGCTGAGGTTATTTTGCGATTTTATCTACTGTGTCTCTTACCACTGCTGGTGGAGATCAGTATCCGTTTTTTGATTTTATCTACTGTGTCTCTTACCACTGATGGGGGAGATCAGAATCCTTTTTTGGATTTTATCTACTGTGTCTCTTACCACTGGTGGGGGAGACCAGTATCCTTGTTGCGAATTTATTTACTGTGTCTCTTACCACTTGTGGGGGAGATCGGTATCCTTTTTTGGATTTTATCTACTGTGTCTGTTACCACTGGTGGGGAGATCAGTATCCTTTTTGCGACTTTATTTACTGTGTCTCTTACCACTGGTGGGGGATATCAGTAACTTATTGTCGTCTTTTTTAATTATTGATAGTGACCTTGATATGGAAACCCAAGGGATTACGCTAATCTGTTTGTATTGCCACTAGCACTTTGTTATAAAATGCAAGGGTTTACGCTATTCTTTCTCTTACCACTGGTGGTAGAGAACAGAGGCTTGGTGTATATATAGGAAAATATATAAAGGAAAATATAAGGTAATTAAAACTAAGACCAACGCTAAGAAAAGGAGGGATGTGCGGCACTTTTTCCCACGCTCATCCCTTCTAATGACACCTATTACATGCAAACCACATGTGTTGATAGATTTGGGTTCGACGTGACGCATGTATATGATTTTATGGCCGAACTCTATGTGTCCTTTTTTCTCAAGTGGCCTCCTTCAAGTGGACTGTATTGTTTATTGGTTGGCCTGTGTCGGTTCCTGTTCATGTTTTATGAACATATTGCCCGCGGTTTGCTAAAGATGTGATAACTACGAGTTTGCTGGCCTCCTTCAAGTGGGCTGTATATTTTTGTTTTTTGTGACGCTATTTTCTGTCGGGTCCTGTTCATGTGCATGAACAGCCGTGTTTGTAGTTCCTGGAGGTATTCCAAAGACTATTGTTTCCAGAATGAATGTTTTAAGCGTGAGACCAATACCCAGCGATTAACCAGTGTTTTTTCTTGATTCTCAGTGCTGACGTCCGGTGGGGTTGTAAATGGTTCACCAATCAAAAAGTGTCCTAGGGTGAGCGCTATTATGTCAGTTGGATCCTTTGACATTGGAGTAATGGGTCGAGAATTGAGAATTGCTTCAATTTCAATTATTACTGTGTTTAGTTCCTCAAATGTCAAGGATGCTGTGTTTGTGGTTGTGATCAGCAGCCTTTTTGCTGGTTTAACCGCAGCTTCCCAAAAGCCTCCAAGCGATGGGGTCCGGGGAGAAATGAATTTGAAGTCCACTTGTCTTTTGTTGCAGTGATTCGTTATTTGATCAAGTGCCTTTTCGCTGAAGATGGCTTCTTTTAATTCCTTTAGTTGATTGTTTGCGCCTATGAAGTTGGTTGCATTGTCGCAATGAATAGTCTTGCATTTCCCACGCCGGAAAGCTGCCAAGAATGCATTTGTGGTTAGGTCGCTCACCATCTGGTCTGATGAGCTGGTGAGGTGGCTCAAAGGGGGCCCAGCTGAAGCCACCGGACGGGTCGCAGGTTGCGGATAGCGAACGGCCTACCTCGATAGGTAGTTCAGCTGCAAAAAGGCGGGCATCCCTATGGAGAGTACCGAAAATAAGCAGTCCCGGACAGCCAGCGGGTGTTCGCGAAGTGGCAACACTGACGATGCGCTTGTGGTGCCGTCTCGTATAAGTAGCTCACACAATCCCATCCCTACACACTACCTACCCACATCCCAACCCCCACACTCACCTCACACCGGGCCGGACTAAGGTGTCACTCGACCCGTGCCGAGAGTCAGCCTGGCTGAGGGCCCGGCTTAAAACTAGCTCAGTCGTAAACGGAGAGCTCAGGGACTTGGCAGCCCCCTGTTCTAATGATGCCCGAGTGAACCGGGTCTGGCACTCCCCAAAAGTCAACTGGGAACAATCCCATGCGTGGAAAGGCAATGGCCATAAGGCCTGGCCAAACCAGCTCAACAGCAGGAAAGACCTGCTCGGTGGAAGGCGCTGGTACGAACCCGAGGGGGTCCCACCCTGAATCTGGGGTGGGTGGCAAAGACACCTCCCAAAACTAACACCCTGCAAAGGCAGCAAAGCATCAGTGCGGCTGCCCGACCTCCTGGTAAAGTGGCGGGGGCTGACTTGCCATCGACAAGTGCCCAAGCCAGGAAGTTCTCGTTTGCCGAAAGGAGGAATGCCGGGCAAATACTTCGTCACCAAAACGCGAACAAAACAGCAAGGCCTCGGCAGTGCTCCCAGATTTTACCACGGAGCGACAACAGGCGCCACTATCGAAAAGGCAGCGCTCACAGGAGATGCCTGGACCGACTACAAGGCGGTCTAGAGTTCTCCCAAACATATCCTTCGCGCAGATTGCCAAGGAGAAGGCGCTAATCGGCATCCTTGACAAGGGCAGCGCGGAGGGTAAAATACCTAGGAGCCAGTGGAAGTGGGTGGAAGTGGCATTGGCCGACCGCTGCTTCGAGCTCCTCGAAAATGACCCCGGGCCACCTTTTGTTTGCAAGGAAATGGGGTGGTTCCAGGGCAATATTAAAGTTATTGCCTGTGAAGACGAGCGCTCCGTGAAGCTGTACAAGGCAGCGGTGGCGCAGATCGGAGAGGTCTACGCTGGGGCGAAGCTCGTCGCAGTAGACTGGAGCGAGGTGCCCAGTAGACCGCGGGCAAGACTATGGGTGCCGGCTTCCTTCAAGGAGCCTGAGCGCATCCTCAAAATGCTGCAGAGGTGCAATCCACAACTTCCAACTACAAACTGGAAGGTAGTAAAGGTTGAGACGACGCAGGGGCCGATGAACCAGGCTGTGCTCGTACTCAACAAGGAGTCGCTGGCCCCGATAGAGGCAGCTAAGGGCGAGCTGAACTTCGGCTTCAGCTCGGTCACCATAAAGGTGTATAAGTCGGACACAGCGGGCGAGGCCCGTCCGGTCGACAACCCAGTCGAGCAGGACATTGCCTCGGAGATAGAAGCACCTGACAACGAGCTGGAGCAGGCCAAATAAGGCTACTCGTCCGATGCAGAGCTACTTCTCGACTTTGAGGCAATGTGTCGCGAGAAAGTATCCGACGACTCAGACGCCGACATCACAGTGGTGGGGATTTTGGAAGATGTCTCTGAGACTCCTACAGATAAATCTCCACCACAGTAAAGCAGCATCTGCTTCCCTCATACTCCGCTTGATCGAGAGCGGAGCCGACATAGTCCTAGTCCAGGAGCCTTGGATAGTAGGAGATAAGGTCTGTGGACTAGCGACGAAGGAGTACAAGCTGATTGTAACCCAAAAAGAAGGTAAAATTGGTACCTGCATTCTTGCAAGAAAACACCTAAACATTTTTCTGCTCCATAACTTTAGCAATGGCGACAACACGGCTGTAAGCCTAGAGTTGGAGGGGACGCATCTTAGACTGATGTCGTCCTACATGGCTCACGAGGAATGCGATCCTCCGAGTGACCTCGTTCGCAAGCTAGCCAGCGATAGCGAGAGGTCAAACGTAGGCCTGATAATAGGCTGCGATGAAAACACTCACCACACACAATGGGGGAGCTCGGACACAAACGTAAGGGGTGAGTCACTGTTCAGCTTCATCCTAAACTCTAACCTACTAATCTTTAATCGGGGCGATGACCCTACATTTATAATAAAGAACCGGCAAGAGGTTATCGACCTCACACTAGTGTCTCACAAACAGTCAGGCATAGTCAAGAGTTGGAAAGTCCTAGAGGTACATTCCTTCTCTGACCACAGGTACATCGATATGATACTATCTCTCGAGAGCCTAAGACCCATTGACTACATTAATCCCAGGAAAGCCAATTGGGAAAAATATAGTAAAAATATGGACTTCTTCCCTCCAAAGCACCAGTATGCCCGAACACAGAGGACGACTTAAACCGTCTAGTGGATAGGCTCACTGAAGCATGCAACAAAGCCTTCACGGCTGCATGCCCCCCAAACAGACATAAGGGAAAAAATAAACACCCCTGGTGTTCAAAACAAATAGATATCCTACGGAAAAGCTGCAGGACTCTCTTCAACAGAGCCAAAAGCGCTAACGGGGAGGAACACTGGGCAGACTATAAGACCAGTCTGGCCCTATACAAAAAAGAAACAAGGAAGGCAAAAAAATTTGCCCTGATATCGAAGAAACGTCGGAGGCTGCAAGGCTCCAAAACGACCCCCGCGGTGGGGTACCTTAAAAGAAGCGACGGTACGTAGATTAACTCAAGTAAGGAGTCCCTACACATTCTTCTCGACACTCACTTTCCCGGGTGTACTACCACCGAGCCGGCACGCCTCTCAAGTGAAGGCTCGGCAACACTAATGACGCACATCCTTACAAAACGGAACATCAGCTGGGCAATAAACAGCTTTCATCCGTTAAAATCTCCAGGCCCGGACCGAATCATTCCGGCCCAACTTCAAAAGGCTGGTGATATGGCCATCAAATGGCAGCAATGTATCTTCAAGAAGATACTAGTGGTGGGAAAAATACCACATGCCTGGCTTAAGGCAAAGATAGTCTTCATTCCCAAAGCGGGAAAAGCCTCACATTCAATTCCAAAGGACTTCAGACCAATTAGCCTATCGTCCTTTCTTCTCAAAACCTTTGAGAGACTTGTCGGGCTACAACTGAGGACAACTATAAGTCCCCAGTTGTTGTCAGGCTCACAACATGCCCACCGTAAAGGACAATCCACGAAATCCACGAAATTCTCATCCCGAAATGAGGCGAGCAGGGCGGTATGAATTTCCAATCCAAGCCGCTGTTGATGCAATGATTATGAACTTCAGCACGATGCTTCTCGCCCATAAATAGCCGCCGAAGGTCCTCTAACTCGTTCCTTGAGCCCACGAAATTGGTGGCATTTTCCGACCAAATGCATCTGGGAATACCGCGCGTAGCAACGAAGCGCTTGAGGGCACTCAAGAAAGCTGCAGTGGTTAAATCCTTCACCGATTCCAACCAGACGGCCTTTGTTGCAAAACAAATGAAGACGCTAATGTAGCATTTCGTAGGAGTTTGGTTGCGCCCATCTGGCTTATAGTAGAAGGGACTGCAATAGTAAATTTCCAGTGATGCTGATAGCAGGCGAATCCTGTATTCAAACAGCCATGATGTGCTCCACAAGGCGAGGCCTGGATCTGCAGCAGATGACGCATTTCCGTAAGGCACTAGCCACAGTCTTCAGGCCGCCGATGGGCCAGAACTGCAAACGAATCGCTCCAAGTAAAGACTGCGGACCAGCATGGTGATGCTTTCGATGAAAGTGAGCGATGATAGCGAACGTCAGTGGATGATCCCTGGGCAAAAGCGGAAAAGCCTCACATTCAACTCCAAAGTACTTCAGACCAATCAGTCTTTGTTCTTAAAACTTTTGAGAGACTTGTCGGGCTACAACTGAGGAGAACTATAAGTCCCCAGTTGTTATCAGACTCACAACATGCTTACCGAAAACGAAAATCCACGGAAACGGCACTTCACGCAGTAGTCTCAGTGATAGAGAAATCTCTTCACCTAAAAGAATACTCCTTAATAGCCTTTCCCGATATCGAGGGAGCTTTCAACAATGTCGTGCCGGACGCCATTACGGAAGCGCTGACTGATCTGGCGGTGGACCGTCACTTGGTGATGCTCATCGATCAATTGCTCACATGCAGGACGGTGACATCATCAATGGAATCGTCCACCCAGTCAAGGTATGTCAACAGAGGCACACCGCAAGGTGGTGTCCTGTCTCCTCTTCTATGGAACATAGCAGTCAACAAGATCCTATGTGACCTGGAGGGAGGGGGCTGCAAAGTTGTGGCATACGCGGATTACGTTGCGGTTATCTTTTCGGGGAAATACCCGCAAACACTCTGCGACCGAATGACCGCTAAGCTCGCGAAACTGTCTAAATGGACGAAATCTTGAGGTCTGGGAGTTAACCCCTCGAAAACGGAACTTGTGTTAATTACAAATAAATATAAGATTTCGCCTCTCAACCCCCACTCACTAAACGGATGCAGGCTCTCCTTCAGCGACAGTGCCAGTTACTTAGGGTTGGTAATTGACAAGAAGCTAAACAGGAACCTGAACACAAAAGACAGAGTAAAAAAGGCTACGATAGCCCTCTATACATGCAAAAAAGCTATTGGCTTAAAATGGGGCATGAACCCAAGCATAGTCCAATGGATATATCTAGCAATAATTAGACCTATACTACTCTATGGAGTTACAGTGTGGTGGCCGGCTCGATCAAAAAGGACGATCTTCAAACAATTGAGCAAAGTTCAAAGAACTGCTGCTTTAAGCATCAGTGAAGCTCTTTGCACCACTACGAATGATGCGCTAAATGCCATCCTATGCCTCCAGAGCCTCGACCTGGCAGGAAAAGAGCGTGCAGAAATGGCAGCAATACGTCTGAGAGACTCTGACCAATGGACTCCACAGCTCATGGGTCACTCATCAATATTGAACAGCGGTACTGTTCCCACAAAAACGGACTACTGCGTCCCAAGGGAACACACAGACACCCCATTCAATAGAATCATCCCCAAAAGAGACGAATGGCTCGAGGGACATCCAGGCCCACAAAGGGCCATAAACATCTTCACAGATGGATCGAAGCTGGATAACAAAGTCGGAGTAGGAATCTACTCCGAACAGCTAAACATACGGCACTCCTTCAGGCTTCCAGATCACTGCAGCGTCTTCCAGCACTGAATTGCCTTCAGGAAGTTACCATCTTGGTAACCAATGTAAACATATACAGCGACAGCCAAGCCGCGATCAAATCGCTAAATGCGATTTCCTCGAGCTCGGCCACCGTGGCAGACTGCCGCAAATCTCTTCACGAGATGGCTCAGCAATTTGCTATCAACCTTATATGGGTCCTGGGTCATCGGGACATCGAAGGTAACTGCATAGCAGACGAGTTGGCAAGATCTGGCACTACTATCCCCCTCCTTCAAGATAAGGAAGATATTTGTATGCCTATGGCCACTTGTAAGCTCATCATAAAAGAGCAATATAAGCGACTAAGAGAACACATGTGGAAATCGGTACCACGATGTCGAATAACCCGGCAAACATGGCCGACTATAGACAGAAAGCGCACCTCTGAGCTATGCAGGCTCGGCAGAAGAAGGTGTAGCGCAGTCATACGCTCCCGTACGGGACACTGGCTAATAGGCACCCATGCAAACAGGCTGGGCGATTTTGCCGAAGCTGCAGAGACGAGGAAGAAGAAGAGACGGTGGAGCACCTGTTCTGCTCCTGTCCAGCTCTCAGCAGAAGAAGGCTACAACATATAGGCTCGCCCTTCATAGCAGACATTTCAGAAATGTCCACAATCTGTCCTAGGAAGATAGCAAACTTTATAAGAGCAGCCGGATGGGATAACTGCTGACATTAAGGTCTCACGACGAGGAAAGGGGAAAAATTCTCTTGCGGTATCACAATGGGCCGTAATCGGCCTATGTGTATTGGGCTCCTGGCGAGCCTGGCAACCGCTTCTACCTAACCTAACCTAGGTCGCTCACCAATTCTAGGTGCACTGCCTTTGTGGAAAAGCAGCAGAACACGGCGATGTATGCCTTGTCTGGCCTTTTTCCTCGGATCTTATGGTGGATCGCAATCGGTCCACAGTAGTCAACGCCTGCATTAAGAAATGCTTGTGTGACTATTGGTTCTGGAAGATTGCCCATAATCTACTTCATTAGCTTTGGTCTGGCTCTAGTGCATCTAACACAGCTGTGAATGATGTTTCTAGCCATCGTTTTGTCGTTGATGATCCAATACTGTTGTCTTGCCATTGCCCTTAGGGCTTGGGCACCGCAATGCATGTTCTCCTCATGGAGTTCTCGCATAAT
Source organism: Drosophila helvetica (assembly GCA_963969585.1). Lineage (NCBI taxonomy): Eukaryota > Metazoa > Arthropoda > Insecta > Diptera > Drosophilidae > Drosophila > Drosophila helvetica. Next base: position 23,078,366 of record OZ018402.1, on the reverse strand, counting down.
CATTTTGACTATCGGAAGTAGAGCTTCTTCTAGTCTACCGCCAACTCGGATGAGCACATCTTCTCCTAGTATGGGAGATAACGATATGATCGAGCTCTTTTTGTCCACAGTCTTTAAGCGTTGTAGCTGCCTTAAGTCTGCGGTAAACTGGACTTGTTGGATAGTTTGCTAGCTCGGAGCATATCACTCGTTTTGTGATGCGTGCAGCTTTGTTTTTATGGGTTCTTTCACGTAGTTGATCCTTCTTTGGCATCCAGATAAGACCTAGAGTTTTCACGCTGTAGTGATCTAGTGTCTCTCCCAGTTTGACATCGCTTACAATGTCCTCTTTGGGGATTCGGTTTTGCCCCAGTAAGACAATCGTCGACGTAGAAATCATTCTTTAATGTTGATGATCCTACTGGTAGTCTGTCCTTGTTTTGTATTGCCAAGTGATCCAGACATTTGGTTGCCAGAAACGGAGCAACGGAGTCCGAAATCGTAATAGAATGGACAGAAGTTCACTCTGAACTGTGGGTCCAGCATGTAGAATGTCGTTCAGGGACTTTCCGCTTGCTGATTTGCATGATGCATCAAATACCACTCGCAGCTTTGTTGTGGTACTTTCGGGTTTGAGCACACAGTGATGTGGTATGAAATAAGACCTTTCCGCAATGTATGATGCTGGGACCATCTTCATGTGTCCCAGATCTTCATATTCGTTCATGAACTCCACATAGCTCTTCCAAGTGTCTGGTGAAGTCCGTCGCTCTAGTGCCAGAAATCTATTAGTTGCAATTTCAAAAGACCCCCCAGGGCTGAAGAGTGTTCGCAAAATGGGAGTTTCACTATAAGCCGGCCATCAGCTGCAGTTTGTAAGTTTTCTAAGCAATGAGCTTCGCATTGTTTCTCGAGCGGTGTACGTGGTTTTTCGTCTGTCTCAAGGTTATCCAGAGTCCAGAATTGTTCCATGAGTTCATTTATTCCCGTTGCACAAATGTGCGAAGAACTGTGGGCAGACTTAATTTTTCCTGCTATAATCCATCCCAATTTCGTATTTTGCATCAAAGGGCCTCCTATCTTAAGGTGATGTTGATTTGGGAGGAGCAGGGAATAATAATGTTCTGCTCCGATGAGCATGTCGTTTTTTCCTGGGTTATGGAAGTTCGGGTCCGCCAGTGGGAACTTGCTTGGTATGTTTAAGTTCACCGAATCGAGAGCCTGAGCTGGTTGATCTGCAATTGTTTGAGGCAGTACAAACGCTTCAATTCTTTGCGTGAAACCACTGTGAAGGGATTTTATAAGCACATTTACTCGTGCTCTGCTGGTCTTTGATTGACCTCCAATTCCTTCGATGCGCAATGTGGTGTTATTAAGTTTAAGCGACAACATTCATGCCATTTGTTCAGAGATCAAATTTATTTGTGATCCCGAGTCTAGCAATGCTCTGAAGTTAGCAACCTGTCCGTTGGTAGCTTCTACTGCCAGTCTTGCTGTGGCCAGTAGGTTGTAACTATTGTTACTTGCTGCACAAACCATTGGTGCCTTTGGTTCTGTGGATGCGAATGATGATGTTTCCAGACGCAGCATCGTGTTGTGTTTTTTGTCGCACTTGAGGCAGGTTCGACCTGGGCATGCGTTTGTTTTGTGATTTATTCTAAAACAATTAACGCACATTTTTTGCTTTTGTACCCAGTTTAGTCGTTCTGCTGGAGATCTGGAGCGAAACTCTTCGCATGCGTAAAGCCGATGGTTTGCCTTTTTGCAAAATGAACATAACGGTGATTGTGCATGTCCAGTATTTGCTGATGCGCAGGCCGTGCCTTTTGGCTCTTTCTTCAATGTTTGTGGCTTCCGACCACTTCCTAGAACTCGAATTCTTTGCTCCAGGAACTGAAGTATTGTGTCCAATGGCTGTATATCTTTTGAGCTTCCCAATGATTGCTCATACAAGGCCTTATTTTTGACATCTAGTTTGTTTCTGATTATGGCAATCAATATTGGATCCCATGTGGATATGTTGATGCCGAGCACTTTTAAGGATGCAAATGACTCTATTGTTGTTATGTACAACTCTTTTAATGACTTGGGATCGTCATTGATTGTACTATGATTGAGGAAATGGTTCAGTACCGTATTTGCAACATCTCTGGGATTGTTGTATGTTTCAACAAGAATTTCCCAGGCTATTAGATAGTTGTCCTCTTATAGATCGATGTGTCGTATCAATCTTTCTGCCTCCCCAGTAACGGTGGTTTTAAGGTACCACATCTTCCGTACTGTGGGCATGTTTGTCTCATGAATCATACATGAGAACAAGTCGTAGAACTGGGACCATTTCAGTATGTCCCCATCAAACATTGGAATGGTGATGCGAGGAAGCTGGGCGTCATCATTTTTTGATGTGGCTGGGTTGGCCAATGCCCTTTGAACGTCTTTTTCCAGTGATAGGGATGATTTTATGTCGTATCCTCCTGCTACTGGGTTCTCATATTCTTCATAAATGCTGAAATGGACTTCTTGTGCTTGAGTCCATAGTGATTTTATCAAATCACTTGAGGAACGTCCTCCCGCCTCTGAAAATAGTTTCAGATTGCGTTTTATGGCTTCGACTATGGCTTTTTGTCGGCGACATAGCGAAGGCAATTTGCTGTAATCTACATTTGACTGCTGATTGAGGTCATTTTCTCTGGAGATGGGTTGACTTTCCCCAAGATTGTGTGATGCCTGTTCCAGCTTGTCCAGGTTCTCAGTAAAGATCGCAACGTGTTTTTCATATGTGTTACGTAGGTCAATAGAGAACTTTATGTATTTTTCAGTTTTATCTTCCTCTCGAATTGTGGAGTCGTTTGTGTTGAAACGATTCCATGCATTTTCGAGTGCTGATATTTTGGCTTGAAAGTATGAAGCTTTTTGCTTCCTTTCTTGAGTATCTTTTTTGATGTTTCGAATGTACTTCGAGATTTCCTCGCCGATTTCCTGCTGCATATTGAATGCCTTTGTGGCGGCAGCTTGTTCCTCCTGTGGATTATCCCTTCTGTCAATTCGTCTCTTTGTACTTCTGACCCGAAGGGAGTGTTTTATTTGCTTTGCAGCTGGATTACGCTCCGAATCGCAACCGTTTTTGGTCAAAGAAGTACAAGCAGACTTGACCTATTAGATGGAGGGGGTTGTGCTGGTTCCAGTTGATGGAACGCATGTACAGCAGATAATGTCGATCGATTGGTTAGCAATCGAAGATAGATTTCTTGCTGTTGGCTTAAACTCTGAATGTGTCAGAATTGCCGAATTGATAAGTGATATCAATGTGTTTGTATGTGGCCGGTGCCGTTTTCGTCGAATCCTTTCTCTGTCGCCTTGTTGACAGGATGGAAAGTATGACTGAGGTCGAGGTCACCAAATGTTAATGTGTGTGTGTGCGTGTATAAAGCTGGGTTGTATACGGTACTTAAACCGTCTACAGTTAGGTCGTCGTAACTAGAACTTGAACCAGTTGAACTGCGGAGAGGGTATCCTGCGGTGCGCAATTAAGGATCTGAAGACACGGCGACAGCCTCTGATGATTGCAGTGGGAATTGAGTGACAGGCAGCTTTGGTACTGTTTCTGATACTGATTTTATTCAACAAAACTTAACTCTATTTATAGGTTACAAAAGGTACAAAAAGTGCTGATCTAATAAGAATATGATACAATGGTAAAAATGATAATTAATGTGGAATTAATATTGATTTAATGTGATTTTATTGGCAGGTGCACAATTTGGGCAATTGTGATGGTCAGCAATTGCACCAGTGTTTTGGCTTCTGAGGAATGATCGCATTGTCAGCAGAATTCGCTGCCGACTGAACAGGCCCCTTTGCAGAATGTTCAAGCAGAACATAATTATTGTATCACACTGAACTGATCTATATATAACGTACATAAAATAAGTAATTTATGACTGCTAGGGTGTGTGTTCATAAAACATGAACAGGAACCAACAAAGGCCAACCAGTAAACAATACAGTCCACTTGAAGGAGGCCACTTGAGAAAAAGGACACATAGAGTTCGACCATAAAATCATATACATGGGCACGTCGAACCCAAATCTATTAACACATGTTGGTGTCATTAGAAGGGATGAGCGTGGGAACAAGTGCCGCACATCCCTCCTTTTCTTAGCGTTGGTCTTAGTTTTAATTACCTTATATTTTCCTATATATAGTGCATAAGTTTTGAAAATAAAACAGTTTGAATTTACAACTCAACTCGCAAGTGTTTCGACTTTTCTTTAAGGTCTTAACAGATCTGTTAAGACTAGAGTCTAGATAGACTGGAATAACGGATACAAATTCGAAATCTTCTTCTCTTCTCTGCCAAAGACATATCAGGAAGAAATACAACAATTTCAAGCGTTTTCAATGCGTTAGAGACATACTGCTCACGAAAGAGGCTCTTTTGTTTTTAGAGAATTGGCTAAATTTATCAATGAAGCCAAATTGGATTTTAAGATCGGATCACAGGAAAGACACATGCATACTGGATCTTTCTAGCAATTGGGTGCCTACGGAAGTCACCTTGAGGGGCAACCTTCTGTTGCTCCTACCTTCTGTTGCTTGCTTCTCGAGGGTACTTTCTGTTTCCTTAAATTTCTACACTTACACACTAAAACAATTTTAAATCAAAACATCACTTATATTGTATCACTGACACTCTTTACTTTTACATCATACCTTTGTTCACATACCTTTTTAAAATACACTAAAAAAATATGTAAAATACAACAATCACTCAACTTCAAATTCCATCTATATTGTATTATAACCACAACATCGATAGCATCTACCTAATGTAAATTGTTAAACACACCTTGCAAAAAAATTACGATAACATCACCCCATCTGGCTGCGATTTCGTCTAACAACTAACCAGTATATCCAAGTAATGCTGCAAACAATTCAATAACAATAAAATGAATGCAACACTATCCAGATTTGCCTCGAGTCTGCTTAATATTGGAGAATCTGGTCATTGTAGATTCGACATCTTGCGACCACTAAATTCGCCTGGCGATCAAATAACGGCGAATAAACCACAAAAAAAAATACAGATTTGAGGCGCCATTTATGCCAGCGAAAAATACAATTATATTATTTCCGATGAATGGATCATGTGACAATGATGCCCATAAAAGCCCTGTGGATAGAAGAAGGCATTGATGTGGGCACATCTTTAATCATGCGGCGCATCATTAGCAAGTGTTGCCGTATTCTGTCTAGTATTTTTAGAAAATACTGAAAATATTCGGCATATCAATGGGCTATCGAAAGAAACATCTGTATTTGTCAAACAATATTCGCCTAAACGTTCCTAATACCCGTATGACAATAAACTTTGAAGCTGGACTAGCTGCAGAAATAGAGAAAGCGTTTTGCAAAAAGCATGCAGTGAGAGCGAGAGAGCGTCCAGTTGTTTTTCAAGTTGAACTGGGAGCAGCGCTGCTGCAGAGTTTATCGATAGCTATACTTTTTAGATACAATTTTGCTGGCTGACTGGCTGTGTGTGTTGGAAAACATCAGTTAATTACAAATTAGGCCTCAGTTATTCGACTGATAGCTGGGAATCGGGTTTAGAGACGACTACGAACATTTATTTTGGATTCAATCTATCATACTATCTCACTCTTCGCAGCAAATTTAGCAAAGCCTAATGTAATATGGTCATAAGTAATTATGGTTTTTTTTAGGAATTTTTTGAAATCTTGTTTTTTTTCAGAGTTAGTGCTTCTTTTTTTCACTTTACTTAAGCATTTTAAATCTGGCTACACCTGGCCCTCGCTTAACACAGGGGTTACGTTCCTAGAAAACCTCATGTTAAGCGAAATCGTGTTAAGCGAGACCAAATTCACAGTGTAGTTTAAAAGGTTATTATATCCGGTACTCGAAGAGAATAGGGGTATATTAGATTTGTTAAAAAAATGGAGGAGTGTAACACCCAGAAGGAAGCGTTTCCGATCCCATAAAGTATATATATGCTTGATCAGCTTCAATAGCCGAGTCGATATAGCTATGTCTGTCTGTCCGTCCGTCTGTCCGTCCGTCCGTCTGTCCGTCCGTCTTCATTAGCGCCTATAGCTAAGAGACTATAAAAGCTAGAGGAACACAATTTTGTATCCAGACTCCTGTCCTATCACACTGTTACAAGTGTATTTCAAAATTTCGCCCCACCCCTTTCCGTTGAGTTCAAGGACGAAAATCTGTGGCATACGATAAAACTAAAAACGCAGAATCGTAGAGAATGACCATATCTATCAGAGTGTTGAATCTGGATCAGATCGGATCATTAGTATAGCCAGAGGGAACAAATGAAATTTCAGTGGCCTTCCAAGCACAGACTCATTCCCTCTCTCCCTCGCACACAGCCGTGTATCAGAGAACTGCAAAACTCAAACTTTCCTTGAGTCAGCTCAGACTCAAAAATTCTTACTCAATTCGAGTAACTGAGCGAAACACAGCGTCGAATGAAACTCAGCTCGTACTGACGAACACGTCAATTGTGTACAACGTACGTCTTCGACCCGAAATGTTTTGCTCACGTTTGCTCACTCGACAAAGCTAAGCATTGAATAAACTCAGCCGTTCCTCGTGAACGGCTCATTCGTGTATTTTGCTTTTGCAATAATTATACCCGGTACTCGAAGAGTAAAGGGGTATATTAGATTTGTGCAAAAAATGTATGTGTGTAACAGAAGGAAGCGTTTCCGACCCCATAAAGTATATATATTCTTGATCAGCATCAATAGCCGAGTCGATATAGCTATGTCTGTCTGTCCGTCCGTCCGTCCGTCCGTCCGTCCGTCCGTCCGTCCGTCTTCATTAGCGCCTATAGCTCAAAGACTATAAAAGCTAGAGAAACACAATTTTGTATCCACACTCCTGTCCTATCGCACTGTTACAAGTGTAATTTAAAAGTTCGCCCCGCCCCCTTCCGCCCACTCCAAGAACGAAAATCTGTGGCATGCACAATTTTAAAGATACGAGAAAACTAAAAACGCAGAATCGTAGAGAATGACAATATCTATCAGAGTGTTGAATCTGGATCAGATCGACTCATAAATATAGCCACAATGAAGAAAACCATTTCGAAATGCATCGTTCCCTCTCGCTCTCTCTCACACACAGGGGTGGGCGCTGTGCCCATTCGTCCAGATGAGCGCCTAGATCTCAGAGACTATAAGAGCTAGAGCAACCAAACTCTCTATCCATGCTCCTGTGATATCACTTCAGTACAAGTGTATTTCAAAATTTTGCCACGCCCCCTTCCGCCTCCAAAAAAGACGAAAATCTACAATTTTGAAGATACGGGAAAACCAAAAACGCAGAATCATAGAAAATTACCATATCTATCAGAGTATTGAATCTGGATCAGATCGGATCATAAATATAGTCAGAAGGCACAAATGAAATTTCAGTGGCCTTCCAAGCGCAGACTCATTCCCTCTCTCTCTCGCACACAGCCGTGTATGTATATGTAGGAAGTAGATTTAGACATGTAGAAAAGACAGATGTAAAAAACTTATGTAAACAAAAATGGAAATAATATATATAAATCTCCGAAAAGGTTGACTTAATTTTTTTTTGTCTTTTTTGGCTAAAACTAAATTTATCCCTTTTGCGAACATAAAATAATGTAATTTATTACAAGCTCACATACATATATACTGACTGAGTACCGGGTATAAAGTAGAGCCGCGGCGGTAGACGCGGCTCACAACGTTCCCCTTCGTTTTATTTGCGTCTAGCTGGCGACAAAACGCATATGCATTGTTTTTGTATGGTTCGCTCGCGATCGCTTGTGCGTCAGTCTGGCGCCAAGTCATCAGCAATGCAGCGGCAGTTCTGCTGGCTGCGCAGATGCTCAAACTCTATGAGTTTACTCATACGAGTTGAGTTTGCTCATACGAGTTGAGTTTGCTCATTTGAGTTTTTTTTTTTCATTCAACACGATCATTGTTGAGCCGAATGAGCTAACGCCTGAGAGAATGGTTTGATCACGAGCAGAAATAAACTCAGTGAGCAAGAAAAATGTACCAAAGTTCATTGATTTTGACTCAAGAGTGAAAACATATGCGAGCGTCAGCTTGAGTGCTTGAGCCGAATGGGTTGATTATTCGGCTATTGTTAGTGTATGAACGTTTTTGCGCTCAACGGAAGCCGTTCTCTGCCGTGTATGTATATGCAGGAAGTAGATTTTGACATGTAGAAAAGGCAGATGTTAAAAATTTATGTAAACAAATATGGGAACATCTAATAGATCAAAATCTCCGAAAAGGTTCGACTTAATTACTTTTTTCTTTTTTGACTAAAATTCAATTTGTCCCTTTTGCGAACATGTAAAAAATTACAACAAGCTCACATACATATATACTGACTGAGTACCGGGTAAGTAGAGCCGCGGCGGTAGACGTTCACAACGTTCCCCCTCGTTTACTTTGCAAATGTGGGATTCTCCTTTTTCTAGAGGTTCAAATACGTATTGATGCGTGTAAGAACGAGTTTTTCAGCGTGTTAAAACCGTGTAAGACCGAGTTCGTGCTAAAAGTGTTCGTGTTAAGCGAGGGCCAAGTGTATATTGAACTTTGCAGTTCTGAAAAGCTTGTAAATGTCAAAAGTCATTTTTGCCCACAACGGAAATGTCGTGTCAACTGGTATAATTGGTTTTATTGAGTTGGAAGAAAAAAATGGAAATCGTGAGAAATGAGATGAAAAGCGAATATGATTTCAGATTTGGATATGTATGTTTTCTGCCTCATATTTTTATTGCTATTGATATTTATATACTTATTTATTTATGTATATAGAAATTCTTATCTTATTCTAGTTTTCAATTGTTTTTATCTTATGGCCGGTATCTCACTTCGGTCGTTAAAACAATTCGTTTTCTCCAAATCCTTTTGACAACCAGAGCGAAAAAAGTGTTGTAAAGCGCACCCAATTTTCTGTACAGCGCAAAACACAGGAATGCTTTGATTATTGCATCAGCTGTTTATGCTTTGTTTACCTTCGTTCGTGATTTGCAAAAATGTCCAAAGATAAAGTTTGAGGGAAAAACGTTTCCCAGCTTGAGGAGAATAACCACGTTGATCTCGTTGAGAGCTTCAAAGGCATATTAGAAAACAAGAAGAGTAATGCCATAACATGGAAAGAGAAAACGGAAGCGTGAAATCGGCTTGCCGAAAAATTTGCTGCACAAAGTGGAAAAATTTGCCCCTGGAAAGCACTCAGGGAATCAGCTGTCAATATTTCCAGCTGTCAAATTTTCAATCGGTCAGTCGACCGCCTGTTGGAAGTTAACCGGATCCCAGCCACCGGTTGAACGGGGGAACGGTGGGATTTTTGACAGACGGTGAAACTCCGATTCACATTGGCACCGTCTACCGTCTACCGTTTAACAGCTGATGACACAATAACAAAAACTGAGTATTTGAGCGGAGGATTTTTTAATTGTTTGGAAAATGGATAATGAAAATTTAGCGATTCTCTTAACTGAGGTTCAACAGCAAAATGTTTTCATGCAACAACTATGGACGTTGTTGGATGGTGATATTGCTAATGAAGATGAAGACAGCTGCGACTTTGAATACGAAGAGTTTCTTAACTGGTTAACTGCATTAAAAAAACAAAAGCCTGGAAGGTTGTGGTCATTTGTGAGTACTTCTACTAAATACAACTAAAGTATTAAGTACAAGGTCTTATGTTTTGTAGAAGCGGTTCGGGACATTTTCGGAAAAAGATGTGCCTGAAAACAACGAGGCGTTTTTCAAGGAGAGCTTCAGAATGGAGAGGCACTGCTTTCACATGCTAGTAAATCGGCTGGAAGTGCTCCGGAAGAAGGACACAAATTGTCGAGCTGCCATTCCATTGGAAAAGCGAATAGCCATTGCACTTTATACCTTGGGCTCGTCCTCTGAGTATCGGACAGTTGGTAGGCTGTTCGGCGTGGCACCAAACACCGTGTGCACTATCCTGCACGAATTTTGCAGAGCACTCATCCATGAGTTTTCGGATGAGTACTTGTCGCCCGACTATCTCGCTTCCGAGAAAATTGATGAGTGCGTTCAGGGCTTCGAGGCAATTGGGTTTCCCCAGTGTCTAGGTGCAATTGGTATGAAATCAATAACATATTTATATATAAATTGGTTTTAACGCTTCCTTTTCATTTTAGATGGCTGCCACATCGAAATTAAACCACCCGCAGATGAGGCAGTCGGCCATTACAATTATAAGGGCTGGTATTCAAAGGTATTGTTTGCCCTAGTGGATTATAGGTAAGATACTAGCACGAAAATAGTATTTGTTAAGAGATTTACAGTATTCGTCTTTTGTTCACTTTAGATACAGATTTACATATGTGAACATCGGCTCCGCAGGAAGGTGCAATGACTCCATGATTTATCAGAAGTCAAGCCTTGGAAACCGCATTGAAGCATCGGAAGTGCTTCAGGAAAAAGCCAAGGATATAAACGGAGTGAAGGTGCCTGTAATGCTAATCGGGGACTCGGCATTCCGGTTTTCTAAAAGGCTAATGAAGCCATATTCATTTTCTACAGCTGCCTCTTTGGAACAGCGGACGTTTAATTACAACCTATCCAAAGCTAGGCGTGTTGTAGAAAATTCGTTTGCTCATTTGAAAGCTCGATTTAGGATAATCGGAAAAGGTCTCGACAGTCACCATAAGAATAACAGCGCAATAATAATGTGCTGTTGCATACTCCACAACATTTTAAATATGCACAACAGCTTAATAAATAATAATTGGGAGCTTTTAACAGCAGAGCAGAGAGAACAGCCCGATACCACCAATAGTTCTGCTGATTACAACCAGTCAGCAGAACAGATACGATCTGCAATAGCAAAATATTGTGTAAATCGTAATAAATAAAAAATAAAGTAAGAAAAAACAGCTTATTTATTTCTATTCATAAAGAAACTCAGCATATCGTTCTGAAATTTTGTTTGGCTGTCTACCAATCGATCCATCTGTGCATCCCGCTTTTCAGCTCTCTCATCCTGCTTCCTATGGTGCTCCTGCTGCTTTTCTAGCCGTGCTGTGGCTACATTCGCAAGAATAGCCATGTAGTCCTTCCATTTTGTTCTTTCTTTTAAAACTTTTCTCGAAATTGGAATTGAATTGGCTGGCGGCGGGCTGTGTTTAGTTGTTGTTTACAATTTTCTTATCAGTCATGCTTATAATTTCGTAGTGAATTCCATTTTTTCGCTGTGAATACCAATTTTTCAGAGTTGCATTTGAAAACCATCGACTAAATATCGCATAGAAACGTGCGGTTTAGGAACATCCAAAATAGACGGTGGAACTAACTGGGAAATTTCGGCACGGCAAAACCTTACGCACCGTCTATGAAATAGTAACGGTAAACGGTGCCCAGTGTGAAGAGGCTATTATTGTATCATAAATTATATACTCTGATTTTATTCTGTAATTAATTCTTGTAAATATAAGTTAGTTGTAAATACGATATAATGTAGATAATGTGAATAATACGATGCAAAATAAAGCTAAATTAAGCCCGAACAACCTGGCGCGTGCATGAAAGGCATGGAGATCTGTTCACAGATTGAAGAGAGAATACGAAAACAATACAGTCAAGGCGCACTGAGGTTACATTAAGTTCGCGTATGTATGTGTGTGATCCGACGAAAAGGGTATAAGACAAGTAGACGGAGACCGGCGAGTTTCAGTTTTGAGTTGTAAATCAAAGACAATAGACACGCCACGTGCCACAAAGCGTTTTGCTCACGTGTTGGCATCGGAAGAAGACCTGGACACCGGCGAAGAGGATTGCATTACCTCTCCAACATCGGTGTCCGCTACTAACTCTCCGACATCATAAGTGGGATTCACTACGCTTCGGGAAAGTCGTAAAAGCTCGTAAAAACAATGAAGCGTTCGCAAGCAGTACTTAACGATGTAATAGGCGTATTACCGAAATTCAATCCTGATCGTACAGGCGCGGGCGCTCTTTCCTTGTGCTCAACCGTCGATAGCCGTTTCTGTTATTTTGGCCCATACCGCGGTAGTTGACAAGAGACTGTGGCGCTTAGTGTTGTCAACAAACATTAAGACGCGTAACGAGTTGCATCAAGAACTGAAGGCGTTTTCGTTTGACGTAAGACAGAAGTGCCATCAATGCGGAAAACTCGGTTACAAAATGGCTGACTGTCGTTTTAAAAGAGAATTCGCTCGTCATCAACAAACTCCAAATCAGCACGCTCCTAACACAGGTGGAAAGAATCTGTAGCTCTGACTTGCTACAAGTGTGGAAAGGTTTCCCACGTGTCTACTGTGTGCCCGGAGTGTGGCACACCACTGCCCAGCAACAGCAATGTCAAGCATTACTGTCGTCGCGCCCATGCGTACCCTGATGCAGTTTTGTGAGTCGTTTCCATTTTGCTTTGATTCCGAAGCCGAATGCTAGCTCATCAAGGAATTGTATTGGTGTTGGTAATAACACTGTGTGTAGCACTTGAAAATACTTGCAAATGTTCTGATAAGTGAACATTCTTTTGAATTTCTGTTTCATGTTGACATAAACAATTACATGAAGTATGAGGATTATGATTGGTCGAGAGATTTTGGGACAGGGTATCGGTGTAACAATTACTCCCAATTCGATTGTTATATTTAAAGAGAAATCTATATGTGTGTTAGTGTGTGCCCCAAAGCGGTCGTGACCTGGCGGACGTTGATACTGATAGAGACCGGCTGTTAACATTATTGAAGGACTATTCAAAATCCTTTATTAATGAAGTTCCAAAGAGTCGCGTGACTACGGGTCAACTGGAGATACATATGTTCGATTGATTAAAATAATACAGTGCAGAGACGGTCCTTTAGATTGAGTGTAAAAGAAAAAGAACAAGCTAGACGTATAGTTAATGAGTTGTTGGAGGCACATATTATACGCCCTAGTTGTTCCCCGTTTGCGAGTCCGATGGTACTGGTCCGAAAGAAAAATGGTTCTGACCGCCTCTGTGTGGACTATAGGGAGTTGAACTCAAACACTATCTCCGATAAATAACCTTTGCCTTTGATTTCTGATTAGATTTCCAAGTGTAGTGCATCTAAATATTTTACTTGTCTTGATATGGCAAGTGGGTTTCACCAAATTCCAATTCATCCCAACTCAATCGAGCGCACCGCTTTTGTGACCCCAGAAGGACAATTCGAATTTTCGGCCATGCCAATGGCGCTTAAGAATTCCCCATCGGTATTCCAAAGAGCGATTAACAAGGCGTTGGGTGAACTTACTCATTCACCAAGAATGAAGCTTTCGAAAGGTTACGAGTAGTTCTGCAAACTCTTACCAAAGCTGGCTATTCTGGCTATTCAGAGGGCGTTGTGAGGGTCGCTCCCTCACACTCCCTTTTTTCCTCGAGAAGCGCGAGAAATGACACTGACCTCCCCGTGTGTGTTACGTGAAACGCGGAGCCGCTGATCTGCCTCCACCAAGGTTTTCCGTTGCCTGTGGGTAGTAGTGGGTGTTGACGCGGTCTATTATGGTTTGGGGCAGTCTCCGCTTGGCGGTCTCTACCCGCCACTCTCTGCCTTCAGCTGACGGTTCCGGGTTCAACTCCCGCTCGGGGCCGCTTTGAAGTTCGGCCTCCTCCGACCTGGTGGGCACCCTGTGAACTCTAGTCGGGCGGACCGCCCGTCGAGGTGCTGTTCGGGCGTCGTCTCCTGCCACGCTCTCGTCACTGGAGACGTTGGTGATGATCTCGTTGAACGGAGGGCGCCGTGATCAGGCCGGTAGAATACTTGACTCGGCTGCCGGCAGAGCCGTGCATTTGGCCTCATCCTCACAGCTGATGACAACTATTATTGTTCTCTCGGAGGTCCGTCGGGATCTGGTTTGATTGGCTCTTAGCCAGCGTGGAGTCGCGACCTCCGTTTCGTCCTCGTCGCTTGAGAGGACGATGATCGTTGAACCTTCTGGGGCGCGTGGAGAGCCGGTCGATCAATGGTCTGGCCGCGGGAGGGAGCACCTCTCGGGGCTTGTCCTCATCGCTGGCGCTGGACTTTTCGCCGGACGGGTATGAGTCCCAGAAGGGGCTGGGAGTTTGGCACTCACCCCACAGGCCGTGGCCGTCTCGCTCCTCCTCCCGAGCCTGATTCTCCTCCAGCGTTGATGCCCTCGTCGGTTTCGGCGTCTGGCTCGCGGATCTCGTCCTCCTCATCCCCGGCTGGCTCCTCTTCGCTATCTGGCCGTACGTCGCTGGCATTCTCGGATTCGCTATGGGTGCCTTCGCCGCTGGTGTCGTCGGACACCAATATGGGGGATCCTGGCGCTTGCTCCGTGGGGCTCGTGTACGGTAAGCAGGGCTTGGAAGGCCTCCACGGCGGTGACCCGTACGCTCTCCGTACTTCCTTCCGTGGAATCCTGCTCCCATCGACAGTTCGGCCCGAGGATACGAACTTCATCAAACCCCTCGTCGCCGTTGGACTCGTGGAGTACTCGCCCGAATTGCAGTTAGATACGTCGTCTGGCGGCGGTGAGTATAGTCGTGGCGGGGGACGGAGGTCGAATGGGGGTGGAGCATATGTGGTGGCCAGTATACGTTGGGCGGCCTCACGCGATCTAGACGGCTGGTCGTCTTCGGGGTACGAGGATCGGCGGTATATTTCGTCCACGGCGTAGCTCCAGCGAGGAGAAAGCAAGGAAGCTATGTAGATCCTGGTGTTGTTGCTTCGAATGGCAACTGGGACATTGGATTGATAGTTCGATGGCGGTGTATCTGTATCTGGGATGCCCATCTTGGTCATCTTTTGCTCCCAGAGGCAGGGCGCCGTCGGCGGATGCCGTATTCATCGCAGACTGTCTGTGGGGGGAGAAACCTCAACTAATTAGAACCTGTCCATGATGTTTAACTACGTATGCCTATCCTTCTTGATGGTGCGATTTACATTTTCGGGGAAAGACTAATAGATCTAGGGGTGGTTTACGGCGTGGTGGTCTACTTTTGAGTTTTGCCCCCCCACTATGGGGTAAGGCAGCGCGCTACCATAAATGGCCCCTGAGAAACTGCATCGATATTACTCGGATGCGTGCGGCGTCGTCTGGTTGGGGCTGTTGTCTTTTGTTGCAGGTGGTATCTCTCCGGGGTCTTCAGCGTAGAAAGCCAGCGGTCTTCCGTTGCCTTTCTTGGCGCTGTTGTAGTCAAACTATATTGGGAAAAGAAACTGGATTACGGAGTAGGGTCCCTCATACTTAGGGGCGAGTTTGGCGGTGAAGTTGTCAGCTGCTTTAGATAAACAATGCTTTCAAAGTAGAACCAGCTCTCCGATGGCGGGTCGCTAATCGCGTCTCCGTAGGATGTACGTTCGGCTGTGTTCTTGCGTTGCCCGTTGGGTGTTCGTCTGGACTATTTTGAAGATGTCCTGGAGACGAGTTGCTCTGTCATTGTCTGGCTCTGGTTCTTCTCCTGGTCCTATGGACACGGCATCGTAGAGGGCTCGCGGCAGTCGTAGTTCCAGACCCAGCACTTGGAAGGCTGGGCTGAACCCTGTTGTGTCGGAGACGCTGGTGTTGTTGGCAAGGCTCAGTTCCGGTAGTAGATCATCCCATGTTATTTTTTAATATATTGTGCGATCATTGGCTTGATGGTCCAGTTAGCTCGTTCAGTGGCGTTCTTTTGTGGCGTATAAGGGGCAGTGTATTCGAGCTCCAGTCCGGCAAACTTGCAAAAGTTCTTGAATGACCGACTGGTGAATTGCGCACCGTTGTCGCATACGAACTTCCGGGGCACTCCGAACCGACTCAAGATACGTTCCCTCAAGGCTTTCTCCAGTTGAGCGGTGGTAGCTTTGCGCAGGGGCACAATTTCCATCCCTTTGCTGAATGCGTCAAAGAACACTAAATCATCGTGTTGCCGTGTTTCGACCGGGAAAGAGGTCCCACGAAGTCCGCGCACTTCTCGCAACGTTGCACATACTTGTGTACAAAGGCCACTGGACGGGGAGATAGAACTCAGGCAGCCAGGGTCCGTCACAAGAAATTTATAAGTTTCCTGAGATGTCGAGACGGGTCAGGTTTGTGGTCAATTTTCCTCACGCGATCGCACTGGCCCCATTTCGATTTGGTGGCCCCGCCCCTGTCTCTCGTTCAGTGAGGGCGGCCTACGCGGGTGTTCAGTCGGTGGCAAGGGAAAGGGAGGTAGGGTCTACCGGGATACTGGTGAAAGACTTGGACTCACCGCAGTCTATTCCTTCGCCCCGAATTAGACAAAAAAAAAAAGCCAGGCAGTTCCTTTTAGTGGTTTCTTTCTCCTTTATTTCCTCCGCTTCTTTCTCCAACTTGTGCAGCTCCTTTTCTCCCTTTCTTTCACTTTGCACTCGTGGCTTTCGTACGCGGCACTTCTACTCTCGGCTTTTACTTCTCATCGACTGTCTTTATCTCCTTGCCGATTCGCCCCGAGGCCTGGCGTTCGGGCGGCGATCGGTCACATTCTTGAAATGCGCATTGCGATATATGCTACGCTTAATCCTATGGCTTAATGGTCGTTATGGTCGCTGCCGCCGCTTTGTATGGCGGGAGCCCCGGGCTCCGACCTTAAACTCCCCCTTTCATTACTGCGGCACCACCGTGACGGTGCCGCCCTTCTTCCACGTGAAGTGATAGGCCCCTCCGTTCTCCAATAGGGTCGCACGGCTCCTGCCCTGGACCCCCTCTCGCCATCGACGTGTCCTCTCTGCCTTGACCTGGAAGTACACTCGGGCCGCCCCGGATGGTGTATGCCTCCGGCACCGGGACATTCGCCGCGAACCCGCTCGTTACCGCGCCCGACGCCTCTGGCGGCGCGGCTATCCTCGGTTGGACCCCCCGCGACTGCAGCAGGCGGCGCCTGCCACTGCAATGGGCCCACGCACACGCGTTGCGGATCTGGTCACCTCGTCCCGTTCCGGCTGGGGCCATCGTCAATTGTCGGCATCCGCGGTAGGCGCCCCGCAGCGACGGACGCTCAGCCCGGTTGGGTGGAGGTGTCCAGGTGGAACACGGCGAGCGGGCCTTTGGGTTCGGCTGTGGTCCGGCCATTGCGGCCAGGCTTGTCTGCCCGGTCTTCTCTGGGGTGTCCAGCGGCGCACAGTGGCATATTCGGTCATTTCATATTGCTTAACTAATAACTTCTGAACAAATTATGATATCTTCATGAAATAAATTGCATTTGAAAGATTATTCTTTCAAAATTAAGCATGCGAAAGTACTTACTTCATAATATAATATATTATGATAGTATAATATATTATACTGTATAAAATAACTTTTTTTAATTTTTTGAATCAATAAAGAACGTTTAATTGTCAATTTCATAAAAAAAATTCTTTCTTATATTTCTTATAAAAAAAATATTTTTTTAAAAATTTAAAAAAAAAATATTTTTTGAATAAAAAGATTGTCAAATTTTTTTTATTTTAATTTTATCTACATTTTAAATAGTATCTTATATGCTTAAATTTACTAAAGAATATTTATTTGCCTAATTATTTTGGTATCTCACATGTCTTATATATAAAAGATATGGATGTATTAGTATATGGATCTCATTTTTGGGCTGTTTTTCATTTTTGACCTGACTTTACAAAAAAAGTTCATCAAATTTTTCCGAGATATTTTTTTTATATGTTCATTGAATATTCCTTTACCTATGTTTCAAATCCTTATTTGCGATTTTGAGGCATTTGGCTTCTAGTTCAATTCAAGTGAGGTTAAAATACGTTTTTCTTGATTACTGTCTTGATTACAGAAAAGGTTTTTATTGATTACTAATAACAATGTATTGTAGTGTTAGATAGATTTGGTTGGATTCAAAGACATCCGTCTTTCTTTAGTTCTCTTTATTGAATGAATGTACAAAGTTCTTATTGGTAGGCTAAAGCTAAAGCGGCCCGTTGAGACGTATATTGTATATATTGTATATTGTAATATATATATATATTTAAATTTTTTTTTTTTTTTTTAATTTTTCTTACTAACAATATGAAAATGAAATTATTAAAAACATTTATCTTTATGTATATAATTATGTTTATGTATATGTATGGCTATACTAAAATGATTATGAAATATAAATTTTTAATCTATCCTTATGAACTGTTTGCCTCTTGTTTTTATTATTTGTTATTATAATGTTATCTCTTTCTCCTATTTCCGTTACTTTATACGGACCCGTATATTTAGAATCTAACTTATGACCTGTTTCGTTTCTTAGCAAAACTTTGTCACCTAACTTTGTCAACAAACATTAAGACGCGTAACGAGTTGCATCAAGAACTGAAGGCGTTTTCGTTTGACGTAAGACAGAAGTGCCATCAATGCGGAAAACTCGGTCACAAGATGGCTGACTGTCGTTTTAAAAGAGAATTCGCTCGTCATCAACAAACTCCAAATCAGCACGCTCATAACACAGGTGGAAAGAATCTGTAGCTCTGACTTGCTACAAGTGTGGAAAGGTTTCCCACGTGTCTACTGTGTGCCCGGAGTGTGGCACACCACTGCCCAGCAACAGCAATGTCAAGCATTACTGTCGTCGCGCCCATGCGTACCCTGATGCAGTTTTGTGAGTCGTTTCCATTTTGCTTTGATTCCGAAGCCGAATGCTAGCTCATCAAGGAATTGTATTGGTGTTGGTAATAACACTGTGTGTAGCACTTGAAAATACTTGCAAATGTTCTGATAAGTGAACATTCTTTTGAATTTCTGTTTCATGTTGACATAAACAATTACATGAAGTATGAGGATTATGATTGGTCGAGAGATTTTGGGACAGGGTATCGGTGTAACAATTACTCCCAATTCGATTGTTATATTTAAAGAGAAATCTATATGTGTGTTAGTGTGTGCCCCAAAGCGGTCGTGACCTGGCGGACGTTGATACTGATAGAGACCGGCTGTTAACATTATTGAAGGACTATTCAAAATCCTTTATTAATGAAGTTCCAAAGAGTCGCGTGACTACGGGTCAACTGGAGATACATATGTTCGATTGATTAAAATAATACAGTGCAGAGACGGTCCTTTAGATTGAGTGTAAAAGAAAAAGAACAAGCTAGACGTATAGTTAATGAGTTGTTGGAGGCACATATTATACGCCCTAGTTGTTCCCCGTTTGCGAGTCCGATGGTACTGGTCCGAAAGAAAAATGGTTCTGACCGCCTCTGTGTGGACTATAGGGAGTTGAACTCAAACACTATCTCCGATAAATAACCTTTGCCTTTGATTTCTGATTAGATTTCCAAGTGTAGTGCATCTAAATATTTTACTTGTCTTGATATGGCAAGTGGGTTTCACCAAATTCCAATTCATCCCAACTCAATCGAGCGCACCGCTTTTGTGACCCCAGAAGGACAATTCGAATTTTCGGCCATGCCAATGGCGCTTAAGAATTCCCCATCGGTATTCCAAAGAGCGATTAACAAGGCGTTGGGTGAACTTACTCATTCACCAAGAATGAAGCTTTCGAAAGGTTACGAGTAGTTCTGCAAACTCTTACCAAAGCTGGCTATTCTGGCTATTCAGAGGGCGTTGTGAGGGTCGCTCCCTCACACTCCCTTTTTTCCTCGAGAAGCGCGAGAAATGACACTGACCTCCCCGTGTGTGTTACGTGAAACGCGGAGCCGCTGATCTGCCTCCACCAAGGTTTTCCGTTGCCTGTGGGTAGTAGTGGGTGTTGACGCGGTCTATTATGGTTTGGGGCAGTCTCCGCTTGGCGGTCTCTACCCGCCACTCTCTGCCTTCAGCTGACGGTTCCGGGTTCAACTCCCGCTCGGGGCCGCTTTGAAGTTCGGCCTCCTCCGACCTGGTGGGCACCCTGTGAACTCTAGTCGGGCGGACCGCCCGTCGAGGTGCTGTTCGGGCGTCGTCTCCTGCCACGCTCTCGTCACTGGAGACGTTGGTGATGATCTCGTTGAACGGAGGGCGCCGTGATCAGGCCGGTAGAATACTTGACTCGGCTGCCGGCAGAGCCGTGCATTTGGCCTCATCCTCACAGCTGATGACAACTATTATTGTTCTCTCGGAGGTCCGTCGGGATCTGGTTTGATTGGCTCTTAGCCAGCGTGGAGTCGCGACCTCCGTTTCGTCCTCGTCGCTTGAGAGGACGATGATCGTTGAACCTTCTGGGGCGCGTGGAGAGCCGGTCGATCAATGGTCTGGCCGCGGGAGGGAGCACCTCTCGGGGCTTGTCCTCATCGCTGGCGCTGGACTTTTCGCCGGACGGGTATGAGTCCCAGAAGGGGCTGGGAGTTTGGCACTCACCCCACAGGCCGTGGCCGTCTCGCTCCTCCTCCCGAGCCTGATTCTCCTCCAGCGTTGATGCCCTCGTCGGTTTCGGCGTCTGGCTCGCGGATCTCGTCCTCCTCATCCCCGGCTGGCTCCTCTTCGCTATCTGGCCGTACGTCGCTGGCATTCTCGGATTCGCTATGGGTGCCTTCGCCGCTGGTGTCGTCGGACACCAATATGGGGGATCCTGGCGCTTGCTCCGTGGGGCTCGTGTACGGTAAGCAGGGCTTGGAAGGCCTCCACGGCGGTGACCCGTACGCTCTCCGTACTTCCTTCCGTGGAATCCTGCTCCCATCGACAGTTCGGCCCGAGGATACGAACTTCATCAAACCCCTCGTCGCCGTTGGACTCGTGGAGTACTCGCCCGAATTGCAGTTAGATACGTCGTCTGGCGGCGGTGAGTATAGTCGTGGCGGGGGACGGAGGTCGAATGGGGGTGGAGCATATGTGGTGGCCAGTATACGTTGGGCGGCCTCACGCGATCTAGACGGCTGGTCGTCTTCGGGGTACGAGGATCGGCGGTATATTTCGTCCACGGCGTAGCTCCAGCGAGGAGAAAGCAAGGAGGCTATGTAGATCCTGGTGTTGTTGCTTCGAATGGCAACTGGGACATTGGATTGATAGTTCGATGGCGGTGTATCTGTATCTGGGATGCCCATCTTGGTCATCTTTTGCTCCCAGAGGCAGGGCGCCGTCGGCGGATGCCGTATTCATCGCAGACTGTCTGTGGGGGGAGAAACCTCAACTAATTAGAACCTGTCCATGATGTTTAACTACGTATGCCTATCCTTCTTGATGGTGCGATTTACATTTTCGGGGAAAGACTAATAGATCTAGGGGTGGTTTACGGCGTGGTGGTCTACTTTTGAGTTTTGCCCCCCCACTATGGGGTAAGGCAGCGCGCTACCATAAATGGCCCCTGAGAAACTGCATCGATATTACTCGGATGCGTGCGGCGTCGTCTGGTTGGGGCTGTTGTCTTTTGTTGCAGGTGGTATCTCTCCGGGGTCTTCAGCGTAGAAAGCCAGCGGTCTTCCGTTGCCTTTCTTGGCGCTGTTGTAGTCAAACTATATTGGGAAAAGAAACTGGATTACGGAGTAGGGTCCCTCATACTTAGGGGCGAGTTTGGCGGTGAAGTTGTCAGCTGCTTTAGATAAACAATGCTTTCAAAGTAGAACCAGCTCTCCGATGGCGGGTCGCTAATCGCGTCTCCGTAGGATGTACGTTCGGCTGTGTTCTTGCGTTGCCCGTTGGGTGTTCGTCTGGACTATTTTGAAGATGTCCTGGAGACGAGTTGCTCTGTCATTGTCTGGCTCTGGTTCTTCTCCTGGTCCTATGGACACGGCATCGTAGAGGGCTCGCGGCAGTCGTAGTTCCAGACCCAGCACTTGGAAGGCTGGGCTGAACCCTGTTGTGTCGGAGACGCTGGTGTTGTTGGCAAGGCTCAGTTCCGGTAGTAGATCATCCCATGTTATTTTTTAATATATTGTGCGATCATTGGCTTGATGGTCCAGTTAGCTCGTTCAGTGGCGTTCTTTTGTGGCGTATAAGGGGCAGTGTATTCGAGCTCCAGTCCGGCAAACTTGCAAAAGTTCTTGAATGACCGACTGGTGAATTGCGCACCGTTGTCGCATACGAACTTCCGGGGCACTCCGAACCGACTCAAGATACGTTCCCTCAAGGCTTTCTCCAGTTGAGCGGTGGTAGCTTTGCGCAGGGGCACAATTTCCATCCCTTTGCTGAATGCGTCAAAGAACACTAAATCATCGTGTTGCCGTGTTTCGACCGGGAAAGAGGTCCCACGAAGTCCGCGCACTTCTCGCAACGTTGCACATACTTGTGTACAAAGGCCACTGGACGGTGAGATAGAACTCAGGCAGCCAGGGTCCGTCACAAGAAATTTATAAGTTTCCTGAGATGTCGAGACGGGTCAGGTTTGTGGTCAATTTTCCTCACGCGATCGCACTGGCCCCATTTCGATTTGGTGGCCCCGCCCCTGTCTCTCGTTCAGTGAGGGCGGCCTACGCGGGTGTTCAGTCGGTGGCAAGGGAAAGGGAGGTAGGGTCTACCGGGATACTGGTGAAAGACTTGGACTCACCGCAGTCTATTCCTTCGCCCCGAATTAGACAAAAAAAAAGCCAGGCAGTTCCTTTTAGTGGTTTCTTTCTCCTTTATTTCCTCCGCTTCTTTCTCCAACTTGTGCAGCTCCTTTTCTCCCTTTCTTTCACTTTGCACTCGTGGCTTTCGTACGCGGCACTTCTACTCTCGGCTTTTACTTCTCATCGACTGTCTTTATCTCCTTGCCGATTCGCCCCGAGGCCTGGCGTTCGGGCGGCGATCGGTCACATTCTTGAAATGCGCATTGCGATATATGCTACGCTTAATCCTATGGCTTAATGGTCGTTATGGTCGCTGCCGCCGCTTTGTATGGCGGGAGCCCCGGGCTCCGACCTTAAACTCCCCCTTTCATTACTGCGGCACCACCGTGACGGTGCCGCCCTTCTTCCACGTGAAGTGATAGGCCCCTCCGTTCTCCAATAGGGTCGCACGGCTCCTGCCCTGGACCCCCTCTCGCCATCGACGTGTCCTCTCTGCCTTGACCTGGAAGTACACTCGGGCCGCCCCGGATGGTGTATGCCTCCGGCACCGGGACATTCGCCGCGAACCCGCTCGTTACCGCGCCCGACGCCTCTGGCGGCGCGGCTATCCTCGGTTGGACCCCCCGCGACTGCAGCAGGCGGCGCCTGCCACTGCAATGGGCCCACGCACACGCGTTGCGGATCTGGTCACCTCGTCCCGTTCCGGCTGGGGCCACCGTCAATTGTCGGCATCCGCGGTAGGCGCCCCGCAGCGACGGACGCTCAGCCCGGTTGGGTGGAGGTGTCCAGGTGGAACACGGCGAGCGGGCCTTTGGGTTCGGCTGTGGGCCGGCCATTGCGGCCAGGCTTGTCTGCCCGGTCTTCTCTGGGGTGTCCAGCGGCGCACAGTGGCATATTCGGTCATTTCATATTGCTTAACTAATAACTTCTGAACAAATTATGATATCTTCATGAAATAAATTGCATTTGAAAGATTATTCTTTCAAAATTAAGCATGCGAAAGTACTTACTTCATAATATAATATATTATGATAGTATAATATATTATACTGTATAAAATAACTTTTTTAATTTTTTGAATCAATAAAGAACGTTTAATTGTCAATTTCATATAAAAAATTCTTTCTTATATTTCTTATAAAAAAAATATTTTTTTAAAAATTTAAAAAAAAAATATTTTTTGAATAAAAAGATTGTCAAATTTTTTTTATTTTAATTTTATCTACATTTTAAATAGTATCTTATATGCTTAAATTTACTAAAGAATATTTATTTGCCTAATTATTTTGGTATCTCACATGTCTTATATATAAAAGATATGGATGTATTAGTATATGGATCTCATTTTTGGGCTGTTTTTCATTTTTGACCTGACTTTACAAAAAAAGTTCATCAAATTTTTCCGAGATATTTTTTTTATATGTTCATTGAATATTCCTTTACCTATGTTTCAAATCCTTATTTGCGATTTTGAGGCATTTGGCTTCTAGTTCAATTCAAGTGAGGTTAAAATACGTTTTTCTTGATTACTGTCTTGATTACAGAAAAGGTTTTTATTGATTACTAATAACAATGTATTGTAGTGTTAGATAGATTTGGTTGGATTCAAAGACATCCGTCTTTCTTTAGTTCTCTTTATTGAATGAATGTACAAAGTTCTTATTGGTAGGCTAAAGCTAAAGCGGCCCGTTGCGACGCCGGCGGCCGTTGCCCGCTATAGTCAAGAGCGATCATATTTCATTGCACTTGGACTGTGTTGGGTGTTTGGCTTTTGTTTATAGCAACGACAAAGTGTCGCTGTTGGGTTATTGCTTATGCAACTATGTGTTGCTCTTGCGTTATTAAAAACAATATATTGAGTACAGTGTACTCTCGATATATTCATACTACATCTCCCTCCTTTTGAAAAATAACGTAATATTATGAAGTTATTTTATTAATATGTATATTGTAATATATATATATATTTAAATTTTTTTTTTTTTTTTTTTAATTTTTCTTACTAACAATATGAAAATGAAATTATTAAAAACATTTATCTTTATGTATATAATTATGTTTATGTATATGTATGGCTATACTAAAATGATTATGAAATATAAATTTTTAATCTATCCTTATGAACTGTTTGCCTCTTGTTTTTATTATTTGTTATTATAATGTTATCTCTTTCTCCTATTTCCGTTACTTTATACGGGCCCGTATATTTAGAATCTAACTTATGACCTGTTTCGTTTCTTAGCAAAACTTTGTCACCTATTGATAAATCTATATTTCTACTTTTCTGATCATGTAGTTCCTTATTCTGTTTCTTATGTTCTTCTATCATAATTCTAGCTCGTTTGTAAGCTATCTCTAGTCTATATTTACTTTCCTTAGCATAGTCATCTATATTGTATAACGTGTCTATATTATCTATACTATTGAACTGTTTTGGTAAATTATTTGTTTTACCAAATACTCACTCATATGGACAATAATTATGTGCCATTGAGGGGGTCGTGTTGAAACAAAAAACGAAATATTATAGCCATACGTCCCAATCAGTTTTAACAACCGATATATAAGATCGTATGTATTCGTTAAAAGTTCTATGACTTCTTTCGATTGTTTCAACTGTCTGGTGGTGGTGTGCGGTTGATGTTATATTTTAAATTTTTAAATATTTACACAAGTCATTTATAATAGAATTCTTATATTCTGTTCCCATGTCCGTAATGAACGTCTTCATTGGACCGTACTTCAGAATAAATGATTCAAAAATTGCTTTAGCGACAGTATTTGCGCTCTTATTTGCAATTGGTATGGCTACTAGATATTTAGTTAAATCACATATTAACGTGACTGTGTATTCATTGCCATTTTCTGATTTTGGTAGTGGACCAATAGTGTCCACTATCACCCTGTCGAAAGCATTTATAGGAGTATCAGTTAATGTTAATGGGGTCTTACTATGCTTAGTTATTTTTGCTTTTTGGCATTTTTGACATTTTCGTATATACTCAGTAATCTCTTTGGTCATACCTTTCCAAAAATAATGTCTTTTGACCTTGGCCAAGGTTTTTATTATGCCTGTATGCCCTCCTTGAATTGGATCGTCATGTAATGTAGACAGTATAGCTTCTTTTTCTTTTTGTTTTTCTATTAGGGTCACCGGGTTGAGTAGCGCTACTCTTAATGTATTCAATATTTTATTGCCCATATTTTTGAAACTATCTATTGAAATGTATTCAAAGATGTTTTTCCACGGTGCCACTTTGAGTTGGCTGATTTCATGTTTACCGGCTTGCATTTCAAGCCTTTGGATGAATTGAGCGAAGTCAAAAATTCCATTAGTATACAGATCGCTAACATCATATCTTGCAGTAATTTTCTTTCCATGTTTGAAAAAACATGTCATATTTTTTACATGCAAGGTCACTACTTTACGTACTTCGTCATTGTTAATGACTTCATATACGTTGGGCTTTAAAGCTTTTTCTAGAGATTGCCTAGGCAATTCTATTTTTTCTTTTCCTGCGCAGGATTTCTGTCTACTTGTCTGTCTTGTAGTGACTTTCTTTATATTTCCAGTAATATTTTGTAGTTCTTTAATGGTTATTCTTGATAACGCATCGGCTACATGATTGTCTTTTCCCTTTAAATATTCGACTGTGAAGGCATACTTTTCTAATTCTAGCCTCATACGTGTCAGTTTAGAGCTTGGATTGATCATTGAAAATAAATATATTAATGGTCTGTGATCCGTTTCGATTGTGAAATGTTTTCCATAAATATATGGTCGAAAATGGAATATTGCCCAGTGTATTGCAGCTAGCTCCTGCTCAGTAGTACACTTATTACTTTCTCCTTTAGTGAAAGCTCTTGATGCATATGCAATGGGAAGTTGGAGTCCGTTATGGTTTTGAGTTAAAACCGCTCCACATGCTTGCTTACTTGCATCAGTAATTATACAAAATTCTTTACTGAAATCGGGATATTGTAGCAAAGTAGGTTCCATTAGTTTTGTTTTTAAATATTGGAATGCGTTTTGGCATTCATCTGTCTATTCAAAAGGAACATTCTTTTTACATAATCTTGTTATGTGCCGCGAATAATTGCAAAATGCTACGAAACGTGCATAAAAATGAACATTTTTGTGGATGAAACTTTAGATTGTATTCCCTACATTTCTCGAAAACATCTGTTAAGTTTTTAAGCATGTGTTTTTCGGAAAAACCTATAACTATTAAGTCATCCATATTAAGGAATGCTTGTGAAGGGTCTAGCCCAGAGAATGCAATAGTCATCATTCTCTGAAATGAATAAGGCGCTATTTTTAACCCAAAAGGTAATCGCGTGAAGCGATACGAGCCATTGCTCGTTGAAAAAGACGTTATATCTCTTGAACTTTTTTCGAGTTCAATTTGATGAAATCCTGACATTAAGTCAAGGCATGAAAAATATCATCAATTCTAGGGAGTGGAAATTTATCGGACAGTAATTTTTTATTAATTTGACGATAGTCAATCACTAATCGCCATTTCTTTTCTTCTGAACCTGGAGATGGTTTTTTAGGGACAAGTAATAATGGGCAATTATATTCAGATACGGATGGTTAAACAATCGCATCGGTGATCAATTTTCCAACTTGTTTTTGTATTTCGTTGACCTGACTTTGTGGGCTTCTGTAGTTTTTCGTATCCACTGGTTCATCATCTCTTAATCTCAGTTTTTTTTTTTTAAAAAGTTATTTGTTTCCAATCCGAATATATCATTGTATTTGGTGCATAAGCTTGAAAGCTGTGACTTGAATTGTGGTGGAAAGTTTCTTGAAAGTTGAGATAATACAGACTTTTTCCTATCTTCTGGATTAGTTTTGACTACTTCGTAGTTCGAAAGTGATTCATACGTTATGTTGTTTGCACTGACTACTTGATCTTTATTTGTTGTATTAAGTAGTCGTATGAAAGCGTTTTTAGTTGTTGCTATGGTACTTGCTATGTAAATACCATGTTTAATTTCTTGATTTGGAATCAATACACTGTCTTCTTTTGAATTTAGTTAAATTTTTCTAATAACTTGGGATTTTGCTGGCAGAAGTATTGAGTTGTTGCCAGAACTGTATGTTATCGGAACATAAATTGGAAATTTTAAGTTATTAGGTCTAATTATAAGCCAATCTTCAGATTGCTTGAAGTCTAATTGACAGTTATATTTTTTAATAAACTCGATTCCTATTATGCCATCACAAGGAATAGCGAATTGTAAATTCACGATATGAAAATCATGTGGGATTATATATTTAGTGGTCTGTATCTCAATAGAGGTTAATCCTTTGGATTTGTTGACCACTTCACTTATTCCTTTTATGTCTATAATGTAATTTTCTTGTATGTCTTGAAAGACATCAGAATTTTCTTTAACTATTGAAATGTCTGCATCGTGTCTACTAAAAAGACAAGTTCTTTTCCTGTAGCCACATGATTGAATGATACAAATATGTTCTGACTGAGATTAATAGTGTCAACCCTTGCATTCTCTACTGTTGAACGTTTAAAGGGTTTTGAGAGTTTTCCGATGTATTGACTACTCGGACACTATTTGAGGTATTGCTGTTGTGGCCTCGATTCGAATTGCCACGGCCTCTAGAGTTTCCTCTATATTGGCCTTGTTCATTGTTATAATAGGTACTATAGTAGTTGTTACGACTACGAAAGTTACCTCTATAATTTCCTCGTCCGCGGTTTCCGCCGCGCTGTGAATAATTTTTGTAATATAGGACAGTGTTTGGCTGTCCGGTTGCTTCTGTGCAACTATTTACAAATTTAGATATGGCATCATTCATTGTATTGAAGGTACCAGCTTGCATGATAAGTTTTACCTTATCAATCGTGCAGTTCTTAACCATTGCTTTGACAGCATGCTGAGTGGAATAACTTCTGGCTAACTCTAGGGTTAAACCGTCTGTTATATACGCACCTTCTAAAGCTTTTGTCATCTGCTCAATCTCCAATGTATATTGGTTTGCAGTTTTGTTGCGTTGCTGTAGGTTCATCAGTTTTGCTGACAATACTTCTACAGTTTCGCCCTTGACATTGCTTTTCAATCTGGTAATGACTTCATTTACTGTTGTTTCATTTCCAATTATATTTCTGGCAACACCTTTTAGCTTGGTTTTTATCATTGAAACTGCTAATTGTTCGTGTTCGCCTTTTATTGATTCTATTATCTGCAACGCATCAATGAAACTTGTTAAGTTTTCCGCTTTACCATCGAAAACTGGTATAAGCTTGGTTGCAGTATTAATAAAATCAATATTGGATTGTGCCATTGTGAATTTAGTCTCTATTATGCTTGAACTAGTATCGGAATCTATATTATCATCCAGCTCTGATATTAAAACTGCTGGGATAGTAAGGTTATTTAAATCCTGCTCTTCTATTTTGTGGTATGTCTCTATCTCTTCTGACTCTGTTGGTTCGATGCCAGCCGGTTCTGTGGATTCCGGTTCATCATCAGTTTCAACTGCTAGAGAAGTATTAAGTATAGTAGGGACTGATATATCTATATCGAATTTCTGCTTAATTGATATTAAATTCTCTCGAAGTTTAATCAAAAATGTGGACCCTTTGGACCAATGATCTTTATTTAACCTTCCTCTTTGGTTATGTATTTATATACGTGCCTCATTAAAGCACTTTACTAATATTTCTGTATGCTTTCTAACAGTACTGTTCTGAATTGGCCTATTTTGGTTAAGTGCTTTATATGTGTTCAGGGCAGACCCCCACCGATTAGTTGCTTTCGAAATAGCAGCTAATAATTGGCCTTTAGCAGCATATTTGTACGACCAAAGTTAGATGTAATATGTTTGCCAATATGTTTGTTAAAGCTTTTGCTTGCTTGCCCTCTCTCAAAGCTCGCTCTTTGTCATCTATGTTCTATGTTTATCTATGTTTCCGAGCGAAGCTGCGCTCAGCGATCGGAGCGGCAATGATATATGTAATGTAAAGGGCAAGCAAGAGTCACTTGCAATTCTGATTTCACGCATTAAAGAGCTTTGTAATTTTATTTGTGCGCCGTGTCTTTATTTATTCGAAATAATTATTCGGCCGATCGGGGATAAAAACCATTATCCCCATATAAAATTTGGTGACCCCGACGTGATCTCTTAATTGCAGAGTCAATTAGCTAAACATTGTCAATTTTTTCGTCGTTTCGAGCATAATTCGGTGCTGAAACATACATATGTACATAGCAACGCAGTGGCTGGCTATACGTTTCTCTGTCGCGGTAATTCGGTCATTGCAGTGCATTGGGCAGTGCAGTGAACTAACTAACACACACAAACGGAGCACAAAGCGGAATCGGGCAGATCGCACAGCTAAACGCATTAGCTGTAATCCCTTTGCTTGCGGTTCCCACTTTTACACGTATACAGGGTGTCTTTTCTATCGTGCTAAGTGACTTTAAAAAAAAAACCCCCAAAATGGCAGCACCTGAGCCTGAAAATGTCGCGAACGCGGTCATGCCTAGTGACCTCGATTTTTATAAACAAAAGGCTGAGTCCATCGCGCGTCAATTAAATACCATGGATAGTTTTCTCACCAAGGAAGAGCTGGCCGATTTAGATGAAGCGGTGCTTCAAGCTCGCCTAGAGCAGATCGAACGAATAAATGCGGATTTCGATGCCGCTCAAACGAGCCTTGAAAGGTTGGACTTGCTGCAGTTGGCCAATAATGCCCGACTGTACTTCGCCAATATCTATGTCAAGGTCAGGTCCAAGCTGTCACGGGAATTGACGGCTGCTCGCACGGTTAATGCTGCTCATTCAACGGCTCGCAACACTCTCGACGAGCACTCGTCTTCGTTTGCCTATGAAATTATGGGCCGTTCCCGACTGCCCGAGATGCAGCTTCCTCGATTTAGTGGAGACTATATGGATTGGCCAGAATTCCACTCGATGTTCTCGACAATGGTGCACCAGGAGTCGCGTATACCGGTCATCGAGAAATTCCAGTATCTGCGTGGGTGTCTAGATGGAGCTGCGCTGGACACGATTCGTTCGTTGGGTCTTTCTGAGGAAAATTACGAAGAGGCTTTGAATTTATTAAAATTGCGATTTGATAATAAGCTCATGCATTTTCAGGCACATATCAAGGCTACTTTCAAGCTGCAAGGGGTGGAGAAGGGCTCGGCCATCGGTTTGCGTGCGCTCAGCGACAAAATCAATGCGCACTTACGTGCTCTTCGGACCTTGGCTACACCTCAGGAGATTTCGGATGGGTTGCTGGTTTACATCGTGTGCACGAAATTGGACCACATGACGAAGGTGAAATGGGAGGAGAGCGTGCCCAACTCGAGATTGCCTCTGTGGAAAGACATGGCCTCATTCTTGGAAAGGAAATGTCGGATGCTCGAGAATGTGGCAGCGGATGTGGATATGGATATGGTAGCAAGTCCTACCCAGCAGGTGGGAGAAAATAAACCCAGTTCCCTTGTCACATCCATTCATGACCATACTAACTTCATATGCAATTATTGTAAATCCTCCGATCATTACATATCCCGATGTCAGGCGTTTTTAAATCTCCCTGTCATGTCGCGATACAAGGAGGCGAAGAAAAGCCACTTATGCCTAAACTGCCTCAAAAAGGGTCATCCATTGCAACGTTGCAGGTCAGAGACATATAGGCAGTGTCAGGCCAAGCATCACACACTGCTCCACATGCAAGCGGGCGCCGATGCTGAGTTGCCGTCGCTGAGCACGGAATCGAGCGAGAATGATCCTGCGAGTGCCCTAGTAGCAAGCAAATCTCCTAGCCCTCCCCCCTCAAGCCCGAAATCTCTTCCTAGCCAACACGTGTTGCTAGCTACCGCAATCGTATATGTCGTGCCATTTTGGATTCTGCTTCTCAGGTTAACTTTGTAACATCGAGACTCGCTAATCAGCTCCAGTTGGATCCTCATCCGTCTCATGTTCAAATTGCCGGTATTGGAGAGTCAGTTCTACCTTCGAGCAAGGCTGTAGATATCGTTCTGCAATCTCAAGACGCAAGCTATCGCGGTTCTCTCTCTGCAATTATCACTGCCTCAATCACAGGATTGCAGCCCAACTTTGGCCTAGACGCAAAGGATTGGCCAATGCCGAACAATATAAAGCTAGCTGACCCTAACTTCTCTAAGCCCCAGCGGGTCGACCTGTTGATAGGTGCTGGTTTGTTTTTCGATTTAATGTGCGTCGGACAGATTCGACTGTCGGGCCAGTTACCAACATTGCAGAAGACGAAACTTGGCTGGATAGTGTCGGGAAGCATTAGCAACTCCGGGAATAGCCGTGCGGCGCTAACAGTTGTTGAAGAGTCTTCTAGTATCGCCGCTGACGAGACCAATTTAAACGACATCGTAAGACGGTTTTGGGAAGTAGACGGAGATTATTCGCCCTCATCAATTTCAGAGGAAGATATTCATTGTGAGCAGCATTTTGTTGCGAATTACGTTCGCCTAGATTCCGGAGCTTACTCCGTGCGTTTGCCAACTAAATTCAGTTTGGAGGAATTAGGAGAATCTTATCAGCAAGCGCTTCGTAGATTTTTAAATTTGGAAAGAAAACTAGCAAAAAATGCAGAACTTAAGGCAAAATATACTACATTTCTCCAGGAGTACCTGGACTTAGGACACATATCTCCAACTGCACGACAATTAGACCTCCCTCAGTACTTTTTGCCTCACCATTGCGTCCACAAGCAGGAGAGTACAACCACAAAATTACGCGTAGTGTTTGATGGTTCTGCCAAAACAGCGTCTGGAATATCACTTAATGATGCGCTAATGGCCGGACCCACTATCCAACCTAAAATTCTAATAACACTGTTTCGTTTTCGCTTCTTCAAAGTGGCCTTGTGTGGCAACATCTGCAAAATGTACCGCTGTGTACGTGTATCTCATCCCGATCAGCATGTTCAGTGCATCCTATGGCGTAACAACCCGAGGAGGAGGAGATTCAAGTTGGAGACCGTCACTTATGGGACCAAACCTGCCGCCTTCTTGGCAATTCGTGCTATGCATCAATTGGCAAATGATGAGGAGGCATATTTTCCGCTTGGTGCGAACATTGTTCGAAGAGATTTTTATGAGATCATCATCTCTTATCAGGAGGGGACAGCATTGAGTCGGTCATTGAGATTCGTCATCAGGTAAAGGATCTACTTTCGAAAGGATGTTTTCCCATACGTAAATGGTGCTCAAATGAAGTCGCTGCTTTGGAAGGCGAGTCTGAGGCGGATCGCGAAAAGTTCCTTACTTTTCACGACGGGACAGAGGTCACTAAAGCCCTTAGTCTAGTCTGGGATCCCACCACGGACAACCTTCTGTTTAGTTTTGCTCACGTCGCAGCCGCCGCAGGTCCAATATCGAAGCGTTCGGTCCTTTCTACGCTAGCTAGGTTCTACGATCCTTTAGGACTCATCTCTCCTATAATCACAAAGGCAAACATATTTATGCAGTCGTTATGGAACGAAAACCTAAAGTTGGACTGGGATGAAAGTCTGCCCCAGGATCTTCATACGGCGTGGAACGAGCTAACTTCGCAGTTGTCGATAGTCAAGAACTTCAAATTTCCACGTTACGTGCTTCGACAACAAGCCAGACTAGAAATGCATGCGTTTTGTGATGCGAGCCAGGCAGCATATGGTGCGTGTGTGTACATGCGTTCGGAAGCTCTTGGTATTGTGCAAAGTTATCTCTTATGCTCCAAGTCCAGGGTCGCACCCTTGAAAAGGATGACTATCCCTAAGCTTGAGCTATCGGCTGCCCTCGTATTAGCTGAACTAGTTTCCACCATAATTAAGGGATTATCGGTCCCATGCCAAGTGCATTGCTGGTCGGATTCTTCCATAGCTCTTGCCTGGATTCGGGAATCACCATTGAATTTTAATATATTTGTCTCTAATCGGGTTGAGCGGATACAGGAGCTCACTGCTGGAATGACGTGGCATCACGTGCCCACGAAGTTGAACCCGGCCGACATCATATCGCGTGGCTCCACGCCTACTGAACTAATGGATAACAGCCTTTGGATTTCTGGACCACCATTTTTGCTTCGTGCGAGCTCAGACTGGCCTGCAGGCTTGCAATTGCCAACTGATGTACCAGAACGTCGTCGTTTAGCATTAATTGTTTCAAAGGAAAGAGATATATCATACGATTGCAAATTTCAAAACTCATTTGGATCAATGCAGCGCGTGTTTGCTTATATATATCGATTTTGCAGTCTTAAGGAAAAAAGCTTACCGCGGTCGAGAGGACAACTTACCGTAAGCGAAATCAAGAACGGCACGCATTTACTCATAAGGGCAATACAGCAACAACAATTTTCGGAAGAGATAAGAGCTCTCACCAACCAGAAGTCTTTACCACCAAAAACCACGATGGCCTCGCTGAATCCATTTCTGGACAGGTTTGGATTGATTCGAGTTGGAGGGCGACTCCAAAATTCCGATTTGGACTACGATGCAAAACACCCAATTTTGCTGCCCAAGGGGCATGCTGTTACTGTCTCTATTATTGTATTTTTTGACGAAAAATTTCTCCATGCAGGAGCTCAAGGATTGCTAGGATTGCTTAGGCAAAAAGTCTGGCCTATCGGCGGACGCAAATATGTGGCAGGCATCATTCGCAGATGTGTTCGATGTTTTCGGTTGAAGCCAGTGCTGAGGGAGCATATCATGGGAAGTTTGCCTGCGGATCGCGTAAGGACTAATCCAGCATTCCAAACAACGGGCGTTGATTTTTGCGGACCCTTTTATTACAAGTTGGAAGTCAGAAGCAGGCCTCCAATCAAATGCTATATCGCTGTCTTCGTATGTTTCAGCACCAAAGCGACTCACTTGGAAGTTGTTCGGGATTTGTCCACAGAATCTTTTTTGGCAGCATTGAGACATTTTATAAGTCTGCGCCCCAAACCTCGAATCATCAGGTCAGACAACGCGACAAATTTTGTAGGAGCAAAAAATGAACTTTTGGAACTTCGGCAGCTGTTCCTCAGTGATCCTCATACGTCGGCTGTATCGAATCTATGCGTTTCTAGTGGAATCGATTGGAAGTTCCCCCCTCGCTCACCTCACTTTGGGGGCTTGTGGGAGGCTGCTGTGAAAGCAGCCAAATATCATTTTCATCGCATCGTTGGCACCTACATTTTCACCCTTGATGAAATTCAGACCCTGACCTGTGAAATCTCTGCTTTGCTAAACTCTCGACCACTTTATGCAATTACAGAAAGTCCTGACGATCTGGATGTGCTCACGCCAAACCATTTTCTTAATGGAGCACCAAGTGCTGCATTTGACGAGCCAGACGTGACGCATCTCCGGGTCAACCTTCTGAGTCGATGGCAGCGTTTGTGCCAAATGAAGCAGGCTTTCTGGAGAAAATGGAGTACTGCGTATCTATCACTGCTTCAGGAGCGGGGCAAGTGGCGGTCATCGTCTCCAAATATCAAGCCAGGAGCGCTCGTCATGATCAAGGAAGAAACGCTGCCACCGTTAAAGTGGCCACTCGGCCGCATTGAGAGCGTCATCCCAGGAAAAGATGGAACCATCAGAGTAGCCGTCTTCCGCACCCAAAGAGGTCTATTCAAAAGGGCCGTTGGAAAGATAGCGGTCCTGCCCCTTCAGGATGGATCTCTTGAAAGCCTTTGCCTTCCAACAGGGGGTGCATGTTCGGGGCAGACCCCCACCGATTAGTTGCTTTCGAAATAGCAGCTAATAATTGGCCTTCAGCAGCATATTTGTACGACCAAAGTTAGATGTAATATGTTTGCCAATATGTTTGTTAAAGCTTTTGCTTGCTTGCCCTCTCTCAAAGCTCGCTCTTTGTCATCTATGTTCTATGTTTATCTATGTTTCCGAGCGAAGCTGCGCTCAGCGATCGGAGCGGCAATGATATATGTAATGTAAAGGGCAAGCAAGAGTCACTTGCAATTCTGATTTCACGCATTAAAGAGCTTTGTAATTTTATTTGTGCGCCGTGTCTTTATTTATTCGAAATAATTATTCGGCCGATCGGGGATAAAACCATTATCCCCACAATATGATTTGCCAAATTCAGTTTTTATTTTAGTTAATTCCTGATATACTTCATTCCATTCCATTATAAATTTCTCTAATTGTCTTTAGTTTAGCCATATTCACATATATATTTTTATTTGTATTCGAGTTTATTAATTTTATTTCATGTTATTAATGTTACAAAGTAAATTACGGAATTATTGTAAAAATTATTTTTTTTCAATGTTGTTTGCGCTTCCTTTTTTTTCATTTAAATCTTGTCCAGATCATTTGCCTGGCTCATATACCTCTTTTTTATACATTTGTTATGCAACTTGTATAATTTATAAAAACAATTGGCGCACATTATAACAACAATTATTATCAAAAGTATATTTACTAATTGTAAATCAATTTTATTTGACTCTACTTTATTAATTACGTTAGCAGTGGAATCCACTGACTTAACGTCTACTAACCTAACCATGTTGGGTATTTTTAGTTTACGATATATATGATTATTATCGTTTATCAATTCTTTTGAAAACTTACTAATAGAATTACTTTCCATAAACAAAAGTCCTACCTATCGTTTCGTATAGCTTTACAGGCTATACTGCTATTGGGCAGAAAAGGTTCTGCGCAATTTCACAATGTATTTTTTTCTTATATTATTTAGTTTAAAAATTTTAATATATCATCTTTATGGTGCTGCTCCGGACCCTCGGATGTCCTCCGCGTCAGCTTATCGTCGCCGGTTTGGCTATGCTGACGCTCCCTCGTTGGCGAAGCGGGCGGTCTACCTACCTAGCATTTGTATAAGTCCACCGTTGGTGCAAGGGTCGGTCCTATGCCTCTCGCACTGTAGACATTCTTCTTATTTCTTCCTTTCGTCGGCTGCTTGCAACATGCAAGTGGAATTGCAACTGGCACTTTCTAGTGGTCCAGGGCAGTCCCCCGGGCACTTGGCTGGCGTCCTCGGCAGTGGCTTGCAAAAATTTGAATTTGGTTTAGTTATTTCTGTTATAACTTTAATCGCTGAGTGAGTTTTGGTGCTAGGTTTTCGGTCATCGAGACTTTCTTTCAGATTGTCAATCTCATTCTGCAACTTCTGTGCAGTTGACCATGCGGGGGGTGGTTTCTTTGGTGGTTTCTTAATAGCCACTTTATGTGTGCTATTCTTTTGTTAATTTTTGTTTTCACACCTCCGCGCTTACCCATCACACATAACTCTACTCACTCAGCCTTTTTTTTTAATTTCCGATCCGCTTGCCATTCCAGTACGCTCTATGTAGCGTTGCCGGTGCCTTTTCAGGTCTTTATCTTCTTTTAATTAATTTCAGGATTAATTAATTCCAGGACAGGTTCTAGGTCCTCCAGGACCTATGTCACGGTCGCCATGTAGTGTTAGATAGATTTTGTTGGATTCAAAGACATCCGTCTTTCTTTAGTTCTCTTTATTAAATGAATGTACAAAGTTCTTATTGGTAGGCTAAAGCTAAAGCGGCCCGTTGCGACGCCGGCGAAGCCGGCAGCAGATCGGCCTCGTTCCCTTGATACATAATACATTTGTATATGTATATGTATGTACAGCAACGGAAACGTTTGCTGTTGAGTTGAGAGTGGTATGCATATACATAGGAACTTACGTAAACAGTCAGTGCCCTGCAGATATGCTGACAGGGCTTGGCCGTTGCCCGCTACAGTCAAGAGCGATCATATTTCATTGCACTTGGACTGTGTTGGGTGTTTGGCTTTTGTTTATAGCAACGACAAAGTGTCGCTGTTGGGTTATTGCTTATGCAACTATGTGTTGCTCTTGCGTTATTAAATACAATATATTGAGTACAGTGTACTCTCGATATATGCATACTACAGTATATACCTAAAAAGAAACACTAACGAGGGGGAACGTTGTAAGCCGCGTCTTACGCCGCGGCTCTACTTTATACCCGGTACTCAGTCAGTATATATGTATGTGAGCTTGTAAAAAATTACATTATTATATGTTCGCAAAAGGGATAAATTTAGTTTTAGCCAAAAAAGACAAACAAAAATTAAGTCAACCTATTCGGAGATTTATATATATTATTTCCATATTTGTTCACATACGTTTTTACATCTGTCTTTTCTACATGTCCAAATCTACTTCCTACATATACATACACGGCTGTGTGCGAGAGAGAGAGGGAATGATTCTGCGCTTGGAAGGCCACTGAAATTTCATTTGTTCCTTCTGACTATGTTTATGGTCCGATCTGATCCAGATTCAATACTCTGATAGATATGGTAATTTTCTATGATTCTGCGTTTTTGGTTTTCCCGTATCTTCAAAATTGTAGATTTTCGTCTTTTGAGGGGGCGGAAGGGGGCGTGGCCAAATTTTGAAATACACTTGTACTGACGTGATATCACAGGAGCATGGATAGAGAGTTTGGTTGCTCTAGCTCTTATAGTCTCTGAGATCTAGGCGCTCATCTGGACGAATGGGCACAGCGCCCAACCCTGTGTGTCGCTTAGAAGTGGGGCGGTGGTCACTACTATGCCTCATTTGGCAAGGACTGGTATGGGACGGGTCATGTTAAGGGGTACTGTCCGACTGAGCACCTCGTCCCCGACTATTCACTCCCTTTCCCTTTTTGGATCGCCCCTTCCGTTTCAGCTGCGTAAAACGGCTTTAACTGCGCGATGTTGGCCACCTTGGTTTTCCGCTCCCCGGTCTTACTCAGCCTGACGATATTGGGGGAGTCGAACCTGATCACCTTGTATGGGCCATCGAACTTGGGTGCCAGTTTGGCCGCAAATCCCGCCGCCGCATTGGACAGCTGATGTTGCCGTACCCATACGCTCGCACCGATGGTTTGTCGCCACTCCCGGTGTTTTCACGGTACGGTTGGTTCGTTCTCTCGGTCGGGTTCTCTTGTGGGCAGTACCGTACCGTGTGTTGTACCTCCAGCGACGCCAGATATGCCTTGGACTTCAGGTTGGCCGCCGTCGCTTTTCTTAAGGGGACTAGTTCCAGCCATTTGCTGAAAGCATGGATCTCGGAAGGGTTCCAACGAAATCCGCGCACAACACCGCGAATGGCTCACCGACCTGCCTCGTCAGCATCTGTCCTGCGGTATTCCTCTGCTCACCTTTGAACCTTTGGCATTTCTCACATCCCCGCACGTATCTGGCCGCATCCCGGAACATCCCTGGCCAGTAATATCGCTGGGCCAGTCGCGATATCGTCTTCCGTACTCCTTGACGGCTAGCCGTCGGCGCGTCATGACACTCCTGCATGACTCTCCTTCCAAGGGATGTAGTCCTCGTCGTCAGGTCTGTACCCCAAGTGGCGGTATAACTAGTCGTTCTCGATGACATAATCTGGGAACTTGGAAGGATCAGTGGTTATGCCCTGCCTCATCCAGACGGCCCACCGGCAGAGGCCCCCCCTCCTCTGTGGCCAGGTGTAACTCTTCCAGCGGCTGTCTAGACAACGCGTCTGCCAAAACGTTCAGCTTTCCTCACCGATAGCGCACGTCGAACTGGTACTGCTGGAGTTCGAGGGCCCATCGGGCGATACTACCGGAGGGACTTTCAATGGAGTTCAGCCATTTCAAGGCCAAGTGGTCTGTGACGACCTCGAAGTGGTAC
Source organism: Drosophila helvetica (assembly GCA_963969585.1). NCBI lineage: Eukaryota > Metazoa > Arthropoda > Insecta > Diptera > Drosophilidae > Drosophila > Drosophila helvetica. Next base: position 23,039,287 of record OZ018402.1, on the reverse strand, counting down.
CCCTCCAGGTAGCACCTTAGCTTTTTGATGGATCACACTATGGCCCAGCACTCCTTTTCTATCGCGGAGTAATTCTGCTCCGCCGGCAGCAATTTGCGGCTCGCGTACGCTAACTCCTTCTCCTGATCGGCGATGGTCTTCGTCTGCACAGCTCCCAGGCTGAAATCACTGGCGTCAGTCTGGAGGTGAACATTTCTTCAAAGTCCGGACATGCCAGTACCGGGGCCGTGGTGAGCTTTTCCTTGAGCAGATCCAAGGCGGCCTGCTGTTCTTGACAGCAATGCCACTTCATGCACTTTTTGAGCAGGGTAGATAGCGGCAGTACCAGGTCAGCAAAGCTCGGCACGAACTTTCGGTATCAAGATGCCATGCCGTATGTCTCTATCTCCGATTACGGTATCCAACGCCCTCTAAAACGTGACACTGGCCCAATGCAACCCGAAGGGCATTACTCGCCACTGCAACTGGCCTCTTCCCGGCACTGTAAAAGCCGTACATTCCCTGCTATCTGGAGCCATCGGAATTTGCCAGCACCCGGTTTTCAGGTCCAGCTTAAATATGTACTTCGCTTGTCGGAGCTTTTCCAGGATGTGGTTTATCCTGGGTGCGGGGTCTGCGTCTGGCACGGAGTGGGCGTTGAGCTGCCTGAAATCAACGCACATACGTCACATACGCACATACGGTGCGGAAGAAGACGGGGGTTCTTCCGCACCAAGACTATCGGGGCACTGTGAGGGCTCCGTGACGAATCCAAGGCACCCGTCTCCAACAGCTCGTCGACCTGTTTGTCGATCACCCGTTGCATGCCCGGATTCTTGGGATAGTAGCACTGCTTCAGCGGCTTGTCGTCCCTCACGATGATTCAGTGATCCGCGAAAAGGGACACGCCTTGGAGTCCCTCAAAGGCTTCGAGCTCCGTCTCTACGAACGCCTGTTCTAAGTCCAAGTCCATTGGCCACGGACGATCCTTACTCGGGTCTTCGTCATTTGCCTCCATCCACTCCGGCACCAATGCCTCGTCATCCTGGTCATCTTCTAGGGGCTTCCGCCGGGCCGGCTGTTCCACCCGGTTTACTCGACGCCGCGCGTCTTTCGCCGTCGTCGCACCTTTGGTGTCCCAGACTCCTCTGGTGGCGTGGGATACATCGTGGAGAGCTTTGCCTTCGTTTCCCAGAGCCCCTCCTTATCCATTTCCGCCTTCCGCCCGATCACCTTCCCTTCAGGGGCCGCTGCCGTCCCTATCAACAACCTCTGCGACCCGCACTCCACCTGCGTCCCCACTGCACACAAGAAATCCATACCCAGAATCAAGGGCTCGACCATCGACGGCATCACCAGTAGGTACAGGCTCACCACTTGCCCCCAAGCCCCGATTTCCGCTCTGAGCGATCGGTTGGTGTCCAGGCAAGAGCCATCTGCAAGTCCCATCCAGTCCCTCTCGACCCTCAATCGGTCTTCGCTCCCCAGGCCTGCCTCGCTTATGCCTCCACCCGGTCCTGGCCGGAATGGGGCTGGGGTCCGTTTCCCAACCCCCCCCTTGGACAACATTCCCTGGTCAGCACGTTTCGTTTCCCACAGCCTATACAGAAAAGGACCTGAGGATTGGGGCATTCTCACGCGTAATGGTTGATCTCTCACCTACGGCACGCCCGTCGCGGATCATACGGTTGCCCGTCGGCTTGAGCGGCTGCCCGATTCGCCACGTCAGCGTTCCGAATCGTTCCCGGGCCCTCCCGGAACGGGTTCGGCCTTCCTCGCACACCCCATCTGTCATTCGTCACGTTAGAAGATTCAATTGGCCCGCCTCAATCACTCGCCTGGATAAACATTTTATACATGGCCGAAATATTGTCGTATATTCGAGTGAGACTCTTTTTGGTATCGCACCCAGCCTGCTGCATCAATGACTGTATCGTGAAGGAGTACTGTAAGAAGCTCACCTCTTTTCTTTGTAGGCGAACGCGAATCTCGTCCTCATGCTTTTCGTAGTACCGCGGGGCAGAAACTATCCAGAAAACCCACCCAGAAGGTCACCCACGAGCCCCGGCGCAGCCCGCTGGCTCTCAGCCACAGTGCGGCAGAATCTACGCAGAACTCGTTTATCGCACTGGGCATCTCGTCCTCGTCTATCCTGTGAGAGATCATCCTCTCCTCTACCTCTTCTATGAACGACAAGGGGTCCGTCAGCCCGTCGAAACGTACTCCCAATTTTTGCACGATCTCTGGGACCAACCTTTGGTTCCTTGGCGGTGCCCACTCTCGAGCCCTCGGCTCGTCAGGGTCAGTAAGGCGGTCTTCCCTTTCCGTCGTCACGGGCCTTGCCTCGCCCCTAAGGGAGCCCGGCCCCTCGTCTAACCTAATAATCGGTGCTTGAGACCAGCGAGGAACACGACGCCGTACGACGCGTGGGCACGCTAAGCAATTCCCCTTTCTCAAGTTTTGCCTGGTGTAGGGGCGCCCCCTTCTGCAGGCCGGATAGCTCCTCTTTCTTCTCAGTGGCCTCTATTTGGGCATATCTGGCCTCTAATTTAGCTATCAAGCCCCATGCGCCGCCTCCGATAGACCCAATTCACTCCAATCCCCGGGTTCAGAGTTCGCCCCTCCGTTGGCAGGTGTGGCCCCGCGGCGCGCTTAGCTCCTTCCATCTTCGCCTAAACAGGTCTAATATTTCCCTTGCAAATAAATTCTGTCGCTCAATCGCTCCCACTGTGCGGGCTCTGCACGTACGCGTCAAAGCTCACTAATACCCACGCGATTTCCCGTCGATCTGATCTGCCTGAAACTGTGCGTGTTTACCGTACGTTTTCGGGTCCAGGCTTTATTCACTCGCTCAGCGTTAGCTAACTGTTCCCTGCCGGTCACTCAGCCGTCAGCCGTGGTGCCGAGACAAAATCAACCACCGTTGAGCTAGACTAGAGAAGGGAAACACAAGCGGGGGGCGGACAGAACCGCAACTCTGCTATCACGCTATACTTTTCTCTCTCTCGACGCTAAGCCGACACCAAATACATAAGACCCGCGGGGGAGGGGAAAACTAAACAGGGGGAAACCAAATGCTAACCCTACCGTGCACACAAATCGTTTCACTTTCGCGATGCTGAAAAGAATTCCCATGCAATTACCGTTTGTGAAGAATTTTTGGCTCTTTACGCCGACAATTTGACACTCCTTTGCCGTCTCAACGTCCCTGCTCAGGCGCCACTTGTAAAGAGGCCACTGGCCGGAGAGATAGAACTCAGGCAGCCAGGGTCCGTCACAAGAAATTTATAAGTTTCCTGAGATGTCAAGACGGATCAGGTTTGTGGTCAATTTTCTTCACGCGATCGCACTGGCCCCATTTAGATTTGGTGGCCCCGCCCCTGTCTCTCGTTCTGTGAGGGCGGCCTACGCGGGTGTTCAGTCGGTGGCAAAAGAAAGGGAGGTAGGGTCAACCGGGATACTGGTGAAAGACTTGGACTCACCGAAGTGTATTCCTTCGCCCCGAATAAGCCAAAGGAAAACGCCAGGCAATTCCTTTTAGTGGTTTGTCTATCTCCTCCTCCTCTTCCTCCTGTTATCTCCTCGCCGATTCGCCCCCGAGGCCTGGCCTTCGGGTGGCGATCGGTCACATTCTTGGCATGCACATTGCGCCGTTTGCCGTTATTCTTCTAATACCTCTCTGGGCAACTCAAAATTTCGCCCCGTGCGATTCTTATACTACTCTTAATCCTATGGTTTAATGTTAATCCTTATATACTATGGCTACTAAACTATGACAGGAAGGGGATAATAAACTTAAGAAAATATATGATACAAAAGAGAAGGGGGAAAAATAAAAGTATCGGTATTCTTCTCGCTGGCTTACGTCTCGCACCCCCGCACACCCCTCGACTTGTATGGCGGGAGCCCCGGGCTTATCCATGGGCACTGGGGTGGGTCTTCGCTTACTCGTTGTAACGTGTCGATTGGTTGATGTGACAGGGCATCGGCGACGGTGTTTTGGCTCCCGCGTCTGTAGTGAATGTCGAAGCGGTATTGCTGGAGCTCTAGCGCCCAACGGGTGATGCGACCAGTCGGATGTTCATAAAAGATGAACAGGAACCGACACAGGCCAACCAATAAACAATACAGTCCACTTGAAGGAGGCCACTTGAGAAAAAGGACACATAGAGTTCGACCATAAAATCATATACATGCGTCACATGTGGTTTGCATGTAGTAGGTGTTATTAGAAGGGATGAGCGTGGGGACAAGTGCCGCACATCCCTCCATTTCTTAGCGTTGGTCTTAGTTTTAATTACCTTATATTTTCCTATTTTCTTGAAAATAAAACAGTTCGAATTTACGACTCAACTCAAAAACATCAACGTTTGCTGTTTCGAGCCGGATTCATCCTTGATCTGGAGAATAGAAGCAGCATCAACATTTGGTCCATCGAGTCTCTGTGTTTCCCCTACCCGTAAGAAATTCAGAAGTATCAGCGCCAGGAAAAGAATAAACCCTTGTCTTCGATAGTAAGGTCGCAGCCTAAGAAACACCAAGCCTTTGTTCTCCCCCACCAGTAGTAAGAGACAGAATAGCGTAAACCCTTGAATTTTATAACAAGGTGCTAGTGGCAATATAAACAGAATATCGTATTCCCTTGGTTTTCAATACCAAGGTCACTATCAATAATTAAAAAAGACGACAATAAGTTACTGATCTCCACCACCAGTAGTAAGAGACACAGTAAATTAAAACCGCAAAAATAATAGAAAAGACGACATAAAATTCTGATTTCCATCAGCAGTGGTATGAGACACAGTAGATAAAATCCAAAAAAGGATACTGATCTCCCCCATCAGTGGTAAGAGACACAGTAGATAAAATCCAAAAAAGGATACTGATCTCCCCCACCAGTGGTAAGAGACACAGTAAATAAAAACCGCAAAAATAATATAAAAGACGACACTAAAATTCTGATCTCCCCCACCAGTGGTAAAATACACAGTACATAAGCTCGCAAAATAAGCTCAGCCTTAGTGAACAAATCCAAGTTGTGAGTCGGGGCACAACGTGGTCAACAAGGCGACCACAATATAAACACCCCTAACGGTTCACTTTAGACTAAAAGGTTTAGAAAATAAATAAAAAAAATGGCCAAAGATGCAAGAAGAGCAGGAGCAGTTGGAAGAAGAAATGTTAAAGCTTAAGGATGAATTAGAAGAAAAACCGCTACCCAAAAACACAACAGTAGACGCTCTGAAAAGTTTGGAGATGATAAAGAGAGCTATTGTTGCAAATCACGAAAACATAATGAAGGATGGTGTCGGAAAGGAGGAATATTTCGAACGAAAAATATTATATTTCTTAATGGAAAAATACATGAAACTAATCAGACAACTGAATGGTGAGATAGGTGCGATATTAGAAAGAAACATCTTAGACGAAAGGCAGTACAGGAGAAACATGCAAAAAAGGCTGAACGCGCTCGGATTAGAATACAACATCTTAGATGAAAGGCTCTACAGAAGAAAAATCCTAATAGAAAAGTCCTGCGGAACAAACAAAACAGCCGGAAGTTTCGGAGAAAAGTTCTTAGACATCACTTTAAACCATTCTGTTAGTCAGAAAGCAACTTGTCAGAACAGTAGACAGGCAGAGGAACTACTACGCCTTTGCAACGCGATACGATGTGAGAAAGATGATAGTATGTATCAAGAGGTCACACAATACAATCTCAATTTAATGAAGGATGAATTATCAAAAATGAGAAGACTTTATATTGAATCGCAGAATCTCTCACAAGACATCTTCAAAATGTATTGCACGACATACACGGGATGTGGGGGAAAATTAGAAGCATTACAAAAACAGTTAAATCAGGAAACTGAAACCGGCAGAATACGTCGGTTCACGCTGGCCTTCCCGAAGTCCGAAAATGATGTTGAGATCGCCAAAACAAGCAAAAATACGCATCCAGGTCGCTTTGCGACCGCTGGGGTCCAACTGCCGCCAATCCATAACGTAGGCGCCGCACAGTGGGACATTCTGCCATTTCAGCTTGCTAAATTAATAACTTCTGAACGAATAAAGATATCTTCATGAAATAAACAGCACTTAAAAGATAAATTTTCCAAAGTTTAGTATGCAATATTACGTGGCGCTACATTGTTTAGAAGCTTACCTATAAAAAGCCAAAGCTGAACTTTGTTGCCGGTGCATATTTTCATATGTTATGTGCTGAATTTAAATTTGTTTGGCAGTCTTCGACTATCTTTCGTCGCGAGCGGACGTCTCTTATCTCTTAACAGCGGTTCTCGTACGGTCACTGTTCTTATTGGACCCACGTGGTTTTTATCTTTTACACTTTTTCACAGTGTGTTTTTGCAATAGTCTTCAAACCACCGCTTATAAAAAACTATTAACGTATAAAGTCAATAAGCCCTATCATGGGCCCAGGGCCTCCAAAACCTGGGCGACAATCGGTTTACGCCGCTTGCTATCAGCCCACCATAAAAAAAAAGAAGACAACCCCAAAAACTGGACATTGCATTCCCCGAACTTCCACCTACCTCAGTTGACAATCCAAGATATATTACAATCGCCTCCATCAATACCGAAAAGATAATTTCTCAATTCTCATGCTCCCCATGAGATGCAAGTCTTGCCAACTCCTCGGTCATACAACCAAAAAATACAAATGTGCCCAACCACCCCATTACCCAAACAAATGCACAAAAATCTGATGTGCCAATTGCTCTGGCGAGCATTCGGCCTCTTCCCGACAATGCCCCAAGTATCAAGAACAAAGAGAAATACTCAAAATAAAAACAGTCAGAAAATGCACTATGCGTGAAGCCAAAACAATATTCAAAACAACGGCACATAATCCGGTTAATACCGCTTCTTACTCTTCAGTAGCCCAAACATCACATCATCATTGCGAAAACGCAAACCAAAACAAAAATGACAAAATTAAAATCGCTTCCACCGAAGAAGCCCCGAAAAAAACCCATTCCCCTTCCCCCATCCGCCAGTCTCCTTCTCCCATTCCCCAGTCCCCTTCCCCCATTTCACATTCCCCTATCCACACAACCCCTAATCAGCCAAAGCAATCCGCTCCACTTCCTCATAACAAGTATAACTTATCTCCCGCATCATATGCATATTTACAAGAAATCCATGCCGAAATCAACTTCACACACTAATAATTTAAGTACCACGAATCTGACGATGCTATGAGCGATTCATAGTTTCGTCAATCCAAAACCACCTTTAGATCCAAACCAAATAACATCCACTCTCTCTTCCCACTTATGTCAATTACAATAGTACAATGGAACATGAATGGTTACTTTAACAATTACCACGAACTACAACTTTTAATAAACGATACCAACCCTGATGTTATTTACCTTCAGGAAACTAATATTAATGTCAACTTAACGAATATTGCTTACCCCAAGCAATTTACTGGATATTTCTACAATTTTAGCTCTAATACCTATGCCAAGCAAGGTGTAAGCATACTTCTACGTAAATGCATTCCCCACAAGCCCATACCAATCCACAGCAATACATGCTCTTTAGGTATTGAAATCCTAGCCCATCCCAATATCTGTATTTTTATACCCGGTACTCGAAGAGTAAAGGGGTATATTAGATTTGTGCAAAAAATTAATGTGTGTAACACCCAGAAGGAAGCGTTTCCGACCCCATAAAGTATATATATTCTTGATCAGCATCAATAGCCGAGTCGATATAGCTATGTCTGTCTGTCCGTCCGTCTGTCCGTCTGTCCGTCTGTCCGTCTGTCCGTCCGTCCGTCTTCATTAGCGCCTATAGCTCAAAGACCATAAAAGCTAGAGGAACACTATTTTGTATCCAGACTCCTGTCCTATCGCACTGTTACAAGTGTATTTCAAAATTTCGCCCCGCCCCCTTCCGCCCACTCCAAGGACGAAAATCTGTGGCATGCACAATTTTAAAGATACGAGAAAACTAAAAACGCAGAATCGTAGAGAATGACAATATCTATCAGAGTGTTGAATCTGGATCAGATCGACTCATAAATATAGCCACAATGAAGAAAACAATTTCGAAATGCATCGTTCCCTCTCGCTCTCTCTCACACACAGGGGTAGGCGCTATGCCTGATCGAATTTTTTGACGCCTAGTTCTCAGAGACTATAAGAGCTAGAACCACCAAACTTTCTATCCAAGCTCCTGTGATATCAAACCGAGACGAGTTTGTTTTAAAATTTGGCCACGCCCCCTTCCGCCCCCACAAAAGATGAAAATCTACAATTTTGAAGATACGGGAAAACCAAAAACGCAGAATCATAGAAAATTACTATATCTATCAGAGTATTGAATTTGGATCAGATCGGATCATAAATATAGTCAGAAGGAACAAATGAAATTTCAGTGGCCTTCCAAGCGCAGACTGATTCCCTCTCTCTCTCGCACACAGCCGTGTATGTATATGTAGGAAGTAGATAAAAACATGTAGAAATGGCAGATGTAAAAAATTTATGTTAACCAATATGGAAACATCTAATAGATCAAAATCTCCGAAAAGGTTCGACTTAAATTGTTTTTTTTTGGCTAAAATTTAATATTTTCCTTTTGCGAACATGTAATAAATTACAACAAGCTCACATACATATATACTGACTGAGTACCGGGTATAAAGTAGAGCCGCGGCGCAGACGCGGCTCATAACGTTCCCCCTCGTTAATACATATATACCTCCTTCTCAATTAGTAGTAGCCAACGAAATTGAATAGTAGATCTTACTACCAAACCAATCCTATATGTGGGAGATTTCAATGCTTGGAGTCCTTGGAGTCATCCTCGCAAAACTCAAGAGGGCTCCAAATAGAAGAATTCATAAACAAATCAACTTTAACTATCCTTAATGACGGCTCCGCTACCCATCATTCCACTCACAACTCTTTCACGGCTATCGATCTAACGTTAGCCTCCGCAACGCTATTCCATTTTTGTAAGTGGTCTGTAAAAGACTCTCTATACGGAAGCGATCATTATCCTGTAAAGACACACATTCAGTTTCAAACTAATCCCAAAAACATACCACCACCTCCAAAATATAAAATAGATAAAGCCAATTGGGACCTGTATCGCAGCAAATGCAAAAATCACTTTAATTTCCCTGCAACAAACGACTTAAATCTGTTTGCCGCCAAAATAATAAAAGGAATCAAAGCCTCAGCTAATGTAGCGATCCCCCAAACCAAACCCTCTCTACATCCGCGAAATGTTTCTTGGTGGAGCAAAACTCTGCAAGATCTTAAGCAACACAAGCAATCCCTCTGGCATGCATACAAACAATCTCAAAGCATCGCTGCCCTGGTTTCCTACAGAAAATCTAATGCCCTATTCAAATACAATTCCAAAAAAGCAATTCCTTTGAAAGATTCACATCTAATATAAGTTCTCTATCATCTACCAAGAAAACGTGGCCCGACCTAAATCGACCTAATTTCCCAAATAACCTCAGAACTATTAAATATAACAACGAAGATCTCCATCACTCTGCAGATATTAGCGATGCCTTTGCTAACTTTTGGTCGGACTACTCAAAAGACGACAACTTCTCCCACCAATACAAGACTCGTAAAGAAGAAATTCTTTCTCAGGAATACACACCCACCAAACTGTCCACCGCCTCCACAGACCTTGACTCCAATTTCACTCTTAGTGAGCTCGAATATGACCTTCATTATGCGAAAGGAAAAACACCCGGTATAGACCGAATTTCATACCCAATGCTTAAACAGTTACCCTCCAAAGCTAAATACCGCCTATTAGAAATGTATAACGCAATGCTCGCTAGAGGTACCTACCCTCATGTGTGGAAATCTGCCATCATTATCCCTATCTTAAAACCTAACAAACCAACACACGAAATAACATCCTTAAGACCCATTTCTTTACTCGATTGTTTAAGCAAAACGCTAGAAAAAATGTTAGCCGAAAGGTTAATGTGGTTCATTACGAAACAGAAACTTATCAGCTCTCACCAAACAGCTTTTAAGCAACAGCATAGCACTCTTGATTCTCTTCTGCATCTCCACCATTACGCATCGGATGCCTTTTCTACCAAAAATCATGTTACCATATTGGCAACTGATTTTGAAAGGGCTTTCGATCGCGTGGGGGTGCATGCTGTATTGGATCAACTTTCCCGGTGGGGGGTAGGTCAAAAGACCTTCAACTTAGCGAAGGCTTTCATGATCAACCGTACTATCCGAGTAAGAGTTAACAACACACTATCTAAATTCTATACTCTCCACAATGGCATCCCACAAGGATCGCCACTCTCTGTGGTATTGTTCATGATCGCCGTCAAGTCCTTAAATAACATAATATTAAGACATAAGCAAATTAAACTGTCAATTTATGCAGACGATGCCATAATTTTTAGCAAATGTAAGAATACTACTACACTAAATAATAAGTTTAAAGAAATCCTTGATGAAATCCAAATCTGGGGAAACACCTCCGGTGCGACCCTTGCTGTAATAAAATTTAAGCTTTTTCATATTTCTAAAAAACAACGCTGCACATACCCACCATTATCGTACAAAAATATATATATAGAACGAGTTTCTTTTCTTAAAATTCTTGGCCTGACAATTGATAAACGGTGGTGATTATCGGTGGTGGTGATAATTGGTGCGCGCCATCGAACTTAAAAAAGATCTTACCTCCTTATCATTGGCGCAATTCCTACGACCCCAACTAAATGCATCCTAGCCGAAGCAGGATTACCGGACATTAAAACCAGAGTCGCGCAAACTACCTTCAAATTAATACCAAAACTCATGTGCTCAACCAACTCTATTCTGCTGAAGGACTTTGAAGTAGCCTCGAAGCATCGAAGGAAATTTAAAGTCCAATCCACGATACGAAGATGTGTAACCTTTATCAAGAGACACAACATAGAAACGCCTTATCGCTGGAATAAAGTCATTCCATCCCCTCCGTGGAAATTACGCTCCACCGCCATAGACACTACACTTCACGATTTCCTAAAATCAAGGACTCTAATCACAACGTTTAAGCAGCTATTTGAAGAAGTTACCCACAAATACTCCGATAGGAAATGACTTTACACCGATGGTTCAAAGTCCGACGCCACAACCACCTTTGCAGTGGTAGACCAACACGGATTAATTGTTTCATGGGGTCAGCTACCTCACCACTTCTCCGTTTTTACTGCGGAAGCAGTAGCTATTATTAAGGCAATTAAACTTGCTCTCGAACTTAAGGGAAGATATATCATCTGCAGTGATAGTCTGTCCACCCTGCAAGGAGTCCAAAACTTCTGCAATAACAACAACCTGTTTTCTGATATTCGTCACCTCTGCATCAAAAACAACAGCAAAATCGAGCTATTATATTTCCCGGCTCGTATAGGAATAGATGGGAACGAGTTAGCTGACAAAGCTGCAAAGTTAGCCGGACGAGCTCCGGCCACACAATCATACCTGGAGTACAACAGGACATCTGGTAAAACATCAAAAACATATTGCTGGACATCGAACTGGAAGACTGGTCGTTGTTTAACCACTGGTATAAACAGTTTAGTCATGGCAAAAAGGACATCAAGTTCCCTACTTCGATCAACAGAAGGGAATGCGCCATTCTCACTCGATTAAAAACTGGACACACAAATCTCACACATAAAACATCCTCAACGGTGAAAGGCGGCTGAACTGCCCTAACTGCGGAGCCAAACTATCAGTCAAACATTTACTAGATACATGCGGCTACTACCAAAACATCAGAATAAACCTATTCGGTCTTACCCCGCCCTCAAAACTATTATCTGACCTAACAGCTTCTAACTCCAATCTAATATTATCTTTCTTACGCATATGTAAAATCATACAACAAATTTAAACACCCCTACCAAATATCCAATGTCCCCACTCATAAAATGTTAAATCTCAAATACAAATAAATAGTTTTATCAATTTTCGAGTCGATGGCAGCAGTAGCTAGTTACTCCTGCCCCTAAATTAGTTATTATATTTTAAATGCAATTTATGTATAATAGCTAATACTGAATAAAAAAAATATTACATTTGTTTGGATCTATAAAATACTTTTATTGGTCAATTTTACTGTACATAATTATTTTACATCATTTTTTTTAGCTCAATCTGATTTCACAAAAAAAAAAAATTTTTATTCTGGAATTTGGTTTAGTTTATTTTTTTCTGAAAAATATGCCTCCACTTCCAATTTAGAGGGAGGGAAATCTAACAAAATTAATATTTCTAAAGAATAACTATTTTCCGTTTTTTCTTGAGATCTCACGTGTCTAATTGATGAAATATATGGATCTGAAGAGGCTGCTAACATGTTGAAAAGCTCCCTGTTTTGGGTTTTTCGTTATATCTTGCACGTATTCATGTACCTGTAATTCTTGTGATCCTTGTTTCTCGCTTCTTGTGCTTCCTCTGACATCTCTCCAATTGGTAAGCTCTGATATTCAATTAAAATTTGACCAATTTGTCAAAATTTTATGAAGCGTAGGAGTAAGTTTCTTTTCAGGATATTTTTTCTGTAACTGCTCTGCAGTCTTCGAGGCATATTAACCAAATTTTTGGGTGTTAATTTTTTAAAACATTCAAAATCACACCTAATCCTTTGATTATGTCAATATCCTCACCAGTTGTTTCTGCAGTAATTTCAACTTTCTCAAAGAATGTCCGTGATGAGTTTCCATTGTTTGTGTTTCCATATCCTTGTGTGGGGCAGTCCACCTTCAGTGATAGTTTTTCAACGAATTTTTCTTGAATAATTTGTTTCCTATTGTTTTGTTTTTCCTTAGCTGTCGTTCTTTTGTCAAAAGATTCTCCCTCTCGCGGAATGGTATATGCAAGTTTTAAAATTAACTCCATACATTTTATTCTTGCATGCAAAGGGGTAATACCATATTCCAAATTTTCCTCTTCAACTATGGAATCATCCAAATGCTTAAAATCCTTTTGGGTTTTTTTGCAAAACGCACATTTCAAGGTAGATTAGTAGTATTAGTTAGTTCGCTAATTACTTTTCATCAATCATTGTAAGAAAAAATTCAAAATTGACATGAATGGTTTTTTCTTCCTTGATTATTTTAACCCGCCTTATATTAGAAATCTGGTTCTTAATATAGTTAACTGTGAACTTTATTAACTCCGAAGATTCTTTGGCGTATTTGAATAATATAGGGCGGCAATAATGAGCAGACGAAGGTCACGGATTTTTCCAATATTCCGATGTATCCGATTTAAGCCGCAGGGGTACAAGAGAAGCCATAAAAATGTTGGAATCTGCTATGGCTTTATCGTCTGTGGATATTGCTTGCTTTTATTTACTTTGCCCAGAAGATCCATCACAGCCCCATTTGCTGATCAATGTGAGATTTTGCGGAAGACTCTCAATCTGATGGTGAGGTAAACTTTCAATGAGCCGTTTTGCAGTGTGTTCCATCAGGTCTTGAAGTTTTACTTCCGCTGATATCTCTGTAGTTATTGTTGATTCCGGCACTGCCTTTAGTTTTGCTTGGGTAATGTTTCTGTATTCAGGCAGAATGTCTACAGTATGATTGATTAAGAAATTCCGCAATATTGAATATTTCTCCTTAGACATTCCCAAATCCAAAAACAATGCTAAAGCCTCTTCAAATGTGAACTTCCTCGGTTGTGAATTTGGTGGCGTGAGGATGCTATCCTTGATCCTGTCAAGTCTCACCGGACTTGCATTAGAAACAGCTTTTGTAATACACGATTTCTTGTTTTCCTTGTCGTTCGTATATTTGATTGACAGTGCCTCTGATAAATGATCCGCACGTATATGACATGTTGCATCTACAAGCTTTCTCTTTCTTACATAATCTGAACAGTCATCAAAGGTTTTTGTTGGTCTTCCTGTGTCTCGTCCTGTGAAGGTGAAGGGTCCATCATATAGCAAGCTGTTTCCAATCAACCAGTTTGCGTTTTTGCTATTAAAGTAGTGAGTTTTACGGAATGCGCCCTTTCATTTATTTTTAATATTAAAATGAATAGTGGTAAATTTTTGTCTTATTCTTGTATACTGCTCGGGGTTGTACGATACTAAATTCAATTCGTTAAGAACGGATTCCACAATTTCGTTTAATGTGCTTGAAGTTCTATATCTCCAATAACTTTGTATTATCCATAGCCATTTTCACGTTAATTATGTTTACAAATTGTATTCACTGCAACTTATACGCAACTGAATGCTTTAGAAATCAAAAAAAGACTATAGTGCTCAAAAAAGGAATGCAATATATATATATATGAATTCATTATTACCCATCAACATCATTTAGGTAGCGTAAAATTGAAAATTATTAAAATGTCGAGTGTACCTGAATTTATGGATTCATTAGTAACTAATTTTTGGGCGTTTTTAAACTTTTTTTTTTTTTTGTATATGTTCACTGAGTATTCTTTTACCTATTTTCCAAATCCCTATTTGCGATTTTAGGTCGTTTGGCTTCTAGGTCGATTTAAGTGTGGTCAAGTCAAAGTTGAAAAAAAAGCTCAAAAATGAGATGGTTTTGAAAATAAGTTTTTCTTGATTACTGTCCACGCAACAGAATAGGTTTTTACTGATTAATAATAACAACGAATATAAATGGAAACACCTAAAGCAGAATCATACGTAACGCAGTTTACTTCTAATTCATCCTCAAAGATGCAGCAAGTGAAAAAAAGTTGAATACATTTGTGCACACTGAAATAATTTTCAAATTTGAATGCTCATATCTCCTAAACTAAAAATCAGTTTTTCTTGAAAATTCTATTTTTGAAAGCTTTGGGGAATTCTCTGTTAGATACGTTTATCCATTTTATTAAAAGCGCTCAAAAAATTCTTCGACTTTTGCCACCTCTTTTCGTCTGATTTCCCACTGTGCGCCGTAAATCGACGCCAGCTCACCACAAATGCGGAGGACCGCGATACAATACTGCGCAGTCACGGGACCCTGGCGTCTGCACTCTTGGACGAGGGATGCGGGGGCCAACTACGAGCCTACGAGCCCGGCAGTGATTTGAGCACCACCTACCGTCCAGCACATAGGGAAGCCGGTTTTTGTGCTGAATGGGACCTGATGAGTCCACGCCGAGCCGAGGCACATTCGAACGAGGAAGCAGAGGAAGATCTGCGGGAGGCCGGACCGCACTACTCAGACATCTCGGAGGCCAGCAATCAAGACAAAGGCACAGTGCCGCAATGCGACGAACCAGAGTCCGACCAAAGGTCCGTCATAAGCCTGGGGTTCGTGCCACAGGGAAATCAACCGGGGGCAGCAGCATACCGACGCCCATATTTAGCCCATGGGGTCGACCCACCTCAACACTCCATTTATACGGAATGCAGCCATCCGCTAGGAATCGAGGAGACAGTCGACTTGCTGCTGGTGTTCTGGCTCCACCCAGGGATAGCGCCGGAGATCGAAGATGCTGATGCGGACTACACAGTACCCAACGAGGATACGCATCCTCAAGGAGAAGAAACTATGGAGTCCAAGCAGAAGAAGAGATCCATCTCGGCGATCAGCGATATTGCGACTGAGCAGGAAATGGAGCCGAAGAAAGAGGCCAAACAGAAAGTAACAGAGAAAGAGAAAATCGTCGAAGAGAAGGAAACCGACGCAAATAAAGAATTCAACGGAGAAAAATAAACCGTCGAAAACAAAAAAGAGAACCTACTGGATAGAGGTATCGTTCTTATTACAAACGAAGAAACTCACCCGTCAAAATGGCCACTAACTCTACAAGCCCACCCAGCCAAAGACGGTCGATTACGAGTCGGATCGTTAGAGGTGGAAAAAACTACGATCAAGCGACCAATACATAAAGTGTATCCCCTCCTTAAGATCAAGGAATACTCAGAAAGCAATATCAAATTGAAACATTAAAAAACTCTTGTCCACTTTGTATATCAAGCAAAATAAATGGCGAAGATTTTTTGACAATAGGGGATTTTGAAATTAGTAAATCCACATTGCTAATACCAGTTCCGAAAGAAGATGTATCCAAAATATATCTTAAAAAAAGGAAACTGGTTCAAAAGTTATTAGTTTCAAAGGAACTTTTGGAATCAAGCTGAGGATAAGCGACAATAGCTGAAAGGACTCAACTTTCATCCCAAACAGGAAAACAGCGAATTCTTTTCACTGATGCTGTATATACGAAAGAAAGTCAAATTCAAAGACAGTTCCCATAACACTGGTAGATCGCCGTCAAGATGTCCAAAATACGAACAGAACCGGACACCAGGTCCCGCCGCAGTAATTACACACCCCTGGCGAACCGCAGGCAAGACGTTCATGCACATAACAGCAGGTAGCGTCACAAAAAAAAAAAAATATACAGTCCACTTGAAGGAGGCTAACAAACTCGCAGTTATCACATCTTTAGCAAACCGCGGGCAATATGTTCATAAAACATGAACAGGAACCGACAAAGGCCAACCAATAAACAATACAGTCCACTTGAAGGAGGCCACTTGAGAAAAAGGACACATAGAGTTCGACCATAAAATCATATACATGCGTCACGTCGAACCCAAATCTATTAACACATGTGGTTTGCATGTAGTAGGTGTCATTAGAAGGCATGGTCTTAGTTTTAATTACTTTATATTTTCCTATATATGGTGCATAAGTTTTGAAAATAAAACAGTTCGAATTTACAACACAACTCAACAACATCAACATTTGCTGCTTCGAGGCAGATTCATCCTTGATCTGGAGAATAGAAGCAAAATCAACACGGATTATCGATCGTGTTGAGCCACTTCGATGCCAGATGGTACGTTATCACAACAAAGTGGTACCCTTCGAAGAAACAGTGTAATTTCCGGATCGACCAGACTATCGCCAGACGCTCCTTCTCCGTAGCCGAGTAGGTCTCCTCAGCTCGGAGCAGGCGACGGCTGGCGTAGGCGATAACCCTTTCTTCATAGGCGATCTGCTGGGTCAAGACGGCTCCGATGCCTTAGGCGCTGTTGTTCGTTTGCAAGGTGAATTTTTCCGAAATATCGGGACACGCTAGTACCGGGGCCTGGGTTAATTTCTCTTTCAGTTTCTCGAACGTTCGTTGTTGTTCCTCTGTCCACTCCCACTTCTCGTCAGGGGTTGGACCATCGTGGCGAAGTTCGGGACGAAACGACGGTACCATCCCTATGCAGCGCCTCAACTCCCTGATTGTGCTCGGTGGTGCCAGTTTCTGTACTACTGCAGTTTTATCCGGGTCGGTGTAGATGCCCTTCTCGCTGATCACGTGGCCGAGGTAGACGATGCTTTTCTGAAAGAAACTACACTTGTTTCGATTCAGCCGGAGATTCGCCTCTCGTAAACGACGGAACCCTTCTCGTAGATTCTCAACGTGTTCCTCCAGCGTCGACCCAATGACGATGATGTCATCGAGATAGGCGAAGGCGTAGTTTTCTAAAGTCGGTCCGATGACACTATCTAGGGCTTGCTTAAAGGTAGCTGACGGCGAGTGTCGGCCGAATGGCATTACTGTCCATTAGAACAGTCCTCTGCTAGGAACGGTGAACGCCGTATACTCCCGGCTTCCCTTGGCCATCTGCCAATATCCGTTCTTAAGGTCCAACGTTGAGATGTAGCACGCGTTTCGGATCTTCTCCAGGATATGGTTTATGTTAGGCAGCGGATAAGCGACTGGTATCGATTGGGTGTTGAGCTGGCGAAAATCCACACACATTCTCATCTCGCCCGTCTTCTTGCCCACCAGCACAATGGGTGCGCTGTGGGGACTTTTTGAGGGCTCGATCTGTCCGGGATGTAGAAGCTCGTTTACCTGCTCATCGATGATTTTCTGCATCGCGAGGTTCCTCGGGAAATACCGTTGTTTGATTGTCTTGTCATCTCTTATGGTTATCGTATGCTCCGCGATGTGGCAGATTCCTGCCAGTCCCTCGAACTTGGCCAGTTCTTGCTATAAGAACTCAGCCACCCAAGGGGTGGGTGCCCATGTGGGACTTGGGGACGGTTGCAGTGGTGACAGCTGCTCCAGTTGCGGCACAGTGATGTGCGCCAGGATTATTTTGTCGAAGTCTTCCAGCACTGTTCGGAACGGGTTCCGTTCCCGAGCTGTCACGGCATCAGTTAGGGGTTCCAGTCGGTAATCCATGATGATGTTCTCGCAGTGGTCGTCTCGTTGCGCCTGGACTTTGCGTTTGCTAGCCGATTCGTCTCGTTCGACTTCTTTGGGTACGTTGGCCGCAGTACGAGGGTGGGTCGCGGACTTCTTTGTTGCTGCTCGTTTCTTCCTGTTGGTCTGGGCATTGATCCCTGATGATGATGGTTTTTCCAAGTCTTGTGTAGTGGTTGATGGGTCCTTCGGTGTCGGAGTGACGATTCCCGTTTTAGTCGTGGTAGTTAACTCCTAGTTAAAGGAGCCGGCCCGGGATTGAACCCCCGGGGTGGTAACTGTCGCTGCCGAAGTAACTGTGCGTGGCGCAGAAGGTGGCTCCCAGTGAGACGAGCTGCCCCTGGATTGATCCAGTGGAGACACAGCTATCCCTGACGGTGTTTCGTGTCATTGACGAGGCGTTGTGGTTATGTTTTGAGCGAAGAGACTGGCTTCGGGGGAATCCCTAGGCTGCGTCGTTCCTGGTGTCCAGGCTGAGCTGTGTCCTTCGGTTGGGTCTGAGTGTCGGTGCGTTGGCGGGGGTCGTGGTCGAAAACATTTGGGCAATTGGAGGGTGAACGGCGGTGACAGGAGGATCGGCGAAAGTTACCGCCCGAGGATACGACGGGGCGGTGTCAGCGGGCCGGCTGGCCTGTGGGTCCGGGAGCAGCTTTAGCTTGGATGCCGCACAGGAATTCCAGGCCACCTCGGCGGCCACATTCCCAACAAAATAGTTTACGCCAGTTGGAACATGCGCTGCTGAAGTGCACTTCCGCACCAAAATTCCTGCAGGACCGTCGTGCTTTTATCGGTGGCTCCTGCTCCTGGCTGATTACGCGGTTCGCGATATCAGATCTCCCGGATGCCTCTGATGCGGCGGCTCGTAAAGTCGCTCGTGGTCGATTAGTCAGCGGATATCCATTGTTGCAAGGAGAGTCCCGATCCCTGGCGGTCTCGTATGCTGACACGAGCTGTGAGCGAATGAAAGTTTTGTCGTCTGGTGTACATCTGGTATTCGGGGCGAAAATTTTCGTAAATCCTGTCCAGTCCTTGTTCCTTAGAGTATCGCGCCCGCTGCATAAATCGATCATGTGATCTCTGAACGATTCTTTGGGCTTCTGGTTGCACCTGCGGATCATGTCTTCCAACCGCTGGAAGTATCGCGGAGGTTGGAAGAAATCTAAAAATTCCTTGCGGAAATCCGTCCAGTTTGCGTCTGCATCCCTCTGCCTTTCCTCTGAGGAGGGCAGATATTGCGCGAGTTACCACCCCAGCACCGGCCCTTGGCCTTCCCCTTCCAGAACCTCCACGAATACCATAACGTTCCACAACAAAGTAGCGGCCACCGACACCAAACGACACTACATACAAACATCCGCTCCAATTCCATCAGTGGGCCACATTCCATGTCAGCAGATTCTCGGCCACTCGGAAATAGCTGACTCCACACATTTGTATTAGACTTAAGAACCAAAAGCAGAAATAAAGATCAGATTGGATTTAACACTTAAAACGTACAGTCGCATTTCATTAAAACCTTAACTTAACCGAATGGATTAACCTGAATCCAACAACAACTACCTCTGGAGCATTCTGCCAGGAAAACTTTTTTGAACTGAGTCCTAGGCTTGATTCTTGACCATTGGTTATCGATAGAAAAATATTTAACCCTCTAACACGTAACAGTGACTTTAGACACTTATTCTATTTTTATCACATTATCAAAAAAACACAGAGCTTTTACATAATTTGAATATTTTTTGGCAGTTAATAACAGTGTAAAAGCTTTGAAAACTCTCAGAAGCAACGGATGAAGCAACGGAGCTAACGGATGTTCTGATGGAGCCACCTGAGTCCAATAAATATGACAATTAATGTCGACCATTATTAAGAAGCAATGAGCGTTGTAGCAGAGAAATAGTGATAAGTGCCTAAATACACTTTTGGGGCTCCAAGTAATATTTTGTTGCCAGCAGCAATATCACAACTACTTTAAATTTTTGTTTATTTTTCTTTACTGTATTTTTATACTCGGTACTCGAAGAGTAAAGGGGTATATTAGATTTGTGCAAAAAATTAATGTGTGTAACACCCAGAAGGAAGCGTTTCCGACCCCATAAAGTATATATATTCTTGATCAGGATCAATAGCCGAGTCGATATAGCTATGTCTGTCTGTCTGTCTGTCTGTCCGTCCGTCCGTCCGTCTGTCCGTCTGTCCGTCTTCATTAGCGCCTATAGCTCAAAGACTATAAAAGCTAGAGGAACACAATTTTGTATCCAGACTCCTGTTCTATCGCACTGTTACAAGTGTATTCTAAAATTTCGCCCCGCCCCCTTCCGCCCACTCCAAGGACGAAAATCTGTGGCATGCACAATTTTAAAGATACGAGAAAACTAAAAACGCAGAATCGTAGAGAATCACAATATCTATCAGACTGTTGAATCCGGATCAGATCGACTCATAAATATAGCCACAATGAAGAAAACCATTTCGAAATGCATCGTTCCCTCTCGCTCTCTCTCACACACAGGGTTGGGCGCTGTGCCCATTCGTCCAGATGAGCGCCTAGATCTCAGAGACTACAAGAGCTAGAGCAACCAAACTCTCTATCCATGCTCCTGTGATATCACGTCAGTACAAGTGTATTTCAAAATTTGGCCACGCCCCCTTCCGCCCCCACAAAAGATGAAAATCTACAATTTTGAAGATACGGGAAAACCAAAAACGTAGAATCATATAAAATGACCATATCTATCAGAGTATTGAATCTGGATCAGATCGGACCATAAATAGTCAGAAGGAACAAATGAAATTTCAGTGGCTTTCCAAGCGCAGACTCATTCCCTCTCTCTCTCGCACACAGCCGTGCATGTATATGTAGGAAGTAGATTTAGACATGTAGAAAAGACAGATGTAAAAAACGTATGTAAACAAAAATGGAAATAATATATATAAATCTCCGAAAAGGTTGACTTAATTTTTTTTTGTCTTTTTTGGCTAAAACTAAATTTATCCTTTTTGCGAACATGTAATAATGTAATTTATTACAAGCGCACATACATATATGTGGGGTTTTTTGTTTATTAATCAGAGTAAGGTTAAAATAAAGGTTTCGGTACAGTAATATTTATATTAAAGATACAAGGAACTAAAATTGGACGTCGTCGTCGTTTTGTTACTACACGCAACCCTTTTCGTCGGTGGTTGTCTTCCAACTGCTCGCGCTGCTCTCTCTCGCTGATCTCCCTCGCTGCTCTCTCTCCATTGTGCGCTCTTCGTGCTGACTGGGAATTCGCTTGGGGGCGAATTCGCGTTTGCTCGTTTTTTCCAGGGAACGCAAAACCCAGCCCACATATATACTGACTGAGTACCGGGTATAAAGTAGAGCCGCGGCGTAAGACGCGGCTTACAACGTTCCCCCTCGTTCTTAATAAAAATAGAATGAATATAAATAACGCGGACGTCCCTCAGCGGGGACTATCACAGGCCAATATCGCCCTTAGCTATCCGGATATGAATGGACCTTTACGGGGGTGTTTAGATGTCCTCGAGAATCGAGGTGTGTTTAGCAAAGGCAAGTAATTCCTTCGGCGTCCTCTTGGAGGTATCCTCCAGTGATGTCATCTCCGGTGCGCCTAGGTATCTTTTCCTTACCCGTGAGAGAGACGGGCAGTTGCAGATGAGATGTTCCAGGGTTTCGATAGCCCCGGGTTCATCACATTTCCTACAGTTGTCTCTGTTGTTGACGCCTAGCTTGGCTGCGTGAGCCGCAGCCAGACAGTCTCCTGTGAGTGTTCCCACTAGTAGTCTGCAGTCCTTCCGTGGAAGGTGCAGTAGAAAGTGAGTTAGTGGTACGTCTTCTTTTCAGTGGCTTGCCACCACACTAGGACTCCATACAGCAGAGTTGGTCGCACCACCTAGATGTAGATCCAATGTATTAGAGCGGGTGACAGACCCCATGTGCTGCTAAGCTTCTTCTTGGATGCATAAATCGCAAGGGTGGTCTTTTTCACCCTTTTCACTACATTGGGTCTCCATGCTATCCACAACTGTGCCGAGGTATTTGACCTGTCCGCCAACTCGCATATCTCCCTGAGTGTTCGTTCCATTATGGAGCTGATTTTCGATAGACATATACCCGTAAAAATTATACTTATGTCGTCTGCATAAGCTGTTATTTTTGGGGCCTTCC
The DNA here is from genome assembly GCA_963969585.1 of Drosophila helvetica. Classification (NCBI taxonomy): domain Eukaryota; kingdom Metazoa; phylum Arthropoda; class Insecta; order Diptera; family Drosophilidae; genus Drosophila; species Drosophila helvetica. Next base: position 23,016,922 of record OZ018402.1, on the reverse strand, counting down.
ACTCGAATCTTTTCATGAGGTCATCGACCACCAGATTCCACAGGAGGGGCGACAGGACTCCACCCTGAGATGTGCCTTTGTATGCTCCCTTTACCGGTGAAGCGGTGCCACTGATTGCACCTGTCTACAACTCAGGAGGTTATTTATCCATAGGTTTGCTGCGTGTATGTAGTTCGCCCCTAGGCGATCCATTATTGCGTTCGTGGCTGTAATATTAAATGCTCCGGATATATCTACGAATACTCCCAGAGCATACTTTTTCTTGTTGAGAGTTTTCTCGACGGTAGCTACTAACAAATGTAGGGCTGTCTCCACCGAATTCCCTTTAGTATAAGCATGCTGGTTCTTCGCAGCACTCATCGACTTCTAATTCGTTGTTTTCGGTGTTGGTGAAGGTTCCGCTCTCTTGGGCCCGCGTTGCCGATTGCTCGGTCGAGCGCTGCCTCTTGGTAGCTAGCAACTCTTCCACCTTGCAATCGTGTTCGCTAGTCGAAGCCTTCATCTGAGGCAACTGTGTGAAGTACCTGCGGCCCCCCTTTACCTTTAGCTCGGCCCAAGCTAGCTTGGATTTCTCCTCCGGGGAGATGGATAGCACGCTCTCCAGGTCCGATTCTGTCTCGACTACGGCACCTGCGCGGCTAATCCTACAGAGAGGAGATTTTCCATCAGTAGTATTGCAGCCGACGTGACCTGCACCCGCCACGTCAGAGTTTTGCTCCTCTCCGTGCCCGCAGGTGGTGGCGGCCACGCTCCCACCGACATTTGGGTTGACAACCCGTGCTTGATCCTTCTTCTCCTCCATACTTGGCCCGAAGGTCCATACGTGGTTAATGTTTTTCGGGGGAGCCTCCCTCTAACGTTTTAGGCCTGACCGCCAGGCACTTCTAACCATGGCTCTGACCCAGCTCCCCCGACTCGAGATCAAGGGGACGCTGAATCATTGCCTTAGCTAGAAACTACATTGCCTCGGGCAGATCAAGCGACAGTGCATTACCCTTGTCCGGGATAATGCAGTGCCCATTGCCATTGCAGCCAGCCAATAGAAATTGAAATATAAGAAGAAATGGCAAAGCGGTTTCGGTACAAGTTATCCGACTTTACTGATGAACAGTCGCTGGATTTTTTTTATTCAGCCCCGTCGGATATCAAAGTGTCAAACATATCGAGTGACGACGAGGACGACGATTTGAATGTGGTAGATGCTCTGAACACTTTATTAGAGGATGCTGATACTGTATAATTTTTTGAACGTAATGTTGAAAATGTGCAAAATATAACACAGGAATATGAGCCTACCCGGAATACCGTTAAATGGCTTCGATCGCTACTGAACATTCAGCATGCATATCTTCGATATCTTCGGGTGGCTTCAATGGTTTTGGTAAGCAAACATATTAAATCAATAAAAAAGGAGTCTACTAAAATTATGTGGCGACAGCAATTCATGTCAACAACATAGCTTTTCGATGAGATTATTCGCTGCAAGCAGAAGTAATGGAGCTCAAAACCCCATTAAAGGTATTTTGCTATTTTTTCAATTCAGAAATCATAAATATGATCGTCGAGGATAATATAACAAATAAGTTGAAAATTAAGAATGATGAAATCCACCATTACATCGGTATTTTGATGTTATGTCCATTTATCGCTACCCGAATATAAAAAGGTACTGAAAAAAAACCGCATTTGGACCTATACAAGTCTCCATTCCAATTCGAGGTAATTAAAGTAATTTAAGTACTTATCACTGAGAGATGAGAGTGAGCGGATCAAAGAGGGTGAACCAGGCGATAATCCAATATTCCGCACCAGAAAATTTGTTGATTGTTTCAACCAAAGGTTTAACTCCGTGCCAAAGCAAAAAAAAAAAAATTAAGCACCACTTAAGCCAGTATATGCCCAATAAGCCACACAAGTGGGGTATCCTGTTTGTGCAATTCTTTTAGCTACGCATACCGCCTTGAGATCTACAGCTGTGCAGGTGATAACATGGTGAACCTGGTCAACCAGATCTGGGTGATTCAGCCAGCATTGTTCTACTTTTCAACCAAAAACCGTGCAAAGTTTCAAGCACCACATTATTTATAACACCACATTTGATCACTTTTATATGTCGCTGCCTTTGATGGTCTGTCTGCCTGCGAAAGCTATTAATAGCCTTGAAACAGTGAATGCAAACCGAATCCCCAATTTCAAGCTGCCAAACGATAGCACCATCAACAAAAAGCCAAGGGGTTTTCCGACTTACATACACAGTCCTCATATGGAGTTGAAATAAGTAATGCTCTGTTGAAAGGCAACAAGGAATTTCGCTTGTTGTCGACTTATGTGGGTGTTTAGCCATTTGCAAGTGCAAGTTCGCAAGAAAGAACTGCAAAGGCTGCTCGTTACGGCACATCGATGTTCATTGCCCACAAATTACTTGAGAGTATAACGCTCACATGGGTGGCGTAGATCTAATGGATGGACTTATGGGACTCGACTCGAATTTTGTACCACTTGATCGACATGGCAGCAACAAACGCGTATTTTTTATAAAGCCGTATAGATGAGGAGACCGGGAGCAGATGTGACAGATTGAAAGATGTGAAACCTCGATTCCCACAGACCACCATCCACCATTTACCATCCATTGAAAACACAGCTGACAACAACAAACCAAAAATTTGTGCTCAGCATTTGTTGTCAAATTTAAACTAGAAATATGGAATATTTGATTATGGTTATGATTATTATGTGAATCACCAGCAAAAAATGTTGCTGCAAAAATTGATGATGGCGTTGGACAGAATGGAAAGTGATGAACTCGGGGAATTTGCACTGATGAATTACTTTAATAAAGATATGCCAAAAACAGGTTCTCTTGAATTCAAGTGAGCAACCTGAACAGACTGACTTTAATCAGTATGCAGAAATAATTAGATCTGTCATTGCAAAACATTGCCTAAACAAATAAAAAAACATTTTTAAATTACATATTTATTACATATTTTTATTTGTTTGCCTCCTTGTCCCGAAAAAGTTGGAACATCTCACATTGAAAGCCCAACATCTGGGATTGATTTTTTTCGTGGCTCCTTACCAATTGCTACAGAAGCTCGGTGTGTGCTTTTTGCTCCTCCAGCCGTTCCCACGCAATGTTCAAAAGTTCTGTGTGTGCGTTCTGTTTTGTCCGCTTCGGGAGGGCGCACTGGCCGTAGATGTAATGCTGGAGCTACAGTTGGAGCCGTCAAGCTCCACCTTGATGCTCTCGACAAAGTATTCTTCCAATGTTTGCAAGTCCAATTATTATAATATTGTTAAGATATATTTCATTTAACTTACTTTCGTTGTCCAAAGTGTTATGTTCCGTATTGTGAATTCGGAAAGATCCAAGGAAACTATTTATTTTGTCGAAATGCGGTGTAGATGTTCCATCCCCGCTTCGCCCAATTCTATTATTTTCGAGCCTGCAAAGTATTCTTCCTCCTTCATGGACTCGGTCACTTCCATATATACATGTCAGTTCTTTTGTGCTCCCCGCAAGTCTTCTATTTTCTCCTGCCATATGAGCAAGGCCTCCATATCCGTCGACCATTTTAATCTCCCGCTCGCTGTTCTTTTATATGCTGAAATTGTTAATTGTGAATTACAAAATCAATAAATACAACAATATTTCTTAAACTTACCACCTGCAGCATTTTCTTCCATTTTTGCAAATTCTTCTCTAATTTTCCTTTCACTTGTGTCTGTCGCAGTACTTGTTATACCCGGTACTCGAAGAGTAAAGGGGTATATTAGATTTGTGCAAAAAAATTATGTGTGTAACACCCAGAAGGAAGCGTTTCCGACCCCATAAAGTATATATATTCTTGATCAGCATCAATAGCCGAGTCGATATAGCTATGTCTGTCTGTCCGTCCGTCCGTCCGTCTGTCCGTCTGTCCGTCTTCATTAGCGCCTATAGCTCAAAGACTATAAAAGCTAGAGGAACACAATTTTGTATCCAGACTCCTGTCCTATTGCACTGTTACAAGTGTATTTTAAAATTTCGCCCCGCCCCCTTCCGCCCACTCCAAGGACGAAAATCTGTGGCATGCACAATTTTAAAGATACGAGAAAACTAAAAACGCAGAATCATAGAGAATGAGCATATCTATCAGAGTGTTGAATCTGGGTCAGATCAGATCATAAATATAGCCACAATGAAGAAAACCATTTCGAAATGCATCGTTCCCTCTCGCTCTCTCTCACACACAGGGTTGGGCGCTGTGCCCATTCGTCCAGATGAGCGCCTAGATCTCAGAGACTACAAGAGCTAGAGCAACCAAACTCTCTATCCATGCTCCTGTGATATCACGTCAGTACAAGTGTATTTCAAAATTTGGCCACGCCCCCTTCCGCCCCCACAAAAGATGAAAATCTACAATTTTGAAGATACGGGAAAACCAAAAACGTAGAATCATATAAAATGACCATATCTATCAGAGTATTGAATCTGGATCAGATCGGACCATAAATAGTCAGAAGGAACAAATGAAATTTCAGTGGCTTTCCAAGCGCAGACTCATTCCCTCTCTCTCTCGCACACAGCCGTGCATGTATATGTAGGAAGTAGATTTAGACATGTAGAAAAGACAGATGTAAAAAACGTATGTAAACAAAAATGGAAATAATATATATAAATCTCCGAAAAGGTTGACTTAATTTTTTTTTGTCTTTTTTGGCTAAAACTAAATTTATCCTTTTTGCGAACATGTAATAATGTAATTTATTACAAGCGCACATACATATATGTGGGGTTTTTTGTTTATTAATCAGAGTAAGGTTAAAATAAAGGTTTCGGTACAGTAATATTTATATTAAAGATACAAGGAACTAAAATTGGACGTCGTCGTCGTTTTGTTACTACACGCAACCCTTTTCGTCGGTGGTTGTCTTCCAACTGCTCGCGCTGCTCTCTCTCGCTGATCTCCCTCGCTGCTCTCTCTCCATTGTGCGCTCTTCGTGCTGACTGGGAATTCGCTTGGGGGCGAATTCGCGTTTGCTCGTTTTTTCCAGGGAACGCAAAACCCAGCCCACATATATACTGACTGAGTACCGGGTATAAAGTAGAGCCGCGGCGTAAGACGCGGCTTACAACGTTCCCCCTCGTTCTTAATAAAAATAGAATGAATATAAATAACGCGGACGTCCCTCAGCGGGGACTATCACAGGCCAATATCGCCCTTAGCTATCCGGATATGAATGGACCTTTACGGGGGTGTTTAGATGTCCTCGAGAATCGAGGTGTGTTTAGCAAAGGCAAGTAATTCCTTCGGCGTCCTCTTGGAGGTATCCTCCAGTGATGTCATCTCCGGTGCGCCTAGGTATCTTTTCCTTACCCGTGAGAGAGACGGGCAGTTGCAGATGAGATGTTCCAGGGTTTCGATAGCCCCGGGTTCATCACATTTCCTACAGTTGTCTCTGTTGTTGACGCCTAGCTTGGCTGCGTGAGCCGCAGCCAGACAGTCTCCTGTGAGTGTTCCCACTAGTAGTCTGCAGTCCTTCCGTGGAAGGTGCAGTAGAAAGTGAGTTAGTGGTACGTCTTCTTTTCAGTGGCTTGCCACCACACTAGGACTCCATACAGCAGAGTTGGTCGCACCACCTAGATGTAGATCCAATGTATTAGAGCGGGTGACAGACCCCATGTGCTGCTAAGCTTCTTCTTGGATGCATAAATCGCAAGGGTGGTCTTTTTCACCCTTTTCACTACATTGGGTCTCCATGCTATCCACAACTGTGCCGAGGTATTTGACCTGTCCGCCAACTCGCATATCTCCCTGAGTGTTCGTTCCATTATGGAGCTGATTTTCGATAGACATATACCCGTAAAAATTATACTTATGTCGTCTGCATAAGCTGTTATTTTTGGGGCCTTCCACTCGAATCTTTTCATGAGGTCATCGACCACCAGATTCCACAGGAGGGGCGACAGGACTCCACCCTGAGATGTGCCTTTGTATGCTCCCTTTACCGGTGAAGCGGTGCCACTGATTGCACCTGTCTACAACTCAGGAGGTTATTTATCCATAGGTTTGCTGCGTGTATGTAGTTCGCCCCTAGGCGATCCATTATTGCGTTCGTGGCTGTAATATTAAATGCTCCGGATATATCTACGAATACTCCCAGAGCATACTTTTTCTTGTTGAGAGTTTTCTCGACGGTAGCTACTAACAAATGTAGGGCTGTCTCCACCGAATTCCCTTTAGTATAAGCATGCTGGTTCTTCGCAGCACTCATCGACTTCTAATTCGTTGTTTTCGGTGTTGGTGAAGGTTCCGCTCTCTTGGGCCCGCGTTGCCGATTGCTCGGTCGAGCGCTGCCTCTTGGTAGCTAGCAACTCTTCCACCTTGCAATCGTGTTCGCTAGTCGAAGCCTTCATCTGAGGCAACTGTGTGAAGTACCTGCGGCCCCCCTTTACCTTTAGCTCGGCCCAAGCTAGCTTGGATTTCTCCTCCGGGGAGATGGATAGCACGCTCTCCAGGTCCGATTCTGTCTCGACTACGGCACCTGCGCGGCTAATCCTACAGAGAGGAGATTTTCCATCAGTAGTATTGCAGCCGACGTGACCTGCACCCGCCACGTCAGAGTTTTGCTCCTCTCCGTGCCCGCAGGTGGTGGCGGCCACGCTCCCACCGACATTTGGGTTGACAACCCGTGCTTGATCCTTCTTCTCCTCCATACTTGGCCCGAAGGTCCATACGTGGTTAATGTTTTTCGGGGGAGCCTCCCTCTAACGTTTTAGGCCTGACCGCCAGGCACTTCTAACCATGGCTCTGACCCAGCTCCCCCGACTCGAGATCAAGGGGACGCTGAATCATTGCCTTAGCTAGAAACTACATTGCCTCGGGCAGATCAAGCGACAGTGCATTACCCTTGTCCGGGATAATGCAGTGCCCATTGCCATTGCAGCTAGAGGATTTTTGCCAGCCAATAGAAATTGAAATATAAGAAGAAATGGCAAAGCGGTTTCGGTACAAGTTATCCGACTTTACTGATGAACAGTCGCTGGATTTTTTTTATTCAGCCCCGTCGGATATCAAAGTGTCAAACATATCGAGTGACGACGAGGACGACGATTTGAATGTGGTAGATGCTCTGAACACTTTATTAGAGGATGCTGATACTGTATAATTTTTTGAACGTAATGTTGAAAATGTGCAAAATATAACACAGGAATATGAGCCTACCCGGAATACCGTTAAATGGCTTCGATCGCTACTGAACATTCAGCATGCATATCTTCGATATCTTCGGGTGGCTTCAATGGTTTTGGTAAGCAAACATATTAAATCAATAAAAAAGGAGTCTACTAAAATTATGTGGCGACAGCAATTCATGTCAACAACATAGCTTTTCGATGAGATTATTCGCTGCAAGCAGAAGTAATGGAGCTCAAAACCCCATTAAAGGTATTTTGCTATTTTTTCAATTCAGAAATCATAAATATGATCGTCGAGGATAATATAACAAATAAGTTGAAAATTAAGAATGATGAAATCCACCATTACATCGGTATTTTGATGTTATGTCCATTTATCGCTACCCGAATATAAAAAGGTACTGAAAAAAAACCGCATTTGGACCTATACAAGTCTCCATTCCAATTCGAGGTAATTAAAGTAATTTAAGTACTTATCACTGAGAGATGAGAGTGAGCGGATCAAAGAGGGTGAACCAGGCGATAATCCAATATTCCGCACCAGAAAATTTGTTGATTGTTTCAACCAAAGGTTTAACTCCGTGCCAAAGCAAAAAAAAAAAAATTAAGCACCACTTAAGCCAGTATATGCCCAATAAGCCACACAAGTGGGGTATCCTGTTTGTGCAATTCTTTTAGCTACGCATACCGCCTTGAGATCTACAGCTGTGCAGGTGATAACATGGTGAACCTGGTCAACCAGATCTGGGTGATTCAGCCAGCATTGTTCTACTTTTCAACCAAAAACCGTGCAAAGTTTCAAGCACCACATTATTTATAACACCACATTTGATCACTTTTATATGTCGCTGCCTTTGATGGTCTGTCTGCCTGCGAAAGCTATTAATAGCCTTGAAACAGTGAATGCAAACCGAATCCCCAATTTCAAGCTGCCAAACGATAGCACCATCAACAAAAAGCCAAGGGGTTTTCCGACTTACATACACAGTCCTCATATGGAGTTGAAATAAGTAATGCTCTGTTGAAAGGCAACAAGGAATTTCGCTTGTTGTCGACTTATGTGGGTGTTTAGCCATTTGCAAGTGCAAGTTCGCAAGAAAGAACTGGAAAGGCTGCTCGTTACGGCACATCGATGTTCATTGCCCACAAATTACTTGAGAGTATAACGCTCACATGGGTGGCGTAGATCTAATGGATGGACTTATGGGACTCGACTCGAATTTTGTACCACTTGATCGACATGGCAGCAACAAACGCGTATTTTTTATAAAGCCGTATAGATGAGGAGACCGGGAGCAGATGTGACAGATTGAAAGATGTGAAACCTCGATTCCCACAGACCACCATCCACCATTTACCATCCATTGAAAACACAGCTGACAACAACAAACCAAAAATTTGTGCTCAGCATTTGTTGTCAAATTTAAACTAGAAATATGGAATATTTGATTATGGTTATGATTATTATGTGAATCACCAGCAAAAAATGTTGCTGCAAAAATTGATGATGGCGTTGGACAGAATGGAAAGTGATGAACTCGGGGAATTTGCACTGATGAATTACTTTAATAAAGATATGCCAAAAACAGGTTCTCTTGAATTCAAGTGAGCAACCTGAACAGACTGACTTTAATCAGTATGCAGAAATAATTAGATCTGTCATTGCAAAACATTGCCTAAACAAATAAAAAAACATTTTTAAATTACATATTTATTACATATTTTTATTTGTTTGCCTCCTTGTCCCGAAAAAGTTGGAACATCTCACATTGAAAGCCCAACATCTGGGATTGATTTTTTTCGTGGCTCCTTACCAATTGCTACAGAAGCTCGGTGTGTGCTTTTTGCTCCTCCAGCCGTTCCCACGCAATGTTCAAAAGTTCTGTGTGTGCGTTCTGTTTTGTCCGCTTCGGGAGGGCGCACTGGCCGTAGATGTAATGCTGGAGCTACAGTTGGAGCCGTCAAGCTCCACCTTGATGCTCTCGACAAAGTATTCTTCCAATGTTTGCAAGTCCAATTATTATAATATTGTTAAGATATATTTCATTTAACTTACTTTCGTTGTCCAAAGTGTTATGTTCCGTATTGTGAATTCGGAAAGATCCAAGGAAACTATTTATTTTGTCGAAATGCGGTGTAGATGTTCCATCCCCGCTTCGCCCAATTCTATTATTTTCGAGCCTGCAAAGTATTCTTCCTCCTTCATGGACTCGGTCACTTCCATATATACATGGGAGTTCTTTTGTGCTCCCCGCAAGTCTTCTATTTTCTCCTGCCATATGAGCAAGGCCTCCATATCCGTCGACCATTTTAATCTCCCGCTCGCTGTTCTTTTATATGCTGAAATTGTTAATTGTGAATTACAAAATCAATAAATACAACAATATTTCTTAAACTTACCACCTGCAGCATTTTCTTCCATTTTTGCAAATTCTTCTCTAATTTTCCTTTCACTTGTGTCTGTCGCAGTACTTGTTATACCCGGTACTCGAAGAGTAAAGGGGTATATTAGATTTGTGCAAAAAAATTATGTGTGTAACACCCAGAAGGAAGCGTTTCCGACCCCATAAAGTATATATATTCTTGATCAGCATCAATAGCCGAGTCGATATAGCTATGTCTGTCTGTCCGTCCGTCCGTCCGTCTGTCCGTCTGTCCGTCTTCATTAGCGCCTATAGCTCAAAGACTATAAAAGCTAGAGGAACACAATTTTGTATCCAGACTCCTGTCCTATTGCACTGTTACAAGTGTATTTTAAAATTTCGCCCCGCCCCCTTCCGCCCACTCCAAGGACGAAAATCTGTGGCATGCACAATTTTAAAGATACGAGAAAACTAAAAACGCAGAATCATAGAGAATGAGCATATCTATCAGAGTGTTGAATCTGGGTCAGATCAGATCATAAATATAGCCACAATGAAGAAAACCATTTCGAAATGCATCGTTCCCTCTCGCTCTCTCTCACACACAGGGTTGGGCGCTGTGAGCATTCGTCCAGATGAGCGCCTAGATCTCAGAGACTATAAGAGCTAGAGCAACCAAACTCTCTATCCATGCTCCTGTGATATCACGTCAGTACAAGTGTATTTCAAAATTTGGCCACGCCCCCTTCCGCCCCCACAAAAGACGAAAATCTACAATTTTGAAGATACGGGAAAACCAAAAACGCAGAATCATAGAAAATTACCATATCTATCAGAGTATTGAATCTGGATCAGATCAGATCAGAAATATAGTCAGAAGGAACAAATGAAATTTCAGTGGCCTTCCAAGCGCAGACTCATTCCCTCTCTCTCTCGCACACAGCCGTGTATGTATATGTAGGAAGTAGATTTAGACATGTAGAAAAGACAGATGTAAAAAACGTATGTAAACAAAAATGGAAATAATATATATAAATCTCCGAAAAGGTTGACTTAATTTTTTTTTGTCTTTTTTGGCTAAAACTAAATTTATCCCTTTTGCGAACATGTAATAATATAATTTATTACAAGCTCACATGCATATATACTGACTGAGTACCGGGTATAAAGTAGAGCCGCGGCGGTAGACGCGGCTCACAACGTTCCCCCTCGTTTTTTCTTATTCTCGACAGTCATTTTTTAAATATTCGCAGTTAATTTCATTTTTTTCGCTGTGAATGCCAGTTTTCCAAATTTGTATTTGAAAAAATCGGCTAAATATCGCACAGAAACGTGCGGCTTAGGAACATCCAAAATGGATGGTGGAACTAACTTTGATATTTCAGAACGGCAAAACCTCACAGACCATCCCCGAAATGGATGGTGGATGGTCGACAATGCGAATACGCTACTAGCTATTAAAAAAATGCATAAGTGATTAGTACATATTGGCGCCAGTCTTTTGTGGTGCCAGCGTTGATAATGCTTTCTTTAGGCAATTGGTTCCTAAGCAGTTTTTCATCCTCAACAATATTTACTATATTTATGCTATGAATTCTAGAATGCTTGAAATTAATGTAGCCACTGTTTATCGGACGGAGATGAATACATAAAATCATTGAAGTATTCCATTTCATGAATTCAGGCTGAATTCATAGTCAAATTTCGTGAGTTAATGAAAACACACTTTCGAGCCAAGTCCCTCCAACAGTTTCGTAGTGGAATTCGTCAGCAATCCTGATATTCCTCAATCCGCTCTATGTTAGTTCTTGCTCGTTCGTTTATTTTTTCTATATTTATTCTAGTATTCATAGATTATCATACATATTTTTATCAATTCTATCGATTGCACTTCTTTTCTTGTACATTATCTTTTTAGCGCCAAATTAAAATTAATTCACAACTTCATGTTAACATTGCTAAAGTTCATTAGGCCTATATAAAATATTAAGTGGCGTCAACATTCTCCCTACCTTGGAAGCTACTTCCAACATTAAGATCATCTGTATCGGTCGGCAGTGGGCAGAGCTTGTGTACGTTGCGCTTAAAGAGTCCAGTCTGGGTTTTTTAGTGTTACAACCAGATTTGCCCCATCCGCTCCTGGGTGTAACTCTGCAACTTTTCCCAGCAGCCATTGTCCGGGCAGCGCATTGCCCTCAGCAATAAGGACTAGGGTGCCAATTTAAATTTTGTTGGCTACAGTGTTCCACTTTGTTCACTTTTGCAGCAACGTAAAATATTCCGACGACCAGCGGCGTCAGAATATGTTGTGTATTACCAGGATTCGTTTCCAGTGGTTGCTCATAGACAGCTTTAACAGTGCTTCGTCGAATGGTTATAACAGCATGTTTAGCGGCCGGCCAACAAAGAAATGCCCGGGCCTCAACGCTTCCAAGTCATTCGGGTCCGATGGCAATGGATGCAAAGGCCTAGAGCTCATCACTGCTTCTAATTGTGCGATGGTCGTCGACAGATCCTCGTAGTTTAGGGCTGTATTGTTGATGCAGTTCACCAGCAGCTGTTTGGCCACCTTTACGGCGCTCTCCCATAATCCTCCAAGGTGAGGGGAGCGTGGGGGAAGAAGTGAAACCTGACTCCTCGTTGGCTGCATTCGTCGTCTTATTCGTCGTTCGTATTTGTTCGTTTATTTCTTCTATATTAATCATAGCTCGCAAATAATTGTTGACAGTTTTTCCCTCACGAACATAACTGAAAAAACCATGCACGCTTGCTCTCGCTCTGAGCAGAACACTTCGTTTCTCATCGTTTTGATTTTCGGTGTACTGTTCTCAGTTGAGCTTTTCGTGTTATGCTCGTTCAATAACAACTCAAAGAGAGCAATCCGATTGAGCGCTCGCACATTAAGCTCCCGCAAAAAAGCGAAAAAAGTAAAGGCTCAGCGTAAACGGTCTTCAAATACATACACGCATACAAACGCAAATTACTTTTATTTTTCTCGCTCGCGACGAAACGCGAGCAGAGCAAAAGGAGTATGAAATGAGGAGGAACGTTGTGAGCCGCGTCTACGCCGCGGCTCTACTTTATACCCGGTACTCAATCAGTATATATGTATGTGAGCTTGTTGTAATTTATTACATGTTCGCAAAAGGAAAAAATTTAATTTTAGCCAAAAAAAAAAATTTAAGTCGAACCTTTTCGGAGATTTTGATCTATTAGATGTTTCCATATTTGTTTACATAAATTTTTTACATCTGCCATTTCTACATGTTTTTATCTACTTCCTACATATACATACACGGCTGTGTGCGAGAGAGAGAGGGAATGAGTCTGCGCTTGAAAGGCCACTGAAATTTCATTTTTTCCTTCTGACTATATTTATGATCCGATCTGATCCAAATACTCTGATAGATATAGTTAAAGCTACATGTACCCGGAGGATTAAAGCGCCATTTGATGCTTCGTCTTTCCATACAATTGCAAAAGCGCATAATGCACGAGCTGGTGTCCAATTTGTGCGATCTTAAGCACGTAAATAGGACTCCCCATATATTTTCCTTATGCTTGCATTCAACCATTGCAAAACAGTCTTAGAATCTGACCTGTAGGTGATGTTGTCTATTTGAAGGCCACTTGTCTTAAAGGTTATTTGTGCCATTCGTATTCCAGCTATTGCAGACAGCAGATCCATATGAGGAATGGACATCGGGGTCAGTTTTTTGCAGCCACCAATTTGACATGTACGGCCACATCTAGCTGAACGCGAACGTAGTAAACTGCTGCATAGCGTATTCGCTGGCATCGAATAACACATTAGAATAGCAGCTATTAATTTCGAGCGACTGCATTTGTGTCGCCAGCTGCAGCTATCCGTCCCACCCAACCTTGGATCGCCACACAAGTTAATTTTATCCTTGTTCGAAGTACAAAAAAAAGGAGGATTCTTTATATTCGGTATTATTGGCAAAGTGCCCTTATTGAATTTCAGAACTCGACTGACTGGAATTATAAATCTTAAATAAACCTATTGTTGATCGTGGTAGAGGAATTTCGGCAGCGGCCGCATCGATAAATCATCAGAATGATAGGAGTCAGCGGCGGCGGCAGCGCAGTTGTCGTCATTGGCTGGCAACGGAAATCAGCGTTGCTGGCCGTTGGTGGGGGCAAAAACATCAGAGGCTGCCAACAGGAAATCGGCAAAGCTGGCCGATGGAGTTGAGAACAACGGAGTCGCATTGTCAGAATTGTCAGCATTGTCGCAGTCGCAACGTCGAAGATGGGGTGGGGGCGATCGTTCTCGGGAAATGTTTGTTGAAGCTGGTCAAATGATTTTTACTTTTTGTGTAAATTGTATCGAGATTCTTGCGCAATGTTTTAGCAGCTTGTCAATAAACTATTGGGCAAGAATTTGTATGGACTTTATGGATTTCATTTGTAAATAAGAGTGTTAAACCCATAGGGTGTTAATTTACATGCTGGAGAATTATCTTTAGTCCAATGGTGTAACAGTATGCCAGACCATATCAGTCGAAGACCGACATGAGCACCTGCAGTACTTCGCTTTTGGTGGGAGTGATATTCTCAGCCAAAACGTCTTGTCGAAGGTGTGCAAGCCTGAGAATATACTTGAAATAGTCAGAACGAGGTTCCCAATACATACCAAGGATCTTCTCTATGCCACCGAATTGGACTTTCAAGTGCACCGCAGAGTCAACGTCAACGAGTTGGCTAAGAACCTTGTCAGAGTTTGATGCCCAATTTCGAATTTCAAAGCCGCCGGCCTGATGTACTCCGCGATCGAGATTGGCTGTTTCCAGATCATCTTGGTCATTGTCCAATATAGTCATAATCATAATGTGCCTTTTCGATATCTTTTTATACTCGTGGGTACTTCTGGATATTGGGTTCAACGTTCTTATTTCGCACGTAATGTACGATGCCGAAAGTCATTGCATTCATAAGATGGTTTCTCTGCTATCTTTGCCTATCTCAGCAATATCGCCGCAAACTGCCACTTGGCCTAAATGCCAGAAAGACTTTCAAAAGTGGTGTCAGTAAATCTGGTCCTGGGAGAAAAAAGTAATTTTGCACTGCTCCCTGAGCTTTGGCGGTTGCATTCCAAACGAGCCTTATTTTGTTAGGTTTGTTCGAATTGAGGGCGATGAATATTGGCAAATACCAAATACGCTGGTTGAACGCGCCCATCTCCTCCTTAGTTAGCCGGACTGCATCCACGTTTTGCTTTAAGTTTTCTACACATTATGCGATAATATCATACAAATTAGGTTCCCTTTTGATCTTATTCTTAAGCAATTCTAACGATTAAGAGCGTTTTGGTAACTTTCGGGAAGACATTGTTGTCGCGCCGCAGAAGTGCCACCTCAAATCAACCGTTCTATTTCACGCATCTTCGATCCGAAAACTTCAAGCCCACTCGTCGTCTTTTGAGGCTTGACTGCCTCTTGACTGAAGAATAGAATAGAATATAATGTAACTTCTGACAATCGCTTCCACAGTGATGCATAGTCCAGTGCCTGGTCGATTTTGATGTGCCCTGAATGCCCCACCCTAACAAGCAATTTGTTCGTTATGTCTTCCTTCGCGTAGCTTACGTGGAACTGCAATTTTGCAATTTTTTGCTTCGATAAGCAATATAGGCTGACTGTTGTCGTAGGATCGTAGTGGGCTATCTTTAAGATCCGGATAATTTGTTCGCGGATCGTCCGCATTGACTGATTGCTTAAGGTGGTTGCGAATAGTGTAGACGTTGTTCAACTTTATACCCGGTACTCAATCAGTACATATGTATGTGAACTTGTTGTAATTTATTACATGTTCGCAAAAGGGACAAATTTAATTTTAACCAAAAAAGAAATAAGTAATTAAGTCGAACCTTTTCCATATTTGTTTATATAAATTGTTTACATCTGCCTTTTCTACATGTCTTTATCTACTTCCTACATTTACATACACGGCTGTGTGCGAGAGAGAGAGGGAATGAGTCTGCACTTGGAAGGCCACTGAAATTTCATTTGTTTCTTCTGGCTATACTAATGATCCGATCTGATCCAGATTCAATACTCTGATAGATATGGTAATTTTCTATGAATCTGCGGTTTTGGTTTTCCCCTATCTTAAAAATTGTGGGTTTCGTCCTTTGTGGGGGCGGAAGGGGGAGTGGCTAAATTTTTAAAAAAACTCGTCTCGGTTTGATATCACAGGAAATTGGATTGAAAATTTGGTTGATCTAGCTCTTATAGTTTTTTTGGTTTTTGGTTTTCCCCTATCTTAAAAATTGTGGGTTTCGTCCTTTGTGGGGGCGGAAGGGGGAGTGGCTAAATTTTTAAACAAACTCGTCTCGGTTTGATATCACAGGAAATTGGATTGAAAATTTGGTTGATCTAGCTCTTATAGTCTCTGAGATCTAGGCGTCAAAAAATTCGATCAGGCATAGCGCCCACCCTGGTGTGTGAGAGAGGGCAAGAGGGAACGATGCATTTCGAAATGGTTTTCTTCATTGTGGCTATATTTATGATCCGATCTGATCCAGATTCAACACCCTGATAGTTATGCTAATTGTCTATGAAATTTTTGATATACACTTGTAACAGTGTGATATCACAGGAGTCTGGATACAAAATTAGGTTGCTCTAGCTCTTACAGTCTCTGAGCTATAGGCGCTAATGAAGACGGACGGGCGGATGGACGGACAGACAGACATAGCTATATCGACTCGGCAATTCATGCTGATCAAGAGTATATATACTTTATGGGGTCGGAAACGACTCCTTCTGGGTGTTACACACATCCACTTTTGGCACAAATCTAATATACGTCTATACTCTTCGAGTACCGGGTATAAAAATAGTTACTTTTATTCATACTGTATCGAAGCAAAGGGAGATGCTTTTTGGTGCAATAATTTACCCCACATGCCTCCTTTACGAAACAGCCCTTGAAAATATCATTAGAGACATCGCCCATTCCAGCTTGTGCTTATTCGACAACTTGTCAATTAATTTCTTCACCAACATAGGATTATTGAGGTGAGCATCCAGTTTGCAAGTTTCTATTGTTACGCATATATTACGATAAACGATTCAAGTCTGTCTTTAAAGGGCGACATTTTCCTCACCTTTTCAAATGTTTCCCTTAAAAACTCAGGAAAAGTCGAAAAAAGTATTTATTGGGCTTAATTTTTGGTTTTAGTTGGTTTAATTGAGCTTCGTTTAAGGTATCGTTTGTAAGAATCGATAGATAAACAGCTAAGGTGAAGCCGTTTGTCCAAAACGACTGAAACCTCAATTCAACTCATTTAACGTTCCATTAGTTGCTGGTCCAACTGCGCATAAATAACTAAGATATAGGATTTCATGCTTTAACCCATACTACAATCAGTAATTTTCAGTCTTTTCAGTTAAATAAAGAATTTTTTATTCAAATTTTATTTCACTACAATAATTTTAAGATAAGTGATGCATTTGGCTTATAACTATACTATTACTTTTTTTAAACTGGATAAAGTTAATTGGCTGTCTTCCTTTGTCACTAGTCAAATTTTCCTATGAGAGTGCACACATAGTCGCCCAAAATATTAGTTGCATAGACTTTAGTTGTTGGTTAAATCTCTCTCGGTGTTCATCACTATCGTCCACTAGGTTTGGTGGAAAAAAGTCTAAGTGGGAATGCAGGATATGGATCTTTATTGACTTCCATTTTTGTATTATTAATTTGGTCTTAAAAGATATTAACGTAATCTTCACTCGTGCTTTTAACAATAAAATCTGTTGTAACCAGTCGGAATGAGTTACAGGCTGCTTTTTCATTTGAATATAAGATATTTTCAAATCCATCATCTTTTAGTAGTTTTCGAATTTGGGGGCCATCAAATTCGCCTTCTTTAACTTTGGCCAGCGACAGACGTGGAAAAACAGTTTTTATGTAACTCGTCGATTCACCTTCCTTACCCAGTGCTTTAACAAAATTTTGTTTCAGTCCGAGCTTAATGTGTAATGGTGTAATATAATGTCTTGAACTTTCAAAAGAGCTCGATTTTGTACGTTATGATGTCCCAAAATGTTTTCGTCCCGTTTTGGCCAGTGCTTTTTTGAGTAATGCTGTTCTTTATCTCGGCTATTCCATAACCACTTTGCAATTCAGTTAAAACGGCTACGACTTTTCAGTCACACGCAACCATCCACTGGTGTTCTTTATATTTAATAATACTAATATATAAAGACAAAAGGAAATAATTGTTTGTTACGAATAAACTCAAACACTACTGAGCCGATTTCACCATTAGAAAGCTACATTCACCCTGAGTAACATAGGCTATAATTACAGTCGCAATACAGCATAACCACCACGTTGTTGAGGTGTTGTTGAGGTGTTGTTGAGGCATTGTTTTTACTTTTTCAATTTTTGGTGTTAACATAGCAGGCCACGTATTACTTAGACTGAAGTGTAAATTAAATTCATGTTATAGTGCCTGGGAAAAAAAGCCTCAACTATCTTAAAGTAGCCCAAAAGCGAGATTAAGAAAACTTCGACGTATTGGAGAATCATCTTCTGAAAATTCAGATCGTCTCGCAAATCAGAGAGCGTATGCTGCGCAGTCGCGGGCCACAGAATCTAGCGCCGAACGGACGACGGATATTATGTGACTATTCCTCAGCATGCCTTACGAAATAAGACGGTATCATATATGTAATATTATGCCTACAGGTTAATGATTAGTACCAACTGTTTTAACACACTGCATTATAACAAAGATTTGTTTAACAAGTACTGTTTGGATATGATGGCGAAGATGATTTCAAAAAGGTTAAATTTTATTAGCCGTAACCAACAAAAGCTTAGAGCAGATGAATATATTCATTTGAGGGAAAGATTTGTATTTTGTGTGTGTGTGTTTGGAAATGTATGCTTGCTGAAGCAGCGAAGCGTGCGGGTCTGCTAGTATTTAATATTTTCAAACAATTTAGTCATTGTTTTGGGTAAACCCATTTCAAGAGCCGCGACTAGACTTTTCCACATCATTGAAGTTACGAACTTATATTTTCTAAAGAAAAAGTTTATAACCTACATATTCTGCAAATACAGCTGGTCGCCAACATATTGGGCTTGATTTTAAAATTCTCTACATACTGTTCTTGCTCCAAAATCCAGCTTCAAAGTCTAATGTAATGTGTAATGTGTCTAATGTACATTGACCATCGGCAGTTTGTCACTGCCCGCACCATCCATAACTTTGAGGATTGCCTTTCTGCGTGGCGGAATCAGTCCACGAAGGTGTCCAAGCATGTCTCCCACAATATTTGGTACGTCGTTAAGGCAGACGGACAGCCGGCCAGCGGCAGATAGTTGGTCTCCAGTCTATAGATATTTGAGATGTGCGTCTTGCGGGGGCGCTCGTCATCCACGTAGTAGACATCGAAGGTATCCTCATCGGGGCTCTTTGGCTTCGTGAGCATGCCGTAGTACCACTGCCTTAATACTTCGAGCGACTCGTCGCAGACAAACACCAGGCGATCGCGTAGCAGGTCCGAGTAGGTGATACGATGCTGCTTCCCAATGTCGGCCACCGTGGTGGCAATGCTGCGCTCCACAAGCCGTAGATCCTTTTTGCGGAGTAGGACCTCGTTTATGTGCGAGATGAGCACCGGATTGGCTTTCTGGTCCGAACTCAGCATTGGCACCGGGGTGCTGCGACTGATATTATTGGCCACTAAATCGTTTAGCTTAATGTCCTCCGACGTGGAGATGTCGTACAGGTTGCCCAACAAGCAGGCGCTTCGCATGTCATTCTTCCAAACGCGCTGTGCACAGCCGCCAAGGTCATTGAATTGCTTATCTGTGTTGAGGATGCAAGCCACCACCCGCTGGCCAGCGAGCTCTTTAAGGAGCACGGCCTGGACGTGCGGGGGATCCGCGAACTTTTCCAGTGCATACATGCCCAGGCAGATGGCCCGTGCGGGCAGCGGCAGAAACCGAAGCGGACAACCCACCAGATCTTCAAACTCAAACTAAGTACTACTCATAGTACCCATATTCAAAAAAATAATTACTAGAACAGCAACCGATTGTATTACCTGGGAATGAGCGTCATAAGGAAATTTTCTATCTTTCGTCAATGAATAGGCAGTGCAAGAAAAAAATAATGGAGGGAAACAAGCGAGTAAGTAACAGTTTGTTAGTAAGGAATGCAGAAAGGAAGAAATATTTAATTATTTGAGATACAAGACGATTTATGGAAAACATTTTTTTTTTACACCCGATATTTATTGCGCATCCGTGCATTCATTCTTCAGCGCCCATAAATAATAGATTCCTGCTTGTTTTTCATACCAAATTTACATTTTGAACAGATTTCATTTGTAAAAAAACACAAAACAGAATTACCTAAATATATATTTACACCTATTCACCGTCAGGCCCTCACGAAATATATGACACTCTTTGACGAAGAAATATATGGGATGCATATTTTTAAAACTGATGTAAAATTTATGGACATATTTATTGAAACTGCGCCACGCATTTTTCAAAAGCAATAAAATAGAGAAAATCCATCAGTTTAGCTATTAACTTTTTTGATAGCTGTTGAGGTTTAAGGTTAGTATCCAGCACCGCGGAAACGAAAAATTACTGCCGAACTCCATAGAAAAAAAACTGCGCCAGGAATTTTTCGCTTGCGTTTTACTGGCCTCAGCTGAAAGAATTCCACAGATTCTATCAATAGCTAACCTATCGACACGATTGGGAGATCAGTTGATATTCCCGCCAGTAAAATATATGCGCCTATTATTATTGAAGTGAAAACCCAAAAAGAGAGATGCAAATTTTAAACGTGAGGAGAAGATTACTTTAATAAAAGCAGTTGAGGCAAGACCATGTTATTGGCGGACCACGGAAAATAAGCCTTTTGATCATTTTGACATTTTGGTGCATTCCGTGTGCGCTGTACTTCCTCCTATTTTTTGTTTGCAACGATATATGCCGACCCCAACACAATCAAATCGTCGTCAGAGTCCATATTTATCCTTTTTCAATTTTAATTTAACTAACACGATTGCCTATGTTTACAAAACACAGCTGATTCATGAGAGTGATCGACCTTTTTTTAGGTACTTTGTCACACTATTTCAATTTCGTTCCACACACACGAAAGAAATAGCAGATTCCTGGCAGCTCTGACTCCACATTTACATTGTTAGATTTAAATTTAGTGTTTTATTGTTTGAGGTTTTTGTTACAAAGATATGTAGATGCTTTTGATCTTAAGGTTTTATCTGTAAGAAGCCGTTGTTGATGCCACTGGTTCCATGCGCTCACAAAATTGATAGCATTGTCCGACCAAATGCATCGGGGCAGCAAATGACGCGTTTCCGCGAATCGCGAGAAACAGTTTTCCTGCCACCGGTACAGAATTGTAGGCGAATTGCTCCATCTAGCGATTGCGGGCTATCATGGTGATGCTTTCGATGAATGTGTGTGATAATTACCTCTTGGCTCGTTCTCATCACAGATTAACACCACGTCTCCAGCTTTGATCGGTTTTACGGGTACTGGCAAAAATTCCCTTATCCAGCGGCGCCAAAAAATGCCCTCTAACTGTTGTGATATCCGGTATTGCATATGATGTCAAAAGCTTCCACTATCATTAGGTCGTTGTGTTGAGTTCATGGTGCCCAATAAAAAGTGATTGGGTTTGAGTGGTTCTGGCTCATCCATACTGACAGGAACGTGGGTTAAAGGTCTGCTGCTTATAATGTTTTCTGCCTCTATAATTTATTAATTAATTAAACTTCTTAATGTTTCGACTCTGGGAGCCTGTTCTTTTAATGTAACTGCCAGAACTCGTTTCCCCGATTGTAACATACGCTCCCAGCATCCACCTGAGATTAGATTGACTGGACAATTAAACTTCAATTGAATCCTTTCAATTGATAGCCTCGCCTTAACTTGTTCCATATCCAATAAATCCTTCATTCTTCTTAATTGATTGTCCACGCCAACAAAATTTGTGCCCACCTCCGATCTTAAAGAATACGGTATGCCTCTTCTGTTAACAAAGTTTTTTATAGCTGAAAATGTAGAATAGTTTTTATAAAACAAAACCGAAGACTTTGGTGGCTGTAATAATTTATTAACAGGCGGGACGAGAAGAAGAATACATGCGCTCGATATCAATCAATTTCAACGGATATTATAATTAAAATTTTTCTTTGGCCTAACCAACCTCCGTTGGCAATGCCTAACCAATCTACGTTAGAAATGCAGGGCGAATTCGCCAAGAGCGAGAGAGTGAGCTTTTATTACGCTTCCGCCTTGCCCTAAACTAACTTACATTAGACTTCATACAAATAAAATTAGTTTCCACTAATACAAAGAAAAGACGAGAAACGACGAAACACCGGCCCCGGTGGAAGCGGTGCCAACTTGTGAATGGCCCGCCGGAACTCTGCTCCGTCACTCCTCCTGAGGTCGACGACCCCGACCATGCCGTCCCCCCCCTGCGTGTGTGGCGATGATCCTCCTTACGAGCCACTCCTACGGCGGAAGATTGTCCTCGCCACGAGGTCTACTTCTTTTGGATAGGGCTGCTGCTGGTGTCATTTGCACCGAATTTGAAGCCCCAGGACATATTCTCGCGACCATCGCCGCCAAAACGCTTGCCTAACTGACGAGACAAGTCGCCATCGCCGCAAGCAGCTAAGACTTTCCTGGCCCGGAGTCCAGCAAATTCTTATCCGTTTTTTGATGCGAATTCGCGAGCTGCGTCCCCCTGCTCCTCGAGTCTCATCCATAGAGCGCTGAGGTGGCGGCTCGCTCCAGTGAAGTTCATCGCGTTGTTGCAGTGCACAACTTGGGGATATTCTCGGCGCCCGACGAACCTTTGGAAAGCCAATAAAAAAGAGCCAGTGGTCAAATCTGAAACAACTTCTAAGTGAACCGCTTTTGACGCAAAACAAACAAAAAGCGCGATGTATGACTTATATGGGGGCCTTCCTCGAATTTTCAATGTCGTATATATTGGTCCACCAAAATCCACGCCGCAAATTGCAAATGGGCGGAGAGCACGGATTCGATCTGCGGGTAAATTCCCCATAAGTTGAGTCAGCAATCGAGGCTTGCATTTAAAGCATCGCATACATGATCAGTCCAATCAGTCTAACTGCAGACCTCCTGAGCGTTCATTGTCCAAACACTCTGTCGGATGATGCTCACCAGTACTCATGGGAACATGAAAATTCGAATGGTGCAGATGACGCACGTAGCTCCGCACAAATTGGGAGCACTTTTTAAAAGTAAAGGAAACTTGGCATCATATGATATAGGAGCTTTAGCTAGTCGCCCCCCTACTCGGAACAACGGAAAATTACCCCAAGTACCTGTGTCTTCACGGATGAATGGGTTCAACCGAAGACAACTGAAGACTAGGGCCAACTCTAGATCCTTTCCGAACATTTAGATTTCTTCTTGTTACTCGTGATGTTGCATAATCTCATCAATTTTATGGAAAGCTTCATTATATTCGGTCGGTGAGACAGTTTTTTCCAACTTTATACTTGGATCTTTGCTTCTAAGTAGCTTAAGGTCTGACGAAAATCCCTCGGTGACATCTACTAGCTCCGACATTTGCACAGTAGCGGTCAGTCCGCAGTCTTCCTCTTCTCCAGCTGAGTGTCTTCTGGAGATCCGAAATGAGAGTTTTTGGGCTAGTTTTCTTCGTCATCCTTCAAAAATAATGGTCCTTCGAACCAGATTGACTGGACGATTTCGTTGACGTCACAACCTCTTGAGACAATATCAGCTGGGTTCTGTTTCATGAGTACATGCCGCCATGTAGCTTCATCTGAACATTCTTGAATCTTAGCAACTCTATTCAAAACGAACGTCAACAATGAGGATGGATGAGACCGAATCCAATGAAGAGTTACTTCTGAATCCGACCAATAAACAGTTTGTTCGATAGGGACCTTTAATAGGGGCTTGATTCTTGTTTTTCGACATGTTCCATGCTGTTTCTAAATGCAGCGGAATCGACTCATCCCAATCCAATTTGTGAAGCCAAAGTTCCTGCAATAGTATCTTGCTTTTTATGATGATAGGGCTTAGCAAGCCATATACATAATGTATGTGCGTATATTTTTGGTGTTATATATGTATGTATTTGTAAGAATATTTTAGTCTAAATCCATGCAACACAAGCTATACTATATCATACGTCTGCGAGGTGCAATTTTCCAGCACAAGACAATTTAAAGAATGTTATATCTGTCTTCAGCTCTAGCTTTCAATTCTGCCACAAATACCCCTGGCTCTGCGCTTAAATCTTTACGTCCAGCTGCTACTTTCCTCTTGCAGTCCGTGTAGGGCATCCCTCGGCGGTAGCAGAAACGAAGAATGAAAAAGAGGGTATTTTACGACCTCCGGAATTGTTTTAACAAGCTTGACTTGCTGTTTTTTGTGCACACAAAATACACGACGTGGGCAACGATATGCTGGATTATATTAAATATAATTAAGTATATATATATATCTTCGAACTACTTTTAGCGCTTTGTATCACTTTTATTGTTGCCTTTTAATTAACTTTACAGTCCATCCGTGGGCGCCATGAAAATTTAAAATAGTTTTTCTAAAAACAAAACCGAAGACTTTGGTGGCTGTAATAATTTATTAATAGGCGGGACGAGAAGAAGAATACATGCGATATCAATCAATTTAAACGAATATTATAATTCAAATTTATTTCTAGCCTAGTTAGGCTAGGTTAGTTAACCTACGTTGGCAAAGCGAGGCGAATTCGCCAAGAGCGAGAGAGTGAGCTTTTATTGCGCTCTCGCCTTGTCCTAAACTAACTTACAGTAGACTTCATACAATTTAAATTAGGTTCCAGAAAAACAAAGGAAATACGAGAAAAGACGAAACAATAGCCATTATGCACTCATCGGTTGAAGGCCTTCCGCAAGCTCCAGATTAATAGCTCTGATTGTCAAACACGTAAAAAAGCCACCCACCGTTTCTCATTGCATCTACCAATCGTGAAAATTACGGGCCCAATGTAGTCCAGTCCTGTAAATGTGAATGGTCGATTATAAGACGTAACTCGATCGGGCTGCTGTCCCATTAACGTCGGGATTGGATTGATTCTTGTAGTACTGACATGATGACTTAATTCGTTTTACAGCGTTTCGCAGACCAGTTATTTAGAATTTGCTGCGTGTTTCATTCACTATGAGGTAGTCATTCTGATGATGATATATTTTATGTACTATCAAATTGGTTACGGGTGCCCTCTTGGGAGAATGATTGGCTGACGGGCCCTTTGAGGTAATATTATGGCGTAGTCAAGCCTGCCGTGCACAACCAGAACTCTTTCCTTACTTAATTCAGGCGACAATGAATATATAGGGCCACTCTTTGGAATCTGATGCAATTTTTCTAAAATATCGATCTCTTCCTGGAAGAATTCCAATTTCCCAATCTTCATATTATCAACTCGGCCCCTCATCTCATTGAAGGACAACTCACCAGTCGCTTTTACATCTTTTAATCAGGACAAGCTATAAATCTTTTTATCCAGCCTATCTAAGCGCACATTGTTCGAAAATCGTTCAACATTTATTAATTGTTCTTGTACCGTTGTCATATAGATTTTTTAGTATGTCCTGACATAGTCATAAATGTTCTTCTTCTTTTAAATATGTGGGTCCCTTTTTTGTGACGGTTTGTGGATAATATTTAATATTTTTGTACGCTTTTGTAGCCTTGTCTGCTGATTTTAAGTGTGTCGGCACCCAGCGCCAGCCGTTTTCATTTATCGTTTCCAGGATCTCGCCTATCTCAGTTGCGTCAATTCGATATATTCGATTGTTTTTGCGCTTAACAGCACATTTTTGTACTTTGCCTATCAGCCAAACTATCACCACAAGCAACAACAAAAAATAGAAGACCAAAATCAACTTTTGGCGCGGCTGAGGGAAAAGGTACAAATATACATATAATCCTAAGAGATTCTGCTGGCATATACAGCGAACTCAGCAGTCACTTTCTGACAAAATTTCATCAATATATTACACACAATGGCCTTGGACATAACGAATAGATTCCCTATTGTGCGATATTCCAAAGAGGATCCCAGGCAATATAGCGCTAGCGAACATTATCACCCCTTTTTTTATAATGTTCCAAACGCGTGGAGGACATTGCAGTTTCAAGACAAATTGTGACTTATCTGCAGATGACCCCGCCGCTTCCATGCGTTGCAAAAGAATGTCCAAATTTTGCGCCAACACAGATAAAACAATCAATTATTTTTGTTATTATGCTCACAATGCAGCACAAAACAAGAAACAAAACTCGCCAGCTGTTTTCAAGACGCAAAGACGCGTGTCTGCCAATGTAAACGCCAATTCTGCTTCTCTGCGTCTTGGCCGATATCGATAGGAAAGTCGCCCAGTGTAAAAAGCTATTAGACTGATCGACAAAAAAAACCTTTTTTCTGATTCAAAAATCGGACTTATAAATCGGACCTCCATAAATGTCCATCACGTCGAAATTTTTTCAGATTCGTTTTTAGCGATAAAAATCCTTTAAAAATATTTTGATCTTTGAATAATTTTGCGTGTCAACCAGTGTAATCTACCCTTTTTTTGTCTAAAAAGCCAAATCGTTGCGATGGTAATAACTTTGTAAATTATTGTTAAAGTTCTTTAGAAATAGCTATAAATATCAAAGTGTGTTGAGACTCGTCAAATTGATTACAATTTTAAAATACTATACAAAATTTATAAATTTAGATCCAGTATTAAGATTTACATTGCACAATCATTACCGCCGGTGTGTATATTTTAAAATACAACGTATATTCAAAACTTCGTGAAAGTCTTATAAAGACAGTATGAGTAAGTATTTTAAAAACTTTTATTTAATACGTTATCACCATATGTTTTTTACATACTAAGTATACTTTTTTTTTGTCTTGAGCCGAAGTGTCTCTTGAGTAGACATTGAACTTCAGATGAAAGTTTTAAATAAATAGATGATACCCAATTGGATTTTCTAAGCTCATCGGCTCTACGAAAATAATCATTGGGAAAAAGTATCGGTGTGCCGATAATAAAATCCTTGCATCTATGGTCTATCCACGCTGCCATTTGACTACCCTTGTACGCTCACACCACCTATAATTCATTCGTGCACAGTTCTAATACTTAAGCCGGGTATCCAGCACTGCCAAACTTCATAAAAAAACAAGGCCAGGAATTTTTGCTTGCGTTTCTATTAGATATTTAGCGGATGTTTTCAAATGAAACTCTAAATAATTCGCATTCACAGCAAAAAAGCGAAATTCACAGCGAAAATGCAAACAAGGACTAACAAGAAAAACATTACACAACTACGAAAAACACAGTCCGCCACTCATTTCAATTTCAATTTTCTGTGAGAAGGGTATAGAGAAGTTTAAAGAGAAAGAAAAAATGTAACAAGGAGCAGACAAATTTAGTGGTAGTAAGTTTAATGGATTTATGATACATGTAATTAACTAATTTGATATTAATATTAGTACACAAGTAACAAGGAGCAGACAAATTTAGTGGTAGTAAGTTTAATGGATTTATGATACATGTAATTAACTAATTTGATATTAATATTAGTACACAATGCAGTAAATAAGAGATACTCACAAACGTCCACAAACTTCCTGGCTTTTGAAGTGCTTTTGAAGAAGAAGTGCGTTTAATTTTAGCAAAATCTGATTTCCGTTTTTTCTTTCATATAACTGCATTACTTTTCTTATTCTCTAATATTTTTTTTTGCTCTATACTAGATCGACTAGGTTATACTCCTCCACCAGGGAAAAGTTTTTCGCACGAGCTTTATCGTTTGACATTTTCCAAATCACGAACGAAAGTAAACAAAGCATAAAATGGTGATGCAATAATTAAAGAATTCCTGTGTTTTGCGCTGTACAGCACATTTTACGCAGTGCAGAAAATTTGTGCACTTTACAGCAACTCGCTTATTCTTTTTCATTCTGGTTGGCAAACGGACCTCTAGAGAACGAATTGTTTTTCAGATCACCTTATCAGGTGGCCAGGTTCCAAAAACAGAGGAAATACTGTGCGGACGGAGGCACCAGAATGTCAAAATTATAAAAATGCTCATTTTTTTAGATCCGCCATACACATGGTCTTGCCTTAACTACTTTTATTACAAAAATCTTCGCCTCACCTATAAAATTTGCACCTCGCTTGTTTGTTTTTCGAACAGTTTCGATCACTTCAGTAATAATAGCACTAGTCAACATGACTTTTCCGCTGTGGCCAAAAATAACTTCTTCTCACAGATTTGGGGACTTAAAAATTTTCAAGCACTTATGTTTTTTTAAGGCACAGTTTTATTTTAAGAATTTTTTTTAAATTTGGTATCTTTTTCAGAGGTTGTGCTTCGATTTTACTTACTTTTACTTTTACTTACACTGATAGAAAAATGGCGCAGAAACACCAAGTATACTCATATTTAATTTAAATTAAACACAAACATAGTCAAATTGAATAGAAATTATTTCGATTCAAATATAAATCTTTTAAAAAATCATTTTTTTGACACGGTCATATATCTCGGGAAAATTTGATGAAGTTTTTTTGTAAAGTCAGGTAAAAGTTTAAAAACGCCCAAAAACTAGATACTAATGAATCCATATACTCAGGTACACTGCACATTTAAATAATTTTCAATTTTACGCTACCTAAATGATGTTGATAGTTAATAATGAATTCATATACATACATATATTGCATTCCTTTTTTTGAGCACTCTAGTCTTTTTTTGACTTCTAAAGCATCCAGTTGCGTATAAGTTGCAGTGAATACAATTTGTAACAATAATTAACGTGAAAATGGCAATGGATAATACAAAGTTATTGGAGATATATAGAACTTCAAGCACATTAAACGAATTTGTGGAATCTGTTCTTAATGAATTGAATTTAGTATCGTACCCCGAGCAGTATGCAAGTATAAGACAAAAATTTACCACTATTCATTTTAATATTAAAAATAAATGAAAGGGCGCATTCCGTAAAACTCACTACTTTAATAGCAAAAACGCAAACTGGTTGATTTGAAACAGCTTGCTATATGATGGACCCTCCACCTTCACAGGACGAGACACAGGAAGACCAACAAAAACCTTTGATGACTGTTCAGATTATGTAAGAAAGAGAAAGCTTGTAGATGCAACATGTCATATACGTGCGGATCATTTATCAGAGGCACTGTCAATCAAATATACGAACGACAAGGAAAACAAGAAATCGTGTATTACAAAAGCTGTTTCTAATGCAAGTCCAATGAGACTTGACAGGATCAAGGATAGCATCCTCACGCCACCAAATTCACAACCGAGGAAGTTCACATTTGAAGAGGCTTTAGCATTTTTGTTGGATTTGGGAATGTCTAAGGAGAGATATTCAATATTGCGGAATTCCTTAGTCCATCATAATGTAGACATTCTGCCAGAATACAGAAACATTACACAAGCAAAACTAAAGGCAGTGCCGGAATTAACAATAACTACAGCGATATCATCGGAAGTAAAACTTCAAGACCTGATGGAACACACTGCGAAACGGCTCATTGAGAGTTTACCTCACCATCAGATTGAGAGTCTTCCGCAAAATCTCACATTGCTCAGCATTCTGGGCAAAGTGAATATAAGCAAGCAATATCCACAGACGATAAAGCCATAACAGATTCTAACATGTTTATGGCTTTTCTTTTATCTTTTGACAAAAGCACGACAGCTAAGGAAAAACAAAACAATAGGAAACATATTATTCAAGAAAAATTCGTAGAAAAACTATAACTGAAGGTGGACTGCCCTAAACAAGGATATGAAAACACAAACGATGAAAACTTATCACGGACATTCTTTGAAATAGTTGAAATTACTGCAGAAATAACTGGTGTGGATATTGACATAATCAAAAAATTGGGTGTCATTTTGAATGTTTTAAACTGCAAGGAAACAATTAACACCCATAACTTTGGTGAATATGCCTCAAAGACTGCAGAGCTGTTACATAAAAATATCCTGAAAAGATACTTACTACTACGCTTCATAAAATTTTGACACATGGTCAAATTTTAATTAAATATCAGAGCTTACCAATTGGAGAGATATCAGAGGAAGCACATGAAGCGAGAAACAAGGATTACAAGAAATACAGGTACAGGCCACTGCTGCGAATGCTTGTTTGGTAGCATCGACAAAAACGTAAAGTTTTAATATCACATTCGCAGAAATTTGAAATTTCGACGAATAACACGACGTTATTAAGGCTGTGTTTACACTGGGGCTGCGTCTTGCTTCTCTGCGTCTTCCCAGAGACGCAGTTTTTTTACTTAGGTTAAGCATAGGGCCCTAGTGGTGGCAATAAGTTGAGTCGGTTTCCGACACAGTTGCGTCAATTCGATATATTCGATTGTTTTTGCGCTTAACAGCACATTTTTGTACTTTGCCTAACAGCCAAACTATCACCACAAGCAACAACAAAAAATAGAAGATCAAAAATCAACTTTTGGCGCGGCTGAGGGAAAAGGTACAAATATACATATAATCCTAAGAGATTCTGCTGGCATATACTCGCCAGCGAACTCAGCAGTCACTTTCTGACAAAATTTCATCAATATATTACACACAATGGCCTTGGACACAACGAATAGATTCCCTATTGTGCGATATTCCAAAGAGGATCCCAGGCAATATAGCGCTAGCGAACATTATCACCCCTTTTTTTACAATGTTCCAAACGCGTGGAGGACATTGCAGTTTCAAGACAAATTGTGACTTATCTGCAGATGACCCCGCCGCTTCCATGCGTTGCAAAAGAATGTCCAAATTTTGCGCCAACACAGATAAAACAATCAATTATTTTTGTTATTTTGCTCACAATGCAGCACAAAACAAGAAAAAAAACTCGCCAGCTGTTTTCAAGACGCAAAGACGCGTGTCTGCCAATGTAAACGCCAATTCTGCTTCTCTGCGTCTTGGCCGATATCGATAGGAAAGTCGCCCAGTGTAAAAAGCTATTAGACTGATCGACAAAAAAAAACTTTTTTTCTGATTCAAAAATCGGACTTATAAATCGGACCTCCATAAATGTCCATCACGTCGAGATTTTTTCAGATTCGTTTTTAGCGATAAAAATCCTTTAAAAATATTTTGCTTCGATCTTTGAATAATTTTGCGTGTCAACCAGTGTAATCTGTTATGGACGTCTTTCTACGGTAGCCGATAGCCTACAGGGCTGGAAAAGAAGAGCAGACAGCGGCCTCTGGTGTGGATCCTGAGAGGCTGAAAAAGGGTTGCAAGGTGGCAAGGAGGAGAGAAAAAACGAGGTCGTAAAGGTTAGGTGAAGAGTTTTGTTTCCGGGAAGAGGAGAGATAGACCAGAGAAAATCGACAGCTGGGTCAGCGCCAAGACTGGCCCGGCCGGAGCATCTCTGGAGGAGCACGGCAGGGAGCTGAAACCAGCGCGAACGGAGGTCACATCCATGGGAGGACCCCTGCACACCGCAGCATCACACACCGGCACAGCACACCCCGTACACACACACATTATACACATCACACACACAACCTACACATCGCACACACCACACTAAAACCCGCATGTATTAAAATAGCAAATAACCACACATATTAACCCCATCATGAATATATTTAAATCTGAATAATACCCTCCGCCCAACAAGTCCCGTCACATATTCACATACAAATGCCCACTCATTCACAACAGCCTCATTCGCACTATATATCTTTATTCCCGGAACTACTTTTTGATTCACATTTTTTGTTAAATCCATCCCCTGGCTATCGGGTCGGAAACACCCCTGACTTCCCCGAGAGCTAGCCGGGAACGATAGACCAGGGCGGCAAAAAGGCGGATCATAGCAAATGGCGCCCAATTAAAACGAATGGCATCGGTTTTGAACGGGGGGTCAGAGATACCCTGTTTGAGATGAGCCGGGAAGAGTTAGCACTCAGCTGGTCCGTGAGCCGGGAATAGACCCCAGCCATAGTAGCCGTTGAGGAGGAAAATTTAGCAGGGGTCTCCAGAGTTGTGGTCCTGGTCTGGCCAAATGGGCTGCAGCCACGTTGTCCGACTCGTAGAGTCCTCGAAGAGATTGGACGAGGGGATACCTCGAGTTGTGACCCTGGTGTAGCCAAATGGGCTAAAGCCATGTTGTCCGACTTGAGGGGTCCACGGATCGGATCGGAAGAGTTGTCGGGGGTCTCTCGAGTTGTGGTCCGCGCGGGGCCGAGAAGGCATCAGCATCGTTGCCCGACTCGAGGGGTCCAAGACAGCTAAAACAAAACAGTAAAAGGGAGTTTGCACTCCAAGGAAAAAAAAAGCGGAAATTAATTGCGAGGGAAAAAGATTGGTTCACTCACCGACTGCAACCGTGGGTTGCAGTTGTCTCTCGTCTCGCCCAACAGATTGTGTAGTTGCAAGGTAATATTTGTCTTTGTTTACGTGTTTATTCTCGAGGGCTGAATAACCTCACTAACATTGGATACAGACAATTTTAGAAGTAGGATTAAATACATAGGTCAGCGGAATAGGATTTTTGTTTTGGTAGAGGAATTATTTATTTATTAACTTTAGTATTTATTTAGGCGAATAAGTGCACATGGATGTTTATTTATATTTTGAGATTTAAAACTATTTATTTATTTAAACATTTTTTGTGGTTTAATCGCAGAGGTATTTATTGAGTTATTTATTTATTTATTTTCTCGTCGTCCTTCAGGGTGTTTATGTTTTTGGAATAGGTTAGATAGTTAAGAAAGCTTCAGTATAGAAAATTAAGTAGCCGTGTCTACATATATTTATGCGAAGTAGGAATTGGAGTAAAGAGAGATTGGTGTATGAGTGAACCGGCGGAATTCAAAGGGTCGGGGAAAACTAGGCGAAGCCCGGAGGTTCCGAGAAGGTTCCAGCCATACAGGATGCCGACTACTAGATCCCAGGACGGGAAAACCGGCACAAGACCAGAAAGGGCGGTGATGGAACTGGAAGATCCGGAGGAAGGGGCTGTAGGAGGCCAGCCTCCAAGTCACAGAGACCGCGAGATACCCAGCGAACTGAGATCGGCCGTAAATGTGGCGATAGCTCAGGCTCAGGAGACGTATCGAGCATCGTTTGGCCAACAGATGGAAGCGCTCAGAGCCTCGATGCAAGCGGATATGCTCGAGTTCATGAAGGGGATAAACGCGGTAGTCGGCTCGCTGAAAGCGGAGCAGACTCTAAGCGATGCGGATAAAAGGAATAGGGGATCACACCACACCAGTCTGGGAGGAGGTCCGCAGGAGATACCCGCGAACCAACAGGCACAACCGACACACCTGTTCGTGGACAACCGGACGTTGGAAGCCGAACAGAGACCGAGCATGGAGCTGAGACCCGTTGAGGACTGGCTGTTCAACGTAAGGGGCCCGGGAGCACAGACAAATGTGAATAGGAGTCGGCCCAGTTACGGAGAGGCCAGGCAGGAGCCGGTGCAAATAAGGAGATGGGGACTGAGCTTTGACGGCGATCCGAAAGGTATCCCGGTATCGGAGTTCATATTCCGAGTGGAGCATTTGCAGACGGTGTACCAGGTAGCATGGGCGGAAGTGCTGAAAGCTTTTCACACTCTGGTTACGGGCCATGCTAGGGACTGGTATTGGATGTATGTACGGACTGCAGGTGTGCCGGATTGGCCTAGCCTGAGATATGGACTCCAGCAACAGTTTCAGGTGCGAAAGACGGAGTTCGAGCGAGAGCAGGAGCTCAGAGAACGACGGCAACGACACGGGGAGTCGACAGACCAGTACATCCAGGAGATGCTGTTGTTGAAGTCGAGATTGCTGAATCCATTTTCGGACTACGAGTTGATTAAGATCATCAAGATCAATGTCAAGGACTTCATCTCGAGGGTGATTTACCCGATGCAGAATCCGAATCTGCAGAAACTGCGGGAAGAGTGTGCCGAGGCCGTGAAGCTACTGGCGACCCGATGGGCAAGGAGTGGTCCAGATCATGGGGGTGCTAGGCGCAGGGAAGATCCCAAAGTACACGAGGTCGAAGCGACGAATCACGAGCCGGAGGAGCGGACAGAGGCATTAGAGGCCGTCTATAGGACGAAGGATTCAGGAGGTGACCGGGCACAATTGAAGTGTTGGAATTGTGCACAGCCAGGACACACATATTTTGAGTGTGAGTCAGAAGTGCGGAATATATTCTGTTACAAGTGTGGGTCTGCCGGGCTAATCCTCCCTAAATGTCCGAAATGTCGGCCGGGAAACGGGAGAAGGAGCACGACGCAAGTGGAGGGGTCGCGTTCCACGAACAGCCAATAGTTCTGCCCTCCAACAACACGGTAGAATTACATACAGATAACATACCTAGAAATAAGGAGAATTATAAACATAACGCAATTTATAAAATAAACCAAGCAGTGTTACCTGAGGCGAGATGGTCCGAGCGTAAGCCGTTACAGGAAAGACGACAACGATATAACCAGGCCAGGAGAAGAATACTGGGGGACCAGGTGGCGGAAATAAGCCTAACGAGGTCGGCTAGAGCACAGAGGGCTCGTGACCGATTCCGGATACGCAAGAGGAAACGACGGGGCATATGTGCAGCAATCCGTTCTGCAGTAAGCCGGGACGACAGGCCGTTTGCGCACGTGAGTCTGGGCCCGAAGACGCTGATGGGACTACTCGATACGGGGGCGTCAGTGAGCCTGCTGGGAAGAGGGGGATTGGAGATCATTGAGGAATTGAAGCTTAAATTAAAAGACGCGAAAACAATATCGGTACAAACTGCGGGCGGTACACCTCATCAGATCCTAGGCCGTGTGATGGTAGTGATGGCATACAAAGGCCAGGAGCACCCGATGGAGTTATTCTTGTGTCCGTCATTGAAGCAATCACTGTACCTGGGGGTCGATTTCTGTCGAAAGTTTGGATTGGCTCCGCAGATAGTAGGCCTGGAACGAGAAGAGGAATTAGAAGAGATCGAGGCAGAACTGCCGACGAGAAGTAGACCGACGGAACCTCATGACTTAACCCAGTCGCAGCAAGTACGCATGGAACAGGTGAAGGACAAATTTCGGTGTTTTGACAAGCACGGATTGGGAAGGACGACGATGGTAAAACACGAGATACGTCTGGTGGAGGGAGCCGTGCCTGTGAAGGAACGCTTTTACCCAGTATCTCCGGCGGTACAGGAGCTGTTGTTTGCGGAAGTCGACGAAATGTTGCGTCTTGGAGTAATCGAGCTGAGTGAAAGCCCGTGGAGCAATCGGGTGACTCTGGTCCGTAAGCCTGGGAAGAACCGGTTGTGTTTGGATGCACGGAAGCTGAATACTCTGACCGTCAAAGATGCGTACCCGCTGCAGAGTATCGAGTCGATCCTGAGTCGTGTGGAGGACACCGTGTTCATCAGTAGCATCGACCTAAAGCATGCGTTTTGGCAGATAGAGCTGGAGCCGGAGAGTAGGACGTATACGGCATTTACGGTTCCAGGGAGACCACTCTATCAGTTTAAATCCATGCCGTTCGGTTTGTGTAACGCAGCCCAGCGGTTGTGTCGGTTGATGGACCGGGTTATCCCGCAGCGACTCCGAAGCCACGTGTTTGTGTATTTGGACGACCTGTTGGTGATTTCCCGAACGTTTGAGGAGCACGTGAAGCTACTAGAGGAAGTCGCAAAGTGCCTGGAGACGGCAAACCTGACAATAGGAAAGAAAAAGTCTAAGTTCTGCTACAAGTACCTGAAATATCTGGGGTACATCGTGGGCGATGGCGCACTGAGGACCGACCCAGAGAAGGTGCAAGCGATCGTACAGATACCGATGCCGAAGAACGTGAGGCAAGTCAGGAGATTTTTGGGTACGGCGGGCTGGTATCGGCAATTCATCCGGAATTTTTCGGCACTTTCCGCCCCTCTCACAGACTGCCTGAAAGGAAAAGGGCAATTTCAGCTAACAGCGGACGCACGAGACTCTTTTGAGGAGCTAAAAAAGGCACTTACCAGCGCGCCGGTATTGCCGGACTTTAAGAAGCACTTCTTCATCCAGTGTGATGCAAGTCATGTGGGAATCGGTGCGGTTCTTTTCCAGAAGGATGAGGAGGAAGCCGAACACCCCATTGCTTTCTTTTCGGCAAAGCTGAGAGGCGCTCAACTAAACTATAGTGTGCCAGAGAAGGAGTGTCTAGCGGCAGTGAGAGCCATAGAGAAGTTCCGGGCGTACGTAGAGCTGATGCCATTCACTGTGATCACTGATCACGCGAGCCTGCGGTGGCTGATGCGTTTCAAAGCACTGGATGGTAGGCTAGCGAGATGGTCTCTAGCACTGCAGGCATACAACTTCGAGATAGAGCATCGGAAGGGAAAGGACAACATCGTCGCCGACATGCTGTCGCGTCCGTTTGACTTAGAAGCAATCGACTTCCTAGAGTTCGAGACAACAGCCTTCGAGGACGAGGATTACCTGAAAAGGATAGAGGCGGTTAAGATCGATGAAGAAATGTTTCCAGACCTAAAGGTGGAGGATGGATTGCTGTTTAGGCGTTCACAATTTGCCCGACCGGAATTGGAGGAGTTCCAGTGGAAGCTATGGATCCCGGAGGCGCTGACAATATCGTTGATCCAGCAAGCACACGACAGCGATGTGGCAATGCACGGAGGAGTTGCGAGAACACTGGGGCGACTGCGGCAATGGTACTATTGGCCCCGTATGACGGTACAGGTGAAGGCATATGTTGCGGATTGTGATACCTGCAAAGAGACGAAACATTCGACACAAGTTAGTCGTCCAATGATGGGTGCCGAGACCGTAACCGAAAGGCCGATGCAGAAGATATACCTCGACTTTCTGGGTCCATATCCGAGAACCCGAAGGGGGAATGTAGTCATCTTGATAGTCCTTGATCACATGTCTCGATTTGTTTGGCTGAAGGCTTTGCCCAAAGCCACATCGGCGGCCGTAATCCAATTCCTACATGAAGAGGTCTTCGCACAGTTTGGCGTTCCTGAAATGGTACACACGGACAACGGAAAGCAATTTGTATCAGCCGAATTTGCACATTTCTTGACCAAAAGAAGTATAGCTCACATGAAATCTGGGAACTATGCACCACAGGCGAACGCGGCAGAACGCGTGAATCAGACCGTTCTCGCAGCGATCCGGACTTATGTCAGCGAAGATCACACACGCTGGGATGAGAAGTTGCCGGAGATACAGGGTGCGGCCAGGAGTGCGATACACACAGCCATAGGCACGTCACCATACTTCGTGCTGTTCGGGCAACACATGTTCACCAGCGGGCGGGACTACAAATTAGCACGGAGACTGGGAGCCCTGATCGACGCGCAAGTATCACTCGTGGCAAGACAAGACCAGCAGGAGATCGTCCGCGATGAGGTCCGGAGGAATGCGCATGAGGCCTACAAGAGATCGAAGGAGCAGTATGATCGAAAGGCGAGAGAGATCCGGTACTTACCAGGACAGGAAGTGTATAAGCGGAACTTCGTGTTAAGCAATTTCAAAAACAACATCAATGCCAAGTTTAGTCGGAAGTATGTAAAGTGCAGAGTGGTCCGGAGCTTGGGAAACAGCTTATATGAACTGGAAACGCTGCAGGGGGCACGGATAGGAGTGTTCCATGCAAAGGACATCAAACAATAGCCCGGTTCTCTCAGTCGATCGAGCATAAGAATCCGCATCTCAGGGCGTGGGCGATGGCCTACGTTGGGGTTCGTAGAATCCGAAAGCCGCCTTGGTTTTGCACTCCCGTTTCGACTGCAGGACCATAAAACGAGAGTGTGGTGTTATGGACGTCTTTCTACGGTAGCCGATAGCCTACAGGGCTGGAAAAGAAGAGCAGACAGCGGCCTCTGGTGTGGATCCTGAGAGGCTGAAAAAGGGTTGCAAGGTGGCAAGGAGGAGAGAAAAAACGAGGTCGTAAAGGTTAGGTGAAGAGTTTTGTTTCCGGGAAGAGGAGAGATAGACCAGAGAAAATCGACAGCTGGGTCAGCGCCAAGACTGGCCCGGCCGGAGCATCTCTGGAGGAGCACGGCAGGGAGCTGAAACCAGCGCGAACGGAGGTCACATCCATGGGAGGACCCCTGCACACCGCAGCATCACACACCGGCACAGCACACCCCGTACACACACACATTATACACATCACACACACAACCTACACATCGCACACACCACACTAAAACCCGCATGTATTAAAATAGCAAATAACCACACATATTAACCCCATCATGAATATATTTAAATCTGAATAATACCCTCCGCCCAACAAGTCCCGTCACATATTCACATACAAATGCCCACTCATTCACAACAGCCTCATTCGCACTATATATCTTTATTCCCGGAACTACTTCTTGATTCACATTAACTACATATATTTTCTTTGACTTAATAGTCCACAACACCTGAATTAAAATGAAATAAAATACAAACAAAAAAAGAAAAACACGAAGTATTTTAGGATAGTTTTTTTTGTTAAGGTCCGTCCTATTAAACAATGTAAGCGGAGTCTATTTTTTCCCCCCCCCCGAACTCCACAGCCCTTTAACTATTTATACACATGCAATAATTACTAACAAGAGCTCTTTTTAGTTTAAGTTAACCATACAAATTTGCATTTAAAATTATATTAGGTTTGTTTACCTTAAAAATGGGGATGCCACCTCGGGCAAAAGAATAGAATCCGTGTGTATCTTTTTTTGAATGTTAGTATTTTTATGTTAGTGTTCCGCAAGGTGAAAGTCAATTAAAGTAAAAAAAAATGTTTTAGGAGTTAAGTAGATTTATAAGATGAAAGAAATAATGAATTATATTTGAAGATTTGAAAGAAAAATGAAAATGGAGTAGAGATCCTTAGTTTGGGTGGGACGAGAAGGGCGGAAGAGTGAACCAAATGTTTTTTAAATGGGAGCGCTCAACAGGTTGAACGCTCATGGAAGGGAGGGACTTGCGATGGTCAAATACAACACCGACTGACCCCGCTGAAGCGAGTGCCAACGAAGACGCGTGTAAATAAGATCTGTCCATTACACGCAAAAATAGTATTTTTTTTTGTTAAATCCATCCCCTGGATTATTATTGTTAAAGTTCTTTAGAAATAGCTATAAATATCAAAGTGTGTTGAGACTCGTCAAATTGATTACAATTTTAAAATACTATACAAAATTTTTAAATTTAGATCCAGTATTAAGATTTACATTGCACAATCATTACCGCCGGTGTGTATATTTTAAAATACAACGTATATTCAAAACTTCGTGAAAGTCTTATAAAGACAGTATGAGTAAGTATTTTAAAAACTTTTATTTAATACGTTATTACCTTATGTTTTTTTACATACTAAGTATACTTTTTTTTTGTCTTGAGCCGAAGTGTCTCTTGAGTAGACATTGAACTTCAGATGAAAGTTTTCAATAAATAGATGATACCCAATTGGATTTTCTAAGCTCATCGGCTCTACGAAAATAATCATTGGGAAAAAGTATCGGTGTGCCGATAATAAAATCCTTGCATCTATGGTCTATCCACGCTGCCATTTGACTACCATTGTACGCTCACACCACCTATAATTCATTCGTGCACAGTTCTAATACTTAAGCCGGGTATCCAGCACTGCCAAACTTCATAAAAAAACAAGGCCAGGAATTTTTGCTTGCGTTTCTATTAGATATTTAGCGGATGTTTTCAAATGAAACTCTAAATAATTCGCATTCACAGCAAAAAAGCGAAATTCACAGCGAAAATGCAAACAAGGACTAACAAGAAAAACATTACACAACTACGAAAAACACAGTCCGCCACTCATTTCAATTTCAATTTTCTGTGAGAAGGGTATAGAGAAGTTTAAAGAGAAAGAAAAAATGTAACAAGGAGCAGACAAATTTAGTGGTAGTAAGTTTAATGGATTTATGATACATGTAATTAACTAATTTGATATTAATATTAGTACACAAGTAACAAGGAGCAGACAAATTTTGTGGTAGTAAGTTTAAT
This sequence comes from Drosophila helvetica, assembly GCA_963969585.1. Classification (NCBI taxonomy): domain Eukaryota; kingdom Metazoa; phylum Arthropoda; class Insecta; order Diptera; family Drosophilidae; genus Drosophila; species Drosophila helvetica. The sequence continues at coordinate 22,977,273 of OZ018402.1, read as the reverse complement.
GGATTTATGATACATGTAATTAACTAATTTGATATTAATATTAGTACACAATGCAGTAAATAAGAGATACTCACAAACGTCCACAAACTTCCTGGCTTTTGAAGTGCTTTTGAAGAAGAAGTGCGTTTAATTTTAGCAAAATCTGACATCCTTTTTTCTTTCATATAACTGCATTACTTTTCTTATTCTCTAATATTTTTTTTCGCTCTATACTAGATCGACTAGGTTATACTCCTCCACCAGGGAAAAGTTTTTCGCACGAGCTTTATCGTTTGACATTTTCCAAATCACGAACGAAAGTAAACAAAGCATAAAATGGTGATGCAATAATTAAAGAATTCCTGTGTTTTGCGCTGTACAGCACATTTTACGCAGTGCAGAAAATTTGTGCACTTTACAGCAACTCGCTTATTCTTTTTCATTCTGGTTAGCAAACGGACCTCTAGAGAACGAAGTGTTTTTCAGATCACCTTATCAGGTGGCCAGGTTCCAAAAACAGAGGAAATACTGTGCGGACGGAGGCACCAAAATGTCAAAATTATAAAAATGCTTATTTTTTTAGATCCGCCATACACATGGTCTTGCCTTAACTACTTTTATTACAAAAATCTTCGCCTCACCTATAAAATTTGCACCTCGCTTGTTTGTTTTTCGAACAGTTTCGATCACTTCAGTAATAATAGCACTAGTCAACATGACTTTTCCGCTGTGGCCAAAAATAACTTCTTCTCACAGATTTGGGGACTTAAAAATTTTCAAGCACTTATGTTTTTTTAAGGCACAGTTTTATTTTAAGAATTTTTTTTAAATTTGGTATCTTTTTCAGAGGTTGTGCCTCGATTTTACTTACTTTTACTTACACTGATAGAAAAATGGCGCAGAAAAACCAAGTATACTCATATTTAATTTAAATTAAACACAAACATAGTCAAATTGAATAGAAATTATTTCGATTCAAATATAAATCTTTTAAAAAATCATTTTTTTGACACGGTCATATATCTCGGGAAAATTTGATGAAGTTTTTTTGTAAAGTCAGGTAAAAGTTTAAAAACGCCCAAAAACTAGATACTAATGAATCCATATACTCAGGTACACTGCACATTTAAATAATTTTCAATTTTACGCTACCTAAATGATGTTGATAGTTAATAATGAATTCATATACATACATATATTGCATTCCTTTTTTTGAGCACTCTAGTCTTTTTTTGACTTCTAAAGCATCCAGTTGCGTATAAGTTGCAGTGAATACAATTTGTAACAATAATTAACGTGAAAATGTCAATGGATAATACAAAGATAATGGAGATATATAGAACTTCAAGCACATTAAACGAATTTGTGGAATCTGTTCTTAATTGAATTTAGTATCGTACCCCGAGCAGTATGCAAGTATAAGACAAAAATTTACCACTATTCATTTTAATATTAAAAATAAATGAAAGGGCGCATTCCGTAAAACTCACTACTTTAATAGCAAAAACGCAAACTGGTTGATTGGAAACAGCTTGCTATATGATGGACCCTTCACCTTCACAGGACGAGACACAGGAAGACCAACAAAAACCTTTGATGACTGTTCAGATTATGTAAGAAAGAGAAAGCTTGTAGATGCAACATGTCATATACGTGCGGATCATTTATCAGAGGCACTGTCAATCAAATATACGAACGACAAGGAAAACAAGAAATCGTGTATTACAAAAGCTGTTTCTAATGCAAGTCCAATGAGACTTGACAGGATCAAGGATAGCATCCTCACGCCACCAAATTCACAACCGAGGAAGTTCACATTTGAAGAGGCTTTAGCATTTTTGTTGGATTTGGGAATGTCTAAGGAGAGATATTCAATATTGCGGAATTCCTTAGTCCATCATAATGTAGACATTCTGCCAGAATACAGAAACATTACACAAGCAAAACTAAAGGCAGTGCCGGAATTAACAATAACTACAGCGATATCATCGGAAGTAAAACTTCAAGACCTGATGGAACACACTGCGAAACGGCTCATTGAGAGTTTACCTCACCATCAGATTGAGAGTCTTCCGCAAAATCTCACATTGCTCAGCATTCTGGGCAAAGTGAATATAAACAAGCAATATCCACAGACGATAAAGCCATAACAGATTCTAACATGTTTATGGCTTTTCTTTTATCTTTTGACAAAAGCACGACAGCTAAGGAAAAACAAAACAATAGGAAACATATTATTCAAGAAAAATTCGTAGAAAAACTATAACTGAAGGTGGACTGCCCTAAACAAGGATATGGAAACACAAACGATGAAAACTCATCACGGACATTCTTTGAAATAGTTGAAATTACTGCAGAAATAACTGGTGTGGATATTGACATAATAAAAAAATTGGGTGTCATTTTGAATGTTTTAAACTGCAAGGAAACAATTAACACCCATAACTTTGGTGAATATGCCTCAAAGACTGCAGAGCTGTTACATAAAAATATCCTGAAAAGAAACTTACTACTACGCTTCATAAAATTTTGACACATGGTCAAATTTTAATTGAATATCAGAGCTCACCAATTGGAGAGATATCAGAGGAAGCACATGAAGCGAGAAACAAGGATTACAAGAAATACAGGTACAAGAATACGTGCAAGACATCACGAAAAACCCAAAACAGGGATCTTTTCAACATCTTAGCAGCCTTTTCAGATCCATATATTTCATCCATTAGACATGTGAGATCTCAAAAAAAATCGGAAAATAGTTATTCTTTAGAAATGTTAAGTTTGTTAGATACTTCTCCCTCTAAATTGGAAGTGGAGGCATATTTTACAGAAAACAATAAATTAAGCATAATTACAGAATAAAAAATTTTTGTTTGTGAAATCAGATTTAGCTAAAAGGTTAGGTTATGTTAACCCGGACGGCCCTCAGCGGGGCCTTTTCATAGGCGAGTATGGCCCTTAGTTATCCGGATGGAGTGTATGGACCTTTACGGAGGTAACCTCGATGATGCCACTGCTCACGTTCTCGTTCCGCTCTCTCGCACCGTAGTTCGTCGCCGTCCCGCTCTTTGTAGCGTCGCACATACTTTGAAGACTTCCAAACTCAACTGGAACCTTCTGGTCGTCTTCGTCTGCTGCCAAAATTCGTGCACCAGCCCTTGGCTTACACGATCCTACACGCAACGATGATACACCCAGGTCCAATGTCTTGCTTGTTTTTCGCTTCTACACTGCGTGCACCTCGTGTCCACGAGATGCTTTTCTGCTTTGTATGTGTGAGTTGTCGCTACTCACCGTCTGTATGAGTGCGCGTTACTTTGCCTCGTTGCTTGCAATTGCACTGATGAAATTCTTGCTGCTTCGCTGTCCCACTGGAGGTAACTACACTTCAACATATATATATATCATAACTGGCGCAGTCGGACACTCTCGTTTACGGACGGAAAAACTGGAGGAATTAGGACCCCGGAGGACCCGAGACAGCGAGAGAGAATCACGCAGAAAATGCTCTGGAGGACAGCAATTGTAGTAATACTGTAAGGAATAGACGTGTGAGTAAAGTGATGTGAAATGGAGGAAGAAAGTATGGAGCAATTAAAGCAAAAGAATAACAAATGAAATGAAACAGTGAGCGGCGAGGTGTGAAACGATGAAAAAGTAAAGTGGTCAGAAATATGTAAAAGAAAATGAAAGAATTAATACGGAGATATGTATAACGATTTGCGTATGAAAAGAGAGAGTAAATTAGTGGGTGTTAGCTAAAATAAAGGGCAAAGGAGATAAGGGATAAAAATTGAGAAAAAAAAAATTCATGAAAATTTGGAATAAAAGTGGTTTTATTGAAGGTAGATCGGAGAGGAAAAGAGAAGAATGGACACGGACGAAAGAAGTGTCAGTGCAAAAATATATGGAAAACAGTACATATATATATGTGTATATGTTATCAGTATATATTTCCGTGGAGTACAGAGCATGTGTGTGGGTTATGTGTATATTTTATGGAATTAATTCCAATAAGGCCGTCGAAGCGGTGCGGGGCAGACGACGGGTCGAACGGTTGCAGTTGCGGTCGGTGTCAAACCAACAGGTTCGATCAAACGGTTGGATGCGAGGGGCGATCGTGGCGGCGGTCGAGCCGTCGGCTGTTGGAACGGTAGATGGTTGGACGCTCGTTGCGCCGACGGGGGTCGAACAGGTTCGACAGAGACCGAGTGGTTGGACCGTCGAGGGCGGCAGCGGAGCGGCGAAATGATGGGCCGTCGGAAATATACACACATAAGCACACAAAGAATACAAGAAGAGACAGGGCCGAAACAAAAATAAACAAAAAATAAGGGGCGAGGTATCGACTGGCGCTGCGGTGTTGTAACGAACAATATTCGTCGGTAGCCAGAAAGATACGTTAGAGATAATCATTAAGAAATAAGAAGATAAGCTTCCGGTCACTCACATGCGTAGGGCAAAGTGCTGCAACGAGCAGTGCGGCGCCTAGTGTAGGGGTGACAGGAAAGGGAATACTACCGGGGAGTCATGTCAGCATGCAAGGTAGCCACGAATAAGCTAGAAATAAGAAACTATTGAAAAGTTTCAGTCACCCACATGCGTAGGGCAGAGTGTTGCAACGCGCAGGGCGGACGTCTAGTGTAGGGGTGATTGGAAAAAGGAGATAATACCAGGGAGACATGTCTCTCCGCAATTGGTTGTGAATGCTGTAACGCACAGCATCACAGCTAGCTTCAGCATGTAAGGTAGCAGTGATTAAATTATAAATAAGAAACGATTGAAAAGTTTCAGTCACCCACAAGCGTAGGGCAGAGTGTTGCAACGCGCAGCGCGGACGCATAGTGTAGGGGTGATTGGAAAAGGGGAATATTACTGGGGAGACATGACCGTTCGCAATTGGTTGTGAATGCTGTAACGCACAGCATCGCAGCTAGCTTCGGCATGCAAGGTAACAGGAAACAAATAAATGAAATAAGTAAAAAAAGAAAACATGAAAGGCTATAGAACAGGCCAAGAACGAATAAATCTATTTCACATCACGCCCCAATATGAAACAAATATATTTTCGAAACACATACTTATTACAACTAATTATAGAGCTCCATCTCACAACACGGATTAAGGACACGAACACACAAAGAAACGTATAAACGCTTAAGTACAGAAAAACACACATTACTATAAGAATATATATATACAAATACTATAAGGATATACACACACAAGTACACAACTACTCTAAGAATATACATACACAAGTACACAATTAATATAAGATATAATATTGCATATACACGACACATATAGACATAGTATATACACACCATGGAGAAATATGGAGCGAGAGAGAACAAGGCAAACGTTAATAACACAATAGGAGTGTATGCCAAGAAACAGCAGTGGTCAGAGGCTCATTCCGTTAGACTCGAGACTTTCAGAAGATAGTGAGGAAGATCAGAGCCAGGTAGAGATGACCCAACCGAGCAATACACCAAATCTGGTTGAGGCAGTCAAGATAGTAGACTTGGTAGAGATCATACCGAAATATGAAGGAGGAGGAGATAGATTTGATGGGTTCATAACAGCAGATAAAGTCCTAGATCTAGAAGAGGTGGAATTGAATTGGGACAGCATTAAGAATAAGTTGACGTCCCATTTCAGAGAGAAGAGAGCAGGGCAAAATTTAATTTTTGAACTGAACAATATCAAATGAAAAAATTTGGATATAAAGACCTTGTACACGACCATACTAGGGCTGAGAAGGGCGCTTGTCAGTGTGTATAAGGCTTAGGAGCCGAATACACTGTTGAGGAAGGAGAAGGTCAAATGGTACGAGGAGATGGCACTAAACGTGTTCATATCAGCGTTGAAAGGACCGATTGGAATGACCATTAGGAATATGAGCATAACTGATATTGCTAAAGCGTACAAGGTAGCATGTAGAGAAAGAAACGTATATGTGGAGGAAGAAGCAGATCAGGAAGGAAGGGCCAAGATGGCAATGCAGACGCATAGCAGCGAGGCCGAGGGTACAGCGGTACACACCCCAAAGAAGAAGAAGGGGCAAACACCTGTGGGGCACAGCGGAACAGGCTTTTGACCGCAGTATAAATGGCAGGGAAACCCACAACCGCCATTAAGCATAACGTGTCCAATGCCCGATATGGGGGGATGGCCAGGGATCGAGTACGTGTACCCAATGGGGGGAAATCCTTTCAGGACAGGTAGTTACATGCAGGGTAACGCGACAGGGTACATGAGAGGTTCGTATAGGAACCACCAGAACAACAACTCCAGATGGGAAAACGGCCAACAGAGCCGAGGAGGAAGACAGTGGGGCCAGAATATTCGCCAGGATCAGCTAGCGATTCAGGCACCTCAGGAAACGTACAGGAGTGGGCAAACGAGGATGTCGAGGCTGTCCAACAATTCGGGTAAGTCGTACAACTCAAACAACACTTGACAGTGGTACGGTACACATCAAATGCAAAACGCGCCCAGTACCGCGATTAGAATAGGAGGCCAAGCACCAGCAGGCCAGTTGCATAATATTCAAGAGGACGAGGGAAATTTTCCCCAAGGAGCCTCAAGCAGAGTTCAGGATATTTAGGAGGAAGAGGAAACCACTCGACCCTACCATATATAGTGGTTAAGCTAACAGTAGAGAAGAATATCAAGTTGCTGATAGACACGGGGTCGACGTTTTCGTTCATAGGACCAGAATTAGTACCCAAAAAGAAGACAACAACACTAAAAGAACCGATACAAATAAAAACCATCATGCAGTCCCATACGGTGCAGGCGGAGACACTCCTAAAAATGTTCAGGGAACTAGGAGGGGTACGAAAGATGAGAATGCTTCTCTTCCACTTCCATACATTTCTCGATGGCCTAATAGACATTGACATTTTGAAACAGATCGGAGCAGTCATAGATGTAGAAAGGCGCCAATTACGCACCCAAGGGATAATAACTCGAATATGGTTGACCCAGTACAGAACGACAGAACTGTATACAATTGAACCAAACACAAAAAAATTATACCGGTGCTGGTGCAGTTACGGAAGTGACTAATATAGAGCGCGAAAGGAGTGCAGGCAGCGGGAAAATCCCGTTCGAAAAAATCAGAACAGACAACCTCAATGAAGAGGAAATTAAAGAGCTAAGAAAGTTGTGTGCCAAGTACCCGTCAGCCTTCTATAGAGAGGGTGACGACCTGTCCTTCACGAACGTGGTGAAAAACCAGGTAAGGACAGCGGATGATATCCCAGTGTACTCCAGGCCGTATAGATACGCCTTTGCAGAAAGGCAGGAGGTCAGAAGACAAATTGGGAAACTGTTAGATAAGAAGATAATTAGGCACAGCCATTCTCCATGGAGTGCTCCAGTATGGTTGGTCCCCGAAAAGAAGGACGCCTCTGGGGTAAGAAAGTGGAGAATGTTAGTGGATTACAGGAAGTTGATCGAGAAGTTAATAAAACACTGGTACCCGATGCCAATCATAAATTATGTATTGGACGGGCTTGGCAGGGCAAAATACTTCTCAACGCTAGACTTAGCTAGTGGGTACCACCAAATCGAGGTAGAAGAACAAGACATACCAAATACAGCTTTTTCGGCTGAAGGTGGACATTTTGAGTATGTCAGAATGCACTTCGGGTTAAGCAATGCTCCCGCAACCTTTCAAAGGTTGATGAACAACCTTTTCGGAGAGCTGATAGGAAAATGCTGCCTGGTTTACATGGACGATATCATGGTATTCTCAGCATCTTTACAAGAACACATATGCGATCTGAATAGGCTTGAAGGCGTAGAAAAGCAAATTTCAAGCCTCAGTTGGATAAAACGGAGTTTTTGAGAGGTAGAATACCTGGGTCATGCTGTAACCTTAAAGGGGCTGACCCCAAGCCCAAAGAAAGTGGAAGCAATCAAAAGGTTCCCAATGCCGAAGACTAGACGACAATTTAAGTCATTCCTGGGCCTTCTGGGGTACTACAGGAAATTTATAAAAGACCTAGCGGCAATAACGAAGCCACTGACAAGACAGTTAAAAGGGAAGAACCAGGTACAGGTCAATGTTGAATTCGAAGAGACCTTCGAATTATGCAAGACCTTGCGATGCAACGACCCCATTCTCCAATTCCCGGACTTTGAGAAACCATTCATTTTGACAACAGATGCTAGCAATTACGCCATAGGGGCTGTCCTATCCCAGGGACAGCTGGGAGCGCACAGACCATTGGCGTACGCAAGCAGAACGTTGTCTGATATAGAAATAAACTATGCCACGATAGAGAAAGAGATGCTTGCCATTATTTGGGCAATAAAGCATTTCAGGCATTATTTATCCGGCCAAAAATTCAAAATAATAACGGACCATAGGCCATTAACATGGTTAATGAGCATTAAGGAACCAGACTCTAAACTTGTTAGATGTGTGAATGAGCATACCCCTTCACAACGACGTAGGCCAGCGAGAAGCAACATTCGTCCTGGAGGCGAAGGGATACAGACCAGGCTGGAGCCTGCTAAGATTATTTTTATTTAATTTCTTCCCTTTTTGTTTTCTAGTTAGTAAGTCTTAATCACATAATATAAATATAGGGTAAGAAAAGGAAAAAAGGAAGTATTATTAAGCGCAGCACTGGCAGAGACCAGCAGAGAGATCACGGCAGAGACCAGCAGCAGAGGCCGGAGCAGAGACACGAAGCAGCAGACACCGGAGCAGAGATCAACGGCAGAGACCAGCAGCAGAGGCCGGAGCAGAGACACGAAGCAGCAGACACCAGAGCAGAGATCAACGGCAGAGACACAAAGCAGCAGAGACCGGAGCAGAGACACGAAGCAGTAGACACCGGAGCAGAGATCAGAGCAGAGGTCAACGGCAGAGACCAGCAGCAGAGGCCGGAGCAGAGAAACGAAGCAGCAGACACCGAAGCAGACAGCAGACACCGGAGCAGAGATCCGAGCAGAGATCACGGCAGAGACCAGCAGCAGAGGCCGGAGCAGAGACACGGAGCAGCAGACACCAGAGCAGAGATCAACGGCAGAGACCAGCAGCAGAGACACGGAGCGAAGACAAACGCAAACCCACCCTCACACGCCGAAGCAAGCCACGCACGACCCAAAGAGAGCGAGAGCAAAAGGCACGCGACAAAAGCGCCGGGTCGCGGCAGAAGCTGGGAGCAGAGGCTCGAACGGCCGGCTGAGCCAGCTGCCAAAATTATGGAGAGCAAAAGCTGCGCCAATAGCGCCCACGCACGACCCCGAGGAGAGCGAAAGCTGCGCCGAAAGCACCCACGCACGACCCAAGGAGAGGGAGAGCAAAAGGCACGCGACAAAAGCGCCGGGTCGCGGCAGAAGCTGGGAGCAGAGGCTTGAACGGCCGGCTGAGCCGGCTGCCAAAAATAATGGAGATCGGGAGTGAAAATCGAGCCTCTACCAAGGGCAGTCGTGAGTGCGGGAAAATTAAAACGCCTGGAAATCAAGACAGACAGCAAGAGGTCCGCCATTTTTCTGGACCAGCGAGGAGCAGCAGCCGCAGAGGAAAAAATGATGGACCCGAGTTCTACGGAGCAAGAGGGGTAAGCTGGCCTGGCGTAAGCGAGTGAGAGGGAGATAGGTGCGACGTAGGGATTAGATTTTCACACATATATGTATAGATAGATTAGCAGGCAGACAATAAATCAATGAATTTAAACAAACGTCAATTATTCACATACCTATGACCATTGCACATGAACCACCGCCAATATCCGCCGCCCGATTGTTTTCACCCCTTCCCCTTAGTCATTGTACCATTAAAAATATTCCATTTGCATGCCTGGGACCTCAGCCAGTGGAGTTGTACGCGGATGCCACGGCTTCCACGAACTGAGCTCTCCCCCTCCTAGTAGAAAACCCCTCCTGTAGAACACCCCCTTCCCTATCCTTGGGGACGCCAGCGAGCAAGTTTGTACGCGGACGCCACGAATTTGCGAACCTGACGCTCCCCTTTCCCCCTTGGTTTCCCTCCTTAACCTAGTCTTCCCCGTTGATGGTACAGTCGACACCAGGTGCTCCACTCCACGTACACCGAGCCACCAACGCCCCGCGTCTCGCGCGGCACCGGGCCTACCATACACCCCCGCCTGAGTACAGTCAGACAAACAGCATAGTAGTCACAGATCCACGTGGCCATGTAGCCCGGCCACGAAGCTGTGCCGCAAATTTAAGGGCGGACAGCCAGGAGAAGTATAGAGGGAAGAGGGTGCACCAACCTAAACTCTGGCTCAAATACAGCTGAGGCTGGTTTTCCCCTCCCCTAGCAACAGCAACCGCGAGCTTTGAACCACGAGCCCAAACGGGACACCAGCGGGACCACGCGGTCGCAGCAGGCAGGCAACGACGGCAGACGCGCCATTAGCCACCGCGCCATCGCTGCGGATCGTGCGAAAGGGACGGCAAGTGACGCCGCGGAAATTGGCGAAACTGTACCCACGTGCATCGGTGAGCATCAGCCAGAAGCAGCGGCCGCCTAGAAGCAGAGCAGGAATGGCGCCTCGCTGCGCGGCGAGAGAGGCCAAAGCGACAAGGCGACAGCGAGAACGAGCGACGATCAGGCGGCGAGACAGCACTGGAAAGCGACACGACGAGAGAGGGCGCCCAGCCTCCCCGACAGAGGCAGCGGCGACACGACGACAGGGCTGCACTCGGGCGGCCGAGCCTTCCACTCCGAAAGCTTGAACCCTCTGCCCAAAAGCTTGGCGGCGGGGGATTTAAGTGGGAGCCCAGGCCCAGGAAAAGGACTTAGGTTCGGACCTTCAACCGGGACACAACCGTCGACCAACAAGACAACCAGCGAGAACCAAGCGATTAACCGTGACACCAACATATCCTTACTAAGGATCCCTGACTCCGCTACCGTGCCGTGAATCCTCGCGCTGTAAACCAAATCCTTTTCAAGGATCCCTGACCTACAGTGCCGGGCCGTGAATCCTCGCGCTGTAAACCAAATCCTTTTCAAGGATCCCTGACCTACAGTGCCGGGCCGTGAACTCTCGCGCTGTAAACCAAATTTTTTGCAAGGATCCCTGACCTGCAGTACCGTGCCACGTATCCTCGCGCTGTAAACCAAATCCTTTTCAAGGATCCCTGACCTACAGTGCCGGGCCGTGAACCCTCCCGCTGTGAACCAAATCCTTTGCAAGGATCCCTGACCTGCAGTACCGTGCCACGTGTCCTCGCGCCGTAACCCAAATCTCCACCGAGGATCCCCGACCTACGGTGCCGCGCCGCGTATCCGTGCATTGTAAAGCATATCCTTTGCAAGGATCCCTGACCTACAGTGCAACGCCGCGTATCCTCGCACGGTAATCCAAATCCTGACCAAGGATCCCTGAGTCCGAGTGTCAAGCCGCGTACCGCGCCCTACCCAGTGTCACGTAGCCTCGAGACCTTCACCAGTCATCGCCGATCGGAGATCGGAGCAAAATATTTTTAAAGGATTTTTATCGCTAAAAACGAATCTGAAAAAATCTCGACGTGATGGACATTTATGGAGGTCCGATTTATAAGTCCGATTTTTGAATCAGAAAAAAGGTTTTTTTTGTCGATCAGTCTAATAGCTTTTACACTGGGCGACTTTCCTATCGATATCGGCCAAGACGCAGAGAAGCAGAATTGGCGTTTACATTGGCAGACACGCGTCTTTGCGTCTTGAAAACAGCTGGCGAGTTTTGTTTCTTGTTTTGTGCTGCATTGTGAGCAAAATAACAAAAATAACTGATTGTTTTATCTGTGTTGGCGCAAAATTTGGACATTCTTTTGCAACGCATGGAAGCGGCGGGGTCATCTGCAGATAAGTCACAATTTGTTTTGAAACGGGTCTTGTTAGATACTTCTCCCTCTAAATTGGAAGTGGAGGCATATTTTACAGAAAACAATAAGTTAAGCATAATTACAGAATAAAAAATGTTTGTTTGTGAAATCAGATTGAGCTAAAAGGTTAGGTTATGTTAACCCGGACGGCCCTCAGCGGGGCCTTTTCATAGGCGAGTATGGCCCTTAGTTATCCGGATGGAGTGTATGGACCTTTACGGAGGTAACCTCGATGATGCCACTGCTCACGTTCTCGTTCCGCTCTCTCGCACCGTAGTTCGTCGCCGTCCCGCTCTCTTCGTGTGCACCGCTTTTTGTCGCCGTCCCACTCTTTGTAGCGTCGCACATACTTTGAAGACTTCCAAACTCAACTGGAACCTTCTGGTCGTCTTCGTCTGCTGCCAAAATCCGTGCACCAGCCCTTGGCTTACACGATCCTACACGCAACGATGATACACCCAGGTCCAATGTCTTGCTTGTTTTTCGCTTCTACACTGCGTGCACCTCGTGTCCACGAGATGCTTTTCTGCTTTTTATGTGTGAGTTGTCGCTACTCACCGTCTGTATGAGTGCGCGTTACTTTGCCTCGTTGTTTGCAATTGCACGTCTCTCTGATGAAATTCTTGTTGCTTCGCTGTCCCACTGGAGGTAACTACACTTCAACCTATATATATATCATAACTGGCGCAGTCGGACACTCTCGTTTACGGACGGAAAAACTGGAGGAATTAGGACCCCGGAGGACCCGAGACAGCGAGAGAGAATCACGCAGAAAATGCTCTGGAGGACAGCAATTGTAGTAATACTGTAAGGAATAGACGTGTGAGTAAAGTGATGTGAAATGGAGGAAGAAAGTATGGAGCAATTAAAGCAAAAGAATAACAAATGAAATAAAACAGTGTGTGGCGAGGTGTGAAACGATGAAAAAGTAAAGTGGTCAGAAATATGTAAAAGAAAATGAAAGAATTAATACGGAGATATGTATAACGATTTGCGTATGAAAAGAGAGAGTAAATTAGTGGGTGTTAGCTAAAATAAAGGGCAAAGGAGATAAGGGATAAAAATTGAGAAAAAAAAAATTCATGAAAATTTGGAATAAAAGTGGTTTTATTGAAGGTAGATCGGAGAGGAAAAGAGAGGAATGGACGCGGACGAAAGAAGTGTCAGTGCAAAAATATATGGAAAACAGTACATATATATATGTGTATATGTTATCAGTATATATTTCCGTGGAGTGCAGAGCATGTGTGTGGGTTATGTGTATATTTTATGGAATTAATTCCAATAAGGCCGTCGAAGCGGTGCGGGGCAGACGACGGGTCGAACGGTTGCAGTTGCGGTCGGTGTCAAACCAACAGGTTCGATCGAACGGTTGGATGCGAGGGGCGATCGTGGCGGCGGTCGAGCCGTCGGCTGTTGGAACGGTAGATGGTTTGACGCTCGTTGCGCCGACGGGGGTCGAACAGGTTCGACAGAGACCGAGTGGTTGGACCGTCGAGGGCGGCAGCGGAGCGGCGAAATGATGGGCCGTCGGAAATATACACACATAAGCACACAAAGAATACAAGAAGAGACAGGGCCGAAACAAAAATAAACAAAAAATAAGGGGCGAGGTATCGACTGGCGCTGCGGTGTTGTAACGAACAATATTCGTCGGTAGCCAGAAAGATACGTTAGAGATAATCATTAAGAAATAAGAAGATAAGCTTCCGGTCACTCACATGCGTAGGGCAAAGTGCTGCAACGAGCAGTGCGGCGCCTAGTGTAGGGGTGACAGGAAAGGGAATACTACCGGGGAGTCATGTCAGCATGCAAGGTAGCCACGAATAAGCTAGAAATAAGAAACTATTGAAAAGTTTCAGTCACCCACATGCGTAGGGCAGAGTGTTGCAACGCGCAGGGCGGACGTCTAGTGTAGGGGTGATTGGAAAAAGGAGATAATACCAGGGAGACATGTCTCTCCGCAATTGGTTGTGAATGCTGTAACGCACAGCATCACAGCTAGCTTCAGCATGTAAGGTAGCAGTGATTAAATTATAAATAAGAAACGATTGAAAAGTTTCAGTCACCCACAAGCGTATTATTATATTACAATTATTACAATTATTATATTATAATATTACTGGGGAGACATGACCGTTCGCAATTGGTTGTGAATGCTGTAACGCACAGCATCGCAGCTAGCTTCGGCATGCAAGGTAACAGGAAACAAATAAATGAAATAAGTAAAAAAAGAAAACATGAAAGGCTATAGAACAGGCCAAGAACGAATAAATCTATTTCACATCACGCCCCAATATGAAACAAATATATTTTCGAAACACATACTTATTACAACTAATTATAGAGCTCCATCTCACAACACGGATTAAGGACACGAACACACAAAGAAACGTATAAACGCTTAAGTACAGAAAAACACACATTACTATAAGAATATATATATATGGGGGGGATGGGGGGATGGCCAGGGATCGAGTACGTGTACCCAATGGGGGGAAATCCTTTCAGGACAGGTAGTTACATGCAGGGTAACGCGACAGGGTACATGAGAGGTTCGTATAGGAACCACCAGAACAACAACTCCAGATGGGAAAACGGCCAACAGAGCCGAGGAGGAAGACAGTGGGGCCAGAATATTCGCCAGGATCAGCTAGCGATTCAGGCACCTCAGGAAACGTACAGGAGTGGGCAAACGAGGATGTCGAGGCTGTCCAACAATTCGGGTAAGTCGTACAACTCAAACAACACTTGACAGTGGTACGGTACACATCAAATGCAAAACGCGCCCAGTACCGCGACTAGAATAGGAGGCCAAGCACCAGCAGGCCAGTTGCATAATATTCAAGAGGACGAGGGAAATTTTCCCCAAGGAGCCTCAAGCAGAGTTCAGGATATTTAGGAGGAAGAGGAAACCACTCGACCCTACCATATATAGTGGTTAAGCTAACAGTAGAGAAGAATATCAAGTTGCTGATAGACACGGGGTCGACGTTTTCGTTCATAAGACCAGAGTTAGTACCCAAAAAGAAGACATTAACACTAAAAGAACCGATACAAATAAAAACCATCATGCAGTCCCATACGGTGCAGGCGGAGACACTCCTAAAAATGTTCAGGGAACTAGGAGGGGTACGAAAGATGAGAATGCTTCTCTTCCACTTCCATACATTTCTCGATGGCCTAATAGACATTGACATTTTGAAACAGATCGGAGCAGTCATAGATGTAGAAAGGCGCCAATTACGCACCCAAGGGATAATAACTCAAATATGGTTGACCCAGTAGAGAACGACAGAACTGTATACAATTGAACCAAACACAAAAAAAATTATACCGGTGCCGGTGCAGTTACAGAACGGGGATTTCATGATTAGCAGAACGAAGGTACAGGCAAGCTTGGAAATTTCAGAAGGGCTATACAGGGCAGTAGAGGGTCAAAGCCTAGTAGAGGTGACCAATTACTCTGAGGAAGAACAGCAGTTATTCCTAGAAGAACACCTTGTAATGTCCAAATTCAACCCGGACGAGCACGTAGAAGTGAATAATATAGAGGGCGAAAGGAGTGCGGGCAGCGGGAAGATCCCGTTCGAAAAAATCAGAACAGACCACCTCAACGAAGAGGAAATTAAAGAGCTAAGAAAGTTGTGTGCCAAGTACCCGTCAGCCTTCTATAGAGAGGGTGACGACCAGCAGGCCAGTTGCATAATATTCAAGATGACGAAGGAAATTTTCCCCAAGGAGCCTCGAGCAGAGTTCATGATATTTAGGAGGAAGAGGAAACCACTCGACCCTACCATATATAGTGGTTAAGGTAACAGTAGAGAAGAATATCAAGTTACTGATAGATACGGGGTCGACGTTTTCGTTCATAAGACCAGAATTAGTACCCAAAAAGAAGACATTAACACTAAAAGAACCGATACAAATAAAAACCATCATGCAGTCCCATACGGTGCAGGCGGAGACACTCCTAAAAATGTTCAGGGAACTAGGAGGGGTACGAAAGATGAGAATGCTTCTCTTCCACTTCCATACATTTCTCGATGGCCTAATAGACATTGACATTTTGAAACAGATCGGAGCAGTCATAGATGTAGAAAGGCGCCAATTACGCACCCAAGGGATAATAACTCGAATATGGTTGACCCAGTACAGAACGACAGAACTGTATACAATTGAACCAAACACAAAATTATACCGGTGCCGGTGCAGTTACGGAAGTGACTAATATAGAGGGCGAAAGGAGTGCAGGCAGCGGGAAAATCCCGTTCGAAAAAATCAGAACAGACAACCTCAATGAAGAGGAAATTAAAGAGCTAAGAAAGTTGTATGCCAAGTACCCGTCAGCCTTCTATAGAGAGGGTGACGACCTGTCCTTCACGAACGTGGTGAAACACCAGGTAAGGACAGCGGATGATATCCCAGTGTACTCCAGGCCGTATAGATACGCCTTTGCAGAAAGGCAGGAGGTCAGAAGACAAATTGGGAAACTGTTAGATAAGAAGATAATTAGGCACAGCCATTCTCCATGGAGTGCTCCAGTATGGTTGGTCCCCGAAAAGAAGGACGCCTCTGGGGTAAGAAAGTGGAGAATGGTAGTGGATTACAGGAAGTTGAACGAGAAGTTAATAAAAGACTGGTACCCGATGCCAATCATAAATTATGTATTGGACGGGCTTGGCAGGGCAAAATACTTCTCAACGCTAGACTTAGCTAGTGGGTACCACCAAATCGAGGTAGAAGAACAAGACATACCAAATACAGCTTTTTCGGCTGAAGGTGGACATTTTGAGTATGTCAGAATGCACTTCGGGTTAAGCAATGCTCCCGCAACCTTTCAAAGGTTGATGAACAACCTTTTCGGAGAGCTGATAGGAAAATGCTGCCTGGTTTACATGGACGATATCATGGTATTCTCAGCATCTTTACAAGAACACATATGCGATCTGAATAGGCTTGAAGGCGTAGAAAAGCAAATTTCAAGCCTCAGTTGGATAAAACGGAGTTTTTGAGAGGTAGAATACCTGGGTCATGCTGTAACCTTAAAGGGGCTGACCCCAAACCCAAAGAAAGTGGAAGCAATCAAAAGGTTCCCAATGCCAAAGACTAGACGACAATTTAAGTCATTCCTGGGCCTTCTGGGATACTACAGGAAATTTATAAAAGACCTAGCGGCAATAACGAAGCCACTGACAAGACAGTTAAAAGGGAAGAACCAGGTACAGGTCAATGTTGAATTCGAAGAGACCTTCGAATTATGCAAGACCTTGCGATGCAACGACCCCATTCTCCAATTCCCGGACTTTGAGAAACCATTCATTTTGACAACAGATGCTAGCAATTACGCCATAGGGGCTGTCCTATCCCAGGGACAGCTGGGAGCGCACAGACCATTGGCGTACGCAAGCAGAACGTTGTCTGATATAGAAATAAACTATGCCACGATAGAGAAAGAGATGCTTGCCATTATTTGGGCAATAAAGCATTTCAGGCATTATTTATCCGGCCAAAAATTCAAAATAATAACGGACCATAGGCCATTAACATGGTTAATGAGCATTAAGGAACCAGACTCTAAACTTGTTAGATGTGTGAATGAGCATACCCCTTCACAACGACGTAGGCCAGCGAGAAGCAACATTCGTCCTGGAGGCGAAGGGATACAGACCAGGCTGGAGCCTGCTAAGATTATTTTTATTTAATTTCTTCCCTTTTTGTTTTCTAGTTAGTAAGTCTTAATCACATAATATAAATATAGGGTAAGAAAAGGAAAAAAGGAAGTATTATTAAGCGCAGCACTGGCAGAGACCAGCAGAGAGATCACGGCAGAGACCAGCAGCAGAGGCCGGAGCAGAGACACGAAGCAGCAGACACCGGAGCAGAGATCAACGGCAGAGACCAGCAGCAGAGGCCGGAGCAGAGACACGAAGCAGCAGACACCGGAGCAGAGATCAACGGCAGAGACACGAAGCAGCAGACACCGGAGCAGAGATCAACGGCAGAGACACAAAGCAGCAGAGACCGGAGCAGAGACACGAAGCAGTAGACACCGGAGCAGAGATCAGAGCAGAGATCAACGGCAGAGACCAGCAGCAGAGGCCGGAGCTGAGAAACGAAGCAGCAGACACCGGAGCAGAGATCCGAGCAGAGATCACGGCAGAGACCAGCAGCAGAGGCCGGAGCAGAGATACGGAGCAGCAGACACCAGAGCAGAGATCAACGGCAGAGACCAGCAGCAGAGACACGGAGCGAAGACAAACGCAAACCCACCCTCGCACGCCGAAGCAAGCCACGCACGACTCAAAGAGAGCGAGAGCAAAAGGCACGCGACAAAAGCGCCGGGTCGCGGCAGAAGCTGGGAGCAGAGGCTCGAACGGCCGGCTGAGCCAGCTGCCAAAATTATGGAGAGCAAAAGCTGCGCCAATAGCGCCCACGCACGACCCCGAGGAGAGCGAAAGCTGCGCCGAAAGCACCCACGCACGACCCAAGGAGAGGGAGAGCAAAAGGCACGCGACAAAAGCGCCGGGTCGTGGCAGAAGCTGGGAGCAGAGGCTTGAACGGCCGGCTGAGCCGGCTGCCAAAAATGATGGAGATCGGGAGTGAAAATCGAGCCTCTACCAAGGGCAGTCGTGAGTGCGGGAAAATTAAAACGCCTGGAAATCAAGACAGACAGCACGAGGTCCGCCATTTTTCTGGACCAGCGAGGAGCAGCAGCCGCAGAGGAAAAAATGATGGACCCGAGTTCTACGGAGCAAGAGGGGTAAGCTGGCCTGGCGTAAGCGAGTGAGAGGGAGATAGGTGCGACGTAGGGATTAGATTTTCACACATATATGTATAGATAGATTAGCAGGCAGACAATAAATCAATGAATTTAAACAAACGTCAATTATTCACATACCTATGACCATTGCACATGAACCACCGCCAATATCCGCCGCCCGATTGTTTTCACCCCTTCCCCTTTGTCATTGTACCATTAAAAATATTCCATTTGCATGCCTGGGACCTCAGCCAGTGGAGTTGTACGCGGATGCCACGGCTTCCACGAACTGAGCTCTCCCCCTCCTAGTAGAAAACTCCTCCTGTAGAACACCCCCTTCCCTATCCTTGGGGACGCCAGCGAGCAAGTTTGTACGCGGACGCCACGAATTTGCGAACCTGACCATTGGCGTACGCAAGCAGAACGTTGTCTGATATAGAAATAAACTATGCCACGATAGAGAAAGAGATGCTTGCCATTATTTGGGCAATAAAGCATTTCAGGCATTATTTATCCGGCCAAAAATTCAAAATAATAACGGACCATAGGCCATTAACATGGTTAATGAGCATTAAGGAACCAGATTCTAACCTTGTTAGATGTGTGAATGAGCATACCCCTTCACAACGACGTAGGCCAGCGAGAAGCAACATTCGTCCTGGAGGCGAAGGGATACAGACCAGGCTGGAGCCTGCTAAGATTATTTTTATTTAATTTCTTCCCTTTTTGTTTTCTAGTTAGTAAGTCTTAATCACATAATATAAATATAGGGTAAGAAAAGGAAAAAAGGAAGTATTATTAAGCGCAGCACTGGCAGAGACCAGCAGAGAGATCACGGCAGAGACCAGCAGCAGAGGCCGGAGCAGAGACACGAAGCAACAGACACCGGAGCAGAGATCAACGGCAGAGACCAGCAGCAGAGGCCGGAGCAGAGACACGAAGCAGCAGACACCGGAGCAGAGATCAACGGCAGAGACACGAAGCAGCAGACACCGGAGCAGAGATCAACGGCAGAGACACAAAGCAGCAGAGACCGGAGCAGAGACACGAAGCAGTAGACACCGGAGCAGAGATCAGAGCAGAGATCAACGGCAGAGACCAGCAGCAGAGGCCGGAGCTGAGAAACGAAGCAGCAGACACCGGAGCAGAGATCCGAGCAGAGATCACGGCAGAGACCAGCAGCAGAGGCCGGAGCAGAGATACGGAGCAGCAGACACCAGAGCAGAGATCAACGGCAGAGACCAGCAGCAGAGACACGGAGCGAAGACAAACGCAAACCCACCCTCGCACGCCGAAGCAAGCCACGCACGACTCAAAGAGAGCGAGAGCAAAAGGCACGCGACAAAAGCGCCGGGTCGCGGCAGAAGCTGGGAGCAGAGGCTCGAACGGCCGGCTGAGCCAGCTGCCAAAATTATGGAGAGCAAAAGCTGCGCCAATAGCGCCCACGCACGACCCCGAGGAGAGCGAAAGCTGCGCCGAAAGCACCCACGCACGACCCAAGGAGAGGGAGAGCAAAAGGCACGCGACAAAAGCGCCGGGTCGTGGCAGAAGCTGGGAGCAGAGGCTTGAACGGCCGGCTGAGCCGGCTGCCAAAAATGATGGAGATCGGGAGTGAAAATCGAGCCTCTACCAAGGGCAGTCGTGAGTGCGGGAAAATTAAAACGCCTGGAAATCAAGACAGACAGCACGAGGTCCGCCATTTTTCTGGACCAGCGAGGAGCAGCAGCCGCAGAGGAAAAAATGATGGACCCGAGTTCTACGGAGCAAGAGGGGTAAGCTGGCCTGGCGTAAGCGAGTGAGAGGGAGATAGGTGCGACGTAGGGATTAGATTTTCACACATATATGTATAGATAGATTAGCAGGCAGACAATAAATCAATGAATTTAAACAAACGTCAATTATTCACATACCTATGACCATTGCACATGAACCACCGCCAATATCCGCCGCCCGATTGTTTTCACCCCTTCCCCTTTGTCATTGTACCATTAAAAATATTCCATTTGCATGCCTGGGACCTCAGCCAGTGGAGTTGTACGCGGATGCCACGGCTTCCACGAACTGAGCTCTCCCCCTCCTAGTAGAAAACTCCTCCTGTAGAACACCCCCTTCCCTATCCTTGGGGACGCCAGCGAGCAAGTTTGTACGCGGACGCCACGAATTTGCGAACCTGACGCTCCCCTTTCCCCCTTGGTTTCCCTCCTTAACCTAGTCTTCCCCGTTGATGGTACAGTCGACACCACGTGCTCCACTCCACGTACACCGAGCCCCTTTGGTCTAAAAATACAAATTTGCTGTATACAAGATCGGGCCCTGGACAGACTGAGAGGCTGTACCCCGGCCTGAGACAGGAACTTCCTTACAGATGGCGCCCGAGCAAGGACCTGAGAGTGGATCGAGAGGAAAGTAGTGCGGGAAAGGGAAAAGTAGAAAAGCGATCATAGAATGAGTGACAGGTGGACGGTGGCCGTCGATGCCAGATTTGTACCCCCCCCCCCCAACCCAAATTTCAAAGCCATGAAAGCCTACCATACACCCCCGCCTAAGTACAGTCAGACAAACAGCATAGTAATCACAGATCCACGTGGCCATGTAGCCCGGCCACGAAGCTGTGCCGCAAATTTAAGGGCGGACAGCCAGGAGAAGTATAGAGGGAAGAGGGTGCACCAACCTAAACTCTGGCTCAAATACAGCTGAGGCTGGTTTTCCCCTCCCCTAGCAACAGCAACCGCGAGCTTTGAACCACGAGCCCAAACGGGACACCAGCGGGACCACGCGGTCGCAGCAGGCAGGCAACGACGGCAGACGCGCCATTAGCCACCGCGCCATCGCTGCGGATCGTGCGAAAGGGACGGCAAGTGACGCCGCGGAAATTGGCGAAACTGTACCCACGTGCATCGGTGAGCATCAGCCAGAAGCAGCGGCCGCCTAGAAGCAGAGCAGGAATGGCGCCTCGCTGCGCGGCGAGAGAGGCCAAAGCGACAAGGCGACAGCGAGAACGAGCGACGATCAGGCGGCGAGACAGCACTGGAAAGCGACACGACGAGAGAGGGCGCCCAGCCTCCCCGACAGAGGCAGCGGCGACACGACGACAGGGCTGCACTCGGGCGGCCGAGCCTTCCACTCCGAAAGCTTGAACCCTCTGCCCAAAAGCTTGGCGGCGGGGGATTTAAGTGGGAGCCCAGGCCCAGGAAAAGGACTTAGGTTCGGACCTTCAACCGGGACACAACCGTCGACCAACAAGACAACCAGCGAGAACCAAGCGATTAACCGTGACACCAACATATCCTTACTAAGGATCCCTGACTCCGCTACCGTGCCGTGAATCCTCGCGCTGTAAACCAAATCCTTTTCAAGGATCCCTGACCTACAGTGCCGGGCCGTGAATCCTCGCGCTGTAAACCAAATCCTTTTCAAGGATCCCTGACCTACAGTGCCGGGCCGTGAACTCTCGCGCTGTAAACCAAATTTTTTGCAAGGATCCCTGACCTGCAGTACCGTGCCACGTATCCTCGCGCTGTAAACCAAATCCTTTTCAAGGATCCCTGACCTACAGTGCCGGGCCGTGAACCCTCCCGCTGTGAACCAAATCCTTTGCAAGGATCCCTGACCTGCAGTACCGTGCCACGTGTCCTCGCGCCGTAAACCAAATCTCCACCGAGGATCCCCGACCTACGGTGCCGCGCCGCGTATCCGTGCATTGTAAAGCATATCTTTTGCAAGGATCCCTGACCTACAGTGCAACGCCGCGTATCCTCGCACGGTAATCCAAATCCTGACCAAGGATCCCTTAGTCCGAGTGTCAAGCCGCGTACCGCGCCCTACCCAGTGTCACGTAGCCTCGAGACCTTCACCAGTCATCGCCGACCCGCCCGGGCAGTGCAGGCCCCGCGGCAAGAGACTCAACCCTGAGCTGGGGAATACCACACAAAAAGGAAGGATGAACACTCGGTTGTTAAATTCCCGCCGCAAGGAGGATCTCCTGACCCTAGCCCGGGAATTTGGCCTCGATGAGGTCGGAAACTTGGATGAACTCCGCATCCGGGTTGCCGCGTTCATTACCCGTGAAGACCACCCCGAGGACATACAGGCAAGGATCGACGAACTGGACGCCCACTTCAGCAGTATTCCCAGCCCTAGGGAACCGCCCAGCCCCGCCGCTTCGCCAAAACCGGAGGGCCGAGCCAAGCAGGAGGACAGCAAGGAGGTGAAGCCGCAGCGACTCAGTCTACCAGACCAAGCAGGTACTTCTCGGACGACGGGAACCACCCCCACCAGATCTGTGGAGAAGACGCTCGACACACCGATCCTCGCAGGTATTCAGCAACAGAACCCACCGACAGGACCCCTGAAGATAATCATATCCGATGTGGCCAGCCCGAGTCAACCAGCAGGAATCTTGGCAATCGGACATTCCAACGCCACAAGCGAGCCTTCGGCACACCCAAGAGACCCAACAAGACAGGTCACCACGTAAGCGCAGGACTTCAGACGGACAAAGCTATGATTTGGAGCCGACAGTTTCGGGTCTCCACAAATCGGGGAGGACAGGTTTTCATTTCAATCCGGCGCCCGAAGTAGGAAGGGAGTGTGAAGGAGCATACCCCTTCACAACGACGTAGGCCAGCGAGAAGCAACATTCGTCCTGGAGGCGAAGGGATACAGACCAGGCTGGAGCCTGCTAAGATTATTTTTATTTAATTTCTTCCCCTTTTTTTTCTAGTTAGTAAGTCTTAATCACATAATATAAATATAGGGTAAGAAAAGGAAAAAAGGAAGTATTATTAAGCGCAGCACTGGCAGAGACCAGCAGAGAGATCACGGCAGAGACCAGCAGCAGAGGCCGGAGCAGAGACACGAAGCAGCAGACACCGGAGCAGAGATCAACGGCAGAGACCAGCAGCAGAGGCCGGAGCAGAGACACGAAGCAGCAGACACCGGAGCAGAGATCAACGGCAGAGACACAAAGCAGCAGAGACCGGAGCAGAGACACGAAGCAGTAGACACCGGAGCAGAGATCAGAGCAGAGGTCAACGGCAGAGACCAGCAGCAGAGGCCAGAGCAGAGAAACGAAGCAGCAGACACCGAAGCAGACAGCAGACACCGGAGCAGAGATCCGAGCAGAGATCACGGCAGAGACCAGCAGCAGAGGCCGGAGCAGAGACACGAAGCAGCAGACACCAGAGCAGAGATCAACGGCAGAGACCAGCAGCAGAGACACGGAGCGAAGACAAACGCAAACCCACCCTCACACGCCGAAGCAAGCCACGCACGACCCAAAGAGAGCGAGAGCAAAAGGCACGCGACAAAAGCGCCGGGTCGCGGCAGAAGCTGGGAGCAGAGGCTCGAACGGCCGGCTGAGCCAGCTGCCAAAATTATGGAGAGCAAAAGCTGCGCCAATAGCGCCCACGCACGACCCCGAGGAGAGCGAAAGCTGCGCCGAAAGCACCCACGCACGACCCAAGGAGAGGGAGAGCAAAAGGCACGCGACAAAAGCGCCGAGTCGCGGCAGAAGCTGGGAGCAGAGGCTTGAACGGCCGGCTGAGCCGGCTGCCAAAAATGATGGAGATCGGGAGTGAAAATCGAGCCTCTACCAAGGGCAGTCGTGAGTGCGGGAAAATTAAAACGCCTGGAAATCAAGACAGACAGCACGAGGTCCGCCATTTTTTTGGACCAGCGAGGAGCAGCAGCCGCAGAGGAAAAAATGATGGACCCGAGTTCTACGGAGCAAGAGGGGTAAGCTGGCCTGGCGTAAGCGAGTGAGAGGGAGATAGGTGCGACGTAGGGATTAGATTTTCACACATATATGTATAGATAGATAAGCAGGCAGACAATAAATCAATGAATTTAAACAAACGTCAATTATTCACATACCTATGACCATTGCACATGAACCACCGCCAATATCCGCCGCCCGATTGTTTTCACCCCTTCCCCTTTGTCATTGTACTATTAAAAATATTCCATTTGCATGCCTGGGACCTCAGCCAGTGGAGTTGTACGCGGATGCCACGGCTTCCACGAACTGAGCTCTCCCCCTCCTAGTAGAAAACTCCTCCTGTAGAACACCCCCTTTCCTATCCTTGGGGACGCCAGCGAGCAAGTTTGTACGCGGACGCCACGAATTTGCGAACCTGACGCTCCCCTTTCCCCCTTGGTTTCCCTCCTTAACCTAGTCTTCCCCGTTGATGGTACAGTCGACACCAGGTGCTCCACTCCAAGTACACCGAGCCCCCAAAAACGCATCAGAAGTAACCTCGGGTTTCCGATATCGGAAAAACCACTTAACGACTATAACATCCAATGGGTAGTAGAGGAAGGGACCCCGGGCAGAATTATCAAAGAGGTACCGTTTAGCAATAAGGTTGGGACAACGTTGGTGGAAAATGAGTTTGAAGAAGAAAAACTGGGTCGGAGGCTTAAACAAATACTGAAGCCTAATAGGACAATCACGATGTTTATACCAGACGACCTGGTGATACCCATACAAATCGCGTATTGTAAATACTTAGCTTATACCAAAATGTATAAAGCTATAAGATGCAGGCCGGTGCTACCGGAGCTGAAAGAGGGATACCAACAAAAATGGCCGTGAGGGTCTACCATGAGAGAAGTAATCAAAGGAGAATAGAGAAAACATTGTTCCATATGGGATGTTTACTTCCCGAATATGAAGGCATTGATTATGCAAACGATAAATAATTGCGACAGGTGCCAAGTCCTCAAGTATGAAAGGAGACCACCGAAAATTAAGTAGAGTGTTATGTAAACGCCAGGCAGACCGATGGAGTTAGTGCATATTAACTTGTATTTCACAAACAAGAAATATGTGCTTACTATAAAAGACAAGTTCTCAAGGTATGCCTGGGGGTACACAATCCCCGCGACGGATAGCGTAAACGTGGTAAGGTCACTAAGGAGTTTTAGGGCACTATTCGGGATACCTAAGAAAATAGTTTGCGATCAAGGGGTAGAGTTTTCCTCAAACTTATTCAAAGATTTCTGTAAGCAATATGAACTCGAGTTGCATGTGACGTCGTTTCAACAGTCGTCAAGCAATGGGACGGTGGAAAGACTGCACTCAACAATAACAGAAATATGTAGGATATTAGTGGAGCAGAAAAAAAAGAAGAGACTTGAGATTAAACACGACGAGGTAGTGACAGAAGCATTTATATCATATAACAATGTAATTCACTCGGCAACAAAATTTAAGCCGCAAGAATTATTTACGGGAAGAACTTACATGTTCAGGAGTAACGTGGCCTTCAACAATGAGCACAATTATACCCTAGAGTAAAAAAGATGGTAGAGGGACAGAAAGCTAGAAGAATGGAGGCGGCAAACGCAGACAGGCAAAAACCACTAGGAGTAGAGCCAGGGGATACGATTTTTAGGAAGGAAAATAAAGGGGACAAGTTGACACCGAGATTCAGTACACACAAAGTGGCGGTAGATAACAACTTAACGCTGACCACAACAAAGCCACAAAAAGTCTATAAGGAAAAAATCCGAAGAATAACAAAACCTAACGAATGATAACTTTCCGATGGACGGCGGCAGCGGCTAGGGTGTTCGAGATCCACAGATTAAGGGAGATCGAGCCATTAGCCCTGATTGAGATGGGGCCAGCTCGGATTATCTAAACTTACAAGACGTTTGACCACGTTGTGCTACTAAAAGAGTATAAGGAGGGTGTTAATGTGTGTGTGTGCGTGTATGAAGCTGGGTTGTATACGGTACATAAACCGTCTACAGTTAGGTCGTCGCAACTAGAACTTGAACCAGTTGGACTGCGGAGAGGGTATCCTGCGGTGCGCAATTGAGGATCTGAAGACACGGCGACAGCCTCTGATGATTGCGATGGAAATGGTATCCCTTAATGTGCAAGTGAGGGTCTGAAGACACAGCGACAGCCTATGATGATTGCAGTGGGAATTGAGTGACAGGCAGCTTTGGTACTGTTTCTGATACTGATTTTATTCAACAAAACTTAACTCTATTTATAGGTAACATCAGGTACAAAAAGTGCTGATTTAATAAGAATTTGGTAAAATGGTACAAAATAATTAATGTGAAATTAATATTGATTTAATATGATTTTATTGGCTGGTGTGCAAATTGGGCAATTGTGATGGTCAGCAAATGCACCAGTGTTGTTGGTCTCTGAGGAATGATCGCATTGTCAGCAGAATTCGGTGCCGAGGCGGTTTATTGTTGACTCAGCTATAATGCTGAGTCGTCATATTTCCTGTTGCCCGGGTGAAGTTGTTGTTTTGGTAAAAGTGTCATGTGTATTACATAATATGTCGACATTGTTATGTATGTATGTATCGTGTTACTTATGCATAATTCCCCGACTGAACATTCTCCCGGCCGTTGAGCTGGTGTTCAACCATCGCCTAAGTTGATGGAAAACTGGCGGAACCTTGGGGTAGGAGCTGAAGATCCACGCCGTTCTTGGGTTGATGTCCGGGGCTTCCATGATCGATACTTTTTCCGGAAAATGTAGCCAATAATCAATAGAATTGACATGCAGCATAGGCAGCAATTTGGTGTCACTGCACTGCGGTGATATGGTGTGGCAGCTCGTGCTGATTGATTGCTGCTAGTTGCTGGCGTAGATCATCAAGTTCTTGGAGATAGTCTAAAGTCTGGTTCAGCTGGTGTACCATTGGTGGTGAAGGAGATGTCACTGCTGAACTTATGTCTCCAAATCGAGTGTAGATTGATTTTACCTCGCTGTTTGTAGTGCTGAATGTGCTGATGCTTATTTCTGTGTTGCGAGCAGTACATCCAGGAGATAGCGAAAGTAAGCCAGTCCCTTCCAACTGTATGGTTGATGGAGATCCGTTGCAGACTGCTTGAAGTCTCATTGTAGAGTGTGTTGCAAAGATCCATTTGTTCGGTTGCTGAGTTCTTGTCCACAACATGTCCGCCCTTGAATGAATGACGTGACATAATGTTGTTGTTTTGTTGTTAAACAACTGGAACTCGCAGCGATTATCAACGTTAAAGACCGTTTGATTATCAAAACAGATGAATTCTTCGTTGGGCAGTCTGAAGCAGCGTCGAAATTCCTCTGGAGTAAAACCTATGAACTGATCTCGATGTGTGTTTGCTGTAATTACAGTTGTTTTGAGATCGAACAAGCTCCAACTTGTTGAGTCCCAGGTAGGAATTGGGATGATGCTGAAAGTTTCAAGCTAAATTGTTGAAACTAGAGGTAGCGTTACCTTGAATATGACGTGGTTTGCAGTTGGTTTTCCTTCGGCCCGCATGATTCTGTATAGATGAATGACATTATTTGTTGTAACCGGCAGCATTTGATCGGGTGGCAAATGATCCCGTATTTGGTCTAGTCGATCTCTTAATTGTTCAGGAGAAACTAGCGTAGGACTTATTGTCCGATGATGAATACCGATTAGTACATCAGCTATATCGGACTGCATACGTTTAAGACTCGTTGTCAACAGAGTTAATTCTGCTGTGAGTCCTAGGTATGCCTGAGTGAGATGATCGCCGTGATATGTTCCTCTTTCTCTGTTGATGGTAGCCACTTGCCACTCCAACACCTTCAGGCGATTGTCCGTTGCTGACTTATCTTTCCTGACAACATTGATTGTGGAGTTGACAATCGAGGTTTGATTTCGCAGTAGATGTAGTAGAAAGTCTTCGTTTGTTTTTACATTTTCGATTACTTCGGCTATTTTTTCAGCGTATTTGGAGTCAAGAACACCGAACAAATTGTTTGCCACGTTTCCTACTATATCAAGCGGTGATCGGCGTTGTCGAGAGGTTTTCATTAACATATTTCCTGTTTGTAGCTCATTGTACAAATGTTGAAAATGTTGAAATATGGAATTGCACGCTGGAACATTTTTTAGTTCCGGGCACATGTGTCTTAGTTCGGACATTCCGGTGGACATTACTTGCATATCTTTCCAATATGGATCCAAGTCATAGTATATGATCATGGTCCATTCAGACGTTGTCATTCTTGAGGTTCCAATTTTCTCACAGAATATTCCAGGTTTGGTCGCGAATTGTGTCACATTTATTGACTGTGACAACGCTAATGGAAACAATGCTTATATTATTGAAGGTGCAACTGCCTTTTTGCACTGTGGTGGTGGCTCATCAGGCCTTGCCATGTCGTTGGTGACGGTGAGCGTTTGATCGTCACGTCTTCTGGGAATAACGGTGCTAGACGAGTGATGGAGCGCTTGTATACCCCTGATGCTGTTTTAACATCAACCACTCGGACGTGGTTGTCTTGGCCAGGATAGGTCTTAATGATGCGACCCATTGGCCACTTCATTACTGGAAGGTTATCTTCCTTCTCCAAAACAAGTAGTCCTTCGGCACGTTTGGTGAAGCGGTTTTCCACTTGTGCCGTGCTTGTAGTTCTTGGAGGTATTCCATAGACCATTGTTTCCAGAATGAATGTTTTAAGCGTGATACCAATTCCCAGCGCTTTACCAGTGTTTTTTCTTGATGCTCAGTGTTGACGTCCGGTGGGGTTGTCAATGGTTCACCAATCAAAAAGTGTCCTGGGGTGAGTGCTGTTATGTCAGTTGGATCGTTTGACATTGGAGTAATGGGTCGAGAATTGAGAATTGCTTCAATTTTAATTATTACCGTGTTTAGTTCCTCAAATGTCAAGGATGCTGTGTTTGTGGTTGTGATCTGGAGCTTTTTTGCTGATTTAACCGCAGCTTCCCAAAGGCCTCCAAACGTTGGGGCCCGGGGAGGAATGAATTTGAAGTCCACTTGTCTTTTGTTGCAGTGATTCGTTATTAGATCATGTGCCTTTTCGCTGAAGATGGCTTCTTTTAATTCCTTTAGTTGATTGTTTGCACCTATGAAGTTGGTTGCATTATCGCAATGAATAGTCTGGCATTTCCCACGCCTGCTTAAGAATCGACGAAGAGCTGCCAAGAATGCATCTGTGGTTAGGTCGCTCACCAATTCTAGGTGCACTGCCTTTGTGGAAAAGCAGCAGAACACGGCGATGTATGCCTTGTCTGGCCTTTTTCCTCGGATCTTATGGTGGATCGCAATCGGTCCACAGTAGTCAACGCCTGCATCAAGAAATTGGCGTGCTTGTGTGACTCTTTGTGCTGGAAGATTGCCCATAATCTGATTCATTAGCTTTGGTCTGGCTCTGGTGCATCTAACACAGCTTTGAATGATGTTTCTAGCCATCGTTTTGTCGTTGATGATCCAATACTGTTGTCTTGCTATTGCCCTTCGGGCTTGGGCACCGCAATGCATGTTCTCCTCATGGAGTTCTCGCATAATCATTTTGAATTTGATGTTTAGCGTTGTACGGAAGTAGAGCTTCTTCTAGTCTACCGCCAACTCGGATGAGCCCATCTTCTCCTAGTATGGGAGATAACGATATGATCGAGCTCTTTTTGTCCACAATCTCATAACGTTGTAGCTGCCTTAAGTCTGCGGTAAACTCGACTTGTTGGATTGTTCGCAAGATTATAGCGCGAGCACTATTCAGTTCTCCTGTGCAGAGTGTCGTTGTAGCCGCTCTATTGGTTTTGTAGCAAAAGCGTAACTTGTATGTTACAATGCGTTGAAGCTTGTAAAATTATTTGCTATGTCTGCATGTGTATAGTTCTTCTCCAAGTGCGCTGGGTGTGATTGGCAAGCTGACATGCTTCGCCTTTCTTTCGAGATTAGTAGGCTCATTGATTGTTGCTGTCGGCCATTTGTCTCGGGATCCGTGGAGGAATAGCGGTCCGTATAACCACAGATTGTGATCTGCTAATCTGCTTGCTGCAATTCCTCTTGACAGTACATCGGCTGAGTTATTGGTCGATGAAACGTGACGCCATTGTAGTTGGTTAGACAATGCCTGTATTTTGGCTATTCCATTTGCTGCAAACGTATGGTATGTCGATGCCGGTGCGTTTATCCAGGATAGCACAATGGTGGAGTCAGTCCAAAAACATCATGAAACCGTGTTGATGTCCATATGAAGATCCGTTCGGACTCGGTGTGTGAGTTCGGCACCAAGGACTGTAGCGCAAAATTCTAACCGTGGTATTGATTGCTTGGCTGTCGGTGCCACACGTGACTTGGAGCAGAGCAGTCGCACTGACACTTGGTTGTTTTTGTATGTAGCGCGTGCGTATATTGATGTGCCATAGGCTCTTTCTGATGCGTCTACAAAGGTGTGTAGTTCTTGGGTAACTGGAACCTTGCCGTCATAGACATGCCGGGGAATCTGCATCTCGTTCAATGCTTGTAGGTCTTCACGGTAGTCTTTCCATTTGTGTTGGAGCTGTAGCGGTAATTCGTCATCCCAGTCCAGCTTTAACTCCCAAAGTTGTTGCATGAAGATCTTGGCCTTGACCACTACCGGTGCAAAAAGTCCTAATGAGTCTAAGACTTGGGCTAGCTCGGAGCAGCTTGGCTTTTATGGGTTCTTCTGCGTAGTTGATCCTTCTTTGGCATCCAGATAAGACCTAGAGTTTTCACGCTGTAGTGATATATTGTCTCTCCCAGTTTGACATCGCTTACCATGTCCTCTTTGGGGATTCCTTGAAGAAGTTGCTCATTGTTCGAGCACCATTTGCGGAGTTTAAGTCCGTGAGGTGACAATATCTTTGTGAGTTCTTGTTGCACTTGGATCGCTTCTGGAATCGTGTTTGCCCCAGTAAGACAATCGTCGACGTAGAAATCATTCTTTAATGTTGATGATCCTACTTGTAGTCTGTCCTTGTTTTGTATTGCCAAGTGATCCAGACATTTGGTTGCCAGAAACGGAGCAGCTGTTGTCCCGTATGTGACAGTTTTTAGCCGATAGCACTTGATGTCCTCAGACGGATTGTTTCTCGAAACGATCATCTCATGGAATTGATCCTCCGGATTTATCCACACTTGTCGGTACATCTTTTCTATGTCCGCTGTGAATACGTATTTATGAGTCCGAAATCGTAATAGAATGGACAGAAGTTCACTCTGAACTGTGGGTCTAGCATGTAGAATGTCATTCATGGACTTTCCGCTTGCTGATTTGCATGATGCATCAAATACCACTCGCAGCTTTGTTGTGGTACTTTCGGGTTTGAGCACACAGTGATGTGGTATGAAGTAATGCCTTTCCGGAATTTATGATGCTGGGACCATCTTCATGTGTCCTAGATCTTCATATTCGTTCATGAACTCCACATAGCTCTTCCAAGTGTCTGGTGAAGACCGTCGCTCTAGTGCCAGAAATCTTTTAGTTGCATTTTCCAAAGACCCCCCCAGGGCTGAAGAGTGTTCGGAAAATGGGAGTTTCACTATAAGCCGGCCATCAGCTGCAGTTTGTAAATTTTCTAAGAAATGAGCTTCGCATTGTGTCTCGAGCGGTGTGTGTGGTTTTTCGTCTGTCTCAAGGTTATCCAGAGTCCAGAATCGTTCCATGAGTTCATTTATTCCCGTTGCACAAATGGTCGAAGAACTGTAGGCAAACTTCATTTTTCCTGCTATAATCCATCCCAATTTCGTATTTTGCATCAAAGGGCCTCCTATCTTAAGGTGATGTTGATTTGGGAGGAGCAGGGAATAATAATGTTCTGCTCCGATGAGCATGTCGATTTTTCCTGGGTAATGGAAGTTCGGATCCGCCAGTGGGAACTTGGTTGGTATGTTTAAGTTCACCGAATCGAGTGCCTGAGCTGGTTGATCTGCTATTATTTGAGGTAGTACAAACGCCTCAATTCTTTGCGTAAAACCGCTGTGAAGGTATTTTATGAGCAAATTTACTCGTGCCAAGCACATTTACCTCCAATTCTTTCGATGCGCAATGTTGTGTTATTAAGTTTAAGCGACAACATTGATGCCATTCGTTCAGAGATCAAATTTATCTGTGATCCCGAGTCTAGCAATGCTCTGAAGTTAGCAACCTGTCCGTTGGTTGCTTCTACTGCCACTCTTGCTGTGGCCAGTAGATTGTAACTATTGTTACATGCTGCACATACCATTGGTGCCTTTGGATCTGTGGATGTGAGGCACTTGAGGCAGGTTCGACCTGGGCATGCGTTTCTTTTGTGATTTGTTCTAAAACAATTGACGCACATTTTTTGCTTTTGTACCCAGTTTAGTCGTTCTGCTGGAGATCTGGAGCGAAACTCTTCTCATGCGTAAAGCCGATGATTTTGCAAAATGAACATAACGGTGATTGTGCATGTCCTTTGTTTGCTGATGCGCAGGCTGTGCCTTTTGGCTCTTTCTTCAATGTTTGTGGCTTCCGACCATTTCCTAGAACTCGAATTCTCTGCTCCAGGAACTGAAGTATTGTGTCCAATGGCTGTATATCTTTTGAGCTTCCCAATGATTGCTCTACAAGGCCTTATTTTTGACATCTAGTTTGTTGCTGATTATGGCAATCAATATTGGATCCCATGTGGATATGTTGATGCCGAGCCCTTTTAAGGATGCAAGTGACTCTTATGTTGTTATGTACAACTCTTTCAATGACTTGGGATCGTCATTGATTGTACTATGATTGAGGAAACGGTTCAGTACCGTATTTGCAACATCTCTGGGATTGTTGTATGTTTCAACAAGAATGTCCCAGGCTATTAGATAGTTGTCCTCTTTTAGATCGATGTGTCGTATCAATCTTTCTGCCTCCCCAGTAACGGTGGTTTTAAGGTACCACATCTGTGGGCATGTTTGTCTCATGAATCATACATGAGAACAAGTCGTAGAACTGGGACCATTTCAGTATGTCCCCATTAAACATTGGAATGGGGAGGCGTGGAAGTTGCGCGTCATCATTTTTTGATGTGGCTGGGTTCGCCAATGCCTTTTGAACGTCTTTTTCCAGTGAAAGGTACGATTTTATGTCGTATCCTCCTGCTACTGGGTTCTTATATTCTTCATGAATGCTGAAGTGGACTTCTTCTGCTTGAGTCCATAGTGATTTTATCAAATCACTTGAGGAACGACTGTTCGTCTGTTCCAGCTTGTCCAGGTTCTCAGTTTCATATGTGTTACGTAGGTCAATAGAGAACTTTATGTATTTTTCAGTTTTATCTTCCTCTCGAATTGTGGAGTCGTTTGTGTTGAAACGATTCCATGCATTTTCGAGTGCTGATATTTTGGCTTGAAAGTATGAAGCTTTTTGCTTCCTTTCTTGAGTATCTTTTTGAATGGACTTGGAGATTTCCTCGCCAAATTCCTGCTGCATATTGAATGCCTTTGTGGCGGCAGCTTGTTCCTCCTGTGGATTATCCATTCTGTCAATTCGTCTCTTTGTACTTCTGACCCGATGGGAGTGTTTTATTTGCTTTGCAGCTGGATTACGCTCCGAATCGCAACCGTTGTTGGTCAAAAAAGTACAAGCAGACTTGACCTATTGGATGGAGGGGGTTGTGCTGGTTCCAGTTGATGGAACGCACGTACAGCAGATAATGTCGATCGTTTGGTTAGCAATCGAACATAGATTTCTTGCTGTTGGCTGTACTCTGAATGTGTCAGAATTGCCGAATTGATAATTGATATCAATGTTGTTGTATGTGGCTGATGCCGTTTGCGTCGAATCCTTTCTCTGTCGCCTTGTTGACAGGATGGAAAGGATGACTGAGGTCGGGGTCACTAAATGTTAATGTGTTTGTGTACGTGTATGAAGCTGGGTTGTATACGGTACATAAACCGTCTACAGTTAGGTCGTCGCAACTAGAACTTGAACCAGTTGGACTGCGGAGAGGGTATCCTGTGGTGCGCAATTGAGGATCTGAAGACACGGCGACAGCCTCTGATGATTGCGATGGAAATGGTATCCCTTAATGTGCAAGTGAGGGTCTGAAGACACAGCGACAGCCTATGATGATTGCAGTGGGAATTGAGTGACAGGCAGCTTTGGTACTGTTTCTGATACTGATTTTATTCAACAAAACTTAACTCTATTTATAGGTAACAACAGGTACAAAAAGTGCTTATTTAATAAGAATATGGTAAAATGGTACAAAATAATTAATGTGAAATTAATATTGATTTAATATGATTTTATTGGCTGGTGTGCAAATTGGGCAATTGTGATGGTCAGCAATTGCACCAGTGTTGTTGGTCTCTGAGGAATGATCGCATTGTCAGCAGAATTCGCTGCCGAGGCGGTTTATTGTTGACTCAGCTATAATGCTGAGTCGTCATATTTCCTGTTGCCCGGGTGAAGTTGTTGTTTTGGTAAAAGTGTCATGTGTATTACATAATATGTCGACATTGTTATGTATGTATGTATCGTGTTACTTATGCATAATTCCCCGACTGAACAGAGGGCATTGACCAATTGGAGGAGATGCTCGGGAAGATACAGGAGGAGGAAGAAACGCGAGATGTAGTAAGGGCACTCCGACGGAAGTTAAACCAGGTCAGGGGAAAACTCGGGAAGGTAAGCCCCAAAATAAGGAGCAAGGGGGGCTTATCAACGGCCTAGGTTCTGTAGTTAAAGCGGTAACTGGGAATATGGATGCCGAAGATGCAGGAGAGTAAAAGAACAGGAGAAGAGGATGGAAGAATTACTCGAAATACAGGAGAGTAGAGAGAATAAGTTAAGTATCATGTTTAAAAATTTGACACAGTACATGAGCGAAGAGCAGACTAGAGTAAGCACGTTCATAAACAATAGGAATAACGGGATAAGTAAGTCATTTGTCGAGGAGGACAGACGAATTTATAGAATAGAATACATAGATAAGATTCAAATGGCAGCAGATATGTTAATGGTGAAAGTGAGCGATTTGACAGAAAACGTATTGCTAGCGAAAATAGGAGTAATACCGAGGTTCATATTAGAAGATAAATAAGCGCAAAAGATTACTCAAGAACTAGAAGAATAGGGCATTCAGATAGCATCGGAGGAGCATATGTATGAGTTCCTCCAGTTAAGGGCTATAATTAACAACACCGATTTAATTTTTGCGATGAGGATGCCAATCTTTAAACACCAAATGTACACACTAAAAAGGCTACTGGCCTTACCTATTAACGAAACATTATAACGCCTAATTTTGTAGCATTTAGTATCCAAGAAATATACTACTATAGTAATAAATGCCTACAAATCAGAAAATTGTTTATTTGTAAGAATTCTAAAACAGTAAAGAGAGTCAATGAGTTGTGCCTCAGGAATCTGATGGAAGGAATGGCGGCAGAATGTGAGACGAAGGACACTGGATTGCGCAGGGAAATCTTCGAACGATGCATTCGCCAATTTTCTACTGTCAACTATTGTCTCCCTCTGGCCAAAGTGTCGGCGCGTACACCGTTGCCGAATTTCTCGGTGGTGCGCGTGGCGGACGCTGATGCTGTTGCTAGGGAGGGGAGGGAAAGGCTGACTTCAACTGTACTTGAGTCGGAGGGTCAAAGATTTGGTGCGTACTGCTGTTTGTTGGTCTTTTTTTTCCTGCTGTCACTGTACTATGCGTCTGGACTATAAAAATACAAAAAAACACCTTCCTGGTAGGACTGCGGGGCCATGTGCCCGGCTCTCCCGGCACCTTTCGTGCAGCTGTACCCGTGGCCACTGGATTTTCGGCAGGACGGCGGAGGTGGTCCCCGGCGTTGAGAGGGGGCGGCCGTGCGTTTGGGTCTGCCGGACACTGATTCCGAACACTCTAACCCTTTGTGCTTCCGATCATATCCCTAAGGTCCCTGCTCGGGAGCCATCTGTAAGGATGTGATCTCGGCTGGGGTACATATCTCAGTTTCCCAGGGCCCAGTCCACACATACAGCAAAATTGTATATGTGGGCCTCAGAGACAGGCGAGACCTCGATAGGGGGCTCTCGTGGCGTGGGGACGGGGTCAAACGCCACCGCGGTCCACAATTCAAGGCGCCAATTCTGAATGGACGCGCGACCGACGACGTGACTTTCGCTAAGCCAGATGCCGTGCCATCTTAAGGCTTTCCCGCGTACGACACCGTTCACTGGTTCCTCAACGCACAGGATTTACTACTATGTGGATCTACAAGGGGGAGAGGGTCGACGTTTCGAGCGCTGTCCCAGCCTGAGGCTTTCCCCCGTTTCGTTTCACCCCTAGGGGAAATGGGAAAGTTTTCTTAGGAAGGATCACACTCGAGCCGCCCCCCGCTTCGGACCAGCGAAGCCTCGGAGTGAGAGAAATAATAGTCGGGATTTCATTTAATATTCTTTATTATAAACCTATATAATTGGGTAACAAGAGTCAAAGGAATAATACGCACCACGCCTTGCTTTGGCTTCGGTCGCCGTTCATTTTGTTGCGCTGCACTGCCTACGCACTACCAAAGAAACCTGAGGAAAAGGGAGAAGGGGATATGAAAACGAGAGCGTGTGCGCTTGGCGGCGGGACACTAACTGCGCATTCGACTTGGGCACCGTTATAAAAGGGGCGGGGAGGAAAGACAGACGCTTGCCACAAACACGTGGATTCGCGGGCGCCCCTACCCTGGGATCTGGACAGGACCCTACCTATTATCCCACCATCCTCTATGGTTCCTTCTCGCCTACGTCCTCGCCTTACCCTATATCTCCTCCTTCCACAAAAATTCCTTGAGCGTTTTTCCTTGGCGATCTTGGGGACGCAGCTTATTGCTTATTGCGTACAGGTACTCCTTCACTCCCGATACTTTTCCGTCGGCACGACTTGTCACTTTGGCTTCCAAGAAGCCAAGAAGCCGGCACGCTAAAGCTGTCCTCTGCTCGCAGCCTCTGCCCGCGGCCTCTGCCGACACTTCGGCCCTTGCCGTTTTCGCACTCTCTCTTTCGGTACCGATACGGTGTGGGAGATCAGCGGTGTCCTCTTTCGCTCTCCCTACGCGCCTGCTGCGTTTGGTGGTGGTTTTTGGGTTTTCTGCTGGCCCGCGACATCTCTGTTCGCAGCCTCTGCTGGCGCTTCGGTAAATTTTTGTCGCGTGGCCTTCTGCTGTGGCGGCTGATGTGGTGTGAGTGAGAGAGTGAGGGCGGGCATCGGTGTTGTCGATTTGTCGCTGTCGTCGGGCCCTTCGTTTTGGGTTTTGTTCGTTCGCCCTCTCTTTGCGGGGGGGTGGAGTGTGCCTAGGGATGAGCCTTGCTGCTGATGCTATCGATGGATAGGGTCTAATGATTGGATCTAATTATGGGATCTAATGATGAGATATGAAAAACAGGGGACCCCACTAGTAAAACTTGCGCTTTGTTTTCCCTACTAACTATATTTCTAATAGCTCTAAACTTATGGATTATAAACTAGATAAAAAATAATAATAATAAAGTAACAACAAAAGAAACTTGGGTAAAAATGGGCTCCAGCCCATTTTTGTTCTCGCCACTACGAGGGCTGCTCGGTCGTAAGGGAAATGATAATTAATGCTCGGGGCTCCGCCCCGCTTCGTCCCACCGCTTTTTGGGCCGCCGTCGGTATTTCGCCGATGAAGGGCTGTAGGCACGTGTCAGAGGGCGTTGTGAGGGTCGCTCCCTCACAAAGTCCGAGCAAATCCACGAATGGTACGTGCCTTGGTAAATCTAACTCCTCCGCAGTCCATGCCTCAATTGAGGCGATTTATTGGGCTTATTTCGTACTTTCGGCAGTTTGTTCCCAAGTTTTCGCAAATGTTAAATGAACCTAAAGCATGATCAAAAACGACGGAAAGTTATTTGCATTCTGACTAATGAATCTGTTCTCACAATCTTCGATCCGCAATTTCCCATAGAGCTTCACACTGATGCGAGTGCAGATGGCTGCGGTGCAATTTTGTTACATAAAATTGGCAATAAGCCTCGGGTCATCGAACATTTCCTGTAGAATCTAAATACCACTCATACGAGACCATAGAGACCCTCGCTGTTTAAAATTCAATTAGGTATTTTCGCCACTATTTGCATGGCCGCAAATTTGTGGTTTTTACAGATTGCAATACGCCTAAAGCCTCTCGCACAAAGCTCGAGCTGACTAAAAAAAGACATCGATGGTGGTCGTATATGTAATCTTTCGACTTCGACATCGAGTATAAACTGGGCGAGCAAATGGCTCACGTAGATTTTCTCTCTTGAAACTAACTACCAGAAAGTCCTGTTAAATCTACTAGAACATTTCAACATCACATTTACTTAACTGAGATCACAGATATTAAACTGGAACGCTTTATGGAAGGATTCAAAGGAATGGAAAAACTCGTTGTCTGCCTGTCATCTCAAAACCGTTTAGGTGGTCTTGGTTGGGAGAAAACACTCGAGAAAATGTTTGAATTTTTTTGGTTTGAGAAGATGTCGAAATATGTCAATAAATTTGTCGATAACTGCATTACCTGCAGGTTGTCTAAACCAGCCTCTGGAAAAATTAAAGCAGAATCATCCCGAAGATTGATATCCCGTGGCAAACTGTCCATATCGATATTACTGGGAAACTAAGTGGTAAAAACAACCAAAAAGAGTACGTAATTGTTCAAATAGATGCCTTTACCAAAAGAAGCGAGACCATTTGGTCTTATGCCTGTTGATGAAAATGAAAATTCTGTTGCGGTGCGAAATTTTGAAATGCACTTGTAACAGTGTGAGAGGACAGGAGTCTGGATACAAAATTTGGTTGCTCTAGCTTTTATAGTCTCTGAGCTATAGGCACTAATGAAGACGGACGGACGCACAGACGGACGGACAGTCAGACATAGCTATATCGACTCGGCTATTGATGCTGATCAACGAAACGCTTCCTTCTGGGTGTTACACATATCCATTCAACAAATCTAATATACCCTTTTACTCTTCGAGTACCGGGTATAAAAACATGAGCCGTCGTGGGACGGTCGAAAGAAGCTTTAACGTATTGACCGCTGTCACGTGGCGGCCTATTTAAAGTTCATTTTAATTTTCCATAGTGCACTGCCATTTAGTTTAGATTACACTCTCTGTTCCATTCTCGCTAACTTCACATATATACTAGCACACTCGCGCTTCGCTGCTTATTAAATGAATTTAATTAAACGTCGTCTCCACATTCAACTTTAAAAACCATACAGGTTTATTTAAAACGCACACATTTTCATATGCAAAAAATATACTTACACAAATTGCAATTTTTTTCAGAAAAGTATTTTTCACACAAAAATTCATTAAAAAAATCGATCTAAAAATGTGACACAAAATGAAATAAAATAGGCGCTCAAACACAATGTGTGTTTGGCTAAAATTTTAGATTTTTCGACTAATATTTAACTTTTAAGGAACATATTTATAGAAAAGTACAATTTTTTTTATAAATATTTTGCCACATACTCTGACTATCACTGGTGCAAGCGTTGCAGCGATAGCCCGTTACACACATTTTTTTCTACAAATGTATGGTATAGATTAGGGAGAATTGATGAGAATGATTTACAACTCAAAACTGAAACTCGCCGGTCTCCGTCTACTTATCTTATCCCCTTTTCATCGGATCTTACACACACACATACGCGAGCTCAATGAAACCTCAGTGCGCCTTGACTGTATTGTTTTCGTACTCTCTCTTCAATCTGTGAACAGATATCTCCATCCCTTTCATGCACGCGCCAGGCTGCGTCAGACAGAAAAATGCCAGTTCGCAAATGTAGCAAGGAAAGAAATGAACCGTACCATGGCACAAATAATGACAACCACAGACTCATCATTATAACTTTAATTTTATTTAGATTTAATAACAAATCTGCGACACGGCTTTCCTGACTTACACACGTCCTCGTCTGTTTAGAAATTAACATTATTTTCTTATCGTCCTTTAATTTTATATTTCTATCATTTTCGAAATTCTTCTCAAAAAAATAAAAATTATCAATTATATTACTCATTTCATGCAGAAAATATTATCTTAAAGCATGCTTTAATTTCAAATCGATTTAATTATACTGCCATGAGATACGGATTACCAAAAGTTCATCTAAACGAATTCAAAGAACGAACATTAGCCTGCAGTTTCTACCACAATAAACTGGCCAATAACCAACAACATTATTCTCTTGACGGCATTTAACTGGACATCGAACAATCATAGCACACAGTCTTAAATCATGTTAAACTGGCCATAAAAAAGTTAGACATAGCTCATAGTCTTCAGTCATATTAAGCTGTACATCGCCATCAAAGCTATTGCTCACAATCCAATCACATCAAGCTCATAGTTCATATTCAGTCAATACCACCACAGCCCTCAATGGCTTCATATACAGTTAAAAGAGAAACTGATTTACATAAAGTCTCTTTCAACTGATTCATCATTATACCCGGTACTCGAAGAATATAAGGGGTATATTAGATTTTTGGTGATAACGGTTGTGTGTAACACCCAGAAGGAATCGTTTCCGACCCCATAAAGTATATATATTCTTGATCAGCACCAATAGCCGAGTCAATATAGCTATGTATGTCTGTCCGTCCGTCTGTCTGTCTGTCCGTCCGCCCGTCCGTCTTCATTAGCGCCTATAGCTCAGAGACTGCAAAAGCTAGAGCAACCTTATTTTGTATCATGACTTCTGTCCTATCACACTGTTACAAGTGTATTTCAAAATTTCGCGTGGCCCCCTTCCGCTCCCACAAAGGACGAAAATCTGTGGCATGCACAATTTTAAAGATACGAGAAAAATAAAAACGCAGATTCGTAGAGAATGACCATATCTATGAGAGTGTTAAATCTAGATCAGATCGGATCATTAGTATATCCAGAAGGAACAAATGAAATTTCATTGGCCTTCCACGCGCAGACTCATTCCCTCTCTCTCTCGCACACAGCCGTGTATGTATATGTAGGAAGTAGATTTTGACATGTAGAAAAGAAAAATGTAAAAAACGTATATAAAAAAAAAAGGAAACATCTAATAGATTAAAATCTCCGAAAAGGTTGGAATAATTTTTTTTTTGGCTTAAAAAAGCCATTGAGCTCTCTGTGTTGCTGTGTCTGTCAACTTGGATTCTTACCTGAATTATTAAACACTCATGAACACAGTGAATACGTTAAGTACAACCAAATTGTCCACATTGGTGATGTTGGCTACATTTTTGATTACGGTGGCCGTATTGTAGGCAATTAAAGTATAATTTGCCTTCCCTTACATGCTCTCATCTCTTCTGGGCGAATAGGTTACAGTTATCCAAGTAAGTTTTCTTCTTGAAGGCGGTGCACGCCTCTAATATTTGGAACGTTTGAACTGTGAATAAAAAACCCTCAACTGTCTCCCTAGAATATCCTCTTATTGCCTTTCGGAGGCATACAAAATGGTATCTGTCGCTGAAGACAATGCAGAGCAGTGCAGTAATGAATGCTTCGTTTAACATTAACCTTTCTTCAGGAGCACCAACTCCGGTAGATCATAAAATTATCATTGCGATTCCTGAGCAGCATACGCCTCACTTGGCGATGAGTCTGAATCCGTTTTCATTGAAGACTCGGCCGTAGTTGATTAAGTCCCTGGCTCTGTTCCATTTCTAATACCAAAAGATTGGAGAAGTATATTGGTTAATTAATTCTTAAAAAAAAATTATTTTATAGAGGCAAATATGCACCGAAACAAAGTTCAACTTTAACTAT
Source organism: Drosophila helvetica (assembly GCA_963969585.1). Classification (NCBI taxonomy): domain Eukaryota; kingdom Metazoa; phylum Arthropoda; class Insecta; order Diptera; family Drosophilidae; genus Drosophila; species Drosophila helvetica. Next base: position 22,935,147 of record OZ018402.1, on the reverse strand, counting down.
GTGTTATATTTGGACGTTGATATGCAATGACTGCACCATCAAGTGGCCCATGGGATACCAGCCGAATGCTGTTACGCGCGAATCCCAGGCCGGAACGCAGCCCTCCTCCCGCACAACCGACCGAGGGGTGCTGCCGCATGACGCGGACTCGTTAACCGAATCGATCGCGATCATGCAGGAAAGATAGATGTTAGACTAATATTCGAGGAAAATTAGAACTAATCTTACTAAAGGAACTAAGCATGTATTAAAACTATCGTACACTTACAATTTCTAATTACGAGAAAGTTATGTGAATAATAGTGTTTTAAGAAGAGGATGGGAATAAGTTGTAGATATGATATGGTAGAGGGAATTATAATCCGAGCATAAGACTCTAAAAGGTTCATCCAAGGAATAATTCGATCTACAAATCGGAAGGAACAACGGTATATAGTTTCTAGTGTTTCTAATAGGAATAGTGAAGTTTATGCGGCTCAACAAGTCAGGGCTATCTACGTCACACTTGATCAAGTTGTGCACAAAAATCACACCAAGCATTTTTCTACGGTTAACTAAAGATGGAAGGTTTATTAAAAGCGATCTACTAGAGTAAGACGGCAGTCTAACACTTGCATCCCAGTTGAGGCCGCGTAGAGCGAAAATTAAAAAGGTTTTTCTGTACTGATTCTATACGGTCCTGGTGTACTTTGTACTGAGGGCACCATACACAAGAACCATATTATAAAATAAGACGAACAAGCGATATATAGATAGTCTTTGTTATATAGGGGTCGTCAAATTCCTTTGACCACCTCTTTATAAACCCAAGCACGCCCATGGCCCTATTTACCATGGTAGAAATGTGTTCAGAAAACTTTAACTTGGGATCTAAAAGAACACCAAGGTCATCAACTAGGGTAATTTTCTCTAGAGAACCCCCGCCTAGTGTGTAAGGAGCCATGAAATGTCATTACTTTACATTTCGAAGTAAAAAAGAACAAATTTGCACAACACCATGACTGAAAGCTATTAGGATCGGATTACAACCTGGATTGAGATAAGCTATCCTTGTACTGGACACACAGCTTAACATCATCCGAATACATAAGTACTCGAGATTATGTTAATAACGAAGGCAGGTCATTAATAAAGAGTGTAAAGAGTAAGGGGCCTAGGTGGCTGCCCTGTTCTACGCCCGAAGTAATCATAACTGGTGAGGGCAGGGAGTTTTTGAAGAGGACTCTTTGGGACCTGGAACAAAGGTAGCTAGAAATAGATTTCAAGAGATTGGGTCGAATAGGGTTTCGGTCAAGTTCAAGTTTTTGTGCTAGGAGAGAGTGGTTTACAGAGTCGAATGCTTTACTGAAATCTGTGTAAATGACATCCGTCTGTTGATTACCTTGGAAGCCTTTAATGATGAAGGAGGTGAACTCCAATAAATTCGTGGTTGTTGATCTCCGCCTTATAAATCCATGCTAGGCAGGAGATATAAGTGATCTGCAAAAGATGCTGCACTTTAGGAATAGCGGATAACTTGGATATACCTCTGTAGTTCTTCGCCTCAGACTTACTACCTTTCTTATGGAGAGGAATTATGAACGACTCCTTCTATATCGAGGGGAAGCATAAAGAGTTAATGGAAAGACTGAATAGTTTGAGCAACGGTCCACACAGAGACTCGGCGCAGTACCTGAGTACACAGCCGGGAACTCCGTCAGGATCCGGTGAAAAAACCGGCTTAGCTGTTTGGAGATCATGAAGCAGCGAGCTTTCATTTAGCAAGGGACTTAAGATACCGTTTGACCTCGGTAAACCGTATGGGTACGGCTGACCGGAGTAGCATTCCTATGAATAGGTTGTTTGAAAGAATTGGGCAAAAAAATCGGCCATTGCCTGATCAGTATTTCCCCACGTATTAAGAAATGATAGCGAGGATGGATGTGCGGACGTTTTACGCTTACTGTTTACGAAGCTGTAAAACTGCTTAGGGTCCTGAGAAAAACGTATCCTGCATCGATATAGGTAGTTCTTATAAAACTGGGAATTAAGAACTGAAAAGTTTGACCAAGCCATTAAATAGCGAGAGAGAGAAGTTTTTTAGACTGGATAACTCTTTGGTAAACCAAGAGGGCTTCCCAGATCTAATAGGACATGAGTCAAGTGCATCGTAGAAAATGTTTGTGCATATCGTAACATCAGTGCACAAATACAAAGCGGACCAATCAAATCAGTAATGAGGTTATTAATCTTCGAAAACTCGACTTTACGAAAGCAGCAGACACATCGAGGTAGCCTACCCGACCGATCCAATGCGGTTGGTCCTATATCGAGCGACACTTCAAATGCAGGATGGTAGGCGTCTTCAGGTATAGTGAGCGGAGGGACTCGGGTTAACAACGCTGTGGTCGGATCCGTTACAAAGCACAGATCAAGCAATCGACCCAGGGAGTTTTTCACATGGTTGACTTGAGACAGGGATGAGTCAAGTAAGCCGTCTGTAAAGTCATGTCGTGACATGGGCACTAGGTTATTAGACTCGTTTACCGAAGACCAAACAGTTCCTGGTAAATTGAAATCGCCAAGAACTATCATATGATCTCTATCAGATAGCGAGGAAGAAACAGCGCTTAAGGCGGACAAGTGCTGCTCATAAATTGCGATATCCGACGAAGGTGGAATATACGAGCATGTAATAAAGACTGAAAAAGCGGGAAGAATCAGTTTTATACACAGGAATTCCAGTTCTTGTTGAATCTGGACTGTAAAATGTTCCGACGTGAAGTTAGAGTCCACTGCAATCAGAACACCACCTGCACGTCGATTCGAACGGTCATTTCTAAAGGTTGTGTACTGACCTGCCAAAACTTCAGAACTGAGAATTTCCGATTTTAACCAGGTCTTGGTGAACAAAATTACGTGGGACGTAAATGCGACGCATTCCCGGTACAGAGTGCTGAGCTTACTATGCAAGCCTCTATCATTCTGGTAAGTAATTAAAACAGAGGAAGTTAGTTCTTGGACGGGTGGAGGTAGAACGAAAAGATAAGGATGGAGCACTGGCCGGATAAGTAGTAAGCGTTATTGGGGGCCTATTCTTCTTCTTAGCCTTAAACTCCTTCACCACCCAGTGCTCTGGCCAAAATTTGGCAGAGCAAATGGTGTCAAAATGAGTCGGGGAGACACTTATTTTGAAAGAAGCTACATCCCGGGCATAAGAGAAGTTAAACTTCTCCACCTTTAAACTGACGGCTTGTATATTGCTTTGAATAAAAGCAGTAACGTCATCTATAGTGGTGTAAGGGGCAAGCCGTGAGACAAATATTTGTCGTTTAGGTGTAGGTGTGATCACCACCAATCTTGGGTTTGGCACCACAGACCTTGTACCTGTGATGGCAATACCCGGTGGTCCGGGTCGTATGTTTGTTGGTGGGATCGAAGTGGACGGGATATTAGGAATGTTGGCGGACTCAACGGACACGGACGCTACGGAAATTTCTGGTTGTCCGTTCTCCGAAGTGATAAATTTGGCTGCCGAATTCGCCCTGTCGTTGCCCTTGGAATAGCAAACGATATCGATAACGAACTGCACAATTGGAGTGGTCGGAGTCGGTTGTTTGGCAACGGGCAGTTGAGGGACAGTTGGGGCTTGCAGATTCCGCGGAGTGACCTTTTTGCGCCTAGGAGACTCATTCAGCAGTTGCAAGCTACTGAATTGAGACTCCATGGCTAGGAGCTGATCAAACTGCTTTTTAAAGCCAACGGTCAGCTCCTTAAGGCCATTCCGCGTCTACCTCATAAGCTGTTAAGCTTTCAGACATTGGAGCACCATGTGCTTTCACATGAATTTCAATTGCATATTATTTAATGAAAATATCTTTACCCGTTCAGAAGTTATGAATTTAGCAAGCTTAAATGGCTGAATGTCCTACTGTGCGCCGGCTAGATCGTTTTATAGCGCTGGCCCGGTGCATAGGATGTCGTTAAGCGATTTTCTATTAGATGTTTAGCAGGATGCGTAATTTAACACTTTAACTTTAGTAGTAACACATTCCTCCTTGATAACTGCGTGATGAGGCAAGGTGCAACATGTGGAATCAAGTCCATTTTCCTTGCTAATAGTGCAATTCTGCTCCTCTCCGGTTAATATTTAGGTCAACTGACCGTTTGGTTGGCGGATGTGAGTTCGTTTAAAATGCTCCATTGCTCCTCTGGCGAGAGCTGTTTTTAATAATAATCAAATTTGCATATTACTTTAAATATACAAAATATTAGGTTAAGTTAAGTAAGCTTGAACCTGGTTCAGGCAAGCGGAGAAGGCGTTCTTATTCAGCTTTGCTGATGGATAGCACGCACTCCAGGTCCGAGTCTGTCTCGACTAAATCCTCGTAGACAAAGGAAGCTCATCTTACAGTGAGGAGTTTTTGTCCGGGATGATGCTGTTTCCATTTCCCAGCTGGCACCATCGAGGAGAGTTAAGCTAATGGATTCTTGCCATCCTAAGAAAAATATAATATTAGGGAAATTTAATGTGCAAGGGGATTGAAGCACGGCCGGTTGCAAATAATATACTGACGTCGAAAGGCAACGAAGACTGTGATGTTCGGCTGACCTTACATTAAATCTTACATTTAATCCTTTTCCAAGCGTGGGCGATCGTAGATAGAGAGAGCTCTGACCATCTTTTGACATCGAATAGTTGCACGCTTTACTGTGGTTTAACCCTTAGAAAATCGTCCATATAGTAATAACTGAAAATAGTTCGTTTTGAAAAAAATGTCGAAAACTGTTTTTAATTTCAAGAGGAATAAAAAAGAAAAAATACTTTTTGATGCATTTACATAAATAAATCACATTTACCAGAGCAATTTAGCTTGTACCTTCTTTATTAAAAGTTGCTTTTTTATCCAACCTCAAATTTGAACCGGAAAAAAATGGTCAGGGCAACAATACTTTTCGTTTTCACTTTCGTGCTAACAGCTGACAGAGCCGGACTAGGTTATTGGTACGTTGGCAAAAAATTCATTATAGCGCATAAGAGCACATAACATACTAAATTGGGCGAGTAAAAAAACAGCTATGTAAAGACAGCTACTTCTATCTATATTTAATTCAAAATCTTAGTGCAAACAATAAATTTTTTTACTATTAGCAATTACATTTTCAATGCTGTTAAATGCTGTTTCTCACAGCTCGTCAGACATGTTAAATATGCAATGCATTTAAGACGCCTTGATGTTCTGAAATCGCGTATGTTCTGTCGATTGCATTTATTGCATTTTGCTTCAAAACAATCAATTGAAATAATAAGGGCAGTCTTATCACGCTGTATATTTACGAAGAAACCAGGTCAGTCGTTTCTGTTTTCCAGAATTAATAAAAAAATAAAACATACCGATTACGAATATTTGCGAAGGCGGGAAAACCAAGTAAAGCCCAGAGCCTGTTTGTTTCCGTGTCACAATACGGAATACAAATCGTAGAAACGTATCAAAATTTATGGTTTTTTTATGTTAGTATTGTACAGCCTGTTAAGCTTATAGCCTGTTCCCATAGGCGCTCATCCCTTTCGGGGATGGTCCGTATGGTTTTAGCGTTCCGAAATTTCCCAGTTATTTCCGCCATCCAGTTTGGATGTTCCTAAGCCGCACGTTTCTGCACGATATTTTTGCGATACATTTTTAAGATTATGACGAAGACAAAAAATTCCGAACCGCTTCTAATACCCCCAGCAAACTGTGCCCGTCACGGGGGAACGTTGGGATTTTTGACAGACGGTGAAACTCCGATTCACACTGGCACCGTCTATCGTCTAACAGCTGATGACAATAACAAATAATGAGTATTTGAGCGGAAGATTTTTTTAATTTTTTGGAAAAGGGATAATAAATGTGGTGCAACACCAAACAATTTTAATGCAAAAACTATTCACGTTGTTGTATAGTGACATTGATGATGAAGTAGAAGCTGAAAGCTGCAACTTGGACGGGAATAAGCCTATTTACTGTGTAAATGCACTAAAAAAAAAAAAAAAATAAAGGCATGAATGGGAAGGTTGTGGTCAATTGTGTGTACTTCTACTAAATCCAATCAAAGTCTTAAGTACAAGGTCTGTTCGGGATATTTTGAGAGAAAGATGTGCCTGAAAACAACGAGGCGTATGATCATTTAAAGGCTCGATTTGGGATAATTTATGAAAAGGTCTTGACAGCCACCATAAGGACATAGGCTCAATAATATCGTGCCGTTGCATAATTCACATGTTGAATGTGCACAACGGCGGTATTAATTTAAATTGATAGGCTTTAACAGCAGAGCAGAGAGAATAGCCCGATCCCAACTAAAATTCTGCTTTTCTTGTCAATCAATGTTTACCATTTCGCAGTGAATTTAATTTTTTCGCAGTGAATGCCAATTATTCAGAGTTGCCTTTGAAAACAATAGGATGTCGCAAAGAAACGTGCGGTTTAGGAAAAACCAAAATAGACGGTAGAACTAACTGAGAAATTTTCAGAACGGCAAAACCTTACGCACCGTCTAAGAAATAGACGGTAAACGGTGCCCAGTGCTATTTGCTATTTATACGCAGTTGGGCCAGCAACATACCGAACGGTATTCTTTCAGGTAAATTTTCAGGTAAAATGTTGTATGGTGACATTGATGATGAAGTATAAGGTGAAAGCTGCGACTTGGACGAGGATGAGCTTCTTGACTGGGTATCTGCACTAAAAAAATAGGCAGGAAGGAAAAGGTTGTGGTCATTTGTGAGTACTTCTACTAAATCCAATCAAAGTCTTAAGTACAAGGTCTTATGTTTTGTAGAAGCTGTTCGGGATATTTTGAGAGAAAGAAAGAGAGGCTCGATTTGGGATAATTAATGAAAATGTCTTGACAGCCACCAAAAGAAAATAGGCTCAATAATATCGTGCCGTTGCATACTTCACATGTTGAATGTGCACAACGGCGGTATTAATTTAAATTAAGAGGTTTTAACAACAGAGCAGAGAAAACAGCCCGATATAGATACGATCTGCAATGGCAAAATATTGTGCAAATCCTGATAAATAAAAAATAAAATAACAAATAACTGTTTATTTATTTCCATCATTTAAAAAACTCATAGGATCGCCCCAGAATTTTGTTTGGCTGTTTATTACTTCCTGGATCTACATTGAAATTGATATGTGCTGTGTTTTTTGTTGTTGTTTATTGTTTTTCTTGTCAGTCATTGTTTACTATTTCGCAGTGAATTCCATTTTTTCACTATGAATGTCAAATAATTAGGGTTGCATTTGAAAACAATAGGCTAAGTATCGCATAGAAACGTTCGGCTTACGAACATCCAAAATAGATGGTGGAACTAACTGGGAAATTTTCGAAACGGCAAAACCTTACGCACCGTCTAGGAAATAGATGGTAAACGATGCCCAATGTGAATAGCCTATTAAACACATAAAACATAGTATTATACAAACAATTCTACTTGGATTGCAATTTACTAACAACCATCCACAACCTTCTTTGCATTCTTTCACTTAAATAATTTAGCATATCAAAAAATTCTTTCTCATCGAATTCATTTACATATTTGGTTTCCATTCTGAGGGCAATTTTTCAAATTTTCAACAACATGTGTTGCTGGGGATTCACAGTCTAAGCCATAATTTAATGTTCCATATTTCTTGTTTAATTTTGACAAAATATAGAACAAAAATTTTTGTGTTTGTTGTTGTCTGCTGTATTTTTATTGGATGGTAGATGGTGGATGGTGGCATGTGTGAATCGAGGTTTCCCATCTGTCAAAAAATCTCACTGTTCCCCGTAAATGTGCTGTGTGGGAAAAGGCTATTAGAGTGCTTTTTCACTAACTGTTTACGATTGAAATAAAGAGTAGAGCAGGTTTGATATATATATATGCACATATGTTCTAAGCGAAAACCAAAGAATGTATGTTGGTTGTATCACTAACCATACAATATATAGATATGCCATTTCATACAAACGGCTGTCGCAAATTCGGCAGCTCAAAGTCGAGCCATGGATCTAAAAATAGAATGTACGTGAGCATATATGTGCACCCATGCATCCAAATACGCTGAAGCAAAACCAAATAAAACAGAAACCAAAAAGCCACGATTTCTTGGCATAAACTCTAAATATAAGGAAGGGAACTTGAAATTTATCATGAATCTTAGTTCGACTAATTTAGGATTTTGAATTTTTTTTGTTTGATTTGGACCACGCCTTTAGTGATTCGGCGACTAAATATCGTACTGGGAGACTCGACACAGATTTTATATAAAAAATAAACGCAAATTTAAATGGAATATGGATATGGAAAATCTCGCCATGATGAAATTGCGTAGCCGGAAAAAATAACTTATATTCTCCTGCATATGGCGACGAGCCGGGAGGTTTTTTAATGGCAGATGCTCAATTTTCAATTAGAAATGTTCCAATTTCTTCGGGAGAAAAAGGTGAATAAATGACAAAAAAAATAAATTTTAGTTTTACAAATGTTTTTATAAACAATGTTTTGCTTATTACTGGTACCGTCACTCCGCAAATTTCCTTGGATTTTTCCTCCAATATTGCCGACGCTTCGATCCGTTGTGCAAGACTTGACCTTTGATTTAATATCGAAGCGTCGCACCTTCCTGGAGAGCCCATGTTCACTTGCGTAAATCTATATCTGAAGTAAATTTTAATGAAATACATTAGGAAGGCGTTTCACTTCCTTCAAAAATTCCCACCATTCCCTCGAGATGATCAATATGTGCAAAGGTTATTATTATTGTCCCTGTCTTATGTTCCAAAAATATGCGTACTCAGCGAAGCTTGTAGGTCTATGGAATTAACCTCTTATTTATCGATATTGTTAACTCTAATTTCAAAAAGGCGCGTATGAAAATAAATTAGTTTTAACTGAAACTTTATTTAGTAATGTGTGATAATAACGGATCTGCTTTGCGCAAGCCATGGTATGTAATCTTGTAAATTAATTCAAACATAAAAATATCTTTTTTTCAGGGTTGAGAAATATCGTCCATATTCATTGGAGGACCTTATATCTCATGATGAAATAATTTTAACAAGTAAGTTTATCTTGAAATATGAGACCAATAAAATAAATGCTCGATTCAATTTTAGTCAATCGCTTTATTAGTCAAAAGCAGCTTCCTCACTTGCTTTTTTATGGACCACCTGGGACTGGTAAAACTAGCACCATATTGGCGTGTGCCCGACAACTTTACCCGCCGGCGTTGTTCAAGTCCATGGTATTAGAGCTCAATGCTTCCGATGATAGAGGTATTGGAATTGTACGTGGTCAAATTCTTAACTTTGCATCTACGCGAACAATTTTCTGCGATACTTTCAAACTTATTATATTAGATGAGGCAGACGCCATGACTAACGATGCTCAAAATGCCTTGCGACGCATCATTGAAAAGTATACTGACAACGTTCGTTTCTGTATAATTTGCAATTATCTAAGCAAAATAATCCCAGCGCTACAATCGAGATGCACTCGTTTTCGCTTTGCGCCGCTGTCACCTTATAAAATGATACCTAGGTTGGAACAAATTGTTAAGTCCGAAGAGTAAGTATTTTAAATTAAAAAAAAAATGTCTTTAATGCATTGTACTGTTGTAGTATACAGATTACTGAAAGTGGAAAGAAGGCACTGTTAACTCTTTCAAAAGGCGATATGCGAAAAGTACTGAACGTTTTACAAAGCACTGTTATGGCATTTGATATGGTCAACGAAGATAATGTGTACATGTGTGCTGGCTATCCTTTACGGCAAGATATTGAAAACATATTGAAAGCGTTGCTTTCCGGTCTCAACTTTGAGGTTTCTTTTCAAAGTATGTCAAAATGTTCAAGTTCAACATATATGTATAAAACATATTTTTATTCACGCAGATTTGCACGTTGTCAAGGGCTCTAGAGGTCTAGCGCTCGAAGACATAATTACGGAGTTGCATTTAATTGTGATGAGACGTAAGTGTTAAAAAGATATGTTATTTGGTTTGATTTTTTATATTTATAAAAACAGTTGAATTTCCGATTTCGATTATGAATGAATTGATTGTCAAGCTTGCACACATCGAGGAACGTTTAAAGAAAGGTTGCACTGATGTTGCAAATACGGCAGCGCTGGTTTCTGCTTTTTGTATTTGTCGGAACATGGTTTCATTACACAAGGAATAAGTAAATATATACTTTAATCTATTTTGATTTTATTTTAATCTAAATAAATAACAACGTTTTCATTCAATCTAATTCAAACTTTATTCAATTGTGTTCGGATCTTTTTTGAAATTAAAAATTGAATTTTCTCACGAGGAGCTTATTTCCTTCTACATATGTGTGTTTTAGGGCCGGTATTTCGACTTTGGGTTACGGTGCCGGGTTTGGAAAGTGAGGATAAAGTTGACCACCTGCTCGGTGAAACAGTTCGTTCTCTCCAAATCCGTTTTGACATCCAGAACGAAAAAAGTGTTGTAAGGCGCACAAAATTTCTTTACAGCGTGAAATGTGCTGCACAGCGCAAAACACAGGAATGCTTTAATTATTGTATCAGCTGTTTATGCTTTGTTTACTTTCGTTCGTGATTTGCAAAAATGGCTAAAGATAAAGTTCGAGAGAAAAACTTTTCCCAGCTGGAGGAGAATATCCTCGTTGATCTCATTGAGAGCTTCGAAGAAATATTAAAAAATAAGAAGAGTGATGCCATAACATGGAAAGAGAAAACGGAAGCGTGAAATCGGCTTGCCGAAAAAATTGCTGCACAAAGTAGAACAATTCGCCCCTGAAAAGCACTCGGGGAATCAGCTGTCAATATTTTCAGCTGTCAAATTTTCAATCGGTCAGCCGACCGCCGGTTGGAAGTTAACCGGATCCCAACCGCCGGTTGAAAGTTAACCGGATCCCAGCCGAACTCGTGATATCGGCCCTAAGCCGGGTATCCAGCTCCTCGGACAATAAAAATTACTGACAGACTTCACTTAACACGAGCGGGAACGCTCGTGACAGTGTGATATCACAGGAGTCTGGATTTGGTTGATAAATTCCTTATAGTCTCTGCGATCTAGGCTCTCATCGGGACGGACAGACAGACATGTCTATAACGACTCAGCTATTGATTCTGATCAAGAAAATATATACTTTATGGGGTCGGAAACGATTCCTTCTGGGTGTTATCCACACCCACAATCACCACAAATATATTATACCCCTATACCAAAGATAATATAAATAGTAAAATGAACATATCCGTACAAAATTTTTGAGGTCGATTTCGGCTGTATGGAATTGAACGAAATAGAGAGAGAGACCGAGCGAACCGCTCTCTCGCCCTATACGTGTGGCTGAGATTTGACTGTACGTGTGCACACATGTTAGGTCTGATTGTTTGTATTGGTTTTTGACGACGCCGATCTCAAAGAAACCACCCATTACCTTACAGTTTATTGGGGACTATGACACTATTTGAAGACGCTTGCTCATAATACAAAAAAAGTAATATTTTGTTTAATGTACTATAAACGAATATAATTAAGGAATGTACCTATGTAAAAATACATAATCTATGTCATAAATGACTTCACATTAGACTAAATGTCTGTAGGTTATTCGTAGGTCGAGTCGATAAGCCCCAACCCAACTCCCAGCAAATACATTTCTGTCTCAGAAATGCTTTCGTGTCGTCAAAACTCGGCAGCTCGGCACAAATACGCACACATATGCGCTTGCAGCTCTGTGTGTATTCACACATGCAAGCTTATTCTATTTTAAGATCCGTGTGCTCTTCTCAACTTCTTGCGAGCGAGACAGCGCGTACTTAGGCGTATACAGAAAACCTCGCTGCTCACAAAATGAAATTGTATGGGCGATGGCTATCTTACTATTTATATTGTCTTTTCCTATACTATTCGCTTGTGTATCCAGCAACTTGAACGAAATCCATAGATAGTGGACTGAGAGAACAGCTGATTTTCCGTTAGGAATATATGGTTGACCACTACTTTGGAAGCATTGGAGGCAAAAACAGGAGCAAAACCAAATGCAAATTTTCAATATGATTAGAAGATTGTTTTAATAAAAGCAGCTGAGGCAGTCTTTGGCGGATTACGGAAAAAAAGCATTTTGATTATTTTGACATTCTGGTGCCTCCGTCTGCGCTGTACTTCCCCCTATATTTTGTGTGCCGCCCCCAACACAATAAATTCGTCGTCAGATTCAATTTTTCTAATTTTTCAATTTTAATTGAACTATTGCATTTGGCGCTGTTAACAAAACACAGCTGATTCATCAGAGTGACCGACCTCTTTTTATGTACTTGGTCTCACTATTTCAGTTTCGTTCCTGACACACGAAATAAATAGCGACTCCTGGCAGTAATTTTCCGCACTGCTGGATACTAGGCTTAAACATAGTACCACTAACCATACAGTATATAGATGTGTCAGGTCATAAAAAACGGCTGTCGCAAGCGAAGTCAGAGGTATGCAGTACCAATGGCTCGGCTCGGTACAAGAACTGTTCGGCTCAAAACGCGGCGCAAGCCAAAGCCGACAGCAACGAAGCAATCACAATGGTGTATGTCATATAATACACCCCAAATATGTGATTGTATGAATTGTCAGTTCTTGCGGCTTCATATTTATGCCTTAGATTTTTGGTTTGTTTTTTGTTATGCCTCAGCGTATTTAAATTTATGGGCGCACATGCACTCTCACGTACTTTGTGTGTGTGTTATAGTATTGATGGGCGATAAAACTGAATTTTCTGAGTTCGTTTGAGTTTTTGAATTTCTGTGATCACGTCAACCTTTTCCTTAGCATTTTTAGAGTCGACACTTTTTGAAGACACTTACCTTATAATATGAGAGTACCTGTTATTTTGTATATGCTTCAGATGATAACACTGGTTGACAGCCAAAATGTTTCAAAGATCGGACTCACATTTTCTTATAGGAGTTACATCGCTGATTACGATCCGGCCTCCAAAAGTTTCCATCACGTGGAGAATTTGAGAAAAATTTACTCAAAGTTCCGAAAAACCGTGCTTTTGCCCTTCTTCGATCACGTATAGCGAATAATCCTGAAGTGCTAGAATTGGGCTTAAATTATAGCTTAAACTGATAACTATATGAATCAAGTTGAAAGACCCTTGAAACAGTAAAAATTTTCATGTAGTACACCTTTTTACGTGGTCTAATGCTCTTCTTGCACGCAGAGCGGTATGACACTTACTTATCAATTCTATTGGCGCTTTTGGTCGATTTCACTGTAACTTGCTATTTTTTGCGGTCTCTAACGTTTTTAGTTACGATTTGCTTTAAACTTGGTATCTTTGTCGATTATTCGCAGTTATGAAAATACGTAAAGTTAAATTCGACATTTTTTCGATGCTATTTATTTTAGCTGCGAATCATCGATAATAATATATTATATATATATTTCCATCGCCAATAAGAATACATGTACTTAACATTAACAACATATGTAAACGCTAACGTTTGGCAGCTCTACTGCGCTCTCTCTCTGCTAAGGGCTCTCCGCAGCCGCCGCTTCGGCTAAAGCATTGATCTGCCGACATTGCGTTTTTACTGCTATGCCAATCTCTGCGCATTGGTTGCATATTCGATCTCGTGAACATTTATCTGGCTGGGCAAAGGGCAAGCAATCGGCTTCTGTTAGCCGCCGGTATAAATAAACATTATTAAATCAATTGGTCCTCAATTTGTTTCTGGACATAAATAGGTGTTAAAAAGGCTTGACATCTCAAACATTAATGACCCCGACGTGATCAAAGCCATTTTTAATCGCGTTTCGTAAAAAAACATGTATGTTCATAAAACATGAATAGGAACCGACACAGGCCAACCAATAAACAATACAGTCCACTTGAAGGAGGGCACTTGAGAAAAAGGACACATAGAGGTCGACCAGAAAATCATATACATGGATCACGTCGAACCCAAATCTATTAACACATGTGGTTTTCATGTAGTAGGTGTCATTAGAAGGGATGAGCGTGGGAACAAGTGCCGCACTTCCCTCCTTTTCTTAGCGTTGGTCTTAGTTTTAATTACTTTATATTTTCCTATATATAGTGCATAAGTTTTGAAAATAAAACAGTTCGAATTTACAACTCAACTCATCAACATCAACATTTGGCACATCGAGCCTCAGTGTTTCCTCCACCCGTGGTAAGAAATTCAGAAGTATCAACGCCAGGAAAAGCATAAACCCTTGTCTTATATAGTAAGGTCGCAAAGAAAAAAAACGCCAAGCGTCTGTTCTCCCCCACCAGTGGTAAGAGACAGAATAGCGTAAACCCTTGAATTTTATAACAAGGTGATAGCGGCAATAAAAACAGAACAGCGTAATCCCTTGGGTTTCAATACTAAGGTCAGTATCAATAATTAAAAAAGACGACAATAAGTTACTGATCTCCCCCACCAGTGGTAAGAGACACAGTAAATAAAGTTACAAAAAGGACACTGATCTCCCCCACCAGTAGATAAAATCGCAAAAAAACCTCAGCCTAAGTGAACATATCCAAGTTGTGAGTCGGGGCACAAGGCGACTACAATAAAAACACCCCCAACGGTTCACTTAGGACTAAGAGGTTAAAAACAAAAAAAAAAATGGCCACGATTCGGCAACAGTTGCTAAAAGAGCAGGAGCAGTTAGAGGAACAAATTTTAAAACTTCAGGACGAAGCATCAAAACAACCGCTTACTAAAAACAAAACAGCAGACGCCCTGAAAACGTTGGAAACAATCCAGAATGCTATTGAAGCAAATCACGAAAAATTAATGAAGGATGGTGTCGAAAAGGAGAATATTTCGAACGAAAAATATTATATTTCTTAATGGAAAAATACATGAAACTAATCAGACAACTGAATGGTGAGATAGGTGCGATATTAGAAAGAAACATCTTAGACGAAAGGCACTACAGGAGAAACATGCAAAAAAGGCTGAACGCGCTCGGATTAGAATACAACATCTTAGATGAAAGGCTCTACAGAAGAAAAATCCTAAAAGAAAAGTCCTGCGGAACAAACAAAACAGCCGGAAGTTTCGGAGAAAAGTTCTTAGACATCACTTTAAACCATTCTGTTAGTTAGAAAGCAACTTGTCAGACAGTAGACAGGCAGAGGAACTACTACGCCTTTGCAACGAGATACGATGTGAGATAGATAACAGTATGTATCAAGAGGTCACCCAATACAATCTCAATTTAATGAAAGATAAATTATCAAAAATGAGAAGACTTTATATTGAATCGCAGAATGTATCAAAAGACATCTTCAAAATGTATTGCACGACATACACGGGATGTGGGGGAAAATTAAAAGCATTACAAAAACAGTTAAATCAGGAAACTGAAACCGTCAGAATACGTCGGTTCACGCTGGCCTTCCCGAAGTCCGAAAATGATGTTGAGATCGCCAAAACAAGCAAAAATACGCATCCAGGTCGCTTTGCGACCGCTGGGGTCCAACTGCCGCCAAACCATAACGTAGGCGCTGTAAATCGACGCCAGTTCGGGAGTAGACGACGACAACTTCCCACAGACGCGGAGGACCGCGATACAATACTAGCGTCTGCACTCTTGGACGAGGGATGCGGGGGCCAACTATGAGCCTACGAGCCCAGCAGTGATTTGAGCACCACCTACCGCCCAGCACATATGGAGGAAGATTTTTGGTCTGAATGGGACCTGATGAGTCCACGCCGAGCCGCGGCACATTCGAACGAGGAAGCAGAGGAAGATCATAGGGAGGCCGGACCGCACTACTCAGACATCTCGGAGACCAGCGATCAAGAAGAAGGCACAGTACCGCGTTGCGGCGAACCAGAGTCCGACCAAAGGGGCGTCATAAGCCTGCGGTTCGTGCCTCAGCATACCGACGCCCATATATCGTCACCCCACCGCCACATATAGCCCATGGGGTCGACCCACCACAACACTCCATTTATACGGAATGCAGCCATCCGCTAGGGTTCGAGGAGACAGTCGACCTGCTGCAGGTGTTCCGGCTCCACCCAGGGATAGCGCCGGAGATCGAAGATGCTGACGCGGAGTACATAGTACCCAACGAGGATCCGCATGCTCAAGGAGGAGAAACTACGGATTCCAAGCAGAAGAAAAGATCCATCTCGGGGATCAGTGATATTGCGACTGATCAGGAAAAGGAGCAGAAGAACGACGCCAAAACCGAAGGTAACAGAGGAAGAGAAAGTCGTCGAAGAAGGCGTCGAAGAAAAACAAACCGAAGCAAATAAAGAAATCAACGGAGAAAAAGAAACCGTCGAAAACAAAAAAGACAACCTACTGTATAGAGATATCGTTCTTATTAGAAACGAAGAAACTCACCCGTCAAAATGGCCACTAACTCCGCAAGCCCACCCAGCCAAAGACGGAAAAACTACGATCAAGCGACTAATATATAAAGTGTATTCCCTCGTTAAGATCAAGGAATACTCAGAAAGCAGTAATCGAATGGAAACATTAAAAAACTCTCGTCTTTTTTGTATATCAAGCAAAATAAATGGCGAAGATGTTTTTACACCAGGGGATTTTGAAATTCGTAAATCCACACTGCTAATACCAGTTCCAAAAGAAGATGTAGCCAAAAAATCTCTTAAAAAGTGGAAACTGGTTCCAAAATTAAAAATGAACTTTTGGAAAGGACTCAACTTTCATCCCAAACAGGAGTACAATGGATTCTTTGACTGATGCTGTATATACGGAAGAAAGTCAAATTAAAAGACAGTTCCCATAACTATGGTATATTGTTCATGTTCACGAACATGAACAGGACCCTATAGCAGGTAGCATCACAAAAAATACAGTCCACTTGAAGGAGGCCAACAAACTCGCAGGCATCATATCTTTAGCAAACCGCGGGCGATATGTTCATAAAACATGAACAGGAACCGACACAGGCCAACCAATGAACAATACAGTCCACTTGAAGCAGGCCACTTGAGAAAAAGGACACATAGAGTTCGACCATAAAATCATATACATAGGCACGTCGAATCTATTAACACATGTGGTTTGCATGTAGTAGGTGTCCTTAGAAGGGATGAGCGTGGGAACAAGTGCCGCACATCCCTCCTTCTTAGCGTTGGTCTTAGTTTTAAATACTTTATATTTTCCTATATATAGTGCATAAGTTTTGAAAATAAAACAGTTCGAATTTACAACTCAACAACATCAACAATATAAATTATCAATTATCGTTGCTGTGCAGTTTCACTACCAGCAAATACATTTGGTGCATAATAGAACAGTTTTATGTGGAAGTCAGTGAGAGTGCCGGTCGTCTGAGATTTCGTTAGTTTAACCGTCGAATCTCTCATTCTATGCTCGACCGCAGCCACGGTTCTTGACTTTTCGTGTCCCTCGTTCTCGCTCGCGCTCTGCACACCGCCGCATAATCGTCGAGTCTCTCATTCTATGCTCGACTGCAATCTTTACAAGCGTACAATTCAGTCCGTTTATGATCGAGTGCATAGGCTTGGCGAACCATTCGCCGGCAATAAACTCGACAACTTCACCGCCACGGAAATCGACGTTCTCATAGACATGTTGGCAGAAATGCGGGAGGAGTTCAATAAGGCACATAAAGAGCTGGAGGAGCTCAATCAAGGTGAGATTGGCAGTGAGATGCGCAACAATGTCGATATTCTCTTCATTTCGTTGAAGGCTGAGTTGCTGGCTGCCCTTGAAATGGGCCACGCACGCGCCGCTGCCAATTCTACCACCTTGCCAGGCCATTCCGGACACAGTACCATCATCATGGCTCACAAGCATCGGCTTGCTGAGCTGAAGGTACCTAAGTTCTCCGGTGGGTACGTGGATTAATCGGATTTTATGGCGATATTCAAATCGGTCATTGAATCGGATGCGGACCTCAGCGATATCGAGAAGTTCCAGCATCTTCGCTCATGCCTCGCAAATGTAGCCTTGGACTCGGTTCGATCGTTGGAGCTCTCCAGTGCTAATTATCGTGTGGCGCTGGATATTTTTGAAAACCGTTTTAAAAACAAACGACTTGTTTTTCAGGCACACATCAAGAAGATTCTGGGGCTCAAAAGGGTAGATTCGCCATTGCCTAAAGGGCTGCGGGATTTTTCGGTCGCAGTCAACCTACATATGCGTGCTTTGCGGACGGTTATCAACGTACTGCTGAAGAAGCTGGATAATAGGAGGAATACTGAGGTTCATATTAGAAGATAAAGAGGCGCAAAAGATTGCTCAAGCACTAGACGAAAAGGGCTTTCAGATAGAATCGGAGGAGCATATGTATGAGTTCCTCCAGTTAAGGGCTATAATGAATAACACCGATTTAATTTTCGCGATGAGGATGCCAATCTTTAAACACCAAATGTACTCCCTAAAAAGGCTACTGGCCTTACCCATTAACGAAACGAAGTACATAATAACGCCTAATTTTGTTGCATGTAGTAACCAGGAAATATACTACTATAGTAATAAGTGCCTACAAATCAGAAGATTGTTTATATGTAAAAATTCTAAAACAGTAAAGAGAGTCAATGATGTGCCTGAGGAATCTCATGGAAGGAATGGCGGCAGAATGTGAGACGAAGGACACTGGATTGCGCAGGGAAATCTTCGAACCCGAGAAAGGATACGTGGCGATCTTCAACGGTGAAAACGTTAAGGTACACACTGATTGCGGTTCAGAGAGGATCGTCAATGGATCAACAGTCATAACCTTCAGCGGATGCGGAGTAATGGTCAACAATATCCAATACGAAACAGAGGAGCAGTTGGACGTAGAATTGTGGAAAATGGAAATCCTTCAAACAGTATCCAAACAAATCGGAACCAGGATACAGATTGGGACGATACACACTACAGCAACGTATACTGCAGTTGGGCTAATGCTGGTGGGCGTAATATGTACCATAAGCCCATCGAGAAAAACCAGCACCTACACAACAGCTGCCCCGACTCCAACCCTCACTCCAACCATCCCTGCGTTATGGTCGGTAGTTCAGACTGGGGGAGGAGTTACCACCCCAGCACCGGACTTTGGAATTCCCCTTCCAGAACCCCCGCAGATACCATAACGTACCACAACAAAGTAGCGGCCACTGACACCAAACCTGCAAGTTATTCGGAAATCTGTTCCCGTTGCTGCGCCACAAAAAAGTGAAGAAGCTTTCCCTATCCCTGTTTCAATTGTCTGAAAACGGGCCATCGGACTCATTCTTGCAATATCGGAAAATGTCGAGTATGCGGCGAAATGCATCATAGTTTGCTACATTTTAAAGATCTGCAATCAACAACGCAAAGGTCCCCACCATCTACTCCGGATCTAGCGCTTCAATCGGAGGCTATTGCTGTAGTTCAGGAGTCTTTTAGCAGCTCTCAATCACCTGCATCTACCTCTCTTGCTGCCCAAGGTCTTCTCTCTGATGTTGTGCTTCTAGCCACAGCCGTGGTTCTCGTGAAGGATCGATCCGGTGTATTAGTTCCTTGTCGTGCCATCTTCGATTCAGGATCACAACTGCATCCCCTCACATATAGGTTCGCTCACCAGCTTCAGCTTAGGAGAACTCACTTTTCTCTGCACTTTTCTCTGTGCTGGGCGATACCAGCGTGTCTACTGAGGGATCCACAGTGAACATTTGTGTGCAGTCTCGCACGTCTGGTTATACAACTACACTTACTGCTCTCATCGCCCCCACGATAAAATCTGGGAGTTAATGGAGCCGATTGGAATATTCCATCCAACATTCAGCTTACCGATCCTGCATTCTTCCATCCCCATCGAGTAGATCTGCTCATTCTGCAGAAGACCCGGCTCGGGTGGATCGTAGTTGGCGGTGGACCAAGGGTAGCAAGCTCGGTGCTCTTGGGAATTTACAATTCTCCGGAGCCGGAATCTAACATGGATTCAAGGTTGGATAAAACACTTCGTAAGTTAGGGGAAGTCGAGAATTGTGTGGAAGCAAGTGTAAATACCAAGGAAGAATTAGATTTCTAAGCGCACTTCGTAAGCCACTTTTCACGTTTGCCATCGGGGGGATATTCAGTTCGTCTCTTAATAAAACATAATACGTATTGACGATTCATCAGTTTGGAGAATAAGTTGGAGCGGAATCCTACACTCTAGGAGCGGTACTCCGCCTTTATTAGAGAGTATATCGATTTCAATCATATGTTCCAAGTCAAATTTGAATCCCGTAGCCTCTGCAAATATTTCTTGCCTCATCACTGTGTCCTAAAGGAAGATAGTACGACGGCAAAACTTCGTGTCGTTTTCGTTGGCTCCGCAGATACCTCAACTGGATGTTCTCTAAATGATGTGATGTTATTCAGCCTGCATTGCTCAACATACTAGTTCGCTTTCATACATATCCCGTCGCTCTCACTGGGGACAATTGTAAAAGCTACCGCTGCGTACGAGTGTCTCCACCTGACAACTATTATCAGTGTATTCTGTGGCGAGACTCCATCCAGTCTGAGGTTCAAGCCTACACATTAGACACCGTCACATACGGTTCTAAGGCTGCATAATTTTTAGCAGTTCGCGCAATGCACCAGCTGGCCATCGACGAGGGTGAGTCCTACCCTCTTAGCTCAGCTGCTCTGCAACAGGAGTTCTACGTAGTTGATCTCATTTTTGGCGGTAACTCAGTTGCCGAGGTTATGGAGAAGATGCACCAAACTTCCGCTATATTGTCTCGCGGAAACTTCATACTTAGGAAATGGTGTTCTAGTCACCAGGTAGTACTTGAAAGAACCCCTGAAAATGACAGCATGGTTCAGCACATCATGGGAGACCTGCCTTAGGAGCGTTTGGAAGCATCTCGACCCTTTGAAGTTACTGGAGTGGATTATTGTGGGCCCTTCTTTTGCCGATCGAAAATTCGCACAAGGCCTCCGATCAAATGCTACATCAGTGTATTCATTTGCTTCACTTCCAAGGCAATACACATGGAGCTCGACTGACTCGATCAACTGAAGTTTCATCCCCCCACGCTCTCCGCAATTTGGCGGATTGTGGGAAGCGGCCGTGAAGACTGCAAAACATGTTCGGGCCAGCAGCCAATTCATCCTAACAATACTATGTAATACATTTCCATCGCCAATAAGAATACATGTACTTAACATTAACAACATATGTAAACGCTAACGTTTGGCAGCTCTACTGCGCTCTCTTTCTGCTAAGGGCTCTCCGCAGCCGCCGCTTCGGCTCTAGCATTGATCTGCCGACATTGCGTTTTTAGTGCTATGCCAATCTCTGCGCATTGGTTGCATATTCGATCTCGTGAACATTTATCTGGCTGGGCAAAGGGCAAGCAATCGGCTTTTGCTAGCCGCCGGTATAAATAAACATTATTAAATCAATTCGTCCTCAATTTGTTTCTGGACATTAATAGGTGCCAAAAAAACTTGGCATCTCAAACAATGAGGATCTCCATACAACATTTTCAGGTAGATTTCAGAGACAGATAGTCAGAGAGACAGAGAGCGAACCGCTCTCTCGTCCTATACGTGAGGCTGCGATTTAACTTTACGTGTGAACACATCTTAGGTCTGCTTGTTGGTATTGGTTTTTGACGACGCCGCTCTCAAAAAAAAACACCCATTACTTTAGAATTCATTGAGGACTATGACACTATTTGAAGACGCTTGCTCATAATACAAAAAAAAGTAATATTTTTTGTATCCTTTATATGATAATTTTTTGTAAACGAATATAATGAATTAATGTGCCTATGTAAAAATACATAATCCATGTCATACATGACTTCACATTAGATTAAATGTCTGTGGGGTATTCGTGGGTCAAGTCAATAAGCTTCACCATAGCTTCCAGCAAATACATTTCTGTCTCTCTTTTTACCACGATGTATACTTATAAAAGAACCAGGTCAGTTGTTTTTGCTTGCAAAAATCAATGAGAAAATGAAACATATCGATAACAACAAAATGTGAAAGTGGGAGTAAAATGAAATATAAAGTAAACGAATTTGTTAAAAAAGTAAAACGCAAAAGTAGATGAAACCCAGAACCTGCCTGATTATATAGAATAATATAATACCATACAATTATATATACATATGTGTAAATACAGTACATACAGTATACGACTAAATTATATTTAATTATATACATAAAATCAAAATTCTTTGCTTATTCACAATTTGCACCTTGAATACTCTAATGGAAAATTATTTCAATGGGAGTCCTATATGAATTATATTATATATATTTACTATGTATGTATATCCGACAATTAAATTCATAAGTTCTATATTAAACAAAATTATCATCTAAAGCATAAACAAAATAACAGGTATTCTCATTTTCTCAGTTTTATCGCCCATCAATACTAAAACACGCACAGAAAGTACGTGAGAGTGCATGTGCACCCATATTCAAATTCAAATACACTGAGGCCAAACAAAACACCAACCAAAAATCTAAGGCACACAAATATGAAGCCGCAAGAACTGACAATGCATACAATCACATATATTTTGTGTATTATAAGACATACAACATTGTGATTGCTTCGTTGCTGTCGGCTTTGAGCCATTGGTACTCCATATCTCAGACTTCGTTCGCGACAGCCGTTTTTTATTTACTGGCACATCTATATACTGTATGGCTAGTGCTAGAACTCAGATCCGCATAAAGTTCTGCTGGCAGAATGTGCCATATATAAATACTAGCGGCCGAGTGTGACCAGGTGTACATGCCGTACGGTTACACTGTGTACAAATAAAATCAGTTAAAATCTCGAATTTTGTATCAAAACAAGCATAAATATATTATTTGTGGGAGCTGTTGCGCTGGAGGATGACAATGAGCGGATAAAGCACCGCAATATTTGATAAATCCGTTCTTACGGAACAGAAATGCAATCAAATATTTTCTATCTCTATTTATCCCCTAAATTTCATCCCTCAATGATTTCGAAGCGTTTTTGCACGCATCACCTTAAATACACACATATGAACATATATTTACATTTTATATTTATTTTAAATTGTACTTACTGTCTTTATTTATTTCTGCAGCCACACACGCCCATGCAACTTTTATTGCATTCACATCAATATGCTTCTTATCGGCCAATTACACAGCAACTGTCTTCGTCGCAAAATCTGCTCAATCTTTGCTTATTTGGTTTTTTGTACTCCACAACCAGAGCATTGTTTTGTTATCATACTCACAAATATGCACGCTCAAAACCTCATTTTTATTGACATGCGAATAAAAATCAAGGGACCAGTAAAAATGCCCCGATAACATGCAATACTTTCCCTGTATATATCGGCATGTTTTGTTTGTCGAACTTGGGACGACCTGCAGAATTTTTCTAGCAAAACCATTTGCCCAGAAAAAGGTACTTATCGGTTTCATACGAGTATCAGCCCTGATTCTGTTCGCTGGCCCTTATACCCATATGACATTAGACTTTGAAGCTGGACTAACTTGAAAAATAGAGACAGCCTTATGCAAAAAGCATGCAGTGAGAGCGAGACAGATATATGCGTCCAGTTGTTTTTCCAGTTGAGCTGGGAGCAGCGCTGCGGCAGAGATTATCGATTGCTATAGTTTCTAGATACGATTTTGCTGGCTTGGTGGCAATGTGTGTTGTATAATATCATAAATGTAGTGTTAATAATTCGTAAAAAGAGGAAGAAGAAGATGAAAAAATGTAAACAACTAAAAAAATGGCAAGCATATTGGATTTAAACTGATGAAAAATGCTTTGTGCAGCTTTTTTAATAGTTCAAAATAATCATATGATTGTGTGTCACATGCTGGAACAGCAGAACAAAAAAAGGAGAAAGATTTGGTCGGCGAAATGGCTATTGAAGGGCGAGTTAGAGGGTAAGTACATAAGGTAAGTACAGGTAAGCCTGCTTTAGGTGTTTGATTCTATATCGGGTATGCGAAGAATCCCAAACGTGAGGGGAGTTCTTAACAAGATTTATAAGGAACACTGTAGCTTCCTCCGTTCACAACATTTTTAGTAACAATTTTTTTACAGTATACAAATGCTTCCCGCCGAAAACATAACATATGTTCAACTACTGCACGACGTTTACCAGCATTAATTTATCGATGTCTATCATGCTATCTCTCTCTTCGCAGCAAATTTAGCAAAGTCTAATGTCATATGGGCATTAGTACTAGGCTTAAAAATCAAGAGGCCAGTAAAAAAACCCCAATATGTAATACTTTTCCTGTATATATATATATATGTCGATCATTCGCAAGTGTTACATTCTGTGTGGTATTTTTACAAAATACTGAAATTATTCGGGGTATCGACGGGGTATCGAGAGGAAACATCTGTTTTTGTCAAACAATAACCGCCAACTAAACACTGAAATTAAACAAATTCCTAAACACTGAAATTAAAATTTTATATATACAAATCTGTTAGCAAACAACAAAATGGTAACACAACAACTTACAAGGGTCCTCAAAGATCTTTTGGGATGCACTGATTCCAATTTTAACACACAATTTTTGTTTGATGGAGCAAAGATAGCTTCACATACATCGGACTCCTCCTTAACAAGCTCCGTAAACAATTGGGTGCTCGTAGTAAAACTCCCAAATGAACCGTTTCGCACATTAAAAAGTAAATCGCTCATTATTTTGACAATTTCATTAAATTTCAATAAAAATTATTTTCGTCTCTTCTTCTTACTCACAGCGTCTGTTTAATTTAGCAGCCCGAACAGCTAACATAATGATGCGGAAAAGATGCGGCTTAGTGTTAAACGCCTCGCATAATTTTTCCACACCTTCGACAATGATGCGACAGTATAAAAAGCCTATAAGTACTAGGCTTTACGATAAACTTTTCTTTAGTATTTTTATATTTTTGTATATGGTCACATTTTTGAAAGAATAAATATTTTAATTATTTAAAAAAATTATACACATTAAAGAGGACCTTAATATTATATTGTTTGAATTATGTATTACAAAAACTAATAATGATGCGGATATTAGTCGAACGAGAATGGAGGCTAATAACCCAGATTGTAATTCCTATCAATTTACAATCGATTCGAGTAAGTATATTGTATTTGTGTTATGTAACTTTTAACACATTAAAACTGTCTAAATTTGCAGCATACAACTAAAACTACATCATCTCATGATGAAATAATCACAGATAAGAGAAATTATTTGCCTTGTGGCAATTCAATATTACCAGTATCTCAGTTGAAGGATATTTGTGGGCCTGTTAGTAAAGCCAATGTGAAAGTCCCAGCTTCAAATATAATAATACCCGAAAATCGCACTATATGGTTGCCGAGTCCATACACTAACACTGGGAAAACAATCAGTCAATATAAAAAACTTTCAAAATTTCGGCTTACATGTAAGTTTTCTCGTAAAATATAAAAAATAAAGTGAGCTGCTTGTTTATTGGTGAATTTCAGCTCTGGTTGTTGTTACCACAATGGGTGGATATGCGATGGCACCTGCTGCGTTCGATCTTAGTTCATTTGCTATGTGCACATTGGGAACAGGAATGATTTCAGCTGCAGCTAATGCTATAAATCAATATCATGAAGTTCCTTTCGATTCCCAAATGTCGAGAACGAAAAACCGTGTGCTTGTTACAGGCCAAATTACACCACTTAAAGCAGTCATTTTTGCCGTTGTGTCCGCGTCAACTGGACTATGCATGTTGTATTTTGGTGCTAATGGACTAACAGCGGCATTAGGAGCGGGAAATCTTTTTCTTTACACATCAATATACACACCAATGAAGCGAATAAGTATAGTCAACACGTGGATAGGATCAGTCGTTGGCGCAATTCCACCTTTAATGGGATGGTCAGGTTGCGCTGGCAATCTAGATTCAGGCGCAATGATACTGGCTGGAATACTATTTGCTTGGCAGTTCCCTCATTTTAATGCTCTTTCATGGAACCTGCGACCGGATTACTCTCGCGCCGGGTATCGCATGATGGCGGTTACTAATCCAAGTCTTTGCCGTCGTACGGCGTTGCGATATTCACTGGTCATTGCCGGTCTTTCATTAATGGCTCCAGTTCTAGATGTTACAAACTATTTGTTTGCTTTGGAAACAATTCCTTTAAACGCGTATTTCGCATACTTGGGTAAGTAAATTTTTAAACCATAAATCAGATCATACTTTTCTAAAGGTTTTTATTGCGCTGAATCAATATCCGACCACAGAATTGCTCTATTACACTATGTTTTCAAAATATTCTAACCTCACGCATACATTTTTATACCCGGTACTCGAAGATTAAAGGGGTATATTAGATTTGTTGAAAAAATTGATGTGTGTAACACCCAGAAGGAAGCGTTTCCGACCCCATAAAGTATATATATTCTTGATCAACATCAATAGCCGAGTCGATATAGCTATTTTTGTCTGTCCGTCCGTCTGTCCGTCTTCATTAGCGCCTATAGCTCAGAGACTATAAAAGCTAGAGAAACACAATTTTGTATCCAGACTCCTCTCCTATCACACTGTTACAAGTGTATTTCAAAATTTCGCCCCGCCCCCTTCCGCCCACTCAAAGGACGAAAATCTGTGGCATGCACAATTTTAAAGATACGAGAAAACTAAAAACGCAGAATCATAGAGAATGAGCATATCTATCAGGGTGTGGAATCTGGATCAGATCGGATTATAAGTATAGCCACAGTGAAGCAAACCATTTCGAAATGCATCGTTCCCTCTCGCTCTCTCTCACACACCGGGGTGGGCGCTATGCCTGATTGAATTTTTTGACGCCTAGTTCTCAGAGACTATAAGAGCTAGAACCACCAAACTTTCTATCCAAGCTCCTGTGATATCAAACCGAGACGAGTTTGTTTTAAAATTTGGCCACGCCCCCTTCCGCCCCCACAAAAGATGAAAATCTACAATTTTGAAGATACGGGAAAACCAAAAACGCAGAATCATAGAAAATGACTATATCTATCAGAGTATTGAATTTGGATCAGATCGGATCATAAAATAGTCAGAAGGAACAAATGAAATTTCAGTGGCCTCCCAAGCGCAGACTGATTCCCTCTCTCTCTCGCACACAGCCGTGTATGTATATGTAGGAAGTAGATAAAAACATGTAGAAATGGCAGATGTAAAAAATGTATGTAAAAAAATATGGAAACATCTAATAGATCAAAATCTCCGAAAAGGTTCGACTTAAATTTTTTTTTTTTTGGCTAAAATTAAATTTTTCTTTTTTGCGAACATGTAATAAATTGGAACAAGCTTACATACATATATACTGACTGAGTACCGGGTATAAAGTAGAGCCCCGGCCGTAGACGCGGCTCACAACGTTCGTTTTGGTAAGATTTTAACGGAAACGTCTAAGTACTAATTTTCATTCTACTATATCTCCGAGACAAAAAAAGATATGCATCTTTTTATTTTATTTCCAAGGGCGGGGGTTGGCGCACGATCAAAGCGAGTGCATAGGGGGCTTGCCCCAAGTATATATTCATGCAGAATATTTTGCAATTGTTCTATCATTTCAAGTTTAGTCTGAGAAAAATTGCACATTTATCTATTATTACCGTTAAATCTCTTCTTTCTTTTTTGTCTTGTTATACATACATAAAAATCTAAGCAGGTTTCTTAAAAATAAGAAGATACCCCACTTGTAACTTTGAAATTTTAAAACTTTTTTTTTGCTTTTTTTTTTTAAATATAGCTACGTCCTCAAAATTTCAACTTCATCCGAGCAAAACTTGACAAAGTTTTGAGCATTTAAAGAAAAGAATCTACTACTGAATAGTGGACTACCTTAAAACTTTAAGCGCGTTTATCTCGAAATTAGTTTTTTGAATTGTTGACCGAAATAATCAAACTATGAACCGATCTTTCCGAAATCTGCCAGGCTTATTTAATACATCAAAATCGAGTCTTTAATCGTTCGATTTTTTTATTTTTTCGAAAAAATGCGTTTTTTATAACAAAAAAAACAACCGGATTTTGTGTAAAAACGAAACAAAAATGTTTACTGTCAGCCATTTTGTCAAAAATTCATATTTTTACAAATCAAACGATTAAAAACTAGTTTATAGTGTTATTTCGCTGAATCTATTGACATTTTTGGTTTGAGATGATCCAGTTCTCTACAATTTTGGTCACCGCAAAGCACTAAAAGAGAAAGGACTTTAAATCAGCAGACCTTTTCAGATAGAAATAGAAATAATATAAAAATTATTAAAATGTGTTTAATGTACAGCTGTGTTCTTTAAAATAGCACTGTTGAATGTCACCACTTCCAACCCCACTCAAACCGTTTTTGAGATATTTCTAGTTTTCCAAACTAAACAAATTATACCTTTTTAGAAAGCCTGGAATGTAAGCAGTAGAATACAGAAAAAATCATGTTACATTTGCATTCTATCTTCTTATTTTTCATTACTTTAGACCAGGGCTCGGCACGGCCCTATCTAATGAGGATAGGAAAAAGTCTCTGCTGCTGCGCTGCCGCTCACGGACAGTATAAAAAAGCAGCAAGCCTTCGTGTGGCTTCGACAATGCGACTTCGGCTGTTGCTATCTCGTTTTTTAGACTGCGTGTGCAGTAAAATGTTTTCAATTGCTAATTTAACACTGGGAGAAAAGTATGTTCAACGAGAAGTGGGAAGAACATTTTTTTTTCATCCAAAATATGGATGGCGATGCGCAATGCGTTATATGCTATTATATTGCCTGCAAATGCGATTCATTTGCTATTGAAAGACATTTCAATAATTTTTATTTTATACGACAGTTTCCGCATGAAACATTTGCCATTTAACTACAAATTTTGTCGCAGTGTAAAGCAGTAAAACGGTTTCGCCATCAGGCATGTTCGAGTTTTTGCTACACACACGAGCGTGTTGAGTGTATGCGTGCCGAGCACTGCTTTAGACAATTACAGCAGATTTCATTGTTTTAATTGAAATAGCAATGTTAATTTTTTTTAAATTAAATAATAACAATTGGTTTTTCTAAAAATCGCCATCAATAAGCTCAATTTACTCATTGAATATATTGATGAAAGAAATTTTTGGAAATAGCGGTACTTTTGTTTTTGGAGCGTAAAAGAAATCATTGCTCGGCCCAGAAGAGGAGACCGAAGAATTTGACTAAAAACTAAGGGCAGGAGGCTTAAAGGAATTGAATAATAAGTTTTTTGTACTCTTACTATTGTATTTAACCCAAATAACTATAAACATAATATAGTTGGTATACGAAAAACGACTCTTTTAGAGAATGGTCAAAGTGAGTGATACAGTACGACCAAGCCTACAGTAGCCTCAAAAATTATGAAATTTTTTTTTTTCTCTGCCAGTTATGTGACAGTTTGTAGATTACTGATACCACAATATTTAAATGCAAGAAGTCCTAGAAAGCTACGCATTTGGAAACGAGAAGTCATGGGAGCATAACTCAAGTTTTCAAACACGATAAGGACTGGCCTGTTTGACAGCGACTTAACACTATAGGCCGATGAGAGTAAAGTCGTTTTATACAGTCAGTTAGCCTCCAGAGAATATGTTTGGCGTTCACAGAACCCGACTACCACCCAAAATCGTGAAAAAAAAACCGTTGGGCATGCCGGGCTGCGCCAGCTCATATGGGCTATTAGTTCATACTCTGGTTTTTGCGTATTTGACAAAAATGTGTATGTCATCCTACTTTAGAATATATTACATTCATATTCCATTTGAAAAATGCTTCTCAAAAGGATCTTTCAACAGGATAATGATCCGAAACACTTACGAAAGCTCGCTAGACATTGGGTTGCATCCGGAAAAATCTGTTTGCTATGTCTAGTTTAGTTACTGAGAATTATTACCTCAAATCCTATTAAAAACTTTGGCAGGACCTTATTTACCCATGTCAGGCCGGGGCAAGGCCGTAATGAAAACAAAATTAATTAAGAACTAAACATTAAACCTCAAGAAACTTGTAGAATATCTAACATAGGTTTTGATTTGAGTTTCGTTGTTTTTTTTATTTTTTTGAAAGAAAAAAAAACTGCTATTTTAATGAACAGCAGATTTCAATGGTAATTGTCTAAAGTAATGAAAAACAAACAGATGTAATGAAATGTATGCTTCTAATGCTTACATTCCAGGCTTTCTAAAAAGGTATCATTTGTTCTGTTTGGAAGACCAGAAATACAGTGGTGCTCATAGACTTAAGCCACAAGACTTCAACCAAGAATTTAAACGAAAATTAAGAAAAGTTTTTATTTCACAGCTCCAATTTTTGGTGTCACATTAGTTCTATATATCAGTGTTCTAATAGAAGAATAACCAAGTTATAAAAATATATATTCAACGAAAAACTTAAAAAATCTGAGACCATCTCCAAAATGTCCTGCTCACATACTTAAGCCACCTGGAAAAAAATGGTTTAAAAAGTTAAAATTTGCCCAATATTCCTTATACTTTTAACAAATTTACTTTAATATTGAGTGGGATGACCTTTCTGCTTAAGAACAGCGGAGCAACGCTTTGGCATTGAATCCACAAGGCGTGCGCACTGTTGAGGGGTGATTTTTTTCCACTCCTCTTGCAAAATTCGCCACAAATCGTTTTTATTTGCTGGTTTTTTTTGGCCAACGACTTGTTTAAGAATTCCCCACAAGTTCTCTATAGGGTTCAAGTCGGGGCTCTGCGGTGGCCATTGCAAAACATTAATTGCCTCTTGGTTAAGCCACGACTTGACTATCTTGCTGGTGTGTTTCGGGTCGTTGTCCTGTTGAAATATCCAGGCAAGTGGCAAATTATCGGCATATTCTCCAGATAAATTGTTAATAAGGATGTCCCTGTACATTTCGCCGTTCATAATGCCTTCTATCTTCACTAGGGGACCTACGCCCGATGCGGTGAAACAGCCCCAGACCATAATCGAAGCGCCACCATGTTTAACGGTCTTCTTCGTGTATTTGGGGTCCAATTGTTTGTTTGGAGGACGTCGTACATATGGTTTACCATCACTCCCAAAGACATTAAACTTGGATTCGTCGCTCCAAACAACCATGTTCCAAAAATTGGGACCTTTTTGAATATGCTCTGTGGCGAATTGAAGGCGCTTTTTAACATTTTTAATAGACAGCAATGGTTTTTTTTGGGCAATGCGTCCATATAACCCGAATTCATTTAGCCGTCTTCTTATGGTCTGAGCTGACACATTCACGCCATAATCTGCCACCATTTGACCTCTGATTTGCGTCGAAGTCAAGAACGGATCGGCTTTACTGATTTTGGCAATCCGTCTATCGTCGTTTAAAGTGGTTTTTCTGGGCTTTTCACGTGGAATATTTTCCCAGGTTCCATGTTTCTTATAAAATGCAATGGCATTTCTGACTTTGCCACGCGAAAAATGTAAAGTCTTACAAATTTGTAGAATACTTGTGTTTTTTTCGTAATATTCCCATATTAGCTTTCTTTCTGCCGGATTTGTATTTTTATTTTTAGCCATAGCGGTCAAATTGTTTTGGGAAACGTATTTAGTATTCAATATTTTAGTTTAGAAAATAACCAGCACAACTTTCCCGGAAAAAACACAATTTTGACGATTTTAGCTCAAGGTGGCTTAAGTATATGAGCAGAGCGCAATACTCCTTTTTGACATTTAGTCAATTTTTTGGGAACCCCCGAATTCCTACTTGTCATTTTTTACTGTGATCAACTGCTTAAATAACAGTGTTGCAAAATGTAAAAATTTCAGGCCGAAATAAATATGTTCAAAAAAGTTATTAAGAAAACAGTTTATGGTAGTGGCAGTGGCTTAAGTCTATGAGCACCACTGTATATCAAAAACAGTTTTGAGGGTGGTGACGTAAAACAATGCTATTTTATTACTTTGAGATAATATATAAATGGTTCAAAACGGTTTAGTAGTTTTCGTTAAAAACATTCGCGAAAATTGCCTAATTTTTTTGAGCTGCAACTCTGGCCCCTTAATAAATAGTGTCTATATTGTGCCTGAAAATGAAAAAACTATCGCTAGAACTCGAAAATAGTTACTGACCCCCACTGATTAACTAACTTTTTAACAATGGAACGTGTCGAACAGCAACTATCAGTAAGGCATACAATACTATTTTAGATTTCTTGTGATAGTTGTTTAAATTGAGTAGACATATACATATATTCTCGATCAGCATCAATAGCAGAGTCGATATAGCTTTGTCTGTCCGTCCGTCGTCTTCATGAGCGTCGTCTTCATACGGAAGAGCAATCACCAACACTCACAAAAAAAAACACTAATGCCAAGAGGCGAACGATTTTTTGTATTTCAATTTGTGCACTGGAAGAAAAAAGTTTGCATACCAAATGATTAATTTTTGTATTCAAAATCAATTTTGTAGGATATGTAATGCACTGCTGTTCGCAACAATAGTTTTGAGCGAAAAAAATTGTACTCAAACATTCGCTATTAAACATTTTGCCGGCAGGTTGAACACAAAAAAGGTTTTTTTTCAGTGCAAGCTCGAAGATAAGGCAGAAGCAAAATGAGTAAGAAAACAACAAAAGCATCGAAATTGTTGTTGGTCAGTTTGCGTTGGCGAGCAACGACGACCCACACAAGCAAACAAAACCGGTTTCGGTTCCACGCATAGCATACACACACATAATTTTTGCATGTGTTGGGTTTTTTTATTTTTGGTGCCGTTCATGTATACGTTCTGTGAGTTCCTATCCCAAGAGTAAAAACAAAAACAAAGCGAACCGAAGAGCATAGACCTGGGCACCCCTGATCTATGGCATGCACAATTTCGATGATACGAGAAAACTAAAAACGCAGAATCATAGAAAATATCCTTGTTTGTTTGGACGTTGACGTGCAATGACTGCACCATCAAGTGATCCATGGGACACCAGCCGAATGCTGCTACGCGCGAATCCCAAGCTGAAACGCAGCCCTCCTCCCACCCAACCGACCGAGGGGCGCTGCCGCATAACGCGCGACTCGTTAACCGAACCGATCGCGATCATGCAGGAAAGATAGATGTTAGACTAACATTCGAGGAAAATTAAAACTAATCCTACTAAAGGAATTAAGCATGCATTAAAACTATCGTACTCAACTTACAATTTCTAACTACGAGAAAGGTATGTGAGTAATAGTGTTTTAAGAAGAGGAAGGGAATTAGTTGTAGATATAAAACTCTAAAATGTTCATGCAAGGAATAATTCGATCTACAAATCGGAAGGAACAACGGTATATAGTTTCTAGTGTGCACAAAAATCACACCAAACATCTTTCTACGGTTAACTAAGGATGGAAGGTTTATTAAAAGCAATCTATTAGGGTAAGATGGCAATCTAACACTTGCATCCCAGTTGAGGCCGCGTAGAGCGAAAATATAAAAGGTTTTTCTGTACTGATTCTATACGGTCCTGGTGTACTTTGTACTGAGGGCACCATACACAAGAACCATATTATAAAATCGGACGAACAAGCGATATATAGATAGTCTTTGTTATATAGGGGTCGTCAAATTCCTTTGACCACCTCTTTATAAACCCAAGCACGCCCATGACCCTATTTACCATGGTAGAAATGTGTTCAGAAAACTTTAACTTGGGATCTAAAAGAACACCAAGGTCATCAACTAGGGTAATTTTCTCTAGAAAACCCCCGCCTAGTGTGTAAGGAGCCATGAAATGTCATTACTTTACATTTCGAAGCATTAAGGTATAACAGATTTGCACAACACCATGACTAAGCTAAGCTAAGATCGGATTGCAAACTGGAGTGAGATAAGCTATCCTTGTACTGGACACACAGCTTAACATCATCCGCATACATAAGTACTCGAGAGTATGTTAATACCGAAGGCAGGTCATTAATAAAGAGTGTAAAGAGTAAGGGGCCTAGATGGCTACCCTGTGGTACGCCCGAAGTAACCATAACTGGTGAAGATAGGGAGTTTTTGAAGAGGACTCTTTGGGACCTGGAACAAAGGTAGCTAGAAATCCATCTCAAGAGATTGGGTGGAAACCCTAAAAGGTCAAGTTTTTGTGCTAGGAGAGAGTGGTTTACAGAGTCGAATGCTTTACTGAAATCTGTGTAAATGACATCCGTCTGTAGATTACCTTGGAAGCCTTTAATGATGAAGGAGGTGAACTCCAATAAATTCGTGGTTGTTGATCTCCGCCTTATAAATCCATGCTAGGCAGGAGATATAAGTGATCTGCAAAAGATGCTGCACTTTAGGAATAGCGGATAACTTGGATATACCTCTGTAGTTCTTCGCGTCAGACTTACTACCTTTCTTATGGAGAGGAATTATGAACGACTCCTTCTATATCGAGGGGAAGCATAAAGAGTTAATGGAAAGACTGAATAGTTTGAGCAACGGTCCACACAGAGACTCGGCGCAGTACCTGAGTACACAGCCGGGAACTCCGTCAGGATCCGGTGAAAAAACCGGCTTAGCTGTTTGGAGATCATGAAGCAGCGAGCTTTCATTTAGCAAGGGACTTAAGATACCGTTTGACCTCGGTAAACCGTATGGGTACGGCTGACCGGAGTAGCATTCCTATGAATAGGTTGTTTGAAAGAATTGGGCAAAAAAATTGGCCATTGCCTGATCAGTATTTCCCCACGTATTAAGAAATGATAGCGAGGATGGATGTGCGGACGTTTTACGCTTACTGTTTACGAAGCTGTAAAACTGCTTAGGGTCCTGAGAAAAACGTATCCTGCATCGATATAGGTAGTTCTTATAAAACTGGGAATTAAGAACTGAAAAGTTTGACCAAGCCATTAAATAGCGAGAGAGAGAAGTTTTTTAGACTGGATAACTCTTTGGTAAACCAAGAGGGCTTCCCAGATCTAATAGGACATGAGTCAAGTGCATCGTAGAAAATGTTTGTGCATATCGTAACATCAGTGCACAAATACAAAGCGGACCAATCAAATCAGTAATGAGGTTATTAAGCTTCGAAAACTCGACTTTACGAAAGCAGCAGACACATCGAGGTAGCCTACCCGACCGATCCAATGCGGTTGGTCCTATATCGAGCGACACTTCAAATGCAGGATGGTAGGCGTCTTCAGGTATAGTGAGCGGAGGGACTCGGGTTAACAACGCTGTGGTCGGATCCGTTACAAAGCACAGATCAAGCAATCGACCCAGGGAATTTTTCACATGGTTGACTTGAGACAGGGATAAGTCAAGTAAGCCGTCTGTAAAGTCACGTTGTGACATGGGCACTAGGTTATTAGACTCGTTTACCGAAGACCAAACAGTTCCTGGTAAATTGAAATCGCCAAGAACTATCATATGATCTCTATCAGATAGCGAGGAAGAAACAGCGCTTAAGGCGGACAAGTGCTGCTCATAAATTGCGATATCCGACGAAGGTGGAATATACGAGCATGTAATAAAGACTGAAAAAGCGGGAAGAATCAGTTTTATACACAGGAATTCCAGTTCTTGTTGAATCTGGACTGTAAAATGTTCCGACGTGAACTTAGAGTCCACTGCAATCAGAACACCACCTGCACCTCGAGACGAACGGTCATTTCTAAAGGTTGTGTACCGACCTGCCAAAACTTCAGAACTGAGAATTTCCGGTTTTAACCAGATCTTGGTGAACAAAATTACGTGGGACGTAAATGCGACGCATTCCCGGTACAGAGTGCTGAGCTTACTACGCAAGCCTCTATCATTCTGGTAAGTAATTAAAACAGAGGAAGTTAGTTCTTGGACGGGTG
Source organism: Drosophila helvetica (assembly GCA_963969585.1). Taxonomy (NCBI): domain Eukaryota; kingdom Metazoa; phylum Arthropoda; class Insecta; order Diptera; family Drosophilidae; genus Drosophila; species Drosophila helvetica. Next base: position 22,899,391 of record OZ018402.1, on the reverse strand, counting down.
GAGGTAGAACGAAAAGATAAGGATGGAGCACTGGCCGGATAAGTAGTAAGCGTTATTGGGGGCCTATTCTTCTTCTTAGCCTTAAACTCCGTCACCACCCAGTGCTCTGGCCAAAATTTGGCAGAGCAAATGGTGTCAAAATGAGTCGGGGAGACACTTATTTTGAAAGAAGCTACATCCCGGGCATAAGAGAAGTTAAACTTCTCCACATTTAAACTGACGGCTTATATATTGCTTTGAATAAAAGCAGTAACGTCATCTATAGTGGTGTAAGGGGCAAGCCGTGAGACAAATATTTGTCGTTTAGGTGTAGGTGTGATCACCACCAATCTTGGGTTTGGCACCACAGACCTTGTACCTGTGATGGCAGTACCCGGTGGTCCGGGTCGTATGTTTGTTGGTGGGATCGAAGTGGACGGGATATTAGGAATGTTGGCGGACTCGACGGACACGGACGCTACGGAAATTTCTGGTTGTCCGTTCTCCGAAGTGATAAATTTGGCTGCCGAATTTGCCCTGTCGTTGCCCTTGGAATAGCAAACGATATCGGCTGCTGCACAATTGGAGTGGTCGGAGTCGGTTGTTCGGCAAAGAGCGGCAGAGGGACAGTTGGGGCTTGCAGATCCCGCGGAGTAACCTTTTTTCGCCTAGGAGACTCATTCAGCTGTTGTAAACTGCTAAACTGAGACTCCATGGCTAGGAGCTGATCGTACTGCTTTTTAAAGCCCACGGTCAGCTCCTTAAAGCCATTCCGCGTCTGCCTCATAAACCTGGCCTTCTCAATGTGAGCTCCCGGCATGCCTCACAAAAGTAGAACAAGCCATTATGTTTGGAAATTGCATCACCCACGAGGCCTGAGTACCCAGCGCACTTTGCGTGCACTACTTTTCCGCAGAGGGGATTCCATTTTAAATACAATAGAGAAACAAAATTTATTTCAAAACAAATAGAAATCAGACCAGTGTGCCAGGCAAACGCTTAAAGCGGAATCAGTAAAAACTGAGCGGAGAGAGGAGAGCGGTTGTAGCAGCTGAAATGAGAGAGAGAGAGAGCGCGAGAGAGGAAGAACAGTTATTTATGTTTGGGTTATAGGGAGAGAGTGATAGAACAACAAAAGCTGAGATCGGCTAAATATAATGTTATGCGTACTTACGAAAAGCAACGACAAAAACACACTTAACCGACGCAAAAAAGATTTATTAAATTAGGTTATAGACAATAAATAGACATGCACTCGCGATTCAGGATAGACTTTATGTTAGCAAGTTAATTTGTTAGTTCGATAAAGGTTTATTTTGGACAAACATCGGCTGTTTGTACAAAATAAGTGAAAAATGAGCGGAGCGCAAAGAAAAAACGCGTCTGAACACTACAAGAGAGTTTAGACGAAGGTTGAGTCTGAATCAGATCAAACTACACTACTCGACAAAATTGAAATTTTTTCCCTAGATCTCCGAGACTATAAAAGATAGCGGAAACAAATTTTGTATGCAGACTCCTGTGATATCCCACTATTACAAGAGTAACAGTCCCACACAAAGAACGAACATCTGTGGCATACACAATTTTGAAGAGACGAGACAACCAAAAACGAAGAATCATGGAGAATCTACCAGATTGCCGAATATGGAGCACATCGGCTCATAATGAAGGGTATATTCTGGCCATAAAACAGAAGGAACGATTACTCAGTCTCTCTATCTCGCACGAGCAGATGTACATAGATACATATGAAAAGATGTGTATGTAGATTTAGAGAAAACACATATGTGTATACTGAATGAGTACCGGGTATAAAGTAGAGCCGACTCACAACGTTCTCCTCATTTTGTATGAGTTTTTGTAGTTTCATTGTTCGCCTCAAAACATTCGCTTTTTCTCCGACCATTATCTGGTTCTGATTAATATTTGGAATTTTTTTTTGCTAGTAATTTGACATCATTTGAAGCATAGTTTTTATAAACTAAAAAGAAAACAAATCGACAATTTACGCGTTTCTGCTATTCTTTTTCGTTTCGGTTGTTAACCGGTCTTCTAGGAAACCGAATTGTTTTAGCGACAAGTGGCCAATTTTATCATAAAGACAACTAAGTGGTACCGTAACCCTAGGTCGATAAACCGGCCCTTAGTTCTAGCAAAGACAATATAAATAATAAGATGAGTATCGCCCGTACAATTTCAATCGTGAGCAGCGAAGTTTTCTGTATATGCCTAAGTGCGCGCTGTCTCGCTCGCACGAAGAAGATAAGAGAGAATGAGTTTGCATGTGTGAGTACACACAGAGCTGCAAGCACTTATGTGTGCGTATTTGTGCCGAGCTGCCGAATTTTGACGAGACGTAAACAAGACAGAAATGTATTTGCTGAGAATTGGGGAGGGGGAAAAAAATTCGTTGGCGATTGACATTCGGATAATAAAATTGCATTATTCATTTAAATAGTAATAATAATATAATTCTTTAATATACTAATACTAATATAATATATTTACATTAAATATATATCATTTAGCTAATATTTTTTGTATTATTTTATCAAATATTAAAAATGGGTAATATACATAATATCTATATAATTTATTATATTTAATATATGAAATAGTTAATATACAAATACATACATATGTACATAAATTTAAGAAGTTTCTTTATATTTTAGTTAATACATATTACTAAGAGACTAAATATTGATATGATAATAGACAATACAATTTTTGGTTATATGTATCCAACCTGTTCAATCGCAAAATCAACCCCTATAACGCAATTCGCCTTTCAAGAAATTGTATCAAATTGTCTTGTCTTCTTTGCACAAGTTTACGTACAAACGCACATACATGCATGCATAAGAACTTCAAAATTCATTGCTTTATAAAGTCGACCCACAAATACCCAACAGACATTTTATCGAATGTGAAGTCATTTATCACATAGATTATGTATTTTTACATAGGTACATTCCTTCATTATATTCGCGTATAGTACATTAAACAAAATTTGCATATAAGGGGTATACAAAATACTACTTTTTTGTATTATGAGCAAGCGTCTTCAAATAGTGTCATAGTCCGCAATGAAGTCTAAGGTATTCGGTATTTCGTTGAGCGCGGCGTCGTCAACAACCAATACAAACAAGCAGACCTAACATGTGTGCACACGTACAGTTGAATCTCAGCCTCACGTATGGGACGAGAGAGCGGTTCGTTCTCTTTCTCTCTGTCTATCTGTCTCTCTCTGTTTGTGAAAAGACATACGAAAAGACACCCAGTCAAAATGGACTCCAAAAATTTTGTATGGCGAGATTTATCTTACTATTTATATTGTCTTTGGTTCTAGTTTGTGAAACTTTGCAATATTCAATCTCCAAATACCTCAAAATGGTCGGAAAATCGCTTAAATTTAAAAAAATGAGAATCGAAGCAAGGCTGAAAGTGTGGAATTTACAAATAGAGGTACCAACTTCTATTCGGCGCATCCATAAACGCTTCAAAAGAGCTTCAAAATTATAAAGATCGAACACACAGACCTTAAACATTTTTTTTTGGTGGTTTCATTCAAAATAAAATTATTAAAGTAAATATTTTTGTGCACAATACCCGTTATTAACACCAACTCGAATTCACCTGCAATAGGTTTATGTCTAATAGTGAATATAGTGCGTAACCACTCAGAATCAACCCAATTTGATTTTTCCTTCAAAGAATTAACCCGATTTTTTTCGGTCGAAAATTTTCAAGCAGGTGTCTTTGTCAGCCTTAAGTTCGTTTTATTATAATAAAATATAACATACATAATTATAACACGACCTTTACTATTGAGGTAAATAATTAGGTCGTCTGCCCCATTGATACTACAAAAAAATAATTATTTATTAATTTAAAAAAATTCGGAATTACAATGATTCTGCTATAAATTTGCAGGTAATAAAACAAACTATTAGAACAAATTTTAATGCATTTTTTTTTCGTTTGACAGGTCAAATTACTGAATGATGGTTGATGGTTGTTAGGGATTTATTTAATGACATAAAAAAAATGTTTGCTGGGTGGATCTAGATGTACAGTGGCGAGCAAAAGTGAGTGCATGTTCACGAAACTGACTTTCGCCTTTATCAGGTGAAAATTCTGTTTTCCTATCCATTCCTTGACAAAAGAGAAAAAATGTGTCTCCGAAACCGCTAGTCAAAGGTCGCGAAAAATTATTAACGGACTCAGACGCTCTACTATTGATGTCCTGCTGTGTCAGAACCATCTTTTCCAAATTACTGTTGGGCATTAGACCTTAAAATCAAATGGAAGAAAGCTGTGAGAATTGCCAAAAAGACCAATTATGCAAGAAAGTTGACGGAACTCAATGTAAACTCAAATACCAGGGAAGCTTCGAGGTTCCTTACAAACCTCAAAAAATGCCATTTAGATACACCTATTTTGTTTGACCTAGATAAAGCTGGGCTCTTTGTAATTTTTATAAAAGGGCAAATACCAAATGAGGCCAAAGCTGTTGATACCAATATGTATGCAACTAAAGAAAATGAAAATCCATTTTTTTCGTTAGAAGATCTTGAGGTGGTGCTGAACAAAAAAGGAAAACAGCGGGAGGGCTGGATCAAATAACATATGAAATGCTGAGCGCTTTAAACACAAACATTAAGAGTTAGTTAAGTTTTACAAGAAGAAAATATCGACATGTGATTTTCTAGCCGAATGGCGTTCCATCAAAATTAAGCCTATACCCAAAAGAAACAAAGACCTCAATGACATTAGGAATTTCCGGCCCATATCCTTGATATCGGTCTTGACTAAAACGGTCAAAAGAATGATTAAAGTCAGGCTCGAAAAGCATAGGTTAGGTTAGGTTAACCCGGACGGCCCTCAGCGGGGCCTTTCATAGGCCAGTATGGCCCTTAGTTATCCGGATGGGGTGTATGGACTTTTACGGGTGTGGTGTCGAGGTTTGGAAGTCCCCGAGAATCGAGGTATTTTTCGCGAAAGCAAGGAGTTCCCTTGGCGTCCTCCTGGAGGCGTCTTCCATTGATGCCAGCACAGGTGCGACTAGGTGTCTACTCCTTGCCCGTGAGAGAGCCGGACAGTTGCATATGAGATGTTCCAGGGTTTCAATAGCCCCGGGTTTGTCGCATTTCCTTCAGCTGTCTGTACTGGTGATGCCCAGCTTGGCTGCATGCGCCGCAGACAGACAGTGACCAGTCTGCAGTCCTTCCGTGGTAGGTGCAGTAGATAGTGACTGAGTTTTTGCGTTGCGCTCCTTGCACATGGTTCTCAAGATTCTGCAGGTGGTGGTACTTCTCCACCTGCTTTCGGTCTGCAGTCCGGCCTGTTTCTCCAGGTCGCTTTGTAGCGTCCTTAGGGAGACAGGCACGTCTTCGATCATATCGTTTGCCAGCCCGACGCCCTCCTTTGCCAGAACGTCCGCCGCTTCGTTCCCTTCGATGCCCTGGTGACTGGGAACCCAATAGAACCGCACTGACTTGGTCGTGCTTAGTGTGTCTAGTGCCTCCCTGCTTGCCAGGACATTTCTGGAACTAACCGCGGACGACTGCATGGATCTTATCGCCGATTGACCACGTTATGCGCTCATTCGGTCTGTTGAGCGACCTCAGCAGCTTTCTTGATAGCGAAGACTTCCGCCTGGAATATGCTGCATTGGTCCGGTAGCCTATATGACGACCTTATTTCTAGGTCTGTGCAGTATAGGCCCGCTCCCACTCCTCCGTCCATCGTGGAGCCGTCTGTATATATGTTGAGGTGTTGAGTCTGGTCCCGTCCTGTTTTCCAGTCTTCGGGTCCCATAAGTGTGTTTGTTTTAGCATCGAGGCAAGTTTGGGGGGTCATGTAATCAGTAGAACTGATCATGTCTCTTCCGATTGAACTGTGCCCGAATCCTTGTGACGACATGTTACCTGATGCAATTAGGCGCTGCGCTGCCTTTCCTGCAGTCAGACGAGCGTGGATGTCCAGGGGGTTAATTCCTAGCATTATTTCGAGTGCTATTGTTGGGGTTGATCTCAGCGCCCCTGTAATGCAGAGCAGAGCCTGCCGCTGAGTTCTTTCCATAAGCTTGTGATATGTTTTCTTCTCGGTGGCTTTCCACCACACTAGGATTCCATACAGCAGAGTTGGTCGCACAACCGAGATGTAGATCCAGTGCATTAGAGCAGGTGACAGGCCCCATGTGCTGCTAAGCATCTTCTTGGATGCATAAGGCGCAATGGAGGCCTTCTTCACCCTTTCCATTACATTGCTCTCAAAGCAGCTTCCTGAGTCTTGCTGTTTCCGGCACTTTCTCGATGCTGGAGCAGATTCCTCCACGAGCTACGCTGTGCCTTACGTATTTCCTTCTTGTAGTTTCTGAGTAGGATCTTGTATTCCTCGTTGATGAATTCTTCATTCGCTTGTTTGGCAAGCTTAAAGAATTCCCTGAGATTATTTCTTTGTAGAGAGAGGTCCCGGCTCCACCAGGGTGGCTTGGTCCTCTTCTTTGTTCTTGAGGGTGGGCAAGATGCGTAGTAGGCATCTAGTAGAACCTTGGATAGAGTCTCCAGGGACTTTTCTATATCTTCCGCGGATATCACTGCACGCAGGTTCGCGATCTTCGAGGTAACTATCTTTTTAAACCTTTCCCAGTTTGTGTTCCGGGGGTTTCTGTAGACTGTTTCCTTCGGAGTGTGTTCGAATTCGCACTTGTACTGAATGTACCTATGATCTGAGAAGGATGGTCTGTCTAGGATACTCCAGCCAGATACTAAAGTACTCTTTCCCGTAGAGAGTGTTAGATCTAGCACGTTTGACGAGGTGGGACCTATATAGGTGAGTTCCTCGCCCATGTTTGCTATATCTATGTTAGTTGATAAAATAAAGTCTAAGAGTGACTCGCCTCGGTCGTTGATATCGGGACTTCCCCACACACTGTGGTGGGCATTGGCGTCCGTACCAATGAGAAGTTGGTAGTCTTTGGAGTTGGCTTCTTCCACCAGGCTCCGTAGTTCGTCAGGTGGCGCGGGCCTGTCGTGTGCCATGTAACAGGATGCTACCAAAAGGTGCTTCTCCTCACTCTCTAGCATTACTACTGTCAGGTCGTCCGTGCTGTAATGAGACATAAGGTGAGCGTGGATTCCCTTCCGTACGAGTACGACGGTTCTGTTCCTGCTTACCGGTGTTGAGTGGAGCATGTTATAATTTGAGGACCTTAGTCCGGCCACTGAGTTACCTGACGCAATCCAGGGCTCCTGGACTAAGGCTATGTCAGCGGGCCCTTGCTCCATGGCCATGAGGAACTCCGCTGACGCGATCTTACTTTTATGCAAGTTGAGCTGCAGCACATGCAGTGTCATTGGTGGCTGGCTCAACTGCACTCGACGGGTTGACTACCAACGTCAGGTCTCCGTCCGCCGAGTCTTCCGAGTCGCTTAGCACTAACCCTTGGGCGGCCTCCTAGTTGGTATCCAGACCTAGGTCTTTCTCCACCTCACCTGCCTGCAGGGTGTGCGTGTCTTGATCTCCGGGGTGGCGTGTTTTCAGGCGCAGGTAAACAGCCCATTCCCCACGCCATCTTCCCGAACCTGGGATACAGGAGATCTTCAGCCTCCTTGTTGATTTGAAGTATTACATACTGACCCCCTCGTTGGGTAGTGGGCTCCCAGTATGTAGTACTCTCCAGTTGCTTGAGGGAACATCTTGGTTCTGGCGTTGTAGCAGCTTCAGCGCCCGGTCCCCTTGGATCGCGATGGGGAAAAGTACCTTCGCTTTTGGTATGGACGGGATAAACTCCCTGTCCACCCCCTCCAGCTTGGCCCCCTCCAACATCGCCTCCAGTTGGCAGACCGTTCGCGTCAGCCACTTGAGCGTCGGATCATCCTTACACTTCAGGATCTTGACCCCGTTCAGCCATCCAGCACTATCGAATGTGGGCATGGGAGCTGTGGGGTCCTCTTCCATCCGCGTAAAGAGCGCATCGACGAGCCGTGCGTGGACCGTCTTCCACTGCTCCGCCGTCATCTTCCCGTTTTCGTCACTCCGGTCGATGAGCGCCACGATCAGGTGTCTTTTGGACACGTCACTGGCCTTTGACTTCGGGGACTTCTTCAATAGAGGCTTGGCCATTTTAGGTGGGGGTGTTGCGCCCTTGGGCCCGCGTTGCCGCTTGCTCTCTGGAGTGTCCTTAGCGGCACTCTCGACCGAGCGTTGCCTCTTGTTGGCCAGCATCTCCTCCACCTTGTTGGCATACTTGCCGGTTGACGCCCTCATATGGGGCACTCGAGAGTAGTACAATCTGCCCTCTTCCACACGCTGCTCGGCCCAGGCTAGCTTGGCTTTCTCCTCCTGGGAGATGTCCGCTTTGCTCTTAAGCCGGCTTAGTAGTGTCTTGAGGGCCGCCTTGTACATTGCTTCGGCCTTCATCCCCTCCCTGGAACGCTTCGGCCCTTCCCTGCGCAGGGAGCTGGTACCTGGTTCCGGCGAGCGGAGAAGGCTTTCTTCCTCCGTCTTGCTGATTGACAGCACGCTCTCCAGATCCGTGTCTGTATCGACAACGGCATCCGTGCGGCTCAGCTTGGAGAGATTGAGGATTGCTCCTCCCCGTGCCCGGCGGTGGTAGCAGTCACGCTTCCCACCGACGTTTGGGCTGACATCCCAGCCCGTGCTTGATCTCCTTCGCCTTCCATGTGGCCCGAAAGTCCATAATGGTTAATGTTTTTCAGGGGGACCACCCCCCATTACCCTCGTCCGGGATAATGCAGTGCCCATTGCCCAGCCGGCACCCTCGTGGAGGGTTCAGCTAGAGGATTTTCGCCAGCCTCGAAAAGCATATAAATGACTTTAAAGTACTACCTTACAGATCTTACGCCTATCAGAAAAGCAAATCAGCTGCGATTTGCATAAATTATTCTATAAATGTAGTAGCATCTAAACAAAAAATAACAAGGAACACGTTGTGCTTGTTTGTTTGAACAAAGCTTACAACCAAAGACAATATAAATAGTAAGATCAATCTCGCCATACAACATTTTTGAGGTAGATTTTGGCTCGGTGGAATTCATTGTGGAATTGATTCAAATAGATAGAGACAGATAGTCAGAGCGAAAGAGAGCGAACCGCTCTCTCGCCCTATACATGAGGCTGAAATTTAACTGTACGTGTGCACACATGTTAGGTCTGCTTGTTTGTATTGGTTTTTGACGACGCCGCGCTCAACGAAACCTTAGAACCCAACCCAATACCTTAGAATTCTTGGGGACTATGACACTATTTGAAGACGCTTGCTTATAATACAAAACGAGGGGGAACGTTGTGAGCAGCGTCTACCGCCGCGGCTCTATTTTATACCCGGTACTCAGTCAGTATATATGTATGTGAGCTTGTAATAAATTACATTATTACATGTTCGCAAAAGGGATAAATTTAGTTTTAGCCAAAAAAAGAAAAAAAAAACGAGGGGGAACGTTGTGAGCCGCGTCTACCGCCGCGGCTCTACTTTATACCCGGTACTCAGTCAGTATATATGTATGTGAGCTTGTAATAAATTACATTATTACATGTTCGCAAAAGGAATAAATTTAGTTTTAGCCAAAAAAGACAAACAAAAAAATTAAGTCAACCTTTTCGGAGATTATTATATATTAGATGTTTCCATATTTGTTTACATACTTTTTTACATCTGTCTTTTCTACATGTCTTTATCTACTTCCTACATATATATACACGGCTTTGTGCGAGAGAGAGAGGGAATGAGTCTGCGCTTGGAAGGCCACTGAAATTTCATTTGTTCCTTCTGACTATATTTATGATCCGATCTGATCCAGATTCAATACTCTGATAGATATGGTCATTTTCTATGATTCTGCGTTTTCCCGTATCTTCAAAATTGTAGATTTTCATCTTTTGTGGGGGCGGAAGGAGGCGTGGCAAAATTTTTAAATACACTTGTACTGAAGTGATATCACAGGAGCATGGATAGAGAGTTTGGTTGCTCTTGCTCTTATAGTCTCTGAGATCTAGGCGCTCATCTGGACAAATGGGCACAGCACCCAACCCGGTGTGTGAGAGAGAGCGAGAGGGAACGATGCATTTCGAAATGGTTTTCTTCATTGTGGCTATATTTATGATTCGATCTGATCCAGATTGAACGCTCTGATAGATATTGTCATTCTGTACGATTCTGCGCTTTTAGTTTTCTTGTATCTTTAAAATTGTGCATGCCACAGATTTTCGTCCTTGGAGTGGGCGGAAGGGGGCGGGGCGAAATTTTGAAATACTCTTGTAACAGTGCGATAGGACAGGAGTCTGGATACAAAATTGTGTTCCTCTAGCTTTTATAGTCTCTGAGCTATAGGCGCTAATGAAGACGGACAGACGGACGGACGAACGAACGGACGGACGGACGGACGGACGGACGGACTATATCGACTCGGCTATTGATGCTGATCAAGAATATATATACTTTATGGGGTCGGAAACGCTTCCTTCTGGGTGTTACACACATCCATTTTTTGCACAAATCTAATATATACACATATACTCTTCGAGTACCGGGTATTAAAAGTAATATTTTGTATATCCCTTATATGCTAATTTTGTTTAATATACTATACACAAATATAATGAAGGAATGTACCTATGTAAAAATACATAATCTATGTGATAAATGACTGCACATTCGATTAAATGTCTGTTGGGTATTTGTGGGTCGACTTAATATGCAAAGAATTTTGAAGTTCTTATGCATGTATGTATGTGCGATTCTACGTAAACTTGTGCAAAGAAGACAAGACAATTTGATACAATTTCTTGAAAGGCGAATTGCGGTATAGGGGTTGATTTTGCGATTGAACAGGTTGGATATAACCAAAAATTGTATTGTCTATTATCATATCAATATTTTACTGGATAATTTCAAAACCATAATAATTGTATACCTAATATCAAATGTTCAAAATGGGTCATATATTTACATTGTATATTAAATAATTATATTATTATTGCTATTTAAATGAATAATGCAATTTTATTATCCAAATGGCAATCGCCAACGAATTTTTTTCCCCCCACCCCAACTCCCAGCAAATACATTTCTGTCTTGTTTACGTATCGTCAAAATTCGGCAGCTCGGCACAAATACGCACACATAAGTGCTTGCAGCTCTGTGTGTACTCACACATGCAAAATCATTCTCTCTTATCTTCTTCGTGCGAGCGAGTCAGCGCGTACTCGAGCATTCACAGAAATAAGCGCTGCTCACGATATGAAATTGTATGGGCGTTCGGCATCTTATTATTTATATTGTCTTTTCTACAACTGTATAGATCTAATCTTCCTTAATATATTGTTGGAAAACGAAAGTTTTCCCAAAACCTAAATTGACTAGATCATCAATTTCATGTCCGTGAGACTGTTAAAATTGGGAGATTTTGTAAAGACTACATCAAGTTAGCGATTACATGACTCACATCATGCAATTTGCTGATGATTTTGTTCTGATTTAACATAGCCATAACCTTGCTTTAGCAGTTACCAATATGAAAAATAAATTAAACGACTGTAATCTCTTATGTGGGGGTTTAGGTTTCAGTTTCGACCCTAGCAAATCTTCGGTCATGAACATGGGCAAAGATAATGGGAAGCTAATTGATATCTCGATAGGAGGAGTTAAAATACCAATTCAAAGGAATATTCTCTTTTTAGGTAGACTGATAAGAGCCAACATGTCCAGAAACTAAAAATAAGCAATAGACTTTTGCAGCTAGCGACAGCGATCAAAGCAGGGCTGAAAAAAAAGACTAGTGTTAACATTTTCAAGTCTTTCATCAGAACAAAACAAGAATATGCAATCACCAGCTTCTCTAACATGGGTATAGGTTCCAAAAAAGATATGGAAATTGCATAAGCGGGAGTGCTAAGGAGATGTGTCGGTGTGCCACCAGATACAAGTAAGCATGAGAGTTTTGTTCTGGCGTGTGTCATGTCACCTTTTTTCAGGGCACAATGGCTCACAGCCAAAGAACTTTTTAAAATTAAAATTCTTAATCCAAGGATGTTTGAAGAACTGAAGAAGTCAAAAGCCGACACTAGCTACACCCGCACCTTAAATGATTTCAAATCCTTTTTGCACAACACACAATGCTGTGATAATTTTAAATATTGTAATAAAATAAATATTATAGATAAATTACTTGCTAAAAACAAAGATGAGTACTCGGTGGAGGAGATCAGAGCTAGGTTATCCGAACCTCTATTTGTCTCTCGACAAATATGCAAAGGAAGGCTGCAACATTATTTCCACAGATGCCTCAGTCACACAAAGTACATGTGGTATAGGTCTAGTAGGTCTCATTGGTGTGCGCTGAACTGGTAGGGACTAAAAAGGCGAATGAACTATGTTTAATTAAAAAATATAAGAAAGCTGTGATAGTTTGCGATGGATTGGGAGCGATACAACTTATAAGCAATAATCAAACAGACTCATATTTATTTAAAAACATACACGACAACATAAAATATCTGATATTCAACAATTGGACAGTTTCTTTGGGATCCAGGTCACAAGGGTGTGGCTGTCAATGAAAAAGTTGATAGATCAGCTAAAAGTGCATTAAGCGAAGGGAAAAAAATAAATTTAAAATGTAGCATAAAAAAAAACAACTAAGAGAAATCAAAAATTTATTAGAGCACAACTGGAATGAAGATTATAAGAACAAATGCAGATCCAAAGGCTCGAACCTCATCAATATTTTTCCGGACATCTCTAAGAAGCCCTGGCATTTTAATCTAAATTGGAATGCTAAAATCATCAAGATCATAAACAGACTAATGACAGGACATACCTTTGACAAAGCTTTTTTACACAGAATCAAAGTAGTTGACTCCAATATTTGTGAGATTTGTAATGTTACTGAATATGCTGAACATCTGATTTTCGATTGCCAAAGATTTGCTGACCTCAGGCGCAAATTCAAAATATTTAAATATTATAAGGATTTAAAACAATTACTAATCCAAATATAGCCACACCATCTTAGAGAAATGACAGTCTTTATTAACAGAGCTAACATAAACTTCTAACTAATCTTTTCCTATCCCTTTATATTGTAAATTAACATTTGTATTACTAACACTGGTTAACAATTCAGTGTAGGATCTTATTCATCACCAAACCGAACCTATCTCAGTGATCTTAAAAGAAAAATGACATCAAATTTAAAAAGATACAAACACCTCTTACGCATCTACAAATCCGGCTACATATAGTTTGGGATTCACATGAGAGACTCATGAAGACATCTAACTACAAGAGTGTGTCTTGCATATGTTCCAAAACCACAAATATCAGATCAACGTGGCAATCTTTGCTACGATTAAACCCGGTCATCCTTGAGATGATTTAATCAAAAAAAAAATTAAACGAAAAAACATTTGTTTTAAATGGATTATTACATTTTTAAATTTCAATTTAAGTTCATCACCTTAGTGTCGTCGGTTAAATTAAAAAAAAAGTCCACTAAAAATGTAGGATTGTGGGCGAGTTCCGTTTTTCTAAATTTACTTTTTGTTCCTCCTTACAATGATATAATCAAAAAAAAAAAAATGTATTTTTTGTTTCCATTTTTGTTTACATATATTTTTTTACATCTGTCTTCTTTACATGTCTGCATCTACGGCTCGTGGAAGTGTGTGCAAGAGAGAGAGGGAATGAGTAAGCGATTGGCAGGCGTTGCGTAGCCACTGAAATTTAATTTGTTCCTCCTGGCTATAAAATTGATCCGACCTGATCTAGACTCCGCAATTTGATAGATACGGTCATTCTCCATGATTCTGCGTTTTTGGTTTTCTCGTATATTAAAAAGTGTGGATTCCACAGATTTTCGTATTTTGTGGGGGCGGAAGAGGGCGTGGCAAAATTTTGACAGACATAGCTATATCGACTCGGCTATTGATGCTGATCAAGAATATATGTATACGCTTTATGGGGTCGGAAACGCTTCCTTCTGGGTGTTACACACATCCACTATCACCACAAATCTAAATCACCCCTATACTCTTCGTTAAATACTTACTTATGTTAAATTTTCTTTAACATATTTATTAAATCCCCAAATCTATCAGAAAAAGTTGGTTTGGGCCATAGCGGAAATATCGTGTTGGCATTGGGGTTATGTACCAACCGTACAGCTGATTAAAACTCCGTTCACCACAAAAACTCTAAACCTTTAATATTAATTACATCATGATATATGCATAAACTAATCTTTCAATATTTTGTTACAGCGTATAAATTTAACAAAAAATCAGATAGCAAAAGCTCGAGAAGCCTTTTTAGATTTTCGCTACTGCACTTGCCAGCTTTAATGCTATTATTTCTGGCAAATAAAAAAGATTGGTATTTTAAAAAGCCTGCAGAAGAAGAAACAATAAAAATTGATTCAAGCCATAAGGTTTTGAAGCCATCAAAAACTGCAAGTCTTGGAAATGTTTTACCTGTCGCTGTAGCCGAAGGACCCAGATAATTTTACATAATAATAATTTCTTAATATTAATAATTAATCTTATTAATAAGAATTGTAAAAACGTAATTAATAGTTATGTATATATACTTTAAGCTAGTGCTTGAACTTGTCAAATAAAACTTTTACTTTGGAGCTTTAATATTTAGTTTATATTGATGGTAGAATGATTTTGTATTACACGAAATGGGACGTTGCAAGCCGCTGCAAAGGTCGCGTCTGTACTTTATATCCGGTAATTTTAATTTTTTATCGCAAAAGGGATAAATTGGAGATTTTTATATGTAAACTAGCGACCCGGCGCACGTTGTCTCGCCCTAATTTAACGATTTCAGTCATGCGTTAAGTTCATCTTCACCAGTATATATCGGATTGACGGGAAACGTTTGAGGACATTCTCTCGACGTTGTCCTGCATGATATACCAAGCGATTAGGTTATTAAACAAAGTAAGAAATGAAAGACAAGTAATATAATAATTTTGTTACTCCTTATTTTGAAATAATATACATTTTCCTGAAAACAATTCGTTATAATCAATAATTTTTGTTTCATTTTATCTTAATGCGAGTTGATGAACAATATTTTTAGTCAATTCCTGAGGAGTAAAAATGAATAAACTTGACGGTTTTCCAAAGCGAGAACACACCACATATAAGACTACTCGACAAAATTGAACCTTTTTTTTCCGCTGTGGCCAAAAATTACTTTTTCTGATAGATTTGGGGATTTCAAACTTTTTAAATAACTTGCTTTTTTTTATTGTTTTGGTTTTTTTTTTAAGAATTTTTGAAATCTGCTATTTTTGTTTCGTGCTTTTTCAGAGGTAGTGCTTCTTTTTTTCAAATAACATAAAAATCTTACTTCTTTTTGTACTGAATTTTGCAGTTCGGAAAAGCTGATAAATGCAGCTATAAATCGTACACTTTGAAGCTACAGCTTACCGTCTGGAAGTTATTAGGATTTCAAATTTGATCATTTTTTTTTGGTATTTTTTCCGAAATTTTGAATTTAAAAAGTCAGGAAAATTCGAAAAAAAAATTTCTTTTGTAGTATTTTTGGTTTTAGATAGGTACATTAATTAGGCGGCGTTTAAGGTATCGTTTGTAAGAATAGTTGCAGCCGTTTCACCAAACCATGGCATGTTGATTTTACCCGATAAATTCCGTCAGTCGACATATAACCGTTATTTTTCTTACATAATACAAAAATCTGTGTTTTTAACGGTTAACCATCAAAATATGGCATACAAAGTTTTGGTGCAAAGTTCAATACAACAAGATGTAAGATTCTTGAGTTATGTGAAAAAAATAAGCACCACCTCTGAAAAAACACCAGAATTTTTTAAAATTCGTAAAAAAATAACTAAACCATAAAAAAACCATATTTGCTTAAACAATTTGAAATCCCCAAATCTGTGAGAAAAAGTAATTTTTTGCCACAGCACTATCGGGCAAATGTCAGCATAAATGTAATTTATTTTTGTAATAAATATTTGAAAGCGGTTGTAATATTTTGTTTCCTTAACAACCGGATAAAATAAAAATTATTTTCGAAATTTTTACGGAATACCCCTAAATTTTTGCGCGCTTTCAAAGTCAGCTGATTGAGTGTTGATTTGAATGGTAAAAAAAGAAAGGAAACATTGAACTATTTGCAGTTTGAATGTTAACTCCATCCCTAATATTAAGTGAAAGTGTAAATAGCACAAGCAATCACCAAGGTTAAAGATGAACTTATTAACAAATTAATATAGATTCAAATGGTATTAATGCTTTTTGATCATTTTTGTTCCATTTCGTGAAAAATCACATTTTAAAGTCAATATTGAACTTTTTTCAAAGCTGTTTGGGAGGGGAAGAGGAAGGCGTGGTCCAAATCAAAAAAAAAAACAAAAAAAATTCTAAATAATTCTAACGAAGGTTCATGATAAATTTCACGACTAGTTCTCTACATTTCGATTTTATATTAATATTTTTCTCTTTTTCTCAGTCGTTTAGAAAAGGCGTGGTCCAAATCAAAAAAAAAATAAAAATTTCAGAATCCTAGATAAGCCTAACTAAGGTTCATGCTAAATTTCAAGTTCCTATCTTTATATTTAGAGTTGTTCGGAGCAGCAGCCGTCATTAGCACTTAAGAGCGCGATCTACTCTCACGCTCTCGGTGCCTACGCACACACACGCTCATGGTCCGCGTATGTACTGCTTAAATTGCCGTGCGTCGCGGAACCCACCCCCACTCTGTAAAAGTCGTCGTCGAATGCAGCATCGCGTATCATACCGTCAAATACACCTCGTCATAACGGCCTTTTTTTCGCTTGCTTATCTGGTACATAATATCCAAACACCTCGAACTCACGGGCACGCCCTATAACATTGCCAATCAATAAACACAAAAACTTTAAATATAAGAACTTTTATGTAGTAGTGTAGTATGTTTAGTTCTAGCAGTAGCCATTAAGCAATTAGTATTTAATATAGTAGTTAATATAGTATATTTAGTTCTAGCAGTAGCCATTAAGCAATTAGTATTTAAATATTGTACGATGGGAGATACCGATAGGGATATCGATAGGGAGTATCGATAAGCGGATACAGGAAAAAAAAAAACAACGCCACAAGGAAATCACGCATTTTTTTTTCCACACCCAAACAACGCCAGACACCGGCAAAACTGATCAACGGAAGGACAAGAATGCCGGACTTGGTTGGAGCAGAGGAATACTCAGGCGCGCAGCTGCGCGGGTGGCTCGAGTCTCTTGGATTACCAAAAAACGGAACCCAGCCCGTTTAAACGATGTCTCAATCGAAACACGCGGACAGGGGCCACCAGCAGGGGACATGTGCCAGAGCAAGAAAGAAGACGAGGCAATCCAGAATGTTCCAGACTCAACAAGAAATAACAACGCCAACCAGAAACCGAACGGCGAGGACAAAGAGGAGATCGATAATGCGTCGTCAACCGGCGAGCCGACGAAGAACAACAACACCGACGAGACAGCAGAACAAAAGGGACGACGAGAGAAACCGGATGGAGCAGGCGACGCCGAATTAGTCGAGTTGTTGAAGCTACAAATAGAGCTGCTAAAGATACAAAGCGACAAAGAGAGGGAGAAAGCGACAGAGAGCGCCGCAACATCGGGCAACAATGAGTCTAGCGTTGCGTTGCTGAATGTTGCGAAAGATATGTTGCCAACATACCACGGCAACTCGACCGGCAACAACAGTGACTTCACGGCTTGGGTCGCGCAGCTCAAAGCGACGGCAAAGGTAAACAAATTGTCTGATGAAATGTTGCTGATGCTGCTGATGTCGAAGTTGAAAGACGACGCTTTAATGTGGTTTCACTCCGAGGCCGGGCACATGTCTATGTCAATTGACCAACTATTGAACATTATGGAGAACATATTCCAACATAGGGAGAGCAAGTTGGCGCTACGTAGGAATTTCGAGGCGCGGTCGTGGACGCGGGACGAAGAATTCTCCAACTACTTCAACGAGAAGATGAGGCTAGCGTTCCGCGTATCCATCGACGACGAACAGCTAATCGACGGCATCATTGAGGCTATTCCGGACGAGGCGCTGAGCAGACAAGCCCACATGCAATGCTTTACCGCCCCATACCAGCTGCTAAGGGCCTTCGAGAAGGTATCGTTGCCGAAGAGGAGCATGGCGCCAGGGCCGGTAAACAACACTGGAGGACCATCGTCACCGATTTGCTGCTACAATTGCAACTCGCTGGGCCACATGGCGGGAGACTGCCGCAAGCCCAAGCGGGACAGAGGAGCCTGCTATGGATGCGGTAGCATGAGCCACCAGGTAGCACGTTGTGATGAACGGAAAGGCAAGATTGCCTCATCGACTCAGGGAGCCCAATAAGTTTCGTGAAGATATCGTGCCTCACACGAGAAGTCAAAACCGATACATTAGAGTTAAGTTCAAAGCATACACTAAAGGCAAAAAGAAATGTTGCCGGACATAGTGAAGAATAGTTAAGTTTAAACCACTTTGTAAGCCCCGGCGAAATGAAGAAGCCCAAAGTTAATTTCAATAAAACTATAAACCATGAATACGTTGGCCTAAACAACAGTAAACTCAACGTGCTTGGAAAAGTTTCCAGCTTTGTAGTCATCAACGACGAACGAGTCAATTTTGAACTAATAGTAGTGGCGAACGAGTCGATGGGTCATGAAGCTGTACTAGGCAGAGATTTCATGAGGCTATGCAAGTTTAAGATTGTAAGTGACGTTTGCAGAGAAAATTAGTATGGGAAAGAGAACGAGTGCGTAGAAGAAAATGATCGTGAAACAGAAAACGAGTGTACAGAAGAAAATGAGCGTGAAACAGAAAACGAGTGTATAGAAGAAATAATCTTGAAACAGAAAACGGGTGTATAGAAGAAATTGATCGTGAAACAGACAACTAGTGCGTAGAAGAAGATGAGCATAAAGCGGAAAATGAGGGCGAAGTAGAAAACGTATGTGCAGGAGAAAATGATTGTGAAGTAGACATGGAGGGTGAGGCAGAAACTGAGTGTTCAGGTGAAGACGCGAATATAGGGGAGGAAAAGTGTTTAGTGAAGAGTGAAGGCGAATCAGTTGTTGGTCTGGTACAGGCCGATGACACGTGCGAGAATATAAAGGCCAATTTTAGCGAACTACCGAGTGAGTATCCAGTCAATGAAAATGTTAGCGAATTAAAAGTAGGGACGGATTGTAATTTGAAACTGATAGAGCAACTCAAGGACATGTTCAGAACAGCTTATATAAATGCAGAGAGACCGAGCTTACCAGAAACAAGGTGGGAAATGAAATTGAATTTCGAACACGAGAAACCATTTCACTGTCCTCCCAGAAGGCTTTCGTACAGTGAAAAGGCTCAAGTACAGAAAATGATAGACGATTATACGGAAAAAGGTTACATCAGAGCTAGTGAGTCAGAGTATGTTTCACCCATAGTGCTGGTAAAGAAGGATTCTGGAGAGTTGAGATTGTGCGTCGATTATCGCACACTTAATAAAGGGATGATAAAAGACAATTTCCCTCTGATAGACGATTTATTAGACAAACTGGCAGAAAAGAAACTTCACCAAATGGGACCTTAAGAATGGGTATTTCCACGTGTTCATGCACAAAGAGTCAGGAAAGTACACCTCGTTTACCACCCCAATGGTCCAGTACGAGTGGTTGAGGATGCCTTTCGGATTACGTAACGCGTCTGCGGTATTTCAGAGGTTCACAAACAAAATTTTTGCAGACATGGTAAAGGAGGACAAGGTCATAATATACGTGGACGACATAATGATAGCGACGAAAGATAGTGACAGTCACATGAAAATTTTACAGGAGGTAATGAAACGAATGTTAGCGAACAAACTTGAGCTGAGACTAGACAAATGCAAATTCCTACAGTCAGAAATTAAATACCTAGGATATTCCATCACGGGCAACGGGATTAAACCGGATACAAAGGGTCTGCCGGCGGTGAAAGAGTTTCCGATACCAACGAAAATGAGCGAAGTGCAGAGTTTGCAGGGTTATGTTCATATTTCAGGCGATTAGTAAACGATTTTTTCACAAAAGCTAAGCCACCATACGATCTAGTCAAAAAAGACAAGAAATTCGTGTTCGGAATTGCTTAAAAGCAAGATATTTGAACTAGAGACACTAGCGATAATCTATGCGCTGAAACGGTTTAGGGTATACGTGCAGGGCGTACCATTCAAGAAAGTGACAGACTGCAGCGCGCTAACTATGACACTGAATAGAAAAGAACTGAATCCGAGAATTGCCCGCTGGGCGTTAGAGTTACAAAACTATGAATACGAGTTGGAACACAGATCATAAGCAGAATCAGTCAGATACTTACGATAGACACAAACACCTTTGAGGAAAATTTGATAATATGCCAAAACAGAGACGACAAATTGATGGAACTAAGAGAGACGCTACAAAAAGGAGAACATAAGCATTATGAGATGAGAAACGGAATAATATATAGGAAAAAAGATATCAACACGCTCCTCTTTTGTGTACCCGAAGAAATGGAAAGCCACGTACTCTATAAGTACCACGACGAGTTAGGACACGTTGGGATCGACAAAGTGACAGATGCTATATCGAAAAGTTACTGGTTTTCAAAGGTTAGGTCCAAAGCCAAACGACACATAGAAAACTGTCTCAAATGCAAAGCGTATTCAGCGAAACACGAGAAAGAGGAAGGACTTTTACACAATATACCAAAAGGGTCAGCACCGTTCGAAGTGGTACATATCGACCATTTCGGGCCAGTTGATATGGGCAGAGCGTACAAACATATCTCAGTGGTCATAGACTCGTTCAACAAGTTTGTAAGGCTTTATACGACAAAAACCACGAACACAAAGGAAGCGGTGAATGCAATGAAAGATTATTTCCGAGCTTATAGCAGACCTAAATGCATAGTTTCTGACAGAGGAAGCTGTTTTAGATCGAACGAGTTTGGAGAATTTCTGGAAAAGAACAACGTTAAGCATATGAAGATAGCAACAGGATCGCCACAACCCAACGGACAGGTAGAACGAGTGAACAGAAGTTTAGGACCCATCATCGCAAAGCTGATAGACCCGGAGAAATGGTTGCATTGGGATGTAGTAATAGAAACGGTAGAACACGCGCTCAACAACATGATTCAGAGATCAATTAATGAACACCAAAGTCGAATGTTATTCGGGGTAATGCAGAAAGGTGAAGTGTCGGATCTACTAGGTGATCATATAAAAGAAGTGACAGAACAACAGGTAGCAAGGGACTTAGTCAAGCGGGCACCCGTCAGGAGAAGGTACAGGCTTACAAAAAACGGGCAGCAGATTCGAAACGAAGAGAGCCACACGTTTACAGAGACAATGATCTAGTCATGGTCAAAAACTTCGACACCCATATAGGGATATCCAAAAAACTAATTCCGAAGTTCAAGAGACCCTATAGGATATCGAGAGTATTAAAAAATGATAGATACATGTTGGAGGACGTAGAAGGATTCCAGCAGTCAAGAATACCTTACAAATGAGTGTGGGCGGTAGCGAATATGAAGCCATGGCTAGGGAAAGATAATGATGCAAACGTCGCAGGGAAACAGAGTGATGAAAATGATTGTAATACATAAGCCAAAACTAGAATACTAAGAATCAAACATAGCTACCTGTAATAAACGAAACTCACAAGAGACTATCTGAACCATAATGTTTTCAGGAGCACTCCTGTCAGGATGGCCGAATTGTAGTAGTGTAGTATGTTTAGTTCTAGCAGTAGCCATTAAGCGATTAGTATTTAATATAGTATTTAATATAGAATATTCAGTTCTAGCAGTAGCCATTAAACAATTAGTATTTAAATATTGTACGATGGGAGATACCGATAGGGATATCGATATGAAGTATCGATAAGCGGGGAGGGAGATGGCCGATCGAAGCGGGCTCTTTTTTTGAGTAAGATTGAAAACCAAAAGACTTGTGACGGAAAAAAAGATAATAAACCAGTGATTGAACCCTTTAAACTATGTTTTCTGAGTAACTTGAAGGCCTCCTACATTTATTTCGTAAATTGAAGTCAGAGTTGTAACCCCGACGTGATCCCCGTGACCTTTGAGTGGAAAATGTGTTCGAAACAGTGAGTTAAATCTGTGTCCAAGATTTAACCCAACATTCGTCGAAAAAAGTAGCGAACCAAAAGTCGTTGTGGCCGACCGTGACAGTTTTTAGCGGGTCGCTATTCGGTTTCGTGTTCTCTTTCGCCGTCTGCTTCAGCCTGCGCAACGCACTGTCGAGACCGGCTGCATAGAGTTCCAAGCGAAATCCGTTGGCTTTCGTCGTCTCCTCTTTCGTCGTTTGCTTCAGCCCACGCTCGTGAGCGGCTGCATACCTAGAACTCTCTTTCGAACTCGAATTCAAAATCGTTCTCTTGTGCATAACTGTTGGTTTTTGGTTGTTGCTTCACAGCAGTATCGGTCGTCGCTTTTGCTTTCTGTGCCGGTGCAGTGCATATACAGACATATACATACACATACACATACATTGTTTCGATTTCGTCGCTTCGTTTCGCTGCCGAACGTTAGCGTTTACATGTGTGTGTTGTTGTATTAATTTTAAGTACAGTGGGTTCTAATTATGATGATGCTGCTGGCCCGAACATACTCCCCCCGTTGGAAGCCAGCCTTTCAAGAGACTCCCTAACGGGCAGTAGACATAGCCGATTAACGGCCCTCCTGATGGTTCCTAATGCGGTCTTCAAGTCCGCTACGCGGCACACGCCATCCTTGCCCTGGACGACATCGACAACTCTAGCCAGTGGCCAATGCATAGGAGGAAGATTTTCGTCCTTCACCAGAACAACATCATTCACGCAGAGGTTTTGCGTGGGAGTCCGCCACTTCGACCGCTCTTGCAAAAGGGTGAGGTACTCTTCGCGCCAACGGCTCCAGAAGATTTGCTGCAGTTGAGTGACCCGCTGCCAACCATCCAGACGATTGTAGTTGAGCTTCGTTAGGTCAGGCTCGAGGATTGTCACATGTGGGCCACCTAGAAGCAGATGAGCCGGGGTCAAAACATCTAAGTCATCAGGATTTTCTGAAAGCGAGAGCAAAGGGCGAGAATTAACAATTGCCGTGATCTGGCAGATCAGAGTACGCAGCTCGTCGAAGCCAAGCACCTAGGGCCCAACTGAGCGGTACAGGTGATGTTTTGCAGTCTTCACGGCCGCTTCCCACAATCCGCCAAAGTGCGGAGAGCGTGGTGGGATGAAACGCCAGTCTATCGAGTCAGCCAAGCAGGATTCATGGACCTCCTTCACATGCGAGTCGCTCATGAAAAGCTTCTTTAGCTCCAGCAGCTCGTTCTTGGAGCCAACGAAGTTTGTCGCATTGTCAGACCAAATTTGACTTGGCCTTCCTCGTGTGGCAGTGAAACGCTTTAATGCGCCTAGAAACGAAGCGGTGGTCAGGTCCTTTACAAGCTCCATGTGTATTGCCTTGGAAGTGAAGCAAATGAACACACTGATGTAGCACATGATCGGAGGCCTCGTGCGGATTTCTGATCGGTAGAAGAAGGGCCCACAATAATCCACTCCAGTGACTTCAAAGGGCCGAGATCCTTCCAAACGCTCCTTAGGCAGGTCTCCCATGATGTGCTGAACCATGCGCGGCTTAGTCCTGAAGCATCTCACACACTTGCTGACTTCCTTTGACACTGCCTTAATTCCTCCAATTGGCCAATATTCCAGCCGAATTTTGGCGAGCAGGGCGCGAGGTCCGGCATGAAGGTTCCTCTCGTGATAATATCTTATCAGAGCACAGGTTATGGGATGTCCCTTGGGCACAATAAGCGGGTGCTGAGCATCAAATCCTAGCGGTGAGTTTCCAAGGCGCCCTCCAACTCTAAGTAATCCAGACTGATCGATGAACGGAGAGAGCGAGCTGATGGAACTGGATTTCGTGACTTGACCGTTGCGTGGAATCTCCTTTATGTCCATCCACAAGGTTGCCAGCTGAATGTGTCGAATTAGGAGATGAGTTCCTTGCCGGATATCGGAAACGGTGAGTCCAGAGTGCCGAAGACGATGTGCAAATTTATGCATGTAGGCGAAGGTGCGCTGCATGCCAAAAAATGTGTTTGCAAATTTGCATCCTGAGGTGAGATCGGTATGTGGAGACACGATCAACAATGCTCGCTTGCGGAGCTCTAAAGTCGGTATTTCAGGAACAGGAACACAGGCCATTCTTCCTTGGGGCCTACCAAAAACGATGGACCGTGAAACCACAGCTCTGACTGGATAAGGTGGTTGGGAAGTGAGCCTCTAGGATGTCAGCAGGATTTAAAGCGGTGGGAACATAGCGCCATTCCATTGTTGCCGTCAACTCCTGAATTGATGCCACTCGATTTGCCACGAAAACTTGAAATTTGGCGGGCTCATCTCGTATCCAGGATAATGCTGTTGAGGAATCCGACCAGCAGTAAAACTGACCTGTAAAAATTCCAATCTCTTTTAAATTATTCATTATTTTCGCAAGCAAATGCGCTCCACTTAATTCCAGCTTGGGGATTGATAATGTTTTTAGGGGCGCCACTCGAGACTTTGAGCACAAAACATTGCTCGATACCTGCCCTTCCTTGGATACGACATATATGCAAGCGCCATATGCTTCTATGCTGGCATCACAAAATCCATGGACTTCTACAGCCGTAGTGGAATGATGAACCACGCGAGGAAAGGAAATCCGAGTGATGCTTGCCAAACTGTTTCTCAAGTGCATCCAAGTTGAATGCAACGCTGAGGGTAGGCTTTCATCCCAATCCAAATGCTCTTTCCAAAGCTGCTGAAGGAAGACTTTGCACCTGACAATGACAGGATTTATCAATCCCAGGGGGTCGTAGAAGCGAGCAATCGTGGACAAAACCGATCGCTTGGACGGCTTTAAATTTGCGTCCAGGGCAGATAAGGCGAAAAGCAGCTGATCTGAAGCGGGGTCCCATGCTAAGCCTAGAGTCTTAGTTATGTCGGTTCCATCATGAAACCTTAGGAATTTCTCTCTGTCATCTTCAGGGGTTCCCTCGAGTACTTCCGGGTGACTAGAACACCATTTCCTAAGCTTGAAGTTTCCGCGAGACAATATAGCGGAAGTTTGGTGCATCTTCTCCATGACCTCGGCAACTGAGTTACCGCCAGAAATGAGATCATCTACATAGAACTCCTGTTGCAGAGCAGCTGAGCCAATAGGGTAGGACTCACCCTCGTCGATGGCCAGCTGGTGCATTGCGCGAACTGCTAAAAATGATGCAGCCCTAGTACCGTATGT
Organism: Drosophila helvetica; assembly: GCA_963969585.1. Taxonomy (NCBI): domain Eukaryota; kingdom Metazoa; phylum Arthropoda; class Insecta; order Diptera; family Drosophilidae; genus Drosophila; species Drosophila helvetica. The sequence goes on along the minus strand of OZ018402.1, from coordinate 22,874,059 downwards.
GACGGTGTCTAATGTGTAGACTTGAATCTCGGACTGGGCAGAGTCTCTCCATAGGATACACTGATAGTAGTTGTCAGGTGGAGATACTTGTACGCAACGATACATCTTACAAATGTCCCCAGTGAGAGCAACTGGATATGTGCGAAAGCGAATTAGAATGTTAAACAATGCAGGCTGAATGACAGGGCCTGACATCATCACATCATTCAGGGAACATCCAGTTGATGTAGCAGCAGAGCCATCAAACACGACACGAAGTTTTGTCGTTGTACTGTCCTCCTTTAGGACACAGTGATGAGGCAAGAAATATTTGCAGAGGGCACGGTAATCAGGTTTGACTGGGGACATATGCTTCAAATCAATGTATTCCCTCATAAAGGCGGAGTACCGATCCCTGAGCGTTGGGTTGCGATCCAATTTGCGCTCCAAATTGATGAATCGTCGATACGCCTGAGTATAGGATTCCCCTAAGGGATCAGCATTATGTTTTAACGGGAGACGAACTGAATACTCCCCCGATGGCAACCGTGAAAAACGGCTTACGAAGTGCGCTTCGCAATCTAATTCTTCACACTTGCTTCCACACAATTCTCGACTTCCCAAAACATGCGAAGTGTTTTATCCAATCTGGAATCCAGGTTAGATTCCGGCACCGGAGAATTGTGAGTTCCTAAGAGCGCCGAGCTTGCTACCCTTTGTCCACCGCCAGATACGATCCAACCGAGCCGGGTCTTCTGCAGCAGAGGCAGGCCATCAGTATGTTTGATTTGCCCTACGCAGAGGAGATCATAAAAAATGCTCGCACCAATGAGGAGATCCACTCGCTGAGGGTTGAAAAAGGCAGGATCGGCAAGCTGAATGTTCGAGGGAATACTCCAGTCGGATACATTGACTGCCAGAATTGGTTGGCAATCGGTGATTGTAGGGGCAATGAGAGCAGTAAGAGTCGTTTTGTAGCTAGATGTGCGAGAATGCATGCAAATGTTGACGGTGGATCCCTCAGTGGGCACGCTGGTACCGCCTAGCCCAGAGACAAGTGCAGATGATTGAGTTCTGCTAAGCTGGAGCTGCTGGGCGAACCTGGATGTGACGAGGTGAAGTTGTGAGCCTGAATCTAGTATGGCACGACAAGGAACTAAAACGCCAGACCGATTCTTAACGAGGACCACGGCTGTAGCCAGAAGCACAACATCAGAGTGAAGACCTTGGGCAGCAAGAGAGGTAGATGCAGGTGAATGAGAGCTGCTAACAGAATCCTGAACTGCAGAAATAGCTTCCGATTGAAGCGCTAGATTCGGAGTAGATGGTGGGGAGCTTTGCGTTATGAATTGCAGATTTTCAAAATGGAGCAAACTATGATGCCTTCCGTTGCATACGCGACATTTTCCACTGTTGCATGCGCGAGTGCGATGCCCAGACTTTAGGCGATTAAAGCAGAGGGAAAGCTTCTTCACTTCCTTGTGGCGCAATAACGGGGACAAGTTTCCGAATAATTTGCAGGAGTATATGCCATGGCCCGCTGAATGGCAAAAGGTGCATCCAGACGGGTTGGCGGAAGACTTGGAGGCAACAAACGTTTTCCTTAAATGAGGAGTAGAAAGGTTTTTTCCCACCTGATCGCTACTAGCGGGCGTCGCTGTAGCGTATTCCAAATTCTCCATTTTCCGGCAGCGCTTATTCAAGAATTCGTAGAACTCGACTGCGGTAGGAATGGCGTCCGACAATGTGTCCTCCCATTTCCTTTGCGTCTTAGCATCCAGCTTCTGCAGCAGAACGTGGATCACCATGCAGTCAGAGATCTCCTCATCCTTTCCCAATGTCCGCAACGCACGCATATGCAAATTGACTGCGTCCGAAAACTCCCGTAGCCTTTTCGGCGATGGCGAATCTACCCTCTTGAGCCCCAGAATCTTCTTGATGTGTGCCTGAAAAACAAGTCGTTTGTTATTAAAACGGTTATCAAGAATATCCAGAGCCGCACGATAATTGGCACTGGAGAGCTCCAATGATCGAACCGAATCCAAGGCCACATCTGCGAGACACGAGCGAAGATGCTGGAACTTCTCGATGTCGCTAAGGTCCGCATCCGATCCAATGACTGATTTGAACATCGCCATAAAATCCGAGTATTCCACGTACCCACCGGAGAACTTGGGTACCTTCAGCTCAGGAAGCCGATGCTTGTGAGCCATGATGATGGTACTGTGTCCAGAATGGCCTGGCAGGGTGGTTGAATTGGCAGCGGTGCGCGAGTGGCCCATTTCGATAGCGACAAGCAACTCAGCTTTCAGCGATATGAAGAGTGCATCGAAGTCGTCGCGCATCGCACTCCCAATCTCATCTTGATTGAGAGCTTCCAGCTCATTGTGGGACTTATTGAACTCCCCTCGCATTTCTGCCAGCATATCGATGCGAACGTCGATTTCCGCGGCGGTTAATTTGTCAACTTTATCGCCTGCAAATGATTCGCCAAGCCTTCGCATCCGATTATATACCGACTGAACTTTGCGCTTATAAAGATTCGGTCTGGTATCAACCGTCGCAATATTTCCGCCCGCGCCTGTATTCGGATCGCTGTCCATGGTAAACCGTTTGCAATGCGACCAAACGGAGAATAGAATACTGCTTAAGCGACGGTGCAGAGCGAGAGCGAGAATGAGAGACACGAAATTCAAGAACTGTGGCCGTGGTCGAGCATAGAATGAGAGATTCGACGGTTAAAATAACGCAATCTCAGACGACCGGCACTCTCACTGACTTGCACATAAACTTTCCTTTCTTGCGCACCAAATGAATTTGCTGGTATTTAATTGCACAGTAACGAATGTATTGTTCACTTTATATGTTTTTAACGAAACGCGATTAACAAATGGCTTTAATCACGTCGGGGTCACCAATGTTTGAGATGCCAAGCTTTTTTGGCACCTATTTATGTCCAGACACAAAATGAGGACGATTGTTTAAAGGTTTAATATTTATTTATACAGGCGGCTAGCAGAAACCGATTGCTTGCTCTTTGCCCAGCCAGATAAATGTTCACGAGATCATATGCAACCAATGCGCAGAGAGATTAGCATAGCACTAAATTCCGCAACGTCGGCAGATCAATGCTAGAGCCGAAGCGGCGGCTGCGGAGAGCCCTTAGAATACAGAGAGAGCGCAGCAGCGCTGCCGAACGTTAGCGTTTACATGTGTATGTTGTTGTATTAATTTTAAGTACAGTGGGTTCTAATTATGATGATGCTGCTGGCCCGAACAAGTATGTGGATATGTTGTTCTCTTTTTTACTCGAGACCAACGACTCCCGCTCACCACGACGCTCAGAATGCATATCGATAGATGGGTATCGGCTGGTGATCAGAAGGTTGCCAGATAACTAGCACCGCTTCTAGTGTGCCCCTTTTCCAGTTGCCCACCAGGTTTAAATCCCACAATCGGCCCTCCTAATGGTACATTCGCCTCGCATGGACCTGGCCACGGCTTCATATACTCCGACACCGTCGAAGTTTTAAAAGGACCTTAAGTATCTCCAACTCTTTCTACTTCATAACGCCCGTGTTCCTTCGTAGCAACCACATTGTAGGGTCCTAAGAATTTTCCTTTGAGCTTTAGGCCCACTCCATATTATGTTCTTTTAATCGCCACTAGGTCCCTAACTTTCTTACGTTTCAAATCAAAAGCTCTCTTATTCTCTTCTTGCAACTACTTAATATTTGCTCGGGCTTCGCTACGATACTTTTCCCGCTCTTCATCTAATTCCCTTATTAAGAACTCGTTTATTAAATCTCTCAGCTCTTCGCTATTTGCTAAACGCATATCTACTCCGGTGAATAGCTTGAATGGAGTAACTTTGGTGATTCTGGGCTCAGAACTATTAATTATCTGCTGAATTTTCCCTAAGTAGCTAAGTAACACATAGACCCGCCACTTCACTAAGGATCGTATTATCGGTAATATTTCCAATTCATAAGTGTCATATTTTTCCTCATGCGGTGTTGTTCTCCGACTCATATATTGAACAAGGTGAAACAAACTGTCCACCGGATCCTTCTGCAACAGGACGGCTCCAAACCCAATATTTAGACGCGTCAGTGTGGATCTCCATTGGCAAATTGGGGTCATAAAGTTTTAATACCGGATCGCTAATCAATGCTGACTTCAGTTTTTCAAAAGCTATTCGTTGCTTTTCCCCAAAATCGTACTGTGACTCATTTCTCAACAAATCCGATAAAGGCCTAGCAATAGTAGCATACCCGTTTATGAATTTTCTAAAATATGAAGTCAAACCTAAAAACCGTTGAATTCCCTTTTTATCTAAATCTTCTCAGTTCCTGGTGTTATGGTCCCTTCCTGAATAATATAACCCAGAAAACACACTTTCCTCTGCAATACTTGGCATTTTCTCCAATTGATGCGCAAACCATTTCCTGCAGCTAGCTCTAATACTTTTCTTAATTTTAAAAGGCCTTACTCAATATCTTGGCTTAGTATTATTACATCATCCATGTAAATAACAACAACATTACTAGCTATAAGCTCTCTAAAGACCGACATTATAAATCTGGTGAAAACAGCAGGTGAATTCGATATTCCGAATGGAACATATAAGAATTCATACTGCCCACTTTGCGTAACGAATGAAGTATATTTACGAGAACCAGCTTCAATCGGAACTTGAAAGAAACCGTCTGTCAAATCCAATGTCGTAAAGACAATGGAACCCTGAAGCTTATCTAACGCACTCTCCATGTGAGCCATCGGAAAATTGTCTCTCATTATTTTGTCATTCAGTCTCCAATAGTCGCAGCAAAGACGTTCTCTTCCGTTTTTCTTAGCTACCAAACCAACGGGAGATGCGTACTCTGAAATACTCGGCTGTATGATTTTCTCAGCTAGCCACTCTTTGACTTGTTTTTCTATCACTTTCTGCTCACAAAATGGAAAACGACGTGCGTGTTGGTACACTGGAACCTCATCTCTCAAAATGGTTTTTATCTCCGAATGGGTATATAACTCTCTACTATGTTCTTTACTTCATCTTGCTGTGCTTCACCTAAATGAGACAAATCTACCAGCGAACACACATCTATTTTTGCTTTTTGATTGACTTCTCAGCACGAACTCAGTGCCACCTTTAGTAACATTCATATCGATTGTATACAAAATAGTCCTGCCTAGAATTGCGTCAATGCCCATGTCTTCGTCAGGTACCACATGGAATTCTACCCTCATCGGGATTTCGTCGATATGCACCGGAATAGTGAAACTCCCAAAAGTCAACACCTGACCATCTCCTATTCCTGTCATACATTTGCCTTTCCCTATCAAGGTCTCACTACCCATTTTTTGGAAAACCCGTCTTCGCATCAGACAGAGATCAGCTCCAGTGTCTACGAAGACCTTAAATCTGACTACGGGATGCACAACATTTTTGAGTTCAAGACCAGATGCTGTAAACTCACTTTTCGACTTCGTCCCTATCTTCTCTTCATGAACAGTGTTGGCACCTTTCTCTGCCTTAACTTCCACCTCCGCACTGCATTCGGATGCACGATGTTCTGCCTTACCGCAACGATAACAATTGACATCCCTTATCTTACAGTCCTTCTTCAGTTGAGAATTATCACCACACTTAAAACATTTCTGCACTGACTCTCTTTTTGATTCAAAACCTTTCTGGCCCTCTGTATCACCAAAACGGTGTTCATATTTACTCTGTGCCTTACTGGAACTACGAACTTTTTGATATACTTCTATCTGTACCTTCAAATCTTTGACTGTTTTGGCCTGATATAACATTATTTTGTTGGTCTTTGAATCCGGCACTCCCTTCACGAAATAATCTATCAAACTTTCTTCATCCAAATTCACTGGTTTTGCTATTTCCATCAAAGCATACAAAAATTCGTATTACGTTTCCCCTTTCTTTTGTACACGTTGACCTAGCCTTCGATGCAGACGAAGATATTTTGACCGCAAATTCCTGCTGCAATGATGCCTTAAGGGAATCCCAGTCCCTAATACTCCTTTGACTACGTACAAATGATTTTGCAGCTCCACTAAGCAACTGTTTGGAGAATATAAATAACTGAAGCTTGCTCCACTGTACGATTACAGAACAATCTTCTAACTCTTGCACCCACTGCTCAACATCAGGGCTATTAGTTCCTGAAAAAATTGAAACGCTGTCCTCTACGTCTTTCTGTGTAAACAAAGGTCGATTCTGGGTTGGGGCATTCACTGGAAAATCAACTACCGTCGTTACTAACACTTCCCCATTCGAACCATCATCATCGTCCTCATACCGAATGCCGAAGTGAGCAAGAAGCCTATATCGTAAATCACGTTGCTTACCAGCTGTAGACAAACTTAACTCAGATAGCTTCAAACGCAAATCAGCATCGCGCATTACCATTATCTCCTCTAGTTTCATTTTGAATACCACTAATGTTAATTTTACGAATCAAAGGTTAATGTAATATTAGCTTAACGATAACAACTTATCCAACTTATCAAAGTTAATCTGTTAATTATTATCAAAATCCTTCAAATTGTTCATTAACTTGTCTTCCATTTTAATTTCCAACGTTTCCTTGCCGTGGCTGGCACTTTTTGTGGACTTTTCTCTGCCGCTGACCAACGCACTGCTTTCCGCTGCTCGCCTCTGCTTGCTAACGCCGCTGCTCGCCTATGCTAATCAACGCCTTCCCGAAGATCTGCTTCTCTCGACTGCTTGTCGCTGCTCGCACTGCTTACCAATGCAGTTTCTCTGCCTTTTTGCCGACATCCAAGTTACGTTTCTGATTTGCACCGCTCGCTTCTGCTTCCCGTTGCTTACCTCTGCTCGCCAACGACTTCTAACAGATCAGCTTTTGCGAATTTCCAGCAAAAGGTATTCCAGCGCAACCTTTTCCCGACGCTTGGATTTTCGGCAACCACATCCTCTCGTTTTTCTTTTTCAGCCTTTTCTGCTGCTTCGTCGTTCCGTGTCGCCTTATGCGTACACAAATACAGCACCCAATGTGTCGGTAAGTCGATGCCACGCAAACTGCTTTTTCCAGCCTTTTCTGCTGCTTTGTCGCTTCGTGTCACTCTTTGCGCACACACATAAACACTCAAATTCTTAGTGAACCGTACCGCAGTACCAGTGACCTCAACAACAGCAGCGATATGGACATGCGGGCGTTGAAGCCACCAAGCAGAGTCGGTACGCAAGGGAAATGGTTATGTTCGAGCCAAGGCCCGCATGCAAGGTACAGCCCCTCAACCAACGACGATCTTAAACGCCAGAACCCTCAGGCCAGAGACTTTCCTCGAGAGGCTGACCATACCAGAGCCCCAGGGAGACGCAGAAGCCAGCGCTGCCGAGCTCGTCCGCTCTCTAACATCGGCATGCAAGGCAAGCACAAGAAAGACAAGGAGCCACTCTCGTCACCGCTAGCCTGTATTCTGGTGGACCACGGAGATCGCCGAAGCCCGCAGCAAGTGCATCCGCGCTAGGAGGCGCCAAACACAAATTTGGCGGGCTCATCTCGTATCCAGGATAATGCTGTTGAGGAATCCGACCAGCAGTAAAACTGACCTGTAAAAATTCCAATCTCTTTTAAATTATTCATTATTTTCGCAAGCAAATGCGCTCCACTTAATTCCAGCTTGGGGATTGATAATGTTTTTAGGGGCGCCACTCGAGACTTTGAGCACAAAACATTGCTCGATACCTGCCCTTCCTTGGATACGACATATATGCAAGCGCCATATGCTTCTATGCTGGCATCACAAAATCCATGGACTTCTACAGCCGTAGTGGAATGATGAACCACGCGAGGAAAGGAAATCCGAGTGATGCTTGCCAAACTGTTTCTCAAGTGCATCCAAGTTGAATGCAACGCTGAGGGTAGGCTTTCATCCCAATCCAAATGCTCTCTCCAAAGCTGCTGAAGGAAGACTTTGCACCTGACAATGACAGGATTTATCAATCCCAGGGGGTCGTAGAAGCGAGCAATCGTGGACAAAACCGATCGCTTGGACGGCTTTAAATTTGCGTCCAGGGCAGATAAGGCGAAAAGCAGCTGATCTGAAGCGGGGTCCCATGCTAAGCCTAGAGTCTTAGTTATGTCGGTTCCATCATGAAACCTTAGGAATTTCTCTCTGTCATCTTCAGGGGTTCCCTCGAGTACTTCCGGGTGACTAGAACACCATTTCCTAAGCTTGAAGTTTCCGCGAGACAATATAGCGGAAGTTTGGTGCATCTTCTCCATGACCTCGGCAACTGAGTTACCGCCAGAAATGAGATCATCTACATAGAACTCCTGTTGCAGAGCAGCTGAGCCAATAGGGTAGGACTCACCCTCGTCGATGGCCAGCTGGTGCATTGCGCGAACTGCTAAAAATGATGCAGCCCTAGTACCGTATGTGACGGTGTCTAATGTGTAGACTTGAATCTCGGACTGGGCAGAGTCTCTCCATAGGATACACTGATAGTAGTTGTCAGGTGGAGATACTTGTACGCAACGATACATCTTACAAATGTCCCCAGTGAGAGCAACTGGATATGTGCGAAAGCGAATTAGAATGTTAAACAATGCAGGCTGAATGACAGGGCCTGACATCATCACATCATTCAGGGAACATCCAGTTGATGTAGCAGCAGAGCCATCAAACACGACACGAAGTTTTGTCGTTGTACTGTCCTCCTTTAGGACACAGTGATGAGGCAAGAAATATTTGCAGAGGGCACGGTAATCAGGTTTGACTGGGGACATATGCTTCAAATCAATGTATTCCCTCATAAAGGCGGAGTACCGATCCCTGAGCGTTGGGTTGCGATCCAATTTGCGCTCCAAATTGATGAATCGTCGATACGCCTGAGTATAGGATTCCCCTAAGGGATCAGCATTATGTTTTAACGGGAGACGAACTGAATACTCCCCCGATGGCAACCGTGAAAAACGGCTTACGAAGTGCGCTTCGCAATCTAATTCTTCACACTTGCTTCCACACAATTCTCGACTTCCCAAAACATGCGAAGTGTTTTATCCAATCTGGAATCCAGGTTAGATTCCGGCACCGGAGAATTGTGAGTTCCTAAGAGCGCCGAGCTTGCTACCCTTTGTCCACCGCCAGATACGATCCAACCGAGCCGGGTCTTCTGCAGCAGAGGCAGGCCATCAGTATGTTTGATTTGCCCTACGCAGAGGAGATCATAAAAAATGCTCGCACCAATGAGGAGATCCACTCGCTGAGGGTTGAAAAAGGCAGGATCGGCAAGCTGAATGTTCGAGGGAATACTCCAGTCGGATACATTGACTGCCAGAATTGGTTGGCAATCGGTGATTGTAGGGGCAATGAGAGCAGTAAGAGTCGTTTTGTAGCTAGATGTGCGAGAATGCATGCAAATGTTGACGGTGGATCCCTCAGTGGGCACGCTGGTACCGCCTAGCCCAGAGACAAGTGCAGATGATTGAGTTCTGCTAAGCTGGAGCTGCTGGGCGAACCTGGATGTGACGAGGTGAAGTTGTGAGCCTGAATCTAGTATGGCACGACAAGGAACTAAAACGCCAGACCGATTCTTAACGAGGACCACGGCTGTAGCCAGAAGCACAACATCAGAGTGAAGACCTTGGGCAGCAAGAGAGGTAGATGCAGGTGAATGAGAGCTGCTAACAGAATCCTGAACTGCAGAAATAGCTTCCGATTGAAGCGCTAGATTCGGAGTAGATGGTGGGGAGCTTTGCGTTATGAATTGCAGATTTTCAAAATGGAGCAAACTATGATGCCTTCCGTTGCATACGCGACATTTTCCACTGTTGCATGCGCGAGTGCGATGCCCAGACTTTAGGCGATTAAAGCAGAGGGAAAGCTTCTTCACTTCCTTGTGGCGCAATAACGGGGACAAGTTTCCGAATAATTTGCAGGAGTATATGCCATGGCCCGCTGAATGGCAAAAGGTGCATCCAGACGGGTTGGCGGAAGACTTGGAGGCAACAAACGTTTTCCTTAAATGAGGAGTAGAAAGGTTTTTTCCCACCTGATCGCTACTAGCGGGCGTCGCTGTAGCGTATTCCAAATTCTCCATTTTCCGGCAGCGCTTATTCAAGAATTCGTAGAACTCGACTGCGGTAGGAATGGCGTCCGACAATGTGTCCTCCCATTTCCTTTGCGTCTTAGCATCCAGCTTCTGCAGCAGAACGTGGATCACCATGCAGTCAGAGATCTCCTCATCCTTTCCCAATGTCCGCAACGCACGCATATGCAAATTGACTGCGTCCGAAAACTCCCGTAGCCTTTTCGGCGATGGCGAATCTACCCTCTTGAGCCCCAGAATCTTCTTGATGTGTGCCTGAAAAACAAGTCGTTTGTTATTAAAACGGTTATCAAGAATATCCAGAGCCGCACGATAATTGGCACTGGAGAGCTCCAATGATCGAACCGAATCCAAGGCCACATCTGCGAGACACGAGCGAAGATGCTGGAACTTCTCGATGTCGCTAAGGTCCGCATCCGATCCAATGACTGATTTGAACATCGCCATAAAATCCGAGTATTCCACGTACCCACCGGAGAACTTGGGTACCTTCAGCTCAGGAAGCCGATGCTTGTGAGCCATGATGATGGTACTGTGTCCAGAATGGCCTGGCAGGGTGGTTGAATTGGCAGCGGTGCGCGAGTGGCCCATTTCGATAGCGACAAGCAACTCAGCTTTCAGCGATATGAAGAGTGCATCGAAGTCGTCGCGCATCGCACTCCCAATCTCATCTTGATTGAGAGCTTCCAGCTCATTGTGGGACTTATTGAACTCCCCTCGCATTTCTGCCAGCATATCGATGCGAACGTCGATTTCCGCGGCGGTTAATTTGTCAACTTTATCGCCTGCAAATGATTCGCCAAGCCTTCGCATCCGATTATATACCGACTGAACTTTGCGCTTATAAAGATTCGGTCTGGTATCAACCGTCGCAATATTTCCGCCCGCGCCTGTATTCGGATCGCTGTCCATGGTAAACCGTTTGCAATGCGACCAAACGGAGAATAGAATACTGCTTAAGCGACGGTGCAGAGCGAGAGCGAGAATGAGAGACACGAAATTCAAGAACTGTGGCCGTGGTCGAGCATAGAATGAGAGATTCGACGGTTAAAATAACGCAATCTCAGACGACCGGCACTCTCACTGACTTGCACATAAACTTTCCTTTCTTGCGCACCAAATGAATTTGCTGGTATTTAATTGCACAGTAACGAATGTATTGTTCACTTTATATGTTTTTTAACGAAACGCGATTAACAAATGGCTTTAATCACGTCGGGGTCACCAATGTTTGAGATGCCAAGCTTTTTTGGCACCTATTTATGTCCAGACACAAAATGAGGACGATTGTTTAAAGGTTTAATATTTATTTATACAGGCGGCTAGCAGAAACCGATTGCTTGCTCTTTGCCCAGCCAGATAAATGTTCACGAGATCATATGCAACCAATGCGCAGAGAGATTAGCATAGCACTAAATTCCGCAACGTCGGCAGATCAATGCTAGAGCCGAAGCGGCGGCTGCGGAGAGCCCTTAGCATACAGAGAGAGCGCAGCAGCGCTGCCGAACGTTAGCGTTTACATGTGTATGTTGTTGTATTAATTTTAAGTACAGTGGGTTCTAATTATGATGATGCTGCTGGCCCGAACAAGTATGTGGATATGTTGTTCTCTTTTTTACTCGAGACCAACGACTCCCGCTCACCACGACGCTCAGAATGCATATCGATAGATGGGTATCGGCTGGTGATCAGAAGGTTGCCAGATAACTAGCACCGCTTCTAGTGTGCCCCTTTTCCAGTTGCCCACCAGGTTTAAATCCCACAATCGGCCCTCCTAATGGTACATTCGCCTCGCATGGACCTGGCCACGGCTTCATATACTCCGACACCGTCGAAGTTTTAAAAGGACCTTAAGTATCTCCAACTCTTTCTACTTCATAACGCCCGTGTTCCTTCGTAGCAACCACATTGTAGGGTCCTAAGAATTTTCCTTTGAGCTTTAGGCCCACTCCATATTATGTTCTTTTAATCGCCACTAGGTCCCTAACTTTCTTACGTTTCAAATCAAAAGCTCTCTTATTCTCTTCTTGCAACTACTTAATATTTGCTCGGGCTTCGCTACGATACTTTTCCCGCTCTTCATCTAATTCCCTTATTAAGAACTCGTTTATTAAATCTCTCAGCTCTTCGCTATTTGCTAAACGCATATCTACTCCGGTGAATAGCTTGAATGGAGTAACTTTGGTGATTCTGGGCTCAGAACTATTAATTATCTGCTGAATTTTCCCTAAGTAGCTAAGTAACACATAGACCCGCCACTTCACTAAGGATCGTATTATCGGTAATATTTCCAATTCATAAGTGTCATATTTTTCCTCATGCGGTGTTGTTCTCCGACTCATATATTGAACAAGGTGAAACAAACTGTCCACCGGATCCTTCTGCAACAGGACGGCTCCAAACCCAATATTTAGACGCGTCAGTGTGGATCTCCATTGGCAAATTGGGGTCATAAAGTTTTAATACCGGATCGCTAATCAATGCTGACTTCAGTTTTTCAAAAGCTATTCGTTGCTTTTCCCCAAAATCGTACTGTGACTCATTTCTCAACAAATCCGATAAAGGCCTAGCAATAGTAGCATACCCGTTTATGAATTTTCTAAAATATGAAGTCAAACCTAAAAACCGTTGAATTCCCTTTTTATCTAAATCTTCTCAGTTCCTGGTGTTATGGTCCCTTCCTGAATAATATAACCCAGAAAACACACTTTCCTCTGCAATACTTGGCATTTTCTCCAATTGATGCGCAAACCATTTCCTGCAGCTAGCTCTAATACTTTTCTTAATTTTAAAAGGCCTTACTCAATATCTTGGCTTAGTATTATTACATCATCCATGTAAATAACAACAACATTACTAGCTATAAGCTCTCTAAAGACCGACATTATAAATCTGGTGAAAACAGCAGGTGAATTCGATATTCCGAATGGAACATATAAGAATTCATACTGCCCACTTTGCGTAACGAATGAAGTATATTTACGAGAACCAGCTTCAATCGGAACTTGAAAGAAACCGTCTGTCAAATCCAATGTCGTAAAGACAATGGAACCCTGAAGCTTATCTAACGCACTCTCCATGTGAGCCATCGGAAAATTGTCTCTCATTATTTTGTCATTCAGTCTCCAATAGTCGCAGCAAAGACGTTCTCTTCCGTTTTTCTTAGCTACCAAACCAACGGGAGATGCGTACTCTGAAATACTCGGCTGTATGATTTTCTCAGCTAGCCACTCTTTGACTTGTTTTTCTATCACTTTCTGCTCACAAAATGGAAAACGACGTGCGTGTTGGTACACTGGAACCTCATCTCTCAAAATGGTTTTTATCTCCGAATGGGTATATAACTCTCTACTATGTTCTTTACTTCATCTTGCTGTGCTTCACCTAAATGAGACAAATCTACCAGCGAACACACATCTATTTTTGCTTTTTGATTGACTTCTCAGCACGAACTCAGTGCCACCTTTAGTAACATTCATATCGATTGTATACAAAATAGTCCTGCCTAGAATTGCGTCAATGCCCATGTCTTCGTCAGGTACCACATGGAATTCTACCCTCATCGGGATTTCGTCGATATGCACCGGAATAGTGAAACTCCCAAAAGTCAACACCTGACCATCTCCTATTCCTGTCATACATTTGCCTTTCCCTATCAAGGTCTCACTACCCATTTTTTGGAAAACCCGTCTTCGCATCAGACAGAGATCAGCTCCAGTGTCTACGAAGACCTTAAATCTGACTACGGGATGCACAACATTTTTGAGTTCAAGACCAGATGCTGTAAACTCACTTTTCGACTTCGTCCCTATCTTCTCTTCATGAACAGTGTTGGCACCTTTCTCTGCCTTAACTTCCACCTCCGCACTGCATTCGGATGCACGATGTTCTGCCTTACCGCAACGATAACAATTGACATCCCTTATCTTACAGTCCTTCTTCAGTTGAGAATTATCACCACACTTAAAACATTTCTGCACTGACTCTCTTTTTGATTCAAAACCTTTCTGGCCCTCTGTATCACCAAAACGGTGTTCATATTTACTCTGTGCCTTACTGGAACTACGAACTTTTTGATATACTTCTATCTGTACCTTCAAATCTTTGACTGTTTTGGCCTGATATAACATTATTTTGTTGGTCTTTGAATCCGGCACTCCCTTCACGAAATAATCTATCAAACTTTCTTCATCCAAATTCACTGGTTTTGCTATTTCCATCAAAGCATACAAAAATTCGTATTACGTTTCCCCTTTCTTTTGTACACGTTGACCTAGCCTTCGATGCAGACGAAGATATTTTGACCGCAAATTCCTGCTGCAATGATGCCTTAAGGGAATCCCAGTCCCTAATACTCCTTTGACTACGTACAAATGATTTTGCAGCTCCACTAAGCAACTGTTTGGAGAATATAAATAACTGAAGCTTGCTCCACTGTACGATTACAGAACAATCTTCTAACTCTTGCACCCACTGCTCAACATCAGGGCTATTAGTTCCTGAAAAAATTGAAACGCTGTCCTCTACGTCTTTCTGTGTAAACAAAGGTCGATTCTGGGTTGGGGCATTCACTGGAAAATCAACTACCGTCGTTACTAACACTTCCCCATTCGAACCATCATCATCGTCCTCATACCGAATGCCGAAGTGAGCAAGAAGCCTATATCGTAAATCACGTTGCTTACCAGCTGTAGACAAACTTAACTCAGATAGCTTCAAACGCAAATCAGCATCGCGCATTACCATTATCTCCTCTAGTTTCATTTTGAATACCACTAATGTTAATTTTACGAATCAAAGGTTAATGTAATATTAGCTTAACGATAACAACTTATCCAACTTATCAAAGTTAATCTGTTAATTATTATCAAAATCCTTCAAATTGTTCATTAACTTGTCTTCCATTTTAATTTCCAACGTTTCCTTGCCGTGGCTGGCACTTTTTGTGGACTTTTCTCTGCCGCTGACCAACGCACTGCTTTCCGCTGCTCGCCTCTGCTTGCTAACGCCGCTGCTCGCCTATGCTAATCAACGCCTTCCCGAAGATCTGCTTCTCTCGACTGCTTGTCGCTGCTCGCACTGCTTACCAATGCAGTTTCTCTGCCTTTTTGCCGACATCCAAGTTACGTTTCTGATTTGCACCGCTCGCTTCTGCTTCCCGTTGCTTACCTCTGCTCGCCAACGACTTCTAACAGATCAGCTTTTGCGAATTTCCAGCAAAAGGTATTCCAGCGCAACCTTTTCCCGACGCTTGGATTTTCGGCAACCACATCCTCTCGTTTTTCTTTTTCAGCCTTTTCTGCTGCTTCGTCGTTCCGTGTCGCCTTATGCGTACACAAATACAGCACCCAATGTGTCGGTAAGTCGATGCCACGCAAACTGCTTTTTCCAGCCTTTTCTGCTGCTTTGTCGCTTCGTGTCACTCTTTGCGCACACACATAAACACTCAAATTCTTAGTGAACCGTACCGCAGTACCAGTGACCTCAACAACAGCAGCGATATGGACATGCGGGCGTTGAAGCCACCAAGCAGAGTCGGTACGCAAGGGAAATGGTTATGTTCGAGCCAAGGCCCGCATGCAAGGTACAGCCCCTCAACCAACGACGATCTTAAACGCCAGAACCCTCAGGCCAGAGACTTTCCTCGAGAGGCTGACCATACCAGAGCCCCAGGGAGACGCAGAAGCCAGCGCTGCCGAGCTCGTCCGCTCTCTAACATCGGCATGCAAGGCAAGCACAAGAAAGACAAGGAGCCACTCTCGTCACCGCTAGCCTGTATTCTGGTGGACCACGGAGATCGCCGAAGCCCGCAGCAAGTGCATCCGCGCTAGGAGGCGCCAAACACAAATTTGGCGGGCTCATCTCGTATCCAGGATAATGCTGTTGAGGAATCCGACCAGCAGTAAAACTGACCTGTAAAAATTCCAATCTCTTTTAAATTATTCATTATTTTCGCAAGCAAATGCGCTCCACTTAATTCCAGCTTGGGGATTGATAATGTTTTTAGGGGCGCCACTCGAGACTTTGAGCACAAAACATTGCTCGATACCTGCCCTTCCTTGGATACGACATATATGCAAGCGCCATATGCTTCTATGCTGGCATCACAAAATCCATGGACTTCTACAGCCGTAGTGGAATGATGAACCACGCGAGGAAAGGAAATCCGAGTGATGCTTGCCAAACTGTTTCTCAAGTGCATCCAAGTTGAATGCAACGCTGAGGGTAGGCTTTCATCCCAATCCAAATGCTCTCTCCAAAGCTGCTGAAGGAAGACTTTGCACCTGACAATGACAGGATTTATCAATCCCAGGGGGTCGTAGAAGCGAGCAATCGTGGACAAAACCGATCGCTTGGACGGCTTTAAATTTGCGTCCAGGGCAGATAAGGCGAAAAGCAGCTGATCTGAAGCGGGGTCCCATGCTAAGCCTAGAGTCTTAGTTATGTCGGTTCCATCATGAAACCTTAGGAATTTCTCTCTGTCATCTTCAGGGGTTCCCTCGAGTACTTCCGGGTGACTAGAACACCATTTCCTAAGCTTGAAGTTTCCGCGAGACAATATAGCGGAAGTTTGGTGCATCTTCTCCATGACCTCGGCAACTGAGTTACCGCCAGAAATGAGATCATCTACATAGAACTCCTGTTGCAGAGCAGCTGAGCCAATAGGGTAGGACTCACCCTCGTCGATGGCCAGCTGGTGCATTGCGCGAACTGCTAAAAATGATGCAGCCCTAGTACCGTATGTGACGGTGTCTAATGTGTAGACTTGAATCTCGGACTGGGCAGAGTCTCTCCATAGGATACACTGATAGTAGTTGTCAGGTGGAGATACTTGTACGCAACGATACATCTTACAAATGTCCCCAGTGAGAGCAACTGGATATGTGCGAAAGCGAATTAGAATGTTAAACAATGCAGGCTGAATGACAGGGCCTGACATCATCACATCATTCAGGGAACATCCAGTTGATGTAGCAGCAGAGCCATCAAACACGACACGAAGTTTTGTCGTTGTACTGTCCTCCTTTAGGACACAGTGATGAGGCAAGAAATATTTGCAGAGGGCACGGTAATCAGGTTTGACTGGGGACATATGCTTCAAATCAATGTATTCCCTCATAAAGGCGGAGTACCGATCCCTGAGCGTTGGGTTGCGATCCAATTTGCGCTCCAAATTGATGAATCGTCGATACGCCTGAGTATAGGATTCCCCTAAGGGATCAGCATTATGTTTTAACGGGAGACGAACTGAATACTCCCCCGATGGCAACCGTGAAAAACGGCTTACGAAGTGCGCTTCGCAATCTAATTCTTCACACTTGCTTCCACACAATTCTCGACTTCCCAAAACATGCGAAGTGTTTTATCCAATCTGGAATCCAGGTTAGATTCCGGCACCGGAGAATTGTGAGTTCCTAAGAGCGCCGAGCTTGCTACCCTTTGTCCACCGCCAGATACGATCCAACCGAGCCGGGTCTTCTGCAGCAGAGGCAGGCCATCAGTATGTTTGATTTGCCCTACGCAGAGGAGATCATAAAAAATGCTCGCACCAATGAGGAGATCCACTCGCTGAGGGTTGAAAAAGGCAGGATCGGCAAGCTGAATGTTCGAGGGAATACTCCAGTCGGATACATTGACTGCCAGAATTGGTTGGCAATCGGTGATTGTAGGGGCAATGAGAGCAGTAAGAGTCGTTTTGTAGCTAGATGTGCGAGAATGCATGCAAATGTTGACGGTGGATCCCTCAGTGGGCACGCTGGTACCGCCTAGCCCAGAGACAAGTGCAGATGATTGAGTTCTGCTAAGCTGGAGCTGCTGGGCGAACCTGGATGTGACGAGGTGAAGTTGTGAGCCTGAATCTAGTATGGCACGACAAGGAACTAAAACGCCAGACCGATTCTTAACGAGGACCACGGCTGTAGCCAGAAGCACAACATCAGAGTGAAGACCTTGGGCAGCAAGAGAGGTAGATGCAGGTGAATGAGAGCTGCTAACAGAATCCTGAACTGCAGAAATAGCTTCCGATTGAAGCGCTAGATTCGGAGTAGATGGTGGGGAGCTTTGCGTTATGAATTGCAGATTTTCAAAATGGAGCAAACTATGATGCCTTCCGTTGCATACGCGACATTTTCCACTGTTGCATGCGCGAGTGCGATGCCCAGACTTTAGGCGATTAAAGCAGAGGGAAAGCTTCTTCACTTCCTTGTGGCGCAATAACGGGGACAAGTTTCCGAATAATTTGCAGGAGTATATGCCATGGCCCGCTGAATGGCAAAAGGTGCATCCAGACGGGTTGGCGGAAGACTTGGAGGCAACAAACGTTTTCCTTAAATGAGGAGTAGAAAGGTTTTTTCCCACCTGATCGCTACTAGCGGGCGTCGCTGTAGCGTATTCCAAATTCTCCATTTTCCGGCAGCGCTTATTCAAGAATTCGTAGAACTCGACTGCGGTAGGAATGGCGTCCGACAATGTGTCCTCCCATTTCCTTTGCGTCTTAGCATCCAGCTTCTGCAGCAGAACGTGGATCACCATGCAGTCAGAGATCTCCTCATCCTTTCCCAATGTCCGCAACGCACGCATATGCAAATTGACTGCGTCCGAAAACTCCCGTAGCCTTTTCGGCGATGGCGAATCTACCCTCTTGAGCCCCAGAATCTTCTTGATGTGTGCCTGAAAAACAAGTCGTTTGTTATTAAAACGGTTATCAAGAATATCCAGAGCCGCACGATAATTGGCACTGGAGAGCTCCAATGATCGAACCGAATCCAAGGCCACATCTGCGAGACACGAGCGAAGATGCTGGAACTTCTCGATGTCGCTAAGGTCCGCATCCGATCCAATGACTGATTTGAACATCGCCATAAAATCCGAGTATTCCACGTACCCACCGGAGAACTTGGGTACCTTCAGCTCAGGAAGCCGATGCTTGTGAGCCATGATGATGGTACTGTGTCCAGAATGGCCTGGCAGGGTGGTTGAATTGGCAGCGGTGCGCGAGTGGCCCATTTCGATAGCGACAAGCAACTCAGCTTTCAGCGATATGAAGAGTGCATCGAAGTCGTCGCGCATCGCACTCCCAATCTCATCTTGATTGAGAGCTTCCAGCTCATTGTGGGACTTATTGAACTCCCCTCGCATTTCTGCCAGCATATCGATGCGAACGTCGATTTCCGCGGCGGTTAATTTGTCAACTTTATCGCCTGCAAATGATTCGCCAAGCCTTCGCATCCGATTATATACCGACTGAACTTTGCGCTTATAAAGATTCGGTCTGGTATCAACCGTCGCAATATTTCCGCCCGCGCCTGTATTCGGATCGCTGTCCATGGTAAACCGTTTGCAATGCGACCAAACGGAGAATAGAATACTGCTTAAGCGACGGTGCAGAGCGAGAGCGAGAATGAGAGACACGAAATTCAAGAACTGTGGCCGTGGTCGAGCATAGAATGAGAGATTCGACGGTTAAAATAACGCAATCTCAGACGACCGGCACTCTCACTGACTTGCACATAAACTTTCCTTTCTTGCGCACCAAATGAATTTGCTGGTATTTAATTGCACAGTAACGAATGTATTGTTCACTTTATATGTTTTTTAACGAAACGCGATTAACAAATGGCTTTAATCACGTCGGGGTCACCAATGTTTGAGATGCCAAGCTTTTTTGGCACCTATTTATGTCCAGACACAAAATGAGGACGATTGTTTAAAGGTTTAATATTTATTTATACAGGCGGCTAGCAGAAACCGATTGCTTGCTCTTTGCCCAGCCAGATAAATGTTCACGAGATCATATGCAACCAATGCGCAGAGAGATTAGCATAGCACTAAATTCCGCAACGTCGGCAGATCAATGCTAGAGCCGAAGCGGCGGCTGCGGAGAGCCCTTAGCATACAGAGAGAGCGCAGCAGCGCTGCCGAACGTTAGCGTTTACATGTGTATGTTGTTGTATTAATTTTAAGTACAGTGGGTTCTAATTATGATGATGCTGCTGGCCCGAACAAGTATGTGGATATGTTGTTCTCTTTTTTACTCGAGACCAACGACTCCCGCTCACCACGACGCTCAGAATGCATATCGATAGATGGGTATCGGCTGGTGATCAGAAGGTTGCCAGATAACTAGCACCGCTTCTAGTGTGCCCCTTTTCCAGTTGCCCACCAGGTTTAAATCCCACAATCGGCCCTCCTAATGGTACATTCGCCTCGCATGGACCTGGCCACGGCTTCATATACTCCGACACCGTCGAAGTTTTAAAAGGACCTTAAGTATCTCCAACTCTTTCTACTTCATAACGCCCGTGTTCCTTCGTAGCAACCACATTGTAGGGTCCTAAGAATTTTCCTTTGAGCTTTAGGCCCACTCCATATTATGTTCTTTTAATCGCCACTAGGTCCCTAACTTTCTTACGTTTCAAATCAAAAGCTCTCTTATTCTCTTCTTGCAACTACTTAATATTTGCTCGGGCTTCGCTACGATACTTTTCCCGCTCTTCATCTAATTCCCTTATTAAGAACTCGTTTATTAAATCTCTCAGCTCTTCGCTATTTGCTAAACGCATATCTACTCCGGTGAATAGCTTGAATGGAGTAACTTTGGTGATTCTGGGCTCAGAACTATTAATTATCTGCTGAATTTTCCCTAAGTAGCTAAGTAACACATAGACCCGCCACTTCACTAAGGATCGTATTATCGGTAATATTTCCAATTCATAAGTGTCATATTTTTCCTCATGCGGTGTTGTTCTCCGACTCATATATTGAACAAGGTGAAACAAACTGTCCACCGGATCCTTCTGCAACAGGACGGCTCCAAACCCAATATTTAGACGCGTCAGTGTGGATCTCCATTGGCAAATTGGGGTCATAAAGTTTTAATACCGGATCGCTAATCAATGCTGACTTCAGTTTTTCAAAAGCTATTCGTTGCTTTTCCCCAAAATCGTACTGTGACTCATTTCTCAACAAATCCGATAAAGGCCTAGCAATAGTAGCATACCCGTT
The DNA here is from genome assembly GCA_963969585.1 of Drosophila helvetica. Classification (NCBI taxonomy): domain Eukaryota; kingdom Metazoa; phylum Arthropoda; class Insecta; order Diptera; family Drosophilidae; genus Drosophila; species Drosophila helvetica. The sequence goes on along the minus strand of OZ018402.1, from coordinate 22,852,971 downwards.
TATGAATTTTCTAAAATATGAAGTCAAACCTAAAAACCGTTGAATTCCCTTTTTATCTAAATCTTCTCAGTTCCTGGTGTTATGGTCCCTTCCTGAATAATATAACCCAGAAAACACACTTTCCTCTGCAATACTTGGCATTTTCTCCAATTGATGCGCAAACCATTTCCTGCAGCTAGCTCTAATACTTTTCTTAATTTTAAAAGGCCTTACTCAATATCTTGGCTTAGTATTATTACATCATCCATGTAAATAACAACAACATTACTAGCTATAAGCTCTCTAAAGACCGACATTATAAATCTGGTGAAAACAGCAGGTGAATTCGATATTCCGAATGGAACATATAAGAATTCATACTGCCCACTTTGCGTAACGAATGAAGTATATTTACGAGAACCAGCTTCAATCGGAACTTGAAAGAAACCGTCTGTCAAATCCAATGTCGTAAAGACAATGGAACCCTGAAGCTTATCTAACGCACTCTCCATGTGAGCCATCGGAAAATTGTCTCTCATTATTTTGTCATTCAGTCTCCAATAGTCGCAGCAAAGACGTTCTCTTCCGTTTTTCTTAGCTACCAAACCAACGGGAGATGCGTACTCTGAAATACTCGGCTGTATGATTTTCTCAGCTAGCCACTCTTTGACTTGTTTTTCTATCACTTTCTGCTCACAAAATGGAAAACGACGTGCGTGTTGGTACACTGGAACCTCATCTCTCAAAATGGTTTTTATCTCCGAATGGGTATATAACTCTCTACTATGTTCTTTACTTCATCTTGCTGTGCTTCACCTAAATGAGACAAATCTACCAGCGAACACACATCTATTTTTGCTTTTTGATTGACTTCTCAGCACGAACTCAGTGCCACCTTTAGTAACATTCATATCGATTGTATACAAAATAGTCCTGCCTAGAATTGCGTCAATGCCCATGTCTTCGTCAGGTACCACATGGAATTCTACCCTCATCGGGATTTCGTCGATATGCACCGGAATAGTGAAACTCCCAAAAGTCAACACCTGACCATCTCCTATTCCTGTCATACATTTGCCTTTCCCTATCAAGGTCTCACTACCCATTTTTTGGAAAACCCGTCTTCGCATCAGACAGAGATCAGCTCCAGTGTCTACGAAGACCTTAAATCTGACTACGGGATGCACAACATTTTTGAGTTCAAGACCAGATGCTGTAAACTCACTTTTCGACTTCGTCCCTATCTTCTCTTCATGAACAGTGTTGGCACCTTTCTCTGCCTTAACTTCCACCTCCGCACTGCATTCGGATGCACGATGTTCTGCCTTACCGCAACGATAACAATTGACATCCCTTATCTTACAGTCCTTCTTCAGTTGAGAATTATCACCACACTTAAAACATTTCTGCACTGACTCTCTTTTTGATTCAAAACCTTTCTGGCCCTCTGTATCACCAAAACGGTGTTCATATTTACTCTGTGCCTTACTGGAACTACGAACTTTTTGATATACTTCTATCTGTACCTTCAAATCTTTGACTGTTTTGGCCTGATATAACATTATTTTGTTGGTCTTTGAATCCGGCACTCCCTTCACGAAATAATCTATCAAACTTTCTTCATCCAAATTCACTGGTTTTGCTATTTCCATCAAAGCATACAAAAATTCGTATTACGTTTCCCCTTTCTTTTGTACACGTTGACCTAGCCTTCGATGCAGACGAAGATATTTTGACCGCAAATTCCTGCTGCAATGATGCCTTAAGGGAATCCCAGTCCCTAATACTCCTTTGACTACGTACAAATGATTTTGCAGCTCCACTAAGCAACTGTTTGGAGAATATAAATAACTGAAGCTTGCTCCACTGTACGATTACAGAACAATCTTCTAACTCTTGCACCCACTGCTCAACATCAGGGCTATTAGTTCCTGAAAAAATTGAAACGCTGTCCTCTACGTCTTTCTGTGTAAACAAAGGTCGATTCTGGGTTGGGGCATTCACTGGAAAATCAACTACCGTCGTTACTAACACTTCCCCATTCGAACCATCATCATCGTCCTCATACCGAATGCCGAAGTGAGCAAGAAGCCTATATCGTAAATCACGTTGCTTACCAGCTGTAGACAAACTTAACTCAGATAGCTTCAAACGCAAATCAGCATCGCGCATTACCATTATCTCCTCTAGTTTCATTTTGAATACCACTAATGTTAATTTTACGAATCAAAGGTTAATGTAATATTAGCTTAACGATAACAACTTATCCAACTTATCAAAGTTAATCTGTTAATTATTATCAAAATCCTTCAAATTGTTCATTAACTTGTCTTCCATTTTAATTTCCAACGTTTCCTTGCCGTGGCTGGCACTTTTTGTGGACTTTTCTCTGCCGCTGACCAACGCACTGCTTTCCGCTGCTCGCCTCTGCTTGCTAACGCCGCTGCTCGCCTATGCTAATCAACGCCTTCCCGAAGATCTGCTTCTCTCGACTGCTTGTCGCTGCTCGCACTGCTTACCAATGCAGTTTCTCTGCCTTTTTGCCGACATCCAAGTTACGTTTCTGATTTGCACCGCTCGCTTCTGCTTCCCGTTGCTTACCTCTGCTCGCCAACGACTTCTAACAGATCAGCTTTTGCGAATTTCCAGCAAAAGGTATTCCAGCGCAACCTTTTCCCGACGCTTGGATTTTCGGCAACCACATCCTCTCGTTTTTCTTTTTCAGCCTTTTCTGCTGCTTCGTCGTTCCGTGTCGCCTTATGCGTACACAAATACAGCACCCAATGTGTCGGTAAGTCGATGCCACGCAAACTGCTTTTTCCAGCCTTTTCTGCTGCTTTGTCGCTTCGTGTCACTCTTTGCGCACACACATAAACACTCAAATTCTTAGTGAACCGTACCGCAGTACCAGTGACCTCAACAACAGCAGCGATATGGACATGCGGGCGTTGAAGCCACCAAGCAGAGTCGGTACGCAAGGGAAATGGTTATGTTCGAGCCAAGGCCCGCATGCAAGGTACAGCCCCTCAACCAACGACGATCTTAAACGCCAGAACCCTCAGGCCAGAGACTTTCCTCGAGAGGCTGACCATACCAGAGCCCCAGGGAGACGCAGAAGCCAGCGCTGCCGAGCTCGTCCGCTCTCTAACATCGGCATGCAAGGCAAGCACAAGAAAGACAAGGAGCCACTCTCGTCACCGCTAGCCTGTATTCTGGTGGACCACGGAGATCGCCGAAGCCCGCAGCAAGTGCATCCGCGCTAGGAGGCGCCAAACACGCGCGAAGGGAACACCGGACTTTCTTATAAGGTCACAGGAATAAGCCACGAAACGCCGAGCTCTTAAAAAAGCCATATGAGGAAGCAAGAGGAAGTGCTTCCTAGAACTGTGCGACTCTGCAGAAAACGACCCCTGGGGCCTTGCATACAAGGTCATAGTAAAAAAACCCAACCCGGCAAAGTCCTTTACGGCGGCTGATCCTGCCAGGATGAAGGAAATCGTTGAATGCCTCTTCCCCACTGTCACCCCAGCTATCAGGCAGTCACGAACACCCTACCGCCACATCGGATGGGCTGACATAACGGCAAGCGAGATCCTGGACGTTGCTACAGAAACCCGACCGGCAAGGCGCCTGGCCCAGATGGTATTCCCGATACTGCAGTGAAGCTGGCAATGACTGCGCATACATCGGCTTTCGCGCACGTATTCAACATGTGCCTTCGCGAAGGAGTCTTCCCAGAGCCATGGAAGCAACAGAAGCTTGTCCTGTTGCCGAAGCCGCATAAGCCTCCCGATGAACCCTCATCCTATAGGCCCATCTGCCTGATTGACAACGTGGCCAAGGCGCTGGAGCGATGCATAAGCAGAAAACTACAAAAAGCGATCGTAGAGGCCGGTGACCTGTCTCCGATGCAGTTCGGCTTTAGGAAAGCAAGATCGACGACGGACGCTATACGCGTAGTAAAGGAAATTGCGGCAAAAGCTATCGAGGGAACCAGGTGGCTCGGAGGACGGAAGCATTACTGTCTCGTGGTCACACTCAACGTCAAGAACGCCTTTAACTCGGCGAGGTGGGACGTCATCCTCAGGGCCCTAACCCGGCTAGGAATCCCGGACTACCTGGTAGCCATTATCGAGGACTACTTCAGAGGCCGGATGCTAATCTACAACACCACTGGCGGCACTGTGCAGTACCCGGAGACATGCGGCGTTCCTCATGGTTCGGTCCTGGGACCAACCCTGTGGAACGTGATGTACGACGCTATCCTCAAACTCCAACTACCAAGAGAGGTCCGCATAGTTGGATTTGCAGATGACGTCGCGTTGGTGGTGGTAGCCAAGCATCTCAACAAAATGGAGGCTCGCTGTAACCAAGCGGTAGCGGAAATCCAGGCGTGGCTAAGCTCTGTGGTCCTAAATCTGGCTGAACATAAGACGGAAGCGGTTCTCATATCCAGCCGCAAAAAAGTAGAGGTAGCGACCGTCCGAGTTGGCTCAGTCGACATCATATCATCGAGAGCAATCCGATACCTCGGAGTAATGCTTGATACTCGCCTCTCTTTCCGCGAGCACCTCCAGGCAGTCAGTAAAAAGGCAGCCGACCTGGGAAGAGCACTGTCGCGCATGATGCTAAACACGAGGGGACCCAAACAAGGCCGAAGACTACTTCTCCAGTCAGTTCGTAAATCGGTCATGATATACGCGGCACCTATCTGGGCAGAGGCAGCGAGTAGGACGCTACTCACCGTCTAGGGGCTCTGAGAGTCTGCTGCGGCTTCCGAACCATCTCGGACCACGCGGCCCTGGTCTAAGCAGGAATGCTCCCTGTGGCTGAACTCGCTGAGGAAGCCAAAGAAATTTCCGCAGAGCTTGACGCAGCACCCCAAAACTGCTCCCCGGCACAAAGTAAGCAAATAAAGACGGCAGCGAGGGAAAGGAGTCCAAGCAGATGGCAGGAACGATGGGCCAATTCAGCAAAGGGCAGATGGACCTTCCGCCTTATACCGGACATCGTTACGTGGATGAATAGGAAGCATGGAGAAGTTAACTTTTGGCTAACCCAACTGCGGACACGGCTGCTTTAGGAGCAACCTCCATCGCTCTGGGCACGACAGCGACGCTAACTGCCCGACGTGCGGCGTAGAAGAGACCGCTGAGCATATTCTCTTCAACTGCTCAAGGTTTGCGGAGCAGCGAAGCGGCATTGGCGGTGACACGCTGAACGCCGAAAACCTAATCAACAGGATGGAATCGAGCAAACGCCACTGGTCCATGGTATGCGGATTTGCATCAGACGTCATGCGGAAGTTGAGAGAGCTGGAGCGGAGTCGCAACGGCACAGAAGGAGGGGTCTAAGGGGACCCGCCTGTCCCTGCGAAGCAAAGCTTCCGCGGCATACCCGCAGGAACTCAAGCATTTTTCTTCTTTTTATCTATATATTCTCTTCCTCCTCATTGTTTTTACTTTCTAATTGTTTTACTTCTCTGTTATTCTCACTTCTACAATATCTAACTAATAAAAATGATAAAAAAAAAAATGTGCCACTGAGTCTATTTCGCACAAACGTCTGTTTCTAGCCTTTTCTGCTGCTTTGTGTGCTTTTCGTGTTGTCTTTCCCACACACACACACACACGCAATGTCGCCGCTGAGTCGATTCCACGCAAACGTCTGCAAATTTGATGCGCCTTTGATTCTTCGCGTTTTCTTTAACTGCTCCTCCGCAAAATCTATGTGTGTATGTGGTGTAATATCTGGCGACGCACTTTCTGTACTTTTACTACTTTTGCACCTCACGCTTGGGCCACTTCCCGGACGAGCCCCCAGAATGTAGGAATTTTATATGTTTCAACGTTTATTTGTATTTAATTTAATGGATGGGTTTCAGCGTGGTTACAATTGTACTTATGATTAATTGATTAATGTAGTCTTACAGTAGCGTTCCTCTGATATGTTGTTCTCTTTTTTACTCGACACCAACGACTCCCGCTCACCACGACGCTCAGAATGCATACCGAGAGATGGGTATCGGCTGGTGATCAGAAAGTTGCCAGATAACTAGCACCGCTTCTAGTGTGCCCCTTTTCCAGTTGCCCGTCAGGCTTAAATCCCACACAAATGATTCCCAATCCTTCATGTACATGGCCAATTGATCGCGCCTGCCACAACAGCAGCTACCCAAGTTCAGTGGAGAATACACGGAGTGGACAAGCTTCTACTCCATGTTCACAGCGGTCGTTGATAGTGAAGCAGAGCTGAATTCTATCGAGAAGCTATAGCATTTGCGGTATTGTTTCAGCGGATTGGCATTGCTTGCATCGTTGGAGATGATCGAGGCTAACTATAACAAGGCGTTAGAAATTCTAAAAAACCGACTTAATAACAAGCGTCTTTTTCTACAGGCACACATCAGAGAGGTATTTGGGCTGACGCGTATTGACTCATCACCTTCCAAGTTTTGGGCATTCGTGGACATCGTCACCTCACATCTTCGCGCGTTAGAATCGCTGGGAACTAAGTAGGAGATTGCAAATGCTATAATCGTCCATGCAGTCTGGCGTAACTTGGACAAGTCGACTCAAACCAAATGGGAAGCAGCTTCATCGGATCATGGTTTTCAATCCTGGGAGAAACTTTCTGCCTTTCTGGAACATAGATATCGCACCCTTGAAGGCATTCATCATTCCATGCAAGGGCAAGATGGTCATGTTGGCAAGTCTGAAAAAACCGTGAGTACGAAACATAGAAAGGCTTTCGTTGCATCGAGCGCTCCCATTGTGGTTTCTTGTGTGTTGTGCGAGGGCACGAACCACACGACTGCAAATTGTGACCGTTTTAAAGGTTTATCGCCGGATGAGCGCCACAAAAAGTCAAAGAGGCTAGGTTTATGCGGCAATCGCCTTCGAAAGGGCCATCGCGTGAAGGATTGAAAATCAGGTCTCTGCCGTACTTGCCGATTGATGCACCACTCACTTTTGCATTTCGTTCGTCGATCAGAAACAGCCCAATCTGCTTCTCCCAGTGAAGCCTCACAAGCCCAACTAAGTCAGACCGCCATGGTTGCATTCTCGCCCTCCTTGCCGCAAGCCCTCATATCCCAAAGTCCGTCTGATGCTGTGCTATTAATCACTGTCGTCGTTCTCGTCAAAAACAGTACTGGAGTTTTTGTGCCTTGTCGCGCACTTTTAGATTCTGGATCTCAATTGCATTTCGTAACCAGTCGTCTAGCTAATCAGTTACGACTTCGCCAAACCAAATAGCTCGCCGCAGTCTCTGGCATCGGCGATGCTATCTTCTCAACTGAAGATATCTCGGTGGATCTCGTTCTGAAGTATCGGATTTCAGAGTTCACCACTAGCATCACTGCCGTCGTTGCCCAGAAGATTACGGATCATCAACCTCGCGCATCGATAAGCACAGCTAATTGACGTATACTGTCCCATATCCTTGCCCATATAGCTTGCTGACCCTTCGTTCCACCAGCCGCAGCGGATTGATCTGCTCATCAGAGCTCGACCTTTCTTCGAGCTGCTGTGCGTTGTACAAATTCAGCTGGCGCCTCGATTACATTTGCTGCAGAAAACACATTTCGGATGGATTCTGTCTGGTGGCGGACACTCGACCCCCACTCTCTCGTCATTTATCGCAGCCCAGTCTTCGGATGACACCAATCACAGCACTCGGCTCGATGACTTGGTTCGTCAATTTTGGAAAGTGGAGCACATCTTTGGGCCGATCGCTAGAGCCACAAAGGAGGAGCTTCACTGCGAGGAACATTTCGTTTGCCCTCAGGGGAATATTCAGTCCGCTTGCCTATGAAGCGAAGTTTGGAGTTCTTGGGCGATTCCTACTTCCAAGCAAAGCGGCGCTTGGAAAACTTGGAGCGCAAGTTCGTGCGCAATCCAGCTCTTCATGCACAATACTCGGCATTTATGAAGGAGTACCTGTCCCTTGATTACATGTCTCTAGTACCCAACGAAGATAGGCACACATGCAAATACTTCTTGCCACATCATTGTGTCATCAAAGAGGACAGCTCCACCACAAAGCTGAGGGTCGTATTCGACGGCTCTACAGCCATCACATCTGGTCTTTCGTTAAATGTCAGCTCCCACCATTCAAGCCAAGCTACTTCACACACTCATCCGTTTTCGTACATTTTCCATTTCTCTTACAGGTGATATCGGTAAAATGTATAGGTGCGTGCGTGTCTCCATGGCTGACACCATGCTCCAATGCATATTATAGCGGGACTCGATTGACGACGACATACAGATCTTCAAATTAAACACAGTCACCTATTGAGCTAAGCCTGCATCATTTTTAGCTATTCGAGCTATGCATCAGCTGGCCATGGATGATTCGTCGTCGTATCCACTGGGATCCGAAACCATTTTACATGACTTCTACGTGGACGACATGATATCTGCAGGTAATTCGGTGGATAAAGTGCTGGATATTATCCGTCAAATCACGAATCTTCTTTCTCGAGGTAATCTTCAATTGCGAAAATTGTGTTCAAACTCTTCCGATGTGCTTCGTACAGTCCCAGAGGCCGAATGGGAAAGCTTTTTGAAGCTTGATGATGGCAGTGATGTAACAAAGGCGCTTGGGCTCATATGAGAGCCCCATAAGGACTGGAGAGACAAGCTGCATTGGGATGAGAGCCTTCCTCAGTCACTGATCGGCATGGACTGAGTTTTGCAAGGATTTCTCCACTGTGGGTCATGCTAAATTTCCTCGCTACGTACTTCAACCCAAGGCAAGGTTTGAATTGCATGCCTTCTGTGATGCCAGCCTCGAAGCCTATGGGGTTTGCTTTATGCTCGTTCGTTTACGGAGACCACTGCTAAGGTTCACTTGCTTTGTTCTATGGCAAGGGTTGCCCCACTGAAAACCATCACGGTGCCGAAGCTTGAACTATGCGCAGCGTTCCTACTAACCAATCTACTTCGCAACATCAGAAAATGGATACCTTTGACTTCCAAATCCATTGCTGGTCGGATTCAACTGTGGTCCTGTCTTGGTTGCGAACCATCCAAGTTCAACGCGTTTGTATCCAACAAAATCTCTGGAATTCAACAACTTACGAGAGGCATGGATTGGCGCTATGTGCCAACTGAGATGAACCCGGCTGAGATTCTTTCAAATGGATCAGCACCTCAGGATCTTCTTCATTCCAGGTTGTGGATAAATGGACCTATCTTCCTGCAAAGCGAACAAAGCTGCTGGCCTGAACGGTGTTCGCCAGAAAGCAACCTTCCGGAAATTCGACAGCGGGTATTGCTGTCGTCTGAGCGTGCCGACATTTCGCTTTCGTTTAAGCACATCAACTTATTCGGAGTCATGATGCGCATATTTGGCTACGTTCACAAATTCATCAATAAGACGAAGTCACCGGATCTCTCATCAGAGGACCTTCGCAAAGGCTCACATTTGTTATGCCGCATCGTTCAACGGGCCCACCTGTATCCTGAGTATCTTGCTCTGAGGAAAAGCAACTGCGTGGTTTTGTCCAGTAGTATCGTAACTCTCTCGCCATTCATAGATGATTTTGGACTGATTCGTGTTGGCGGCCGCCTGTAGCACTCAACTCTCGGATTCGATGCACGCCACCCAATCATTTTGACCACGGATCATCCACTGACGTTCGCTATCATCGCTCACTTTCATCGAAAGCATCACCATGCTGGTCCGCAGTCTTTACTTGGAGCGATTCGTTTGCAGTTTTGGCCCATCGTCGGCCTGAAGACTGTGGCTAGTGCCTTACGGAAATGCATCATCTGCTGCAGATCCAGGCCTCATCTTGTGGAGCACATCATGGCTGTTTGAATACAGGATTCGCCTGCTATCAGCATCACCGCAAATTTACTATTGCAGTCCCTTCTACTATAAGCCAGATGGGCGCAACCGAACTCCTATGAAATGCTACATTAGCGTCTTCATTTGTTTTGCAACAAAGGCCGTCTGGTTGGAATCGGTGAAGGATTTAAACACTGCAGCTTTCTTGAGTGCCCTCAAGCACTTCGTTACTACGCGCGGTATTCCCCGATGCTTTGGTCGGACAATGCCACCAATTCCGTGGGCTCAAGGAACGTGTTAGAGGACCTTCGGCGGCTATTTATGAGCGAGAAGCATCGTGCTGAAGTTCATAACCATTGCATCAACAGCGGCTTCGATTGGAAATTCATACCGCCCCGCTCGCCTCATTTCGGGAGCTTGAAGATGGCCAAACATCACTTTTATCGCTCCGTGGGATCGTCACTCTTTGGCTTCGATGAGCTGCGGACATTGGTCTGCCAAATATAGGCTATAATGAACTCTCGTCCTCTTATCTCGATTTCAGAAAACCCTGATGATCTTGGCGTCCTTACACCGGGACACTTTCTAATTGGTCGTCCGCTGATGGAGTTTCCCGAGCCAGACGTTACGAATCTCAATTTCAATTGATTCGATCGTTGGCAACAAGTCACCTGTGCCCAGCAGATCTTTTGGAAGCGTTGGAGTGAGGAATATTTGATCCTGCTCTAACAACGTGCCAAATGGCGCACACCAAAACCATCGGTCCAGGTCAACGACGTCGTCTGCATCAAGGACGAAAACTTGCCACCATTGAAGTGGCCCTTAGCACGGGTGATCGAGGTCATCGCTGGAGCTGATGGAGCTGTGCTAGTTTCCATCCTGCGGACACCATCTGGAACCACTTGTCGAGCTGTCAACAAGCTGTGCGTCCTTCCCGTTAAGGATCCTGTTAAAAGCCCAGATCTTTCAACGGGGGGGAGTATGTTCGGAGCAGCAGCCGTCATTAGCTCTTAAGAGCGCGATCTAATCTCTCGCTCTCGGTGCCTACGCACACACACGCTCATAGTCCGCGTATGTACGACTTCAATTGCCGTGCGTCGCGGAACCCACCCCCACTCTGTAAAAGTCGTCGTCGAATGCAGCATCGCGTATCATACCGTCCAATACACCTCGTCATAATGGCCCTTTTTTCGTTTACTTAAATAAAATTGTACATAATTTCAACCATCTCGGACTCACGGGCACGCCCTCAAGTATACATATAAAACCAAAACTTTAAACTTAAAACGATCCACATGGAATCCAATATTGATTGCCATAATCAGAAACAAACTAGATGTCAAAAATAAGGCCTTGTATAAGCAATCATTGGGAAGCTCAAAAGATATACAGCCATTGGACACAATACTTCAGTTCCTATAAAGAGAATTCGAGTTCTAGGAAGTGGTCGGAAGCCACAAACATTGAAGAAAGAGCCAAAAGGTACGGCCTGCGCATCAGCAAACACAGGACATGCACAATCACCGTTATGTTCATTTTGCAAAAAGGCAAACCATCGGCTTTAAGCATGCGAAGAGTTTCGCTCCAGATCTCCAGCAGAACGACTAAACTGGGTACAAAAGCAAAAAATGTGCGTTAATTGTTTTAGAACAAATCACAAAACAAACGCATGCCCAGGTCGAACCTGCCTCAAGTGCGACAAAAAACACAACACGATGCTGCATCTGGAGACAGCATCATTCGCATCCACAGAACCAAAGGCACCAATGGTTTGTGCAGCAAGTAACAATAGTTACAATCTACTGGCCACAGCAAGAGTGGCAGTAGAAGCAACCAACGGACAGGTTGCTAACTTCAGAGCATTGCTAGACTCGGGATCACAGATAAATTTGATCTCTGAACGAGTGCCATCAATGTTGTCACTTAAACTTAATAACACAACATTGCGCATCGAAGGAATTGGAGGTCAATCAAAGACCAGCAGAGTACGAGTAAATGTGCTTATAAAATCCCTTCACAGCGGTTTTACACAAAGAATTGAGGCGTTTGTACTGCCTCAAATAATAGCAGATCAACCAGCTCAGGCACTCGATTCGGTGAACTTAAACATACCAACCAAGTTCCCACTGGCGGACCCGAACTTCCAGAAAAAATCGACATGCTCATCGGAGCAGAACATTATTATTCCCTGCTCCTCCTAAATCATCATCAGCTTAAGATAGGAGGCCCTTTGATGCAAAATACGAAACTGGGATGGATTATGGCAGGAAAAATGATGTCTGCCTACAGTTCTTCGACCATTTGTGCAACGGGAATAAATTAACTCATGGAACGATTCTGGACTCTGGATAACCTTGAGACAGACAAAAAACCAAGCACACCGCTCGAGAAACAATGCGAAGCTCATTTCTTAGAAAATTTACAAACTGCAGCTGATGGCCGGCTTATAGTGAAACTCCCATTTTCCGAACACTCTTCAGCCCTGGGGGGGTCTTTGGAAAATGCAACTAAAAGATTTCTGGCACTAGAGCGACGGTCTTCACCAGACACTTGGAAGAGCTATGTGGAGTTCATGAACGAATATGAAGATCTAGGACACATGAAGATGGTCCCAGCATCATAAATTCCGGAAAGGCATTACTTCATACCACATCACTGTGTGCTCAGACCCGAAAGTACCACAACAAAGCTGCGAGTGGTATTTGATGCATCATGCAAATCAACAAGCGGAAAGTCCCTGAACGACATTCTACATGCTAGACCCACAGTTCAGAGTGAACTTCTGTCCATTCTTTTACGATTTCGGACTCATAAATACGTATTCACAGCAGACATAGAAAAGATGTACCGACAAGTGTGGATAAATCCGGAGGATCAATTCCATCAGATGATCGTCTGGAGAAACAATCCGTCTGAGGACATCAAGTATTATCGGCTAAAAACTGCTAAAAACGGCTAAAAAAAACATTGTAAGCGATGTCAAACTGGGAGAAACATTGTAAGCGATGTCAAACTGGGAGAGAGACTAGATCACTACAACGTGAAAACTCTAGGTCTTATCTGGATGCCAAAGAAGGATCAACTACGCGGAAGAACCCATAAAAGCCAAGCTGCACGCATCACAAAACGAGTGGTATGCTCTGAGCTAGCCCAAGTCTTTGACCCATTAGGACTTTTTGCACCGGTGGTGGTCAAGGCCAAGATCTTCATGCAACAACTTTGGGAGTTAAGGCTGGACTGGGATGACGAATTACCGCTACAGCTCCAACACGAATGGAAAGACTACCGTGAAGACCGACAAGCATTGAACGAGATGCAGATTCTCCGGCATGTCTATGACGGCAAGGTTCCAGTTACCCAAGAACTACACACGTTTGTAGATGCATCAGAAAGAGCCTATGGCGCATCAATATACGCACGCGCTACATACAAAAACAACCAAGTGTCAGTGCGACTGCTCTGCTCCAAGTCACGTGTGGCACCGACAGCCAAGCAATCAATACCACGGTTAGAACTTTGCGCTGCAGTCCTTGGTGCCGAACTCACACACCGAGTCCGAACGGATCTTCATATGGATATCAACACGGTTTCAGGATGTTTTTGGACTGACTCCACCATTGTGCTATCCTGGATAAACGCACCGGCATCGACATACCATACGTTTGTAGAAAATCGAATAGCCAAAATACAGGCATTGTCTAACCAACTACAATGGCGTCACGTTTCATCGACCAATAACTCAGCCGATGTACTGTCAAGAGGAATTGCAGCAAGCAGATTAGCAGATCACAATCTGTGGTTATATGGACCACTATTCCTCCACGGATCCCGAGAAAAATGGTCGACAGCAACAATCAGTGAGCCTACTAATCTCGAGAGAAAGGCGAAGCATGTCAGCTTGCCAATCACAACCAGCGCACTTGGAGAAGAACTATACACATGCAGACATAGCAACTAATTTTACAATCTTCAACGCATTGTAACATACATGTTACGCTTTAGCTACAAAACCAACAGAGCGGCTACAACGACACTCTGCACAGGAGAACTGAATAGTGCACGCGCTATAATCTTGCGAACTATCCAACAAGTCGAGTTTACCGCAGACTTAAGGCAGCTACAACGCTGTAAGATTGTGGACAAAAAGAGCTCGATCATATCGTTATCTCCCATACTAGGAGAAGATGGGCTCATCCGAGTTGGCGGTAGACTAGAAGAAGCTCTACTTCCGTACAACGCTAAACATCAAATTCTACTGCCATACAATGATCCGATAGTCAAAATTATTATGCGAGAACTCCATGAGGAGAAAATGCATTGCGGTGCCCAAGCCCTAAGGGCAATAGCAAGACAACAGTATTGGATCATCAATGACAAAACGATGGCTAGAAACATCATTCACAGCTGTGTTAGATGCACCAGAGCCAGACCAAAGCTAATGAATCAGATTATGGGCAATCTTCCAGCACAAAGAGTCACACAAGCACGCCCATTTCTTAATGCAGGCGTTGACTACTGTGGACCGATTGCGATCCACCATAAGATCCGAGGAAAAAGGCCAGACAAGGCATACATCGCCGTGTTCTGCTGCTTTTCCACAAAGGCAGTGTACCTAGAATTGGTGAGCGACCTAACCACAGATGCATTCTTGGCAGCTCTCCGTCGATTCTTAAGCAGGCGTGGGAAATGCCAGACTATTCATTGCGACAATGCAACCAACTTCATAGGTGCAAACAATCAACTAAGGGAATTAAAAGAAGCCATCTTCAGCGAAAAGGCACATGATCTAATAACGAATCACTGCAACAAAAGACAAGTGGACTTCAAATTCATTCCTCCCCGGGCCCCATCGTTTGGACGTCTTTGGGAAGCTGTGGTTAAATCAGCAAAAAAGCTGCTGATCACAACCACAAACACAGCATCCTTGACATTTGAGGAACTAAACACAGTAATAATTGAAATTGAAGCAATTCTCAATTCTCGACCCATTACTCCAATGTCAAACGATCCAACTGACATAACAGCGCTCACCCCAGGACACTTCTTTATTGGTGAACCATTGACAACCCCACCGGACGTCAACACTGAGCATCAAGAAAAAACACTGGTAAAGCGCTGGGAATTGGTATCACGCTTAAAACATTCATTCTGGAAACAATGGTCTATGGAATAACTCCAAGAACTACAAACACGGCACAAGTGGAAAACAGCTTCACCAAACGTGCCCGAAATACTACTTGTTTTGGTGAAGGAAGATAACCTTCTAGTAATGAAGTGGCCAATGGGTTGCATCATTAAGACCTATCCTGGCCAAGACAACCACGTCCGAGTGGTTGATGTTAAAACAGCATCAGGTGTATACAAGCGCTCCATCACTCGTCTAGCACCGTTATTTCCAGAAGACGTGGCGATCAAACGCTCCAACACCGTCACCAACGACATGGCAAGGCCTGATGAGCCACCACCACAGCGCAGAAAGGCAGTTGCACCTTCAATAAAATCAACATTGCTAGTGATGCTTCTCATGCTTCCATTAGCGTTGTCACAGTCAATAAATGTAACACAATTCGCGACCAAACCTGGAATATTCTATGAGAAAATTGGAACCTCAAGAATGACAACGTCTGAATGGACCATGATCATATACTATGACTTGGATCCATATTGGAAAGATATGCAAGTAATGTCCACCGGAATGTCCGAACTAAGACACATGTGAACGGAACTAAAAAATATTCCAGCGTGCAATTCCATATTTCAACATTTTCAACATTTTCAACATTTGTACAATGAGCTACAAACAGGAAATATGTTAATGAAAACCTCTCGACAACGCCGATCACCGCTTGATATAGTAGGAAACGTGGCAAACAATTTGTTCGATGTTCTTGACTCAAAATACGCTGAAAAAATAGCCGAAGTAATCGAAAATGTAAAAACAAACGAAGACTTTCTACTACATCTACTGCGAAATCAAACCTCGATTGTCGACTCCACAATCAATGTTGTCAGGAAAGATAAGTCAGCAACGGACAATCGCCTGAAGGTGTTGGAGCGGCAAGTGGCTACCATCAACAGAGAAAGAGGAACATATCACGGCGATCATCTCACTCAGGCATACCTAGGACTCACAGCAGAATTAACTCTGTTGACAACGAGTCTTAAACGTATGCAGTCCGATATAGCTGATGTACTAATCGGTATTCACCATCGGACAATAAGTCCTACGATAGTTTCTTCTGAACAATTAAGAGATCGACTAGACCAAATACGGGATCATTTGCCACCCGATCAAATGCTGCCGGTTACAACAAATAATGTCATTCATCTATACAGAATCGTGCGGGCCGAAGGAAAACCAACTGCAAACCACGTCATATTCAAGGTAACGCTACCTCTAGTTTCAACAGTTTAGCTTGAAACTTTCAGCATCATCCCAATTCCTACCTGGGACTCAACAAGTTGGAGCTTGTTCGATCTCAAAACAACTTTAATTACAGCAAACACACATCGAGATCAGTTCATAGGTTTTACTCCAGAGGAATTTCGACGCTGCTTCAGACTGCCCAACGAAGAATTCATCTGTTTTGATTATCAAACGGTCTTTAACGTTGATAATCGCTGCGAGTTCCAGTTGTTTAACAACAAAACAACAACATTATGTCACGTCATTCATTCAAGGGCGGACATGTTGTGGACAAGAACTCAGCAACCGAACAAATGGATCTTTGCAACACACTCTACAATGAGACTTCAAGCAGTCTGCAACGGATCTCCATCAACCATACAGTTGGAAGGAACTGGCTTACTTTCGCTATCTCCTGGATGTACTGCTCGCAACACAGAAATAAGCATCAGCACCTTCAGCACTACAAACAGCGAGGTAAAATCAATCTACACTCGATTTGGAGACATAAGTTCAGCGGTGACATCTCCTTCACCACCAATGGTACACCAGCTGAACCAGACTTTAGACTATCTCCAAGAACTTGATGATCTACGCCAGCAACTAGCAGCAATCAATCAGCACGAGCTGCCACACCATATCACCGCAGTGCAGCACCACCAAATTGCTGCCTATGCTGCCCTAGCCATGTCAATTCTATTGATTATTGGCTACATTTTCCGGAAAAAGTATCAATCATGGAAGCCACGGACATCAACCCAAGAACGGCGCGGATCTTCAGCTCCTACCCCAAGGTCCCGCCAATTTTCCATCAACTTAGGCGATGGTTGAACACCAGTTCAACGGCCGGGAGAATGTTCAGTCGGTGAATTATGCATAAGAAATATCTAAAGCTATTGAAGTATATTCTGCAGTCATTGTCGATGATAGCTTCTCCTTATTGTACTTATTATACTTATTCTTACTTATTATACATAACAATGTAGACATATTATGTAATACACATGACACTTTTACCAAAACAACAACTTCACCCGGTCAACAGGAAATATGACGACTCAGCATTATAGCTGAGTCAACAATAAACCGCCTCGGCAGCGAATTCTGCTGACAATGCGATCATTCCTGAGAAGCCAAAACACTGGTGCAATTGCTGACCATCACAATTGCCCAAATTGAGCACCTGCCAATAAAATCATATAACATCAATATTAATTCCACATTAATTATAATTTTTACCATTGTATCATATTCTTATTAGATCAGCACCTTTTGTACCTTTTGTAACCTATAAATAGAGTTAAGTTTTGTTGAATAAAATCAGTATCAGAAACAGTACCAAAGCCTGTCACTCAATTCCCACTGCAATCATCAGAGGCTGTCGCTGTGTCTTCAGACCCTCACCTGCACATTAAGGGATACCATTTCCATCGCAATCATCAGAGGCTGTCGCCGTGTCTTCAGATCCTCAATTGCGCACCGCAGGATACCCTCTCCGCAGTCCAACTGGTTTAAGTTATAGTTGCGTCGACCTAACTGTAGACGGTTTATGTACCGTATACAACCCATCTTCATACACGCACACACACACAGTAACACTAAGAAAAGGAGGGATGTGCGGCACTTGTTCCCACGCTCATCCCTTCTAACGACACCAACTACATGCAAACAACATGTGTTAATATATTTGGGTTCGACGTGCCCATGTATATGATTTTATGGTCGAACTCTATGTGTCCTTTATTCCTTTATTCTTCCTTTGGCCTCCTTCCTTCGGTTCCTGTTCATATTTTATGAACACCTGAATAAATAGTGGGAAACTCTTCCGAGTCAATATATAGAATCATATCAAGAGGTCGTTGCCCTTGCCCTGGTGCAATTTTTATAATCCTATCATCGAATAGTATGTTATTTTCAAGCAGAGTTTCCTGACCGCCAGGGTTGAGCTCTTCGGCCTCTAACTCCTCGTCGGGATGGGCTGGCTCTGTGTCTACATTCCTATCTCTATTTAGCATACTTTCTAAAAAGGCTGCGTCTGCTTGAGATGCTACGAATGGATCAATATCGGATGTGAAACCAGAGATCCATTGCTCATTAACTACGACATTGTGCTTTTTATACAAATCTGTACTAACTAAATAACGAAGAGCTTCAAAAATTTTGGAAGGTCTAATGGTTTCAGCCATGAAGGCGTGAAGATACTCTTTTCTACGCTTCAGGTGGAGCTGAATAACCTGTGCTTCATGAAAAGCTCGTGGAAGCTCCTTATCGATATCGCTTACTGAAATTGGGACGTTCAAAGCTACTCCTTTAATGGCATTTTGGCGTCTCCCCCCTGGCAATATAGGCTTAATTATCATGAAAGTCGAGGAGAAATCAGTCGTTCCTCTAACGGAGTAAGCTCTTTTAAGCAGTCGGGCAGTTTAGGGAAATCTAGTTCTTTGAAGAAAAGCTTAGGCTTTTTACGCTTCTTAATGTTGCTGTGACTCGTTTTGCAGAATTTTAATTCTGGGCAATCAGAAGGGAATTCTAGAATGCTTTCAAGAGCGAAGATTTCAGAACTAAACTCAACTTTCTAACTTTCTCAAAAGTCGCGAGTAATCGTATAAATTTGTTTGCGGAACCGCATGATATGCCTACGATCTACTAAGCTCCATTCTTGGGCCCTGCGAACTCTATCCTGCTCTCTTTCTAATATCCGTCTTCTTTCAATATATTTACGTATGCGCTGTCGCCTTTCTGTATTTGTCTCTTGTTCCTCACGTCTAATCTGTGCGTCTGTTCGTCTAACTATGTGTACAACTGTATTTTGTTCCTGCTATCTGTCCCTATAGTCCAAGTACTTGATTTTGATTTCTGGGTTTAGATGTTTGGCTTTGATTCTATCTAAAGCTATTGAAGTATATTCTGCAGTCATTGTCGATGATAGCTTCTCCTTATTGTACTTATCTGTCTCACTATTGCTATAAAATAAGTGGATCGCGTCTCTTGGAGCTTGACTGCCGTCAACTATTCGGTTCCTAAGCAATTTATTATCTTCCGACTTAATTTCGGCCGATGCCATGTTATTTAGTGCGGTTGCAAAAACTTGGTTATATCGCTGTCGCATTATCTCTGTAAGTTCGAAAAACTTGAAGCCATCCCAGAGACTAGAGCCAACTATCGCACTGTATGGACTATGCGCTCCTGATGAGGATTTAAATATCCAACGATCACCTACTGGACATAACTGCCATAGATCGCCGAACACGATAGCAGAAAAAGTCCAAAAGGACTCTCGGGCCTCAAAAATATTTGTCTTAGGCGCCTATCCTAATATGAAAACATTTTTTCACCGACCACAGAAATTTCGTCAATTATAAGAATTTTGAGATCAATAAATCTTGAATGCAAGGTATTTCACAAATCTGGACCCAACTGTTTAAAGACATGGTTAGACTGATTGAGAGGTAAAGAAAACATGGAGTGAAGTATGACATCTCCAATACCAAATGCAGCTTTTCTTGTGGGAGCACATAGAAGAACTTTAAGAGTTTCTTAGTGAGATTCTGGTCTACGATTAAACTCCTGGGAAATGGTCTGAAAAATTGTAGATATTGTTCTACTCTTGCCGACGCCTGCGCCGCCACCTACAAACTCATAAAAAACTGCCTTATTTCTCACATTATGCAGAACATGGGTGAGATAAGCTTTTTGCTTCAAATTAAGCGATCTAATTCACTTGGCTAACAAAGAAAGGGAAACAATCGGAGGAAGCTTAATTAATCGAATACTCCTATCTTGATCAGTTGCCTGGTCATTCAAGTTCAGAACATTTATTTGAGAACTTATTTCTGTAATCGCTAAAGCCCTAAACTCCTCATTTATTGCCTCATCAGCTGTCTCTTCATCTAAATTTTCCTCCCTATTTGCTTCGGCTTCCATGGCCCTCCTAAGCACGTCTTCTAAGTCAGATAACGCACTGTATTTTTTTAAATTTGAAATAACTAAATCCTGATGATTGTTATAAACCATCTCGCAATTTGCGTTCACTAAATCTCTTTCTTCATCTCTCCACGGATAAAACAGCATAACTAATGCTCTAAAATAAATAGACCTGTCTGTATTGATATTAAACCTCATATATTGTAAAACTGATGGCTTGGTCCGTTCCCTAATAAAACCACTATTATCGCGGAGAAGGATAAAAACTTCTACTAGTTCCTCATTTTCTTCGTTCCTCATTTTTCTTAACTATCGCTATTTTGTCCAGCTCTTTTCTCGTTTTTAGAAAATGCATAATTTGCTGCAAAATCGGCCAAACACAGGTCCTGAAGATTGATTGGTCTTAGTTCATACCGCCCCAGTAATCCTTTGACGAATATTTTAGTGGACTCCTGATTCATATTTTTTAGGATGCTTGTAGATTTGAGCATTCGAGCTCGTTGCTCAGGAGGGAACACATTTGTTGCTAGTTCCGGACATCGTAATGCCTAGACAACAATATACAGCTTCCTGAGCAGAGATCTCAGTGCCAAAAATAAATTTGTGACCTATGTGGTGTAGCTTTTGCTGACCGTGTAATTGCCACCTTGCACTTTTCATAAGGGTCCAAAATGTATTGAATATCTATATTAGCCCTTTGCATTGAAAAAATGTGTTTATTTTAAGCTTTAACGCAAATCTCAGCAAATTACCGTTTTAAACAAATTTTTGGTTTCTTCAAAACAGAACAGATTGCATATTCGTAGTCCTTGCAATTGAGGCTCACTTGTTTGTGTGAAAGAAAATTCTCAAATATGCTCATGTGATCAATCATATCAAAGGATGTATCAGAATTTAGTATTTCACGAATTTTCTTAAAATTTCCTTGGTGAAAATCAAGGTTTGGAGTTTCCCCTGGCAGTGGACACAATATCTCCGTTTGGGGCATTGGAGGGTATGGAATACCGAATCTACAAACTTTTTCTCCACTTTCATTGACTTTTTTAAGACATGTCATGTTTGTATGCCTATGCTTTTGGTATACAATATACGGAGCTAATTCTGAGTCTGTGACATCTTCTGTAATATGTGTATTAATGTAGGCTACAAATGTTGAAATTGACTCAGTACTGGTTAAGTCCACTGCTGGGGCATCTTTCAGCCAAAACATTCTGTGAATGTGGGGGGAACCTCTTTGTTGAAATTCAACATGCCAATAAAATTTGATGACGAAGTTTTCTCCGAAAATGCCCTCCTTATTCATCATATCTTTTAAAAGCTCACGATGCCTATGATCAAAATACCCAGCACAAGTGACTGGATCTGACTTGATGAGACGCTCCTTTTCGTTATAGTGTAGATTCATTGCATCTTCTTCGCTAATGATCTCTATATCTACATTGCTTTTGAGCAAAACAAGCAATTCTGGCCACCGCGTCTCAGCAGCAGACAGAGTGATTAAAAAAGTCGGCTGGCCGAACTGACGAATCATGGCCATAACCAACCAGCATGCTTATACCAAAGGGAAATCGGTGGAGACAGCTCTACATTCGCTAGTGGCTACCGTCGAGAAAGCTCTCAACAATAAAAAGTATGTACTGGGAGTATTCGTAGATAAATCCGGAGCATTTAACAACGTAGCCACGAACGCAATAATGGATCGCCTTGAAGCGACCCACATACACCCAGCACTCAACCTATGGATAAAGAACCTCCTGAGTTGTAGACGGGTGCAAGCAGAGTGGGGCACTGCCTCCACGGTAAAGGGAGCACAGAGGCAAAACTCAGGGTGGAGTCCTGTCGCCCCTCCTGTGGAATCTGGTGGTCGACGACCTCATCAAGAGATTCGAGAGGAAGGCCCCAAAAATAATAGCTTACGAGCTTAATAGCAGACGACATAAGCATAATTATTACGGGTGTATGTCCATCGACCATCAGCTCCATAATGGAACAGACACTCAGGGAGATATGCGAATGGGCGGATGAAGTAGGACTCGATATCAACGCGGACAAGATGAACGTCATCCTCTTTACAAAGAGGTAAAAGGTACCGGCATACTTCCCCCCAAAAATCAACCAAACAAGGCTAACCCCGAAAACACAGGTCAAATACCTCGGCACAGTACTGGATAGCAAGCTGGCATGGAAACGCAATGTAGTGGAAAAGGTGAAGAAGGCCACCATTGCGCTTTATGCATATAAGGAGATGATAGTCAGCAGATGGGGCCTGTCACCCACCCTAGTGCATTGGATCTACACCTCGGTGGTGCGACCAACTCTGTCTCGAGGTCAAAACTAACACATTTATGGGACCCGAAGACTGGAAAAAAGGAGCTGGTTTATATTGCACACACCCCGAAATAAGGGTATCATATAAGCTACCGGACCGATGCAGCATATTCCAGGCGGAAGTCTTCGCCATTAAGAAGGCAGCAGAGGTCGCTCAGCTAACTGAGCGATAAAATCCATGCAGTCGTTCGCAGTTAGTTCCAAAAGTGTCCTGGCAAGCAGGGAGGCACTAGACACACTAAGCATGAAGCAGTGCGGATCTTTTGGGTTCCCAATCACCACGCTACAAAGCGATCTAGAGAAGAAGGCCGGTCTACAAGAGAACAGATGGAGGGACACAACCACCTGCAGAATCTCGAGAACCATGTGCAAGGAGCGCAATGGAAAACAAGCTCACTATCTGCAGACTGCTAGTGGGAATACTCACAGGTCACTATCTGGATGCGGCGCACGCAGCACGCAGCTAGGCATCACCAACAGAGACAGCTGTAGGAAATGTGATGAACCCAGGGCTATCGAAACCCTTAAACATCTCATTTGCAACTGCCCGGCTCTCTCACGGGCAAGGAAAAGATACCTAGGCGCACCGGAGATGGCATCACTGGAAGATGCCTCCAAGAGGACGCCGAGGGGATTACTTGCCTTTGCTAAACACACCTCGATACTCAAGGACTTCTAAACCTCACCAATACCCCCGTAAAGGTCCATTTACATCCGGACCACTAAGGGTCATACTGGCCTATGATAGTCCCCGCTGAGGGGAGATAGAGAGAGAGATAGAGAGAAAAACTCAAAGAAACGTAACGGCTTTTTTCTCATTCTTTCGATACGCATACGTCCTGTTCGATGAGAGAGGGCTCTTCGTCATAAGGTGGCATTGCCTGTGCGGGTGGTAATTCTTTTGGACATGTGACATTGCTAGGCATGTTCTCTCTCTCTCTCTATTTTTAGTCTCTCTGTATGGGAAAGGGACAGATTGAAGGGACATGGACAAGAAGAAAGTGCATCACGCTTGTTTGTGGGAGAAGGGGTGTTGGTCAGAAGGTGTAAGGCGAAAAGAGAAAGAGAGAACGGCTGCCAGCAGCTAGTGATCCTATAGCAACTTGGATTGATGGGGATCGCTATTACTCATTGCAGAGCAAAGCAGACGACGAAGAGTGTAAGAGAGAGAACGAACACATATCTATGTAGCCACTTTAAATGGTTTTCTAAATTTTGGCTATAATAATGATCCGATCTGATTCAAATTCGGCACCCTGGTAGATATGGCCATTTTCTACTCTTCTGCGTTTTCAGTTATTCAAAAACTGTGGTTTCCACAGACTTTCGTCCTTTGTGTTGGCGGAAGGGAGCGGAGAGAAATTTTTTTAAATACTTTTGTAACAGGACAGGAGTCTGGATACAAAATTTGGTTGCTCTAGCTTTTATAATCTCTGAGCTATAGGGGCTAATGAAGACGGTCGGACAGACGGACAGACAGACATAGCTATATCGACTCGGCTATTGACGCTGATCAAGAATATATACACTTTATGGGGTCGAAAACGCTTCCTTCTGGGTGTTACACACATCCACTTTTATAATTAATCTAATATACCTCTTTACTCTTCGAGTACCGGGTACAAACAGTGAAAACTGTTGAGCGCGGAGACAACGCCCGCTCCAAGGTCACGAAAATTATCATCGAAAAACCACGCCCACGGCAGGTCTGTAAATACAGCGCTGCAACACACCACCAAGCATCTCAAATCCCGGTGCAAAAAGAGTGCATCAATTGCACTCAAAAGCTCGTAGCCCCGAGTGTTAATATAAGGCATTTAATCAACCCCAAACTGTTACACCAGAGCGGACGTTTTGGGCAGCGGCGACGATAGACGAGAGAAGAAAACAACGCAAAACAACAAGAGAGCAGCCACAAAAAATTACGCCAGCTAAAAGACTAAAAGCCTTTCCGGACACAAATGTTCGATATTGGAAGTCCTTGGTGACAGACATCACCAACGACGGGGAGCGAAGGGAGGTAGTGACAGCTGAACACAATCGGGCGCAGAGTGCAGCCCAGGAAAATGTGAAACAGGTACTGCGCGATTATTATTTTCCAAAAATGGAAAAAATCACAGCAGAAATGGTGATAAACTGCAGGATATGCCAAAAAGCCAAGTATGACCGGCATCCTAGGAAGCAAGAGTTAGGGGTGACTCTAATACCGGAAGGGTAGGCGAGTTGATTCACATCGACATATTCTCCACCGCAGGGAAGTACTTCCTCACCGCAGTTGTCAAGTTTTAAAAGTTTTCTGTAACGCAACAGGTTGCTTCGCGCACAATCACAGACGTAAAAATACCAATTTTACAATTGGTGAACAGCTTCCGAGCTATTAGAACTATCTAGTGTGACAGTGAAGCAGCTTTCAATTTTGAGACCATTTGGTCTTTATTGAAAAACCAGTTCGACATTGACGTAGTGACACCACCGTTGCACAGCACATCAAACGGACAGGTGGAGCGCTTCTACAGCACCCTATTAGAGAAGTTTGAATATCCTGGGGTCAGCACTGAAGGTAATCGCAGGGACTCCGGACTTCGATGACTTACCGCAAACGAGACAGGTCGAGTTTGATAAAATAAATGCTAACAATAGTAGGTTAGGTTAGGTTAACCCGGACGGCCCTCAGCGGGGCCTTTCATAGGCCAGTATGGCCCTTAGTTATCCGGATGGGGTGTATGGACTTTTACGGGTGTGGTGTCGAGGTTTGGAAGTCCCCGAGAATCGAGGTATTTTTCGCGAAAGCAAGGAGTTCCCTTGGCGTCCTCCTGGAGGCGTCTTCCATTGATGCCAGCACAGGTGCGACTAGGTGTCTACTCCTTGCCCGTGAGAGAGCCGGACAGTTGCATATGAGATGTTCCAGGGTTTCAATAGCCCCGGGTTTGTCGCATTTCCTTCAGCTGTCTGTACTGGTGATGCCCAGCTTGGCTGCATGCGCCGCAGACAGACAGTGACCAGTCTGCAGTCCTTCCGTGGTAGGTGCAGTAGATAGTGACTGAGTTTTTGCGTTGCGCTCCTTGCACATGGTTCTCAAGATTCTGCAGGTGGTGGTACTTCTCCACCTGCTTTCGGTCTGCAGTCCGGCCTGTTTCTCCAGGTCGCTTTGTAGCGTCCTTAGGGAGACAGGCACGTCTTCGATCATATCGTTTGCCAGCCCGACGCCCTCCTTTGCCAGAACGTCCGCCGCTTCGTTCCCTTCGATGCCCTGGTGACTGGGAACCCAATAGAACCGCACTGACTTGGTCGTGCTTAGTGTGTCTAGTGCCTCCCTGCTTGCCAGGACATTTCTGGAACTAACCGCGGACGACTGCATGGATCTTATCGCCGATTGACCACGTTATGCGCTCATTCGGTCTGTTGAGCGACCTCAGCAGCTTTCTTGATAGCGAAGACTTCCGCCTGGAATATGCTGCATTGGTCCGGTAGCCTATATGACGACCTTATTTCTAGGTCTGTGCAGTATAGGCCCGCTCCCACTCCTCCGTCCATCGTGGAGCCGTCTGTATATATGTTGAGGTGTTGAGTCTGGTCCCGTCCTGTTTTCCAGTCTTCGGGTCCCATAAGTGTGTTTGTTTTAGCATCGAGGCAAGTTTGGGGGGTCATGTAATCAGTAGAACTGATCATGTCTCTTCCGATTGAACTGTGCCCGAATCCTTGTGACGACATGTTACCTGATGCAATTAGGCGCTGCGCTGCCTTTCCTGCAGTCAGACGAGCGTGGATGTCCAGGGGGTTAATTCCTAGCATTATTTCGAGTGCTATTGTTGGGGTTGATCTCAGCGCCCCTGTAATGCAGAGCAGAGCCTGCCGCTGAGTTCTTTCCATAAGCTTGTGATATGTTTTCTTCTCGGTGGCTTTCCACCACACTAGGATTCCATACAGCAGAGTTGGTCGCACAACCGAGATGTAGATCCAGTGCATTAGAGCAGGTGACAGGCCCCATGTGCTGCTAAGCATCTTCTTGGATGCATAAGGCGCAATGGAGGCCTTCTTCACCCTTTCCATTACATTGCTCTCAAAGCAGCTTCCTGAGTCTTGCTGTTTCCGGCACTTTCTCGATGCTGGAGCAGATTCCTCCACGAGCTACGCTGTGCCTTACGTATTTCCTTCTTGTAGTTTCTGAGTAGGATCTTGTATTCCTCGTTGATGAATTCTTCATTCGCTTGTTTGGCAAGCTTAAAGAATTCCCTGAGATTATTTCTTTGTAGAGAGAGGTCCCGGCTCCACCAGGGTGGCTTGGTCCTCTTCTTTGTTCTTGAGGGTGGGCAAGATGCGTAGTAGGCATCTAGTAGAACCTTGGATAGAGTCTCCAGGGACTTTTCTATATCTTCCGCGGATATCACTGCACGCAGGTTCGCGATCTTCGAGGTAACTATCTTTTTAAACCTTTCCCAGTTTGTGTTCCGGGGGTTTCTGTAGACTGTTTCCTTCGGAGTGTGTTCGAATTCGCACTTGTACTGAATGTACCTATGATCTGAGAAGGATGGTCTGTCTAGGATACTCCAGCCAGATACTAAAGTACTCTTTCCCGTAGAGAGTGTTAGATCTAGCACGTTTGACGAGGTGGGACCTATATAGGTGAGTTCCTCGCCCATGTTTGCTATATCTATGTTAGTTGATAAAATAAAGTCTAAGAGTGACTCGCCTCGGTCGTTGATATCGGGACTTCCCCACACACTGTGGTGGGCATTGGCGTCCGTACCAATGAGAAGTTGGTAGTCTTTGGAGTTGGCTTCTTCCACCAGGCTCCGTAGTTCGTCAGGTGGCGCGGGCCTGTCGTGTGCCATGTAACAGGATGCTACCAAAAGGTGCTTCTCCTCACTCTCTAGCATTACTACTGTCAGGTCGTCCGTGCTGTAATGAGACATAAGGTGAGCGTGGATTCCCTTCCGTACGAGTACGACGGTTCGACGGGTTGACTACCAACGTCAGGTCTCCGTCCGCCGAGTCTTCCGAGTCGCTTAGCACTAACCCTTGGGCGGCCTCCTAGTTGGTATCCAGACCTAGGTCTTTCTCCACCTCACCTGCCTGCAGGGTGTGCGTGTCTTGATCTCCGGGGTGGCGTGTTTTCAGGCGCAGGTAAACAGCCCATTCCCCACGCCATCTTCCCGAACCTGGGATACAGGAGATCTTCAGCCTCCTTGTTGATTTGAAGTATTACATACTGACCCCCTCGTTTGGTAGTGGGCTCCCAGTATGTAGTACTCTCCAGTTGCTTGAGGGAACATCTTGGTTCTGGCGTTGTAGCAGCTTCAGCGCCCGGTCCCCTTGGATCGCGATGGGGAAAAGTACCTTCGCCTTTGGTATGGACGGGATTAACTCCCTGTCCACCCCCTCCAGCTTGGCCCCCTTCAACATCGGTCTGTTCGCGTCAGCCACTTGAGCGTCGGATCATCCTTACACTTCAGGATCTTGACCCCGTTCAGCCATCCAGCACTATCGAATGTGGGCATGGGAGCTGTGGGGTCCTCTTCCATCCGCGTAAAGAGCGCATCGACGAGCCGTGCGTGGACCGTCTTCCACTGCTCCGCCGTCATCTTCCCGTTTTCGTCACTCCGGTCGATGAGCGCCACGATCAGGTGTCTTTTGGACACGTCACTGGCCTTTGACTTCGGGGACTTCTTCAATAGAGGCTTGGCCATTTTAGGTGGGGGTGTTGCGCCCTTGGGCCCGCGTTGCCGCTTGCTCTCTGGAGTGTCCTTAGCGGCACTCTCGACCGAGCGTTGCCTCTTGTTGGCCAGCATCTCCTCCACCTTGTTGGCATACTTGCCGGTTGACGCCCTCATATCGGGCACTCGAGAGTAGTACAATCTGCCCTCTTCCACACGCTGCTCGGCCCGCTTTGCTCTTAAGGCGGCTTAGTAGTGTCTTGAGGGCCGCCTTGTACATTGCTTCGGCCTTCATCCCCTCCCTGAAATGCTTCGCTTTTTACAAAATATTGAAATTATTCGAGGTATCGGGAGGAAAGATCTGTTTTTGTCAAACAGTAACCGCCAAACCGTTCCTAAACATTTATATTAAAATGAGTCTGATAGCAACCAACAAAATGGTAGCACAACCACCACCAAGGGTCCACAAAGATCTTTTGGAATGCACTGATTCCAACTTTAAAAGTGCCAGTTTAAAATTAAAGTCGGCAGCACGCAATTTTTGTTTGATGAAGCCAACGATAGCTGCACATACATCGGACTCCTTCTTAGCAAGCTCCATAAACAATTTGGTGCTCGCGGTGAAACTCTCAAATGCACCGTTTTCCACATTTAATAATAAATCGCTATTATTTTGACAATTTCTTTAAATTTCAATAAAAATTCTATTGCTCCTTCTTCTTACTTACCTCGTTGTTTTACTTTAGCAGGACGAACAGCTGACAAATACTGCGAAAAAATATACGGTTTTGGTTTAAACACTTCGCTGCATCTTTCCGCAGCTTCCCTGTAAGCAATGAATGACAAGAATAACTGATATTCTCCAGAAAATGGCGACGAGCCGGGA
This sequence comes from Drosophila helvetica, assembly GCA_963969585.1. Classification (NCBI taxonomy): domain Eukaryota; kingdom Metazoa; phylum Arthropoda; class Insecta; order Diptera; family Drosophilidae; genus Drosophila; species Drosophila helvetica. Next base: position 22,823,996 of record OZ018402.1, on the reverse strand, counting down.
GGTTTTTTAAATGCAGATGCTCTCTTTTCAATTAGAAATGCTCCAATTTCTTCGCGAGAAGAATGCAAATAAATAAAAAGAAACAATTGTAGTTTTACAAAGGTTTTTATATGTTTAATAGCCTCTTCCCACACAGTACATTAACAGAGAACGATGGGATTTTTTGACAGATGTGAAACCTTGATTCCCACAGGCCACCATCCACCATCTACAATCCATTGAAAACACAGCTGACAACAACAAACCAAAAATTTTGCTCTGCATTTTGTCAAAATTAAACAACAAATATGGAAAATTTATTTATGGTTTTGACTGCGCTTCAACAGCAACAAATATTAATGCCAAAATTAATGGTGGCGTTGGTCAAAAATGAGGAATACGAAAATATATTGCAATGATGAATTATTTTAATGAAACTATGCCAAGAAGTGTGTGGACGGTTGTAAGTAAATTATAGTCCAAGTAAAATTGTATGTACAAGACTATGTTTGATGTGTTTTAGAAGCGTTACGTCACTTTTTGGGAGAAGGATGTTTTGGCGAACAACGAGGAGTTCTTCGAAGAAAGTTTCATGTTGGAGAAGTCCACCTTCTATTTATTGGTAAGCCGGCTTGACGTTCTTCGAAAGAAAGACACCAACTGGCACGATGCGATTCCGTTGGAGAAACGAATTGCAATTGCCCTCTACACCTTGGGGTCTTCCTCTGAATACAGAGTAGTTGATAGGCTCTTCGGAGCGGCAGCCAACAGTGTCTGCGAAATTCTGCGTGAATTTTGCGCAGCTGTGATTACCCAGTTTTCTGACGAATATATGTCTGCGGATTATTTGACATCAGAAAAAGTTGATAAATGCGTCCAGGGCTTTGAAGCAATTGGATTTCCCCAGTGCCTAGGGGCCATTGGTAAAAGATCAATCCATATTTTCATTATGTATTATATGTGAATTGGTATATACACTTAATTTTTATTCTAGATGGATGTCATATCAAAATAAAGCCACCAGCAGATGAGGCAGTCGACTTCCATAATTATAGAGGCTAGTACTCAACAGTTTTCTTTGCCCTAGTGGATTATAGGTAAGATATATTAAGTCTATTAAGTGGTTCATAGTCTCCCAAATGTATTTCATTACAATTTACTTCAGATATAGAATAACGTATGGGAGCAATGGCTCTCCAGGAAGGTGCAACGACTCGACAATTTATCAAAAGTCGAGCCTTGCTGAACGGATCGAAGCGTCGTCATTATTGGAGGAAAAATCGAAGGAAATTTGTGGAGTGTCGGTCCCAGTAATGCTGATCAGGGACTCAGCTTTCAGGTTTTCCAAAAAACTTATGAAGCCATACCCATTCTCCACATCCGCTTCATTGGAACAGCGGACTGTTAACTACAACCTTTCTAAAGCTAGGAAGGTTGTGGAAAATGCTTTTGGCCATTTAAAGGCACGCTTTAGATTCATTGGCAAAGGCCTTAATAGCCACGTAAGGAACAATAACGCCATAACAATGACCTGCTGCATACTCCACAATATTTTAAATGTTCACAACAGCTCCATTAATGAGAATTGGCTTCTGCTGAATTCAAGTGAGCAACCTGAACAGCCCGATCGGTGCAACACATCTGCTGACTTTAATCAGTCTGCAGAAATAATAAGATCTGCCATTGCAAAACATTGTTTAAGCAAATAAAATAAATTTTAAAATTACTTTTCTATATTTTTATTTTTTTGCCTTCTTGTCCCGAAGAAATTGGAGCATTTTAGATTGAAAACTTAGCATCTGGGATTGATACGATTCCTGGCTCGTCCCCATTTGCTGGAACTGCACCTCTACCCGTTCCTGTGCAATCTTCAGCAGCATTTTCTGTGTGTCCGTTTTCGTCCGCTTCGGTGGGGCGCACTGACCGTAGATTGTATGCTTGAGCTGCAGTTGGATCCGTCAGGGTCGACCTCGATGTTCTCTAAAAAGTATTCCTCAATGTCTGCATATGATATTTCATTTAATGTACTGTGGTTGTCCAAAGTATTATGTTCCATATTATGAACACGAAAGGATCCCAAGAACGCGTTTATCCAATTATAGTGCTGCCGCTTGGCCCAATTTTATTTTTTTCGAGCCTGCAAAGTATAGTTCATTATTAGGTTTGCCAAAAATAAAAGTAATATTTACCGGTATTTTTTGGTCATATTCTCTAGTTTGGTGCGTACTTTTGACCAGCCTAGTTCAAATCCAGCCTCCTTCATGGACTCGGCCATTCCCATATAGACATGGGAGTTCTTCTTGCTCGCCGCAAGTCCAGCCAGCTATCAATGAGAAGGATCTCCATATTTCCAGACCACTTCAATCATCCGCTCGCTGTTCATTTGTGTGCTGCATTGTCAATTGTAAATTAATAAAACAAAAAATACAATATATATATCTATTAAACTTACCACCTGCTGCATTTTCTACAGTGCCTTCCATTTTTTCCAAATTATTTTAAAATTGTCTTTTCTGGCTGTGGCAGCTGTTGTTTTTCGTTATTTTTGACAGTAATTTTTTACAATTTCGCAGTAAATTTAATTTTTTTCACTGTGAATGCCAATTTTTCAGAGTTGCATTTGAAAACAATAGGCTCAATATCGTATAGATACGTGCGGTTTAGGAACATCCAAAATGGATGGTGGAACTAACTGGGAAATTTCGGAACGGCGAAACCTTACGTACCATACCCGAAATGGATGGTGGATGGTCGCCTGTGGGAACAGGCTATACAAAATATTTTGTTTATTAATGGTACCGACACTCGGCAAATTTCCTTAGATTTTTCATCCAATATTGCCAACGCTTCGATCCGTTGTGCAAGGCTCGACTTTTTATATAATGTCGAATCGTTGCACCATTCTGGAGAGCCCATGTTCACTTGCGTAAATCCATATCTGAAGTAAATTGTAATGAAATATGTGGGAACCGGTGGTGTTGAAGAACAGCAGTGGCCACACCAACACCGACATGAACTCAGAAAGGAGCAATGGAGAGCAAGAGTGTGCTGATTGAAGTTCGTTGATGGACCAAGAGGATCGTTCCGAGAATAATGATTATTACAACGTCTACAGCAATTATTACATTATTATTATTCCTCTGGGTCTTACCAGTGGGTTATTACAAAACACATTTGGAAGACAATGACAAAGACAAAAAGTGCCGCACCGCTTCTAAGACACATAAAACAAAGTCTTATACAAAAAATTCTACTTGGATTTTAGTTTACTAACAACCATCCACCCCCATCTTGGAATACATTCACCAAAATAATTTAGCATTGCAAAAAATTCTTCCTCATCAAATTCATTTATTTGGTTTTACTCACCATAAATTTTTGTAATAACATTTGTTGCTGTTGAAGCACAGTCGACACAATAAATAAAAATGCCATATGTGTTGTTTAATTTTGTCAAAATGCAGGGCACAGATTTTAGGTTTTTTGTTGTAACAGCCTATTCCCACAGGCGACCATCCACCAACCCCCAAATGGAATTCACTGTGAAAATGTTAACGATGAATGACAAGAATAACTAATATTCTCAAACAAATGGCGAGGAGCCAGGAGGTTTTCAATAGCAGATGCTCAATTTTCAATTCGAAATGCTCCGATTTCTTTGGGAGAAGAAGGCGAATAAATAAAAAGAAACAATTGTAGCTTAAACAAATGTTTTTATTCGTTTAAACAATTTTTTGCTTATTACTGGAACCAACACTCCGCCAATTTCCTTAGATTTTTCGAATCGTTTTCCCTTCCTGGAGAGCCCGTGTTCACTTAAATCTATATCTAAAGTAAATTGTAATGAAATACATTTGGAAGACTATGGCGAAGACAACAAGTTCCGTACCGCTTCTAAAACACATAAAACATAGTCTTGTACAAAAAATTCCAATTGGATTTTAATTTACTAACAATTTACTAAATTTATGCGTTTGCCAAAATAATTTAGCACTGCAAAAAATTCTTCCTCATCGAATTCATTTATTTGGTTCTCCGCATCAATTTTTGCAGAAGCAGTTGTTGCTGTTGAGCATCAGTCGAAACAATAATTAAATGTGGATGGTGGCCTGTGGGAATCGAGCTTTCACATCTGTCAAAAAATCCCACTGTTCCCCGTTAATGTAATGTATGGTATAAGGCTATTGGTTGTTTTTTGAAAGGATGGTAGAATGTGGATAGTGGCTTGTGGGAATCAAGGTTTCACATTTGTTAAAAAATCCCACCGTTCCACGTTAATGTACTGTGTAGGAAGAGGCTTTAATACCCTCAGCTGAGCCCGTCATGGGGGAACGTTGCGAATTTGACAAACGGTGAAACTCCGATTCACATTGGCACTGTCTACCATCTACCATCTAACAGCTGATGACAATAACAAAAACTATTTGAGCGGAAGATTTTTTGAATTTTTTGAAAAAAATATTTAATAAATATATGGTGCAACTCCAAAATATTTTAATGCAAAAAAATATTCACTCTGTTGGATGGTGACATAAATTATGAAGTAGATGAAATTCGATAGCTTACATCGGTACATCAGAGTTATGATAAAGTTTTTGGTATATTTTGTAAGAAAAAAAAAACCATAAAATCGGTTTGAATGAGATTAAATTTGTTGTCATTATTGCAACTTTTTAGCCGGCTGGCGCTTTCCTGGAAGAGCTCCGCAAGTCGCTTGTTATTGGTCTTCTTAATGTTGTTATCGATACACAAGTGTCGATGACGACAGAATATAGAAAATGTCTATCTCTCAATCGAGCACAGTAAATACAACCTTTTCTTTTCTCTTATATCAAGTTGCCTCTCCAGTATAAATCAGCCATTAATTTTGCTGATCCCGTGTACTCGTTTGCTAAATGCTTGCAGCTGAAAGAAAGAACCGTCGAAAGAATTACAGGCATGCATATTTATCGTTTCCATACGAATATTATTCCTGATTCTGTCGAAACAAAATTTTGCTTATCTGAGTATTAAACTATACCTAAAAAACCAAAAATTCAGCACAAGATATATGTTTTTTCGACTTTTCCGCAAAAGAGGTTCATTCGAGACGGTGAACTGCAGCTAAAAAGTGTTTTGTTCCGATTTATAGCTTCATGTATCAGCTTTTCAGAATTACAAAGTTCAATACAAGCAGATGTAAGATATTTAAGTATGTAGGAAAAAGAGACACCACATCTGAAAAAAAAATATTTTAATGTAATATGGTTTTTTAAACTGTATAATAAAAAAGGATATTAATATTAATTTAAAAAGTTGTAAGCCCCAAATCTATCAGAAAAAGTCGATTTGATTCACAGCGGGACTGCGGTGTTTAAAACCCTTTTCCCACATAGCAAATTTACGGGAAACAGTGGGAATTTTTGACAGATGTGAAACCTCGATTTCCACAGGCCACCATCCACCATTTACCATCCATTAAAAACACAGCTCACAACAACAACCCAAAAATGTTTGCTCTGCATTTTGTCCAAATTAAACAACAAATATGGAAAATTTAATTATTGTTTCGAATGTGGTTCAACAACAACATGTTCAAAAGCCATGTAGTCTAATAGGTTTTAACACATTGTTTTTTTTTATTATATTATTATAGATTTTTTCGTTATTCCAATTTTAAACATACTTAGAGTTGCTAACGTGACTGTGAAATTTTTTGTATTGTTTAAATCAACTCACTGACCGAGGCATGAGTGAATTGATGGTTTAAGAGGATATTGCTGCAGTAGATTTGTAGTGCAAATTAATTAACTAAATGGAATCACAAAATAATAAAATGGCAGCCACGGAGGAATCCTTTCCATCAGTAAGATATTTTCTTAGGCTTTCAACAATTTTATTCATAATGTCTTCATGTGAATAGAAAGCAATAATGCAGTGCGTCCATAGTGTCCATATCAGAGGTTGGCACTCATAATTCACATGTTTATTTTGCGTAGACAGCAAAAAAAACATGAATATTTTGTTGATGCCAATTACTGTTGTTCATGTGTACGTAGGTGGAACATAGCAGCACTGTATGTACAGTGGCACCATCGCATAATCGGACACTAGTGTCCTCAGAGCAAATATGCTCAAAAACTATGAAGAAATACGTTAGAATTATTGTTTTTCACTTTATTTATAACTTCATATTATTATCTATCTAAGACATAAAAAACTCATGCTTTCTAGTGAAAACAGTTATAGTCGGAGGTAAATGCCTCGAAATTTTTCACCTGAATTCATGATACATCGGGGTCTCTTTAGAAAAAATATTTCGAAAATTTAGGAGAGGTTGTCCATCCATCGAACATTTACCCTTCGAATATTTCTTCCAAAATTGATCTGGAAAAGACGTTTGCCTAAATACTGTGCTTAATACATTGCATACGTTCGATTTTCCAATTTTCATTCCAATTTTATTGAAAGCATTCAATTTTTAAAGGATTTGTTAAACAAATGCTTTCAATAAAATAGGATTTTAACCGCAGGTTACCGTTCTAAAGCCCGAAAATGGACTACTTTAAAAAAAAAAGCTTTCGACACAAAATAAAGTATTCTGCAAAAACTTATTAGCAGGTTTTGTTGGATATTGAACAAAGTAATTTATTACATTTTTTTAAACAAAAAATTTTTTGTAAAATGTCGGCGCTACCTCCCGCTAAGAAGCCTCTCCCGGCACGAGGTGAATCCACTCGGTACCTGCTACAGCCTCCAAATGTCTTCCGAAATTAAACGAGGGGGGACGTTGTGAGCCGCGTCTACCGCCGCGGCTCTACTTTATACCGGGTGCTCAGTCAGTATATATGTATGTGAGCTTGTAATAAATTAAATTATTACATTTTCGCAAAAGGGATCAATTTATTTTTAGCCAAAAAAGAAAAAAAAATTAAGTCAACCTTTTCGGAGATTTATATATATTAGATGTTTCCATTTTTGTTTACATACGTTTTTTACATCTGTCTTTTCTACATGTCTAAATCTACTTCCTACATATACATACACGGCTGTGTGCGAGAGAGAGAGGGAATGAGTCTGCGCTTGGAAGGCCACTGAAATTTCATTTGTTCCTTCTGACTATATTTACTCTGATAGATATGGTCATTTTCTATGATTCTGCGTTTTTAGTTTTCTCGTATCTTTAAAATTGTGCATGCCACAGATTTTCGTCCTTGGAGTGGGCGGAAGGGGGCGGGGCGAAATTTTAAAATACACTTGTAACAGTGCGATAGGACAGGAGTCTGGATACAAAATTGTGTTCCTCTAGCTTTTATAGTCTTTGAGCTATAGGCGCTAATGAAGACGGACAGACGGACAGATGGACAGATGGACAGACGGACGGACGGACGGACAGACAGACATAGCTATATCGACTCGGCTATTGATCCTGATCAAGAATATATATACTTTATGGGGTCGGAAACGCTTCCTTCTGGGTGTTACACACATTAATTTTTTGCACAAATCTAATATACCCCTTTACTCTTCGAGTACCGTGTATAAAAATCATTCGGTTCTTGGTATTGGTGTTTTTCCATGTGAGTGTTGGTGATTTCTCCGCCGTATGCTGACTTTGGGCACCGCTGTTTTAGATAGATAATAATATAAAGAATAAAAAAAGTTAAATAGCAATAATTCTAACGGATGTCTTTATAGTTTTTGAGCACATTTGTACTGAGGGAAACTAATGTCCGATTATGCGATGGAGCCACTGTATATATACAGTAGGGGACAAAGAAATCCGGACAGGCAAAAAAATGTTCGTTTCGTACATTTTTTCAAATTGTGTTTGTGTCAAGAAAATGTTTATTAATCTTTTTAAATGAATGCAAGTATTTGCTAGCCAAAACAACTCTTATTTCAATTCCAGTGATGTTTTTTTTTATTCAAAACATTTTAAAATAAAATTATTGATAAGGAATGGAGGAACACAAACAAATTTTTTTTTTTAATTTTAAAGTTACAAATTATATGAAAATAGTATTTTTTAATGGAATATTATTCTAAATTAAAAATGTAGCTTTCAATATATTGTAGGACTTTCTTTGTTTTTTATGCCCACCTTTATCCGTGGCAGAATATAATACACTAGATGTTGGATTGTTTCAACGGTTATATCGTTGTACCAAACCTTTTCGACAAGCTCTTTCACATTTTTTTTTTCGTTATTTTAACCTTTAAAATATGCCCAAGATTCTCAATCGGATTTAAATCAGGACTATTGCCTGGCCAGTCCAATGAAGTAATTCCAACCCGCTTAAAATATTTTGTAATCTAAAAAGAAGAAAAAATATTGTAAATTTAACAGTTTAAGTACATTTATACAATAAATAAAGGAATTAAAAAAAAATATGACTTACCGATTTTGCACGATGGCAAGGAGCAGAATCGTCCTGAAAAATGATATCATCGGCATACGAAAGATGCTCCTCAATAGATGGTACAAGATGATCCTCCAAAATTTGTTGGTACTTTTCGACGTTTACTGTTCCATCAATTAGTGCCAGATCAACTCCAAAGTAAGAAAAGCATCCCTAGACTATACGGGAACCACTATGCCTGAACATTTATCCGACTTTACGTCTCACGTAGGACATACCATCGGAACCAAAAAGGTTTATTTTGGACTCATCTAAATATATAACTTTCCTTCAATCGTTTAAGGTCCAAGATTCGTGCTTTTTAGCCAATTGTAGCCGTTTTTTACGCATTGTAACGGTACTGGTAAACTGGTTTTTTTTTTGCTGGTATGCGCCCATTAAGTCCTACATCCTGAAGGCGTCTTCGTACTTTTCGAATGCTAATATCGACTCCTTCCGACTGAACAAACTCGAATCGTATATCTTCTGCAGTTTTGAATCGATAGGACATGCTTAAGCGCTTCAGAATACGATGTTCCTGGTCGTTGTTCTTTTTCTTTCTTCCTGTCCCGGAATTTCGCTTCAGAGTTCCTGTTTTTTCTTCAAGAAATCCCCGACAGAAGATTTTCCAAGGGCAACTTTAGCGCTTATATCGCGGAGGCTTAAATTTTCCGATCGCAAAGCCAATATGGGACATTTATCAGCTTCAGTCATTTTCGACATGTTTAACTTTTTATTCTTTTTTCTCATATCAAAAGCTTATTATACACCAAACTGGGCGTTATTTTAAAACTAAATACTTAATAGATAACACGAAAAAAGATCCAAACCGATTGAACACTTTTTACAGGGCATACCTAGTGACCGGATTTTTGTCCGCTGCTGTATTTAAGTAGCGCCTTGCCGACACCTTATTTACACTGTGCAATGTGCCCGATAATGCACTTAGTGTTCTGCTGCTGCGCTGCCGCAACACGTACACAAAGATGATCGTACACGCCCTGCAGTACCAGTAGTGAGCGATGACAATCGATGTCATCGAAAATGTCATCTAGGCGTTGACGCCGGCCAAACCGAACCCTATATTTTGTTTCTATATCTGTTTCTTTTTTTCCGCCCGTGCCGTAAGAGATCAGCTCTGCCGATCGTGCGAAGTAGAAGAGAATTTGTTTTTTTCTTTTCGTCTCTTTCGCTCGTGCGTCGGCAGAGCTCTTTTGCGTTGTTCGCTTTGCTAACACCTTAGATTGTTACAATTTTGCGCAAAAGAGTTAAAAGCATTTTGTGAAAAATATCGATATTGTTGTGTTGGAGTAAATAGAAGACGTAGTGTATTCATGATGAGAACTACCTTAGTAAAATGATTATATGTGCAAAAATTATTTTAAATTTGTCTTAAAAAGCAATACTGCTTGTTTGTTTTGAATATGCATGTCTTATCTCTTATTGTTGTGCTCAGTAACTACAAATTCTCGTGTTCTTTGAACACCATTTGTGGTACCGTTTTGCTTAGATAAAAGATCAAAGTAGAAAATAGATATATGTGCATTCATGATTATTTATGTTTTGAGAGTAGCAGTGCTAGCATCGTTTTAGTAAAAGTGACAAGCGGATAGATTTAGTACGCACTCATTATTGCATCAAACCAACCAAAATATTAAAAAATAATTGAATTTTTAGTTGAAAATGCCTCGTGGTACTGAATTGTCTGAGGAAGAGCAGGGAATGATAGAGGGAATGCAATTAGCCGGCATGAAAACTGGTCGAATCGCTTCACAACTGAATCGACATCGAAATACCATTTCGAAATTTTTACAAGATCCAGACAGTTACCGCATAAATCGTCGCCATGGTCCAGCATCAACCATTAGCAACCGGACAAAACGGCACATGCGACAGTTAGCAACTGAAGATATGATGAGCTGCAACAAAATCAAAGCAGAACTCGGATTAACAATTACCAGGCAACGTGTGAGCCAAATTCTGCACGAAAATTGTAACCTCACATATCAAAACAAAGTTGGCAAACCCCGCTTAACTAAACGTCATAAAGATGCTCGAATTGCTTTTTATGAAAAACGCAAATTCTGGGACGTCGAATTTAAAAATATAATTTTTAGTGATGAAAAAAAGTTTAATTTAGACGGTCCAGACGGCCATCATAAATATTGGAGGGATCCCCGTTATCCACGGGCAACTTGTTACAAGTGGAACCATGGCGGTGGATCGTGTATGATATGGGCTGCCTTTAGTGCTAAAGGCAAGTCTCCAATATGTTTTATATCCGGCCGGATGAATGCTCAAGCATATATAGAATTTGTTGATAGTGAGCTTATCCCATTTGCTGAGCATTTCCATGGTGATCAATGGTGGTGATCGATACCGTTGATGAACTGGCCGGCAATGAGTCCGGACTTAAACCCAATTGAGGATCTGTTGGGAATCCTTGCAGAAACATTTTATGCCTGTACAAAGCAGTACGATACCTTGAAGGATTTAAAACAAGCTATCGTTGCAGAATGGGCCAAGATTGAGTTATCAGCTCTACCAAACTTGGCAGGTTCAATGCCCCACAGGCTGCAGAAGCTTCAGGAACATAAGGGCAACTCCATTAATTATTAAGAGAGTTACATTTTCGTTATACTTTTTTCTTGGAAATATTTTTCCTTTAAAATTATAAATGGCTGTTATACCCATTTTCTATGTGAAACATACAAAACAATTTTTTTTTTTTATAAAAAAATGTAATTGAGTTTATTTCTTCCGTTTTCATTTTTACTCATCAAGAGCTAACCAAATAAAAATATAAAATAAATCAAGAAAATAGGTGTTGAAAAAAAACGTCATTCAAAGCAGTGCACATATAGTCATTTCATTAAGGTAGGTTAGGTTAGAACTGACTTTATTTCGAAAATAATGCATACATATATTCGGTTGTGATAGTGATAGTGTGGGTGTATACAAATAAAATGGCTGATGCAATATGTTGCTTATTTTTCTAATAAATAACACATTTAAGGCTAGTATCCAGCACTGCGGAAAATTACTGCCAGGAATCTGCTTTTTATTTCGTGTGTGTGGAACGAAACTGAAATAGTGTAACCAAGTACCTAAAAAAAAGGTCGGTCACTCCGATGAATCAGCTGTGTTTTGTAACAACGCAAAATGTGAGAGTTCAATTAAAATTGGAAAAGGAGAAAAATCGACTCTGCCGACGAATTTATTGTGTTGGGGGCGGCATACATTGTTTCAAACAAAAAAAAACGAGGAAGTAAAGCGCAGACGGAGGCACCAAAATGTCAAAATGATCAAAATTTCGTAATCCGCCGAAGACATTGCCTTGCTTCAACTGCTTTTATTAAAACAATCTTCTCTTCACTTTGACAATTTGCATATTTCTTGTTTGTTGTTCGAACAGTATTTGACTCCATCTTTCACATTCACTTCAGTAATAATAGGCGCATTAATTTTATTGGCGGGAATACCGGCTGATCTCTGAGTCCACAATCGTGTCGATAGGCTAACTATCGATAAGAATCTGTGGATTTCGTCACTAACCATACAATATATACAGTGATGGAAAAAATAATAGAAACGACATATTTTTTTCGTATTTTTCAAAATTATGTTCAGTGAAATTTTTTTTTTTTCAAATTTAATAATTTTATTTGAAAGTCTATACAGTAACGCATAAAAATATAACAAAATAATAATTTTCAAAAAACCTAAACTAACAAAAATTAATTTTTGAATTTTTTAGGCCTGGAAAAAATAATAGAAACGGGAGACTTGAGGCTAAGAAAAACAAATGTTTAGCTTCAAAGGCTAGTAGATTTACTTTTAACTTTAATATTTGGTTATGGCACGGTGATTTTTAGTGGCTTCGTCACATTGACGACCCATGGAATCGACCAGTTCGGCCCAAATTGATGGATCAATGGAGTACCATTCGGATTGAACTTTTTGGCACAAATCATTTTAATTTTTGAACTTATAGCCTCCAATCCTATTCTTTAAGATCCCCCAAAACTGCCCTAAAGGATTTAGGTCTGGTGGCTGTGCAGGCCAATTCATCAGTGGAACTTTGTTGCCCAATAACCATTTCGAGGTCAGCATTTGGGAGTGTTTCGGGTCATTATCCTACGGGAAATCCCACTTTAATTGCATATTCTATTCAGCATTATACTGTCCAGTATATTTACGTAGAGGAAGGCACACATTTTTTCCTTTATCCAATATATTCGACCAACACCCGAATAAGAAACGCATCCCCACCGCACGATGTTTCTACCACCATGCCTAACCGTTTTAATAGAGTACCTTGGGTGGTGGGAAGCGATCTTTAAGTGCCTAATATGTGGTTTACCAACAAATCCAAACAAATTGATCTTAGTTGCATTCGACTACAACAAATATTTGCAATTTGGACAGCAAAAATGCACCTTCGCAAAATTTACTCGGTTTCTGAAATTTTTTTTTTTAAAGTATGATACGTTTTGAGCTATGTGGTCTTTTCAATCGACACCAATCCGACTATATATTATAGTACGTCTATTGACTGATGCATTTGGATCATTTCTCAGATCTTCCGATGACAGAAAAGGATTTTTTTTTATTTTATAACAAGGAGGGTGTCGAATTTCTTTGATAATGAGCTCGTTTTTTCGCGTGTATTTGGTTTTTTTTTTTGTAGTGAATAGCCGTAAAGCCATTTTTTTTTAACAGTTTAGAATTGTGGCTATGTCTGACTTAGTTGTGCTTTCATTCCGTAGACTTAGAATCTGTTTTCTATCAATTGCCGTACAATGTACGTCTCGACCCATTCTGAAACGAATAACAACAACAACCGAAACGGGATCCACAAGAATATGTATTCCTTATCTTCTTTTATCTTTATTTTATGGAATGTTACCTTTAATACACGATTTTAACCGATTTAAAACAAAATAAGAACAAAAGTTAAATGCGTTTCTATTATTTTTTCCAGGCCTAAAAAATTCAAAAATTAATTTAATTAATTTCTGTTAGTTTAGGATTTTCGAAAATTATTATTTTGTTTTATTTTTATGCGTTACTGTATAGACTTTCAAGTCAAAAAAATTTCACTGAACAAAATTTTGAAAAATACGAAAAAATATGTCGTTTCTATTATTTTTTCCATCACTGTAGATATGCCATTTCATACAAACGGCTGTCGCAAACGAAGTCTGAGAAATGCAGTACCAAGCGTTCGGCTCGGTACAGCAACTGTTCGGCTCATGACACGGCGCTAGCAGAAGCCGACAGCAACGAAGTAATTGCATTGGTGTATGTATTATAACACAAATTTGGATTGTATGCATTGTCAGTTCTTGGGCTCTTGGGTTTTTGGTTTCTGTTTTATTTTGTTTTGCTTCAGCGTATTTGGATGTATGGGTGCACATATATGCTCACGTACGTTGTTTAAGTATTGCTGAGTGGTAGAACGAAATTTGTCAATTCGCTTAAGAATCTTGGATTTCTGGGCTCTTTTCACCCTTAACTTTAGCATTTTTAGAGTCGACCCGTTTTTAAAACACTTTCCTTATAATATCAGAATAACTCTTGTTTTGTAAATGCTCCAGATGATAATTTTGTTTAATATAGAAAATATGAACATAATGAGCGGATATGCATATGTAAATATATATAACTTCCATTGGAATAATTGTCAATTAGAGTATTCAAGGTGCAAATTGTGAATAAGCAAATAATTTCCATTTAATATATATATTTGTAAATAATTAAGTCGTATAAACATAAAGACTATACAGTTTTTACCATATATACACATATGTATATTTAATTGTATGGTATATCATATAATATATTAATATATATGATCACACATAAAAAAGTAATATGCGCTGAAAAAATTATATATATGTATATCATCCATGATTATGGATATTAATGACATATAAATAGGTATTGAATGGGTCTATACACATTTTAGTGTCATAGCCCAACAATCGTTCCTCGCTTTCTGAAGCGAATGCAAAGAAAAAAAACATTCTTGTCGAAGAAAACACCCATTACTTTACTTCTCCATTGGAGATTATTATTATACTTTATGAAGACGCTTGCCCACAATACAAATAAAAATAATATTTTGTATATCCTTTCTATGCTACTTTTGTTTGATGTACTATAAACGAATACAATGAATGAATGTAAATGTGCAAAAATACAAAATGTATAGCATACATGACTTGACATGAGATTAATTGTCTGTAGGGTATTCTATCGTCGTTGCCTATGCAGCACTCAGTAAATATATTTTTCTCGTCGCAAATTCGGCAGCTCGGCACAAGTACCGTATACAACCCAGCTTCATACACGCACACACACAGTAACACCCCCTTTTATAATTATCCTTTGCTCCTATATGGCTAGCTGTCCCTACAGCTTCATTCGTCTTCGCTGTTGACTTTGTTAAACCTGGTGGAAGCAAAATAGTCACGTTTTATATAAATAGGGTGGTATAGTTTGAATTTAAACATGATATTTCTGTTTGTTCTTTAAATATCGGACAGAAGTTTATCTACTTCTTTTCATATGGTGCTCCACATGAAGTTATCAGGTCATACCAAGTACCCTTTCGTATTGGATCTTTGCTTAAAATTTAAGGTTCATCTTTAGCACGTGTGAGTGCATCATATAGCAGACTTTTGTTGTAATGATTATCACCAAAATGGCACTCCTGCCTGATCAAAAATGATGCTCCCAATATTTCTTGGAACTGTGCTTGTATCCACTGAGAACACTACCGGAGCTTGCAAACCTTTTTAATTAGGAATTTTCAATATTCATAAAGCCTGATTCAATATCGTCTTTGATCTCTGGATTATTCTCTTTTAC
This sequence comes from Drosophila helvetica, assembly GCA_963969585.1. Classification (NCBI taxonomy): domain Eukaryota; kingdom Metazoa; phylum Arthropoda; class Insecta; order Diptera; family Drosophilidae; genus Drosophila; species Drosophila helvetica. The sequence continues at coordinate 22,808,760 of OZ018402.1, read as the reverse complement.
CCTTTGGATAAATGCTTGAAGTAACGTAGTATTTTCATGTTCAAATTGCAATAATAAGTTCATTAACTCATCTATAATTTTAAAGCACTTAACACCCAGCCTTGAAGCAAATTTCTTCTTACCTGCACGAAGTATATGTGTAAATACTAAAAGAGAAGATTCTATAGTAGAAACATTTAGAATATAATTTAATTCATCATAAATATCTTGGGAGTAATCCTTCAGTCTTTCTTATAAAGATTGTTTTTGCGGCTGTATGCGATATTAAATAAATAACGATGACTTTAAAGAGTTTGCAAGAGCTAAATCATTTGGTGATAAAATTAAAAATGCAGTCAAGGCTATCAAATCTTGCACTGCTATATAATCCATATTTCGGAAATAACCCCAACCAATAACCGGTATGTACGCCTTTTTAAGTTCGCTAATGATATAATCAACTAATACATTTCGTTGTCTGATCAAAGTCATGATGTCTTTTAGTTTTATATGACGATAACTAGCAACCAAAATACGGCCCTCACTAAACCAGTTATGGATTTTTGTTTTAGATATTTATTTATTTTTTTATTTATTTACTCCCCAACGGTTAAACCTTAACTGGCCAAACTAACTTATATCTATCTTAAACAATAAACACTAAACAAAGAAATAAAGAAAGGATACCAAATTAATTATTCAACATGAAAAAATCAGAAAGTGACCGTCTGACGAATGCTTTCCCATGGTAAAAGTCGAATCGCATCCCAGCTGCCAGCGCATTATACTGACGAAGCGCCCTACATAATGACTCATTATTCCCGTAGTTGGTCCGGTGGAGATCAACAGCAAAAAGTGCGTGGTCCCTAAGGTTCCTGGCAGGCGTGTTGAAGCCAATCCTACTAAGCAGGACAGGGCAATCGTTGTTACCCACTAATATGTCATATATTAATATGACATAATATAAAATTAATACATTAATTTTATTGGCGGGAATACCGGCTGATCTCTGAGTCCACAATCGTGTCGATAGGCTAACTATCGATAAGAATCTGTGGATTTCGTCACTAACCATACAATATATACAGTGATGGAAAAAATAATAGAAACGACATATTTTTTTCGTATTTTTCAAAATTATGTTCAGTGAAATTTTTTTTTTTTCAAATTTAATAATTTTATTTGAAAGTCTATACAGTAACGCATAAAAATATAACAAAATAATAATTTTCAAAAAACCTAAACTAACAAAAATTAATTTTTGAATTTTTTAGGCCTGGAAAAAATAATAGAAACGGGAGACTTGAGGCTAAGAAAAACAAATGTTTAGCTTCAAAGGCTAGTAGATTTACTTTTAACTTTAATATTTGGTTATGGCACGGTGATTTTTAGTGGCTTCGTCACATTGACGACCCATGGAATCGACCAGTTCGGCCCAAATTGATGGATCAATGGAGTACCATTCGGATTGAACTTTTTGGCACAAATCATTTTAATTTTTGAACTTATAGCCTCCAATCCTATTCTTTAAGATCCCCCAAAACTGCCCTAAAGGATTTAGGTCTGGTGGCTGTGCAGGCCAATTCATCAGTGGAACTTTGTTGCCCAATAACCATTTCGAGGTCAGCATTTGGGAGTGTTTCGGGTCATTATCCTACGGGAAATCCCACTTTAATTGCATATTCTATTCAGCATTATACTGTCCAGTATATTTACGTAGAGGAAGGCACACATTTTTTCCTTTATCCAATATATTCGACCAACACCCGAATAAGAAACGCATCCCCACCGCACGATGTTTCTACCACCATGCCTAACCGTTTTAATAGAGTACCTTGGGTGGTGGGAAGCGATCTTTAAGTGCCTAATATGTGGTTTACCAACAAATCCAAACAAATTGATCTTAGTTGCATTCGACTACAACAAATATTTGCAATTTGGACAGCAAAAATGCACCTTCGCAAAATTTACTCGGTTTCTGAAATTTTTTTTTTTAAAGTATGATACGTTTTGAGCTATGTGGTCTTTTCAATCGACACCAATCCGACTATATATTATAGTACGTCTATTGACTGATGCATTTGGATCATTTCTCAGATCTTCCGATGACAGAAAAGGATTTTTTTTTATTTTATAACAAGGAGGGTGTCGAATTTCTTTGATAATGAGCTCGTTTTTTCGCGTGTATTTGGTTTTTTTTTTTGTAGTGAATAGCCGTAAAGCCATTTTTTTTTTAACAGTTTAGAATTGTGGCTATGTCTGACTTAGTTGTGCTTTCATTCCGTAGACTTAGAATCTGTTTTCTATCAATTGCCGTACAATGTACGTCTCGACCCATTCTGAAACGAATAACAACAACAACCGAAACGGGATCCACAAGAATATGTATTCCTTATCTTTTTTTATCTTTATTTTATGGAATGTTACCTTTAATACACGATTTTAACCGATTTAAAACAAAATAAGAACAAAAGTTAAATGCGTTTCTATTATTTTTTCCAGGCCTAAAAAATTCAAAAATTAATTTAATTAATTTCTGTTAGTTTAGGATTTTCGAAAATTATTATTTTGTTTTATTTTTATGCGTTACTGTATAGACTTTCAAGTAAAATTATTAAATTTGAAAAAAAAAAAAATTTCACTGAACAAAATTTTGAAAAATACGAAAAAAATATGTCGTTTCTATTATTTTTTCCATCACTGTAGATATGCCATTTCATACAAACGGCTGTCGCAAACGAAGTCTGAGAAATGCAGTACCAAGCGTTCGGCTCGGTACAGCAACTGTTCGGCTCATGACACGGCGCTAGCAGAAGCCGACAGCAACGAAGTAATTGCATTGGTGTATGTATTATAACACAAATTTGGATTGTATGCATTGTCAGTTCTTGGGCTCTTGGGTTTTTGGTTTCTGTTTTATTTTGTTTTGCTTCAGCGTATTTGGATGTATGGGTGCACATATATGCTCACGTACGTTGTTTAAGTATTGCTGAGTGGTAGAACGAAATTTGTCAATTCGCTTAAGAATCTTGGATTTCTGGGCTCTTTTCACCATTAACTTTAGCATTTTTAGAGTCGACCCGTTTTTAAAACACTTTCCTTATAATATCAGAATAACTCTTGTTTTGTAAATGCTCCAGATGATAATTTTGTTTAATATAGAAAATATGAACATAATGAGCGGATATGCATATGTAAATATATATAACTTCCATTGGAATAATTGTCAATTAGAGTATTCAAGGTGCAAATTGTGAATAAGCAAATAATTTCCATTTAATATATATATTTGTAAATAATTAAGTCGTATAAACATAAAGACTATACAGTTTTTACCATATATACACATATGTATATTTAATTGTATGGTATATCATATAATATATTAATATATATGATCACACATAAAAAAGTAATATGCGCTGAAAAAATTATATATATGTATATCATCCATGATTATGGATATTAATGACATATAAATAGGTATTGAATGGGTCTATACACATTTTAGTGTCATAGCCCAACAATCGTTCCTCGCTTTCTGAAGCGAATGCAAAGAAAAAAAACATTCTTGTCGAAGAAAACACCCATTACTTTACTTCTCCATTGGAGATTATTATTATACTTTATGAAGACGCTTGCCCACAATACAAATAAAAATAATATTTTGTATATCCTTTCTATGCTACTTTTGTTTGATGTACTATAAACGAATACAATGAATGAATGTAAATGTGCAAAAATACAAAATGTATAGCATACATGACTTGACATGAGATTAATTGTCTGTAGGGTATTCTATCGTCGTTGCCTATGCAGCACTCAGTAAATATATTTTTCTCGTCGCAAATTCGGCAGCTCGGCACAAGTACCGTATACAACCCAGCTTCATACACGCACACACACAGTAACACCCCCTTTTATAATTATCCTTTGCTCCTATATGGCTAGCTGTCCCTACAGCTTCATTCGTCTTCGCTGTTGACTTTGTTAAACCTGGTGGAAGCAAAATAGTCACGTTTTATATAAATAGGGTGGTATAGTTTGAATTTAAACATGATATTTCTGTTTGTTCTTTAAATATCGGACAGAAGTTTATCTACTTCTTTTCATATGGTGCTCCACATGAAGTTATCAGGTCATACCAAGTACCCTTTCGTATTGGATCTTTGCTTAAAATTTAAGGTTCATCTTTAGCACGTGTGAGTGCATCATATAGCAGACTTTTGTTGTAATGATTATCACCAAAATGGCACTCCTGCCTGATCAAAAATGATGCTCCCAATATTTCTTGGAACTGTGCTTGTATCCACTGAGAACACTACCGGAGCTTACAAACCTTTTTAATTAGGAATTTTCAATATTCATAAAGCCTGATTCAATATCGTCTTTGATCTCTGGATTATTCTCTTTTACCCTTTGGATAAATGCTTGAAGTAACGTAGTATTTTCATGTTCAAATTGCAATAATAAGTTCATTAACTCATCTATAATTTTAAAGCACTTAACACCCAGCCTTGAAGCAAATTTCTTCTTACCTGCACGAAGTATATGTGTAAATACTAAAAGAGAAGATTCTATAGTAGAAACATTTAGAATATAATTTAATTCATCATAAATATCTTGGGAGTAATCCTTCAGTCTTTCTTATAAAGATTGTTTTTGCGGCTGTATGCGATATTAAATAAATAACGATGACTTTAAAGAGTTTGCAAGAGCTAAATAATTTGGTGATAAAATTAAAAATGCAGTCAAGGCTATCAAATCTTGCACTGCTATATAATCCATATTTCGGAAATAACCCCAACCAATAACCGGTATGTACGCCTTTTTAAGTTCGCTAATGATATAATCAACTAATACATTTCGTTGTCTGATCAAAGTCATGATGTCTTTTAGTTTTATATGACGATAACTAGCAACCAAAATACGGCCCTCACTAAACCAGTTATGGATTTTTGTTTTAGATATTTATTTATTTTTTTATTTATTTACTCCCCAACGGTTAAACCTTAACTGGCCAAACTAACTTATATCTATCTTAAACAATAAACACTAAACAAAGAAATAAAGAAAGGATACCAAATTAATTATTCAACATGAAAAAATCAGAAAGTGACCGTCTGACGAATGCTTTCCCATGGTAAAAGTCGAATCGCATCCCAGCTGCCAGCGCATTATACTGACGAAGCGCCCTACATAATGACTCATTATTCCCGTAGTTGGTCCGGTGGAGATCAACAGCAAAAAGTGCGTGGTCCCTAAGGTTCCTGGCAGGCGTGTTGAAGCCAATCCTACTAAGCAGGACAGGGCAATCGTTGTTACCCACTAATATGTCATATATTAATATGACATAATATAAAATTAATACATTAATTTTATTGGCGGGAATACCGGCTGATCTCTGAGTCCACAATCGTGTCGATAGGCTAACTATCGATAAGAATCTGTGGATTTCGTCACTAACCATACAATATATACAGTGATGGAAAAAATAATAGAAACGACATATTTTTTTCGTATTTTTCAAAATTATGTTCAGTGAAATTTTTTTTTTTTCAAATTTAATAATTTTATTTGAAAGTCTATACAGTAACGCATAAAAATATAACAAAATAATAATTTTCAAAAAACCTAAACTAACAAAAATTAATTTTTGAATTTTTTAGGCCTGGAAAAAATAATAGAAACGGGAGACTTGAGGCTAAGAAAAACAAATGTTTAGCTTCAAAGGCTAGTAGATTTACTTTTAACTTTAATATTTGGTTATGGCACGGTGATTTTTAGTGGCTTCGTCACATTGACGACCCATGGAATCGACCAGTTCGGCCCAAATTGATGGATCAATGGAGTACCATTCGGATTGAACTTTTTGGCACAAATCATTTTAATTTTTGAACTTATAGCCTCCAATCCTATTCTTTAAGATCCCCCAAAACTGCCCTAAAGGATTTAGGTCTGGTGGCTGTGCAGGCCAATTCATCAGTGGAACTTTGTTGCCCAATAACCATTTCGAGGTCAGCATTTGGGAGTGTTTCGGGTCATTATCCTACGGGAAATCCCACTTTAATTGCATATTCTATTCAGCATTATACTGTCCAGTATATTTACGTAGAGGAAGGCACACATTTTTTCCTTTATCCAATATATTCGACCAACACCCGAATAAGAAACGCATCCCCACCGCACGATGTTTCTACCACCATGCCTAACCGTTTTAATAGAGTACCTTGGGTGGTGGGAAGCGATCTTTAAGTGCCTAATATGTGGTTTACCAACAAATCCAAACAAATTGATCTTAGTTGCATTCGACTACAACAAATATTTGCAATTTGGACAGCAAAAATGCACCTTCGCAAAATTTACTCGGTTTCTGAAATTTTTTTTTTTAAAGTATGATACGTTTTGAGCTATGTGGTCTTTTCAATCGACACCAATCCGACTATATATTATAGTACGTCTATTGACTGATGCATTTGGATCATTTCTCAGATCTTCCGATGACAGAAAAGGATTTTTTTTTATTTTATAACAAGGAGGGTGTCGAATTTCTTTGATAATGAGCTCGTTTTTTCGCGTGTATTTGGTTTTTTTTTTTGTAGTGAATAGCCGTAAAGCCATTTTTTTTTAACAGTTTAGAATTGTGGCTATGTCTGACTTAGTTGTGCTTTCATTCCGTAGACTTAGAATCTGTTTTCTATCAATTGCCGTACAATGTACGTCTCGACCCATTCTGAAACGAATAACAACAACAACCGAAACGGGATCCACAAGAATATGTATTCCTTATCTTCTTTTATCTTTATTTTATGGAATGTTACCTTTAATACACGATTTTAACCGATTTAAAACAAAATAAGAACAAAAGTTAAATGCGTTTCTATTATTTTTTCCAGGCCTAAAAAATTCAAAAATTAATTTAATTAATTTCTGTTAGTTTAGGATTTTCGAAAATTACTATTTTGTTTTATTTTTATGCGTTACTGTATAGACTTTCAAGTAAAATTATTAAATTTGAAAAAAAAAAAATTTCACTGAACAAAATTTTGAAAAATACGAAAAAAATATGTCGTTTCTATTATTTTTTCCATCACTGTAGATATGCCATTTCATACAAACGGCTGTCGCAAACGAAGTCTGAGAAATGCAGTACCAAGCGTTCGGCTCGGTACAGCAACTGTTCGGCTCATGACACGGCGCTAGCAGAAGCCGACAGCAACGAAGTAATTGCATTGGTGTATGTATTATAACACAAATTTGGATTGTATGCATTGTCAGTTCTTGGGCTCTTGGGTTTTTGGTTTCTGTTTTATTTTGTTTTGCTTCAGCGTATTTGGATGTATGGGTGCACATATATGCTCACGTACGTTGTTTAAGTATTGCTGAGTGGTAGAACGAAATTTGTCAATTCGCTTAAGAATCTTGGATTTCTGGGCTCTTTTCACCCTTAACTTTAGCATTTTTAGAGTCGACCCGTTTTTAAAACACTTTCCTTATAATATCAGAATAACTCTTGTTTTGTAAATGCTCCAGATGATAATTTTGTTTAATATAGAAAATATGAACATAATGAGCGGATATGCATATGTAAATATATATAACTTCCATTGGAATAATTGTCAATTAGAGTATTCAAGGTGCAAATTGTGAATAAGCAAATAATTTCCATTTAATATATATATTTGTAAATAATTAAGTCGTATAAACATAAAGACTATACAGTTTTTACCATATATACACATATGTATATTTAATTGTATGGTATATCATATAATATATTAATATATATGATCACACATAAAAAAGTAATATGCGCTGAAAAAATTATATATATGTATATCATCCATGATTATGGATATTAATGACATATAAATAGGTATTGAATGGGTCTATACACATTTTAGTGTCATAGCCCCACAATCGTTCCTCGCTTTCTGAAGCGAATGCAAAGAAAAAAAACATTCTTGTCGAAGAAAACACCCATTACTTTACTTCTCCATTGGAGATTATTATTATACTTTATGAAGACGCTTGCCCACAATACCAATAAAAATAATATTTTGTACATATTTTGATGTACTATAAACGAATACAATGAACGAATGTAAATGTGTAAAAATACAAAATGTATAGCATACATGACTTGACATGAGATTAATTGTTTGTAGGGTATTCTATCGTCGTTGCTTATGCAACGTGTTCCAACGTCTTATGCATCCACTTCAAAAAACCCCCAGTAAGCGGCGCCTATGGTTTCTGGATCGCCGCTTCTCGACAGCATATTCTGCTTAAACTTTCTCGCCTCTTCGTAGTGCGCAACGGCCCGCTGCATCATTTCTGGCATACCTCTGTGGAACAACAACAATATACCGCTTATTCGCATTGCGCTCTGTGCGACATTCGTTCGGCTGCTGCTGGATCAGACGACGATGCTCTTGCTGGCGCTCTTTCTCGACTGTGTGCGCTTCTGACGTCATCATCCCAACAACATACGCCAATGCAGTTCTTCGTGTGCTTTGCTTGCGCCGTCTCTGTACTCGACATTTGAGAAGAGTCAGCAGCCCGGCGCTCGCTCTTAAATGGAGCATTCTCTTCGGTATCAACACCTGGATTGGTATTCCCTACCACCGCCCTGACCAATCTACGGGACGAAGATGGTGTGCTGCTGTTCTACTTGGCAACATCTACGTGCGATTTCGACGTTATCATCCTTGTCGAAACCTGGCTCAACGAAAACTTCTTCGACAACGAGTTCTTTGATCCCAACCTTTTCCAAGTGTTTCGTAAGGACAGAGACTCTGCCAAAACGAAGCGCTGCAGAGGGGGTGGAGTCATTGTGGCCGTTAGACGCACCCTACGCTGTGATCCGATTTGTCTCCTTGATGGCGACTCTATCTTGGATCAGATTGGTGTGTCTGTTGCCGGTCAGTCGGAGACGCTGTGTATCAGCGCTTCATATATTCCACCGAAGAGCAGCTATGATGTTTACAGGGCGCACACGCAGAATATTGCCAATATGTGTGGCAATTTACGAGACCGTCAGCATCTCTGCGTTGTTGGCGACTTCAATTTGGGGTCGTCGGCTATGATGCCGAGCAATGTGCATTTGCTCCTTTTGAGCTATGTGGTCTTTTCAATCGACACCAATCCGACTATATATTATAGTACGTCTATTGACTGATGCATTTGGATCATTTCTCAGATCTTCCGATGACAGAAAAGGATTTTTTTTTATTTTATAACAAGGAGGGTGTCGAATTTCTTTGATAATGAGCTCGTTTTTTCGCGTGTATTTGGTTTTTTTTTTTGTAGTGAATAGCCGTAAAGCCATTTTTTTTTAACAGTTTAGAATTGTGGCTATGTCTGACTTAGTTGTGCTTTCATTCCGTAGACTTAGAATCTGTTTTCTATCAATTGCCGTACAATGTACGTCTCGACCCATTCTGAAACGAATAACAACAACAACCGAAACGGGATCCACAAGAATATGTATTCCTTATCTTCTTTTATCTTTATTTTATGGAATGTTACCTTTAATACACGATTTTAACCGATTTAAAACAAAATAAGAACAAAAGTTAAATGCGTTTCTATTATTTTTTCCAGGCCTAAAAAATTCAAAAATTAATTTAATTAATTTCTGTTAGTTTAGGATTTTCGAAAATTACTATTTTGTTTTATTTTTATGCGTTACTGTATAGACTTTCAAGTAAAATTATTAAATTTGAAAAAAAAAAAATTTCACTGAACAAAATTTTGAAAAATACGAAAAAAATATGTCGTTTCTATTATTTTTTCCATCACTGTAGATATGCCATTTCATACAAACGGCTGTCGCAAACGAAGTCTGAGAAATGCAGTACCAAGCGTTCGGCTCGGTACAGCAACTGTTCGGCTCATGACACGGCGCTAGCAGAAGCCGACAGCAACGAAGTAATTGCATTGGTGTATGTATTATAACACAAATTTGGATTGTATGCATTGTCAGTTCTTGGGCTCTTGGGTTTTTGGTTTCTGTTTTATTTTGTTTTGCTTCAGCGTATTTGGATGTATGGGTGCACATATATGCTCACGTACGTTGTTTAAGTATTGCTGAGTGGTAGAACGAAATTTGTCAATTCGCTTAAGAATCTTGGATTTCTGGGCTCTTTTCACCCTTAACTTTAGCATTTTTAGAGTCGACCCGTTTTTAAAACACTTTCCTTATAATATCAGAATAACTCTTGTTTTGTAAATGCTCCAGATGATAATTTTGTTTAATATAGAAAATATGAACATAATGAGCGGATATGCATATGTAAATATATATAACTTCCATTGGAATAATTGTCAATTAGAGTATTCAAGGTGCAAATTGTGAATAAGCAAATAATTTCCATTTAATATATATATTTGTAAATAATTAAGTCGTATAAACATAAAGACTATACAGTTTTTACCATATATACACATATGTATATTTAATTGTATGGTATATCATATAATATATTAATATATATGATCACACATAAAAAAGTAATATGCGCTGAAAAAATTATATATATGTATATCATCCATGATTATGGATATTAATGACATATAAATAGGTATTGAATGGGTCTATACACATTTTAGTGTCATAGCCCAACAATCGTTCCTCGCTTTCTGAAGCGAATGCAAAGAAAAAAAACATTCTTGTCGAAGAAAACACCCATTACTTTACTTCTCCATTGGAGATTATTATTATACTTTATGAAGACGCTTGCCCACAATACAAATAAAAATAATATTTTGTATATCCTTTCTATGCTACTTTTGTTTGATGTACTATAAACGAATACAATGAATGAATGTAAATGTGCAAAAATACAAAATGTATAGCATACATGACTTGACATGAGATTAATTGTCTGTAGGGTATTCTATCGTCGTTGCCTATGCAGCACTCAGTAAATATATTTTTCTCGTCGCAAATTCGGCAGCTCGGCACAAGTACCGTATACAACCCAGCTTCATACACGCACACACACAGTAACACCCCCTTTTATAATTATCCTTTGCTCCTATATGGCTAGCTGTCCCTACAGCTTCATTCGTCTTCGCTGTTGACTTTGTTAAACCTGGTGGAAGCAAAATAGTCAAGTTTTATATAAATAGGGTGGTATAGTTTGAATTTAAACATGATATTTCTGTTTGTTCTTTAAATATCGGACAGAAGTTTATCTACTTCTTTTCATATGGTGCTCCACATGAAGTTATCAGGTCATACCAAGTACCCTTTCGTATTGGATCTTTGCTTAAAATTTAAGGTTCATCTTTAGCACGTGTGAGTGCATCATATAGCAGACTTTTGTTGTAATGATTATCACCAAAATGGCACTCCTGCCTGATCAAAAATGATGCTCCCAATATTTCTTGGAACTGTGCTTGTATCCACTGAGAACACTACCGGAGCTTGCAAACCTTTTTAATTAGGAATTTTCAATATTCATAAAGCCTGATTCAATATCGTCTTTGATCTCTGGATTATTCTCTTTTACCCTTTGGATAAATGCTTGAAGTAACGTAGTATTTTCATGTTCAAATTGCAATAATAAGTTCATTAACTCATCTATAATTTTAAAGCACTTAACACCCAGCCTTGAAGCAAATTTCTTCTTACCTGCACGAAGTATATGTGTAAATACTAAAAGAGAAGATTCTATAGTAGAAACATTTAGAATATAATTTAATTCATCATAAATATCTTGGGAGTAATCCTTCAGTCTTTCTTATAAAGATTGTTTTTGCGGCTGTATGCGATATTAAATAAATAACGATGACTTTAAAGAGTTTGCAAGAGCTAAATCATTTGGTGATAAAATTAAAAATGCAGTCAAGGCTATCAAATCTTGCACTGCTATATAATCCATATTTCGGAAATAACCCCAACCAATAACCGGTATGTACGCCTTTTTAAGTTCGCAAATGATATAATCAACTAATACATTTCGTTGTCTGATCAAAGTCATGATGTCTTTTAGTTTTATATGACGATAACTAGCAACCAAAATACGGCCCTCACTAAACCAGTTATGGATTTTTGTTTTAGATATTTATTTATTTTTTTATTTATTTACTCCCCAACGGTTAAACCTTAACTGGCCAAACTAACTTATATCTATCTTAAACAATAAACACTAAACAAAGAAATAAAGAAAGGATACCAAATTAATTATTCAACATGAAAAAATCAGAAAGTGACCGTCTGACGAATGCTTTCCCATGGTAAAAGTCGAATCGCATCCCAGCTGCCAGCGCATTATACTGACGAAGCGCCCTACATAATGACTCATTATTCCCGTAGTTGGTCCGGTGGAGATCAACAGCAAAAAGTGCGTGGTCCCTAAGGTTCCTGGCAGGCGTGTTGAAGCCAATCCTACTAAGCAGGACAGGGCAATCGTTGTTACCCACTAATATGTCATATAAAAATAGCTAAGCCGCAATGGTCCTTCGATCCTCGAGAGAGGAGAGATGCACGTGGTGGCATCTGCGCTCATAGGACGGCACTGGACTGGAAAATTGCAAAGGCTGGAGTGCAAACTTCAAAAACTTCCTTTGCAATCTCCCGATACGCGAAATCTGAACGTCACCAGTGGGGTTCCAAACCACTGAAGCATACTCAAGGCGAGACCGCACAAGAAATGCATAAAGACTCAGCCTCGTATATGGGTCCTTAAACTGGGATGCATTACGGGTTACAAAGCCGAACATGGCATAGGCTTTTGGCAAAATGAAGTTCAAATGCTCGATAAAAAGAAATTTGGAATCGAACAAGACTCCAAGGTCAAGTGTCTCCGTCAGCTTCAAAAGCGGAAGGCCATCTATCGAATACGAGGCCTGAACATAACATTTGCTAACATTGAGAGGGACCGAATTAAGTGTGCACCAACGAACGACTCCATCTAGGTCACGTGCTAGAAGGATACTGTCCCCTAAAGTTTTGATGGAACGGAAGATTTTCAGATCATCGGCATACAGCAAATGCTCAGAAGCCTGAATGCTGATGCTCGAATGAATCCCACACCGATACAGCTTGGCTATTAGGGCACAGTGGGAGACTTTGTCAAAGGCCTTAGCAAAGTCAGTGTACACGACATCAACTTGAGAGTGCACTTCAAAGGCATGTGTGCAAAAATTACTGAAGGCTACCAAATTAGTGGTACCAAATTACCTGGCATAAAACCATGCTGATTTGGGCTAATGTACGACTTCATGAGGAAAGTGATCTTTTTGGCAATGATGAGCTCAAGAAGTTTTGAGACATTGCTGACATTGGCGATTGGTCTATAATTGGAGATACAATTCCTAGTACTTTCTTAAAAACGGGAGTAATCTTGGCAGCCTTCTACTTTGCAAGAAACCGACCCGTTAACAAAGAATTTGCGAAGAGAATTTTAAGGGGTTCACAAAAAGCAACATTACAGTTGCGAAGCAGGAAGGCAGAAATGACATCACTGTTGGGTTTAATCGAATTGTCAAAATCAGCAATTGCCTCCAAAATGTCCGCCTCCGATACATCAAGTGAGCCAATATTGACCACCGAAGGCATGGGCTAAAAAAAAAGCAAAACGGTTTGCTATGCCACTATCAGTATTTGAGCTCAAGTTACCAAGGTTCATAGCTGAAGGAAGAGCACTCGTCGACCTTTTTGAATTTTTTGAATTTATGAAATGCCAGAACAACCTGGTATTCATTTTAAGTCCCCTTTCAACGTCGGCAATATACTGACCATATACAAATTTGTTTACAAAAGAAAACTCCCACTTATGCTGAACATACCTATCCCAGTCAACAGGATCACGGGTAATCTTGAATCGTTTAAAAAACTTGTTACGCAGATTCTTATATCTCATAAAACCCTTCGTATACCACGGTAGCCTATAGGAGCCACGCACTCTTCTGGAAGCATTTTTTATCAACAATCTGATGAACGGTACGAATGAAAGCATTATAAAAAGAGTCCGCACTAGGATGTGAGAGAACAGAAACCCAGTTTACGTTTCACATTTCATCCCGTATAGCATTCAAACTTACATCAGTAAAAAAATATTCAGAATCGGGTTCAGTTAAGGGGGAGTAACTATAGAAATTAGATGAGAATATCAATGGCACGTGATGCATGTCACATTCTGCAATAGGCAGCCCGCAACATGCAACGCAGCAATCAATATCCGCACTAACAAAAACTAAATCTAGATTCTAGAATCTTATTTAACCTATTAACTATCAGCTTGGGTTAAGCCCATACTAAAAAGGTCATCCAAAAAAAGGAGCAAATGCACATTGCTCGGCATCATAGCCGACGACCCCAAATTGAAGTCGCCAACAACGCAGAGATGCTGACGGTCTCGTAAATTGCCACACATATTGGCAATATTCTGCGTGTGCGCCCTGTAAACATCATAGCTGCTCTTCGGTGGAATATATGAAGCGCTGATACACAGCGTCTCCGACTGACCGGCAACAGACACACCAATCTGATCCAAGATAGAGTCGCCATCAAGGAGACAAATCGGATCACAGCGTAGGGTGCGTCTAACGGCCACAATGACTCCACCCCCTCTGCAGCGCTTCGTTTTGGCAGAGTCTCTGTCCTTACGAAACACTTGGAAAAGGTTGGGATCAAAGAACTCGTTGTCGAAGAAGTTTTCGTTGAGCCAGGTTTCGACAAGGATGATAACGTCGAAATCGCACGTAGATGTTGCCAAGTAGAACAGCAGCACACCATCTTCGTCCCGTAGATTGGTCAGGGCGGTGGTAGGGAATACCAATCCAGGTGTTGATACCGAAGAGAATGCTCCATTTAAGAGCGAGCGCCGGGCTGCTGACTCTTCTCAAATGTCGAGTACAGAGACGGCGCAAGCAAAGCACACGAAGAACTGCATTGGCGTATGTTGTTGGGATGATGACGTCAGAAGCGCACACAGTCGAGAAAGAGCGCCAGCAAGAGCATCGTCGTCTGATCCAGCAGCAGCCGAACGAATGTCGCACAGAGCGCAATGCGAATAAGCGGTATATTGTTGTTGTTCCACAGAGGTATGCCAGAAATGATGCAGCGGGCCGTTGCGCACTACGAAGAGGCGAGAAAGTTTAAGCAGAATATGCTGTCGAGAAGCGGCGATCCAGAAACCATAGGCGCCGCTTACTGGGGGTTTTTTGAAGTGGATGCATAAGACGTTGGAACACGTTGCATAAGCAACGACGATAGAATACCCTACAAACAATTAATCTCATGTCAAGTCATGTATGCTATACATTTTGTATTTTTACACATTTACATTCGTTCATTGTATTCGTTTATAGTACATCAAAATATGTACAAAATATTATTTTTATTGGTATTGTGGGCAAGCGTCTTCATAAAGTATAATAATAATCTCCAATGGAGAAGTAAAGTAATGGGTGTTTTCTTCGACAAGAATGTTTTTTTTCTTTGCATTCGCTTCAGAAAGCGAGGAACGATTGTGGGGCTATGACACTAAAATGTGTATAGACCCATTCAATACCTATTTATATGTCATTAATATCCATAATCATGGATGATATACATATATATAATTTTTTTAGCGCATATTACTTTTTTATGTGTGATCATATATATTAATATATTATATGATATACCATACAATTAAATACACATATGTGTATATATGGTACAAACTGTATAGTCTTTATGTTTATACGACTTAATTATATACAAATATATATATTAAATGGAAATTATTTCCTTATTCACAATTTGCACCTTGAATACTCTAATTGAAAATTATTCCAATGGAAGTTATATATATTTACATAAGCATATCCGCTCATTATGTTCATATTTTCTATATTAAACAAAATTATCATCTGGAGCATTTACAAAACAAGAGTTATTCTGATATTATAAGGTAAGTGTTTTCAAAACGGGTCGACTCTAAAAATGCTAAAGTTAAGGGTGACAAGAGCCCAGAAATCCAAGAATCTTAAGCGAATTGACAAATTTCGTTCTATACATCCAAATACGCTGAAGCAAAACAAAATAAAACAGAAACCAAAAACCGAAGAGCCCAAGAACTGACAATGCATACAATCCAAATTTTTGTTTGTGTTATAATACATACAATGCAATTACTTCGTTGCTGTCGGCTTCTGCTAGCGCCGCGTCATGAGCCGAACAGTTGCTGTACCGAGCCGAACGCTTGGTACTGCATTTCTAAGACTTCGTTTGCGACAGCCGTTTGTATGAAATGGCATATCTATATATTGTATGGTTAGTGATTTCGTTTAGCTTGCTGGATACTGAGGCCAGTAAAACTCAACCGAAAAATTCCTGGCGCAGTTTTTTTTATATGGAGTTTGGCAGTAATTTTTCGTTTCCGCAGTGCTGGATACTAGCCTTTATGCTGGTATTTGTGATGATCTCTCTCTTTCATATCTTTGCACTGCTTTGACATGCAAACGATAGCTATGTGTCCCTTTCGACCACATTTATAGAAAGTAACATCGTGAAATTTACAATCTTCAAGAGCATGCGTATTTCCACAACTGGAGCAAGATTGAAGAGAGAGTTCTTGCCTCCCTTTGCTTCCATACCACTGTCTTTCTGTTGATATTTCTTACGTGCGTGTACAGCGTTCATGTCCAGTGTTCTCTTCTCGCTCTCCTTTATGACTGCTACCGTTTTAGTTGTTACTTCGTAGGTTTCGGCGATTGAGAGCACGTCTTCGAGGGAGGGTTGAAGCTTTTGAAAAGCGGTTGTACGTTTTGCTTCGAATGGCGTGTATACAATTATTTGATCGCGTATCATTTCGTCAACTTAATTGTATGTACACCCATTGGAGTTGCAAGAAAACTGACGCAAGCTATACCACTTAGATCAGCTACTCAGCAAAAATGAAAAGCAACAATGTGTGGCTTCTGTTTAAAGTGCTCTGTTAATTTGTCTGTGACGTGCAAGTACGACTGCTGGTCCAAATGTTCGCTACCGAACAGATTTTGTACAAGTTTGAAAACATGCGTGCCTTCCAACGACAGAAAATATGGTTTTTGCTTCTCGACGGAGTTAAAAGAGTACGCGGCGAAATGCTGCGACAATTTTAAATCCGTCTCCCATTTTTTTTATCCTTATTAAAACTTGGGAACGGCGGATAAACTGTTGATTCTGTAGATCTATTAACTGCTGTTTTGTGCGAGAATGGCCTCCATCCATGCTTGTTGTTTTTTCACTAATTCCTCTGCGAATTGTTGCTGTTGATCCAACAATGCTTCAATTTCTGATTCCATTGCTATTTTCTTTGCCCTTAATCGTTTGATCTCAATTTGTTTAGACTACCGACACGAAATACACAAAATGATCATTTTATCACTCGTCGCCAATATGTTGTGTTGGAGTACTACTGAGAACTAGGCTAGAACTGAAATTATTTCAGAGAGAATACATGCATATATTCGGTTGCGATAGTGTTAGTGTGTGTGTATACAAAACATATGGCTGATGCAATATGTTGTTACACTAGTCAACACGGCACTTCTGGAGTGGTCCGAATTGACTTTTTCTGATAGATTTGGGGATTTACAAATTTTTAAGCAATAATTATACCCGGTACTCAAAGACTAAAGGGGTATATTAGATTTGTTGAAAATATGGATGTGTGTAACACTCAGAAGGAAGCGTTTCCGACCCCATAAAGTATATATATTCTTGATCAGCATCAATAGCCGAGTCGATATAGCTATGTCTATAAAAGCTTGAGCAACCAAATTTTGCATCGAGACTCCTGTCAAATCACACTGTTACAACTGTATTTCAAAATTTCGCCCCGACCTTTTCCGCCCACACAAAGAACGAAAATCTGTGGCATGCACAATTTCAAAGATACGAGAAAACTAAAAACGCAGAACCATAGAGAATTACCATATCTATCAAAGTGTTGAATCTGGATAAGATCGGATTATAAATATAGCCATAATGAATAAAACCATTTTGAAATGCATTGTTCCCTCTCGCTCTCTCTCATAAACCGGGGTGGGTGCTATGAGCGCCTAGATCTCAGAGACCATAAGAGCTAGAGCAACCGAACTTTCTATACATGATCCTGTGATATCACTTCAATACAAGTGTATTTCAAAATTTGGCCACGCCCCCGCAAAAGACGAAAATCTTTGGAATCCACAATTTTTAAGATACGAGAAAACTAAAAACGCAGAATTATAGAGAATGGCCATATCTATCAGAGTTTAGAATCTGGTTTAGGTCGGATCACAATTATAGCCCGAAGGAATAAATGAAATTTCAGTGGCCTTCCTAGCGTTTACTCATTTTCTCTCTCTCTCGCACACATCTCCACGAGTCGTAGTCGATGTAGAAATGTAGAGAAGACAGATGTAAAAAACAAATGTAAACAAAAATGGAAAGGGTTCGACTTTATTTTTGTCTCTAAATTTCTTTTTTTGGCACTTATCCATTTTTTTGCGAACATATAATGAAAATGGAACAGATAACATAAAAGGAGACTGACTTGGCCAACTCATTACCTTTACCTTTCGCTACACCAAGCCATGACAAGTTTTGAGGTGTCCTTTGGGTCTTTATCCTGTTGAAAGGCTCATATCAAGGAATTGATTTCACCAGCTTATGTTTGCATTAAGTCTGTCCATATGTTTTTATACCCGAATTGGGTCATAGTATCAGTTGTGCGATGTATAGGCCTAACGCCATGACGAGAAACACAGTCGCAGATCACTATAAACCGGCCTCCGTGCTTAAACGTGCTTTTCTTTGTGTACAGTACTTCGAATTCTTTGCCTTTGGGTCGACGTTACATATAATCTGTGGAGTCATTACCAAAAAATTATTATTTTTTCGTTGCTTCATAACATATTATTCCACTTTTAAGACCCATCTAGCCCAGACACTGCCAAATAATTTTCGGAACATTTAACATTTCATCTTATCATTTTTTCCTCGAAGTAAGGGAACTTTCTGGTAAGTCTGTAAATTTAAGTCTCCGACGAACCGTCCGATATGATATATAATTGCCAATTTGAGAGGAAATGGCCTTCGAAGACTGTCGATGCGGGTGTCTGTTGTTTGTGAAGTTTTTTTTCTTCCGTCCTCGTCCTCGAAGCACCCTTGATTTTGAGGAATTCTGAACCAAACATGCCAATCGTCCAAAAATGTTCGCAATTTTCCAAAGGATTTTCCCTTCTTTTTGAAGATTTATGGAAACCTTCTCTTCTTCAGCAGTGCAATGCTTTTTTCAGCACATCTGAAGATTTTTATTAAACTCTCATGTACTTAACTATGCAATATGCAATAAAAACCAACAAACCTTTGACCAGATCCTGATAAAGTCCTTTAAAATTTGTAAATAACACAAGTGTACTTATTCTTTTGACCAGACCGAAAATGACCATCCAACACAAATTTAAGCTTGGAATAGAATAATGAATGATTTAAATGTTTGCCAATACTGTAACCTTTCAAAATATAAACAATTGGCAGATATGCATTCAAAAACATTCGAAATGTATAATATCAAACTAGCACAAACTTGCTGCGGCTCACAACGTTCCCCTTCGTTTTGCATATTTTTAAAGTATAACTATCTAATAATACGTCCTTAAAGATATAAGCATTGAAAGAAAAGAATCCGTTGCGTATACCACTAAATAGTGGGCTACCTAAAAACTTTAAACGCGTTTTCCTTGAAATTGCATTTTTGAATCGGTGACCAAAATAGCTTGCAAACAACAAAGCCGATTTTTTTGAAATTTGGCAGCTTTATTTAACACATAGAATTCTAGTCTTTAATCTTTATTTTTTTTTCGATAAAAAATGTTGTTTTTACGAGTGCTGCTATTTAAGTTTCTGGACTAGGTCACTTCTAGCCACAAATGACCAATTTGGTCATTTGCATAAAAAAGTTTGAACTTATATGGGTTAAGCCTCTATACAAGTTTTTCATGTACGACCACGTTTGCATCGATTAACGATAAATAAAAAATTTAGCTCGGCAGAAAAATAGATTTAAACCGTACAAATTTTTGAGCGATTATTATTCACAATTTTCCGCGTGGAATAAGTAGGCAAGAATCCAACGATGAACTAAAATTGTTATACGACGAACAAGCACCTTCCCTTAGCACTGGTACGATGAGTTTTCTCGTGGTCGCTGTTCGCTCAGCGACGAATTCCGTGAGGGTCCTTCGAAATCAGCTTTTGTGCCGCAAAATATCCGCCGTACAGACTTCTTCTTGTTCCCTAACATTAAGAAAAAATTACGCGGTCAACGGTCTTCGACGCTAAAAGAAGCGGTTGATGCGTTTAAAATTCATATTTTAGAGGTATCTCATTCGGACTGGAAAAAATGCTACGAAAATTGGTTTATTCGAATGCAAAAGTGTATTAATCATCAAGGCGAATATTTCGAAAACCAATAAAACCATTTTCAGACGCCGAAGTTGTGTTTTTCATTGTTAGGTCAAAAACTTAAATAGCAGCCTACGTATAACCAAAAAAATCTACCGCATTTTTTGTGGAAATCGACATAAAAATTTTGATTTTCAGCAATTTTGTCAAAATTCATTCAGCGGCAGCATGGCAGCATGTATATGTGTGAAGCATACAATCTCATTTTACTCATGCATTCATACATTGCTATTCTGCACAATATAAAATCAATTTTGGTATTTTCCGTGAGTCATAGCTTGGCAGATGACACAACTGACAAACTGACAATTAAATGGTCCTTGAAGAATGCTGCAGCGTCCCAAAAAAACATGTAAATTGCTGCTCACAGTCACAAATACTGCTCTTGCACGCGCTTCATCGTTTTGACCAGCTTAAGAAGTAAGTAGCAAGCTAGGAAACGTATATAATGCCAGTTATCCACGCAAACACACGCAACCACAAACAAAAATCGTTCGAATATAATCGTGAACGTCCTTCACTGCAGAACGAATCCCGTGAGAATCTTCAAAAAACGCATGTTGTACCGGAAAGAATGGATGCTATGCAATATTGCCAATTGCAATATCGTCATATGACATACCAATAGATATAGACATTTTTGAGCGTTAAAGGGACCAAGATATATTCAATATTGCATTAACAGTTGGCCGTCAAATATAATTTTTGCCATGAGATACAGCATAATTTGACATTCGCTCAAAAATGCCACTCGTCAATTGACACTCAAGCTACGTTTTAAGACTGGAACAGAAACAGGGATATAATAATTTAAGCCGAAACAAAACAAAAATTGACGGTATTATTGTTTTAAAGCGAATCAAATGCCACAAAAGTTGTAAGAAACAATTTTAAACCAAATGGACGTTTTTTATACCCGGTACTCGAAGAGTAGAGGGGTATTGTTGAAAAAATGGATGTGTGTAACACCCAGAAGGAAGCGTTTCCGACCCCATAAAGTATAGATATTCTTGATCAGCATCAATAGCCGAGTCGATATAGCTATGTCTGTATGTCCATCCGTCCGTCCGTCTTCATTAGCGCCTATAGCTCAGAGACTGTAAAAGCTAGAGCAACATTATTTTATATCTAGACTCCTGTCCAAGCACACTGTTACAAGTGTATTTCAAAATTTCGCCCCGCTCCCTTCCGCCCACACAAAGGACGAAAATCTGTGGCATGCACAATTTTGAAGATACGGGAAAACTAAAAATGCAGAATCATAGAGAATGACCATATCTATCAGAATGTTGAATCTGGATCAGATCGGATCATAAATATAGTCAGAAGGAACAAATGAAAATTCAGTGGCCTTCCAAGCGCAGACTCATTCCCTCTCTCTCTCGCACACAGCCGTGTATGTATATGTAGGAAGTGGATTTAGACATGTAGAAAAGACAGATGTAAAAATGTTTGTAAACAAAAATGGAAACATCTAATAGATAAAAATCTCCGAAAAGGTTCGATTTAATTATACCCGGTACTCGAAGAAAAAAGGGGTATATTATATTTGTGCAAAAAATGGATGTGTGTAACACCCAGAAGGAATCGTTTCCGACCCCATAAAGTATATATATTCTGGATCAGCATCAATAGCCGAGTCGATATAGCTATGTCTGTCTGTCCCTCCGTCTGTCCGTCTTCATTAGCGCCTATAGCTCAAAGACCATAAAAGCTAGAGGAACACAATTTTGTATCCAGACTCCTGTCCTATCGCACTGTTACAAGTGTATTTCAAAATTTCGCCCCGCCCCCTTCCGCCCACTCCAAGGACGAAAATCTGTGGCATGCACAATTTTAAAAATACGAGAAAACTAAAAACGCAGAATCATAGAGAATGAGCATATCCATCAGATTGTTGAATCTGGATAAGATCAGATAATAAATATAGCCACAATGAAGAAAACCATTTCGAAATGCATCGTTCCGTCTCGCTCTCTCTCACACACCGGGGTAGGCGCTATGCCTGATAGAATTTTTTGACGCCTAGTTCTCAGAGACTATAAGAGCTAGAACCACCAAACTTTCTATCCAAGCTCCTGTGATATCAAACCGAGACGAGTTTGTTTTAAAATTTGGCCACGCCCCCTTCCGCCCCCACAAAAGATGAAAATCTACAATTTTGAAGATACGGGAAAACCAAAAACGCAGAATCATAGAAAATGACTATATCTATCAGAGTATTGAATTTGGATCAGATCGGATCATAAAATAGTCAGAAGGAACAAATGAAATTTCAGTGGCCTCCCAAGCGCAGACTGATTCCCTCTCTCTCTCGCACACAGCCGTGTATGTATATGTAGGAAGTAGATAAAAACATGTAGAAATGGCAGATGTAAAAAATGTATGTAAACAAATATGGAAACATCTAATAGATCAAAATCTCCGAAAAGGTTCGACTTAATTACTTTTTTCGTTTTTGGCTAAAATTAAATTTGTCCCTTTTGCGAACATTTAATAAATTACAACAAGCTCACATACATATATACTGACTGAGTGCCGGGTATAAAGTAGAGCCGCGGCGTAGACGCGGCTCACAACGTTCCCCCTCGTTTTTTCTTTTTGGCAAAAACTAAATTTGTCCCTTTTGCGAACATGTAATAAATTACATATATCGTAAGCACTCATACATATATACTCACTGAGTACCGGGTATAAAGTAGAGCCGCGGCCGTAGACGCGGTTCACAACGTTCCCCCTCGTTTTTTTTTTAAACATGTTAAACAACAATTGGTCATGGCGCAACTATTTCGACAGCGCCACAATATCCATGAACATTTAATAAATTGGTTTTGTTCCAAGCTATCGAAAAAAATTTGAGTGCTCAACGTTTTCCGAAACCGGGAAAAGCGGATGAAGCGAAAGTGGCAGAAGAGCAGTATTTTGAAATGAGTAGTCATCTAAATTTTTTTAAAAGCAAAAAACCATTTTTAATTATTTTTTGTTGTCTAACTACTAGGCTAAGAATAAAAAGGCACAGCAAACTTTATAAATCATGGAAATAGATACATACATACTGTGCTTATGCTAGGCCCATTTCATCTAATCTTTTCATGAACTGGTGAAAAAAGTGTGTGCATAAACGCCATTTCATGTATTCGATAACATTTATGAATTCAGCCTGAATTCATAAAATAGAATAGTGTGAGCAGAGTTTACTTCAAAATTGTTGCCAAATTACACGTCATATGATATGATTTCATGTATTCGTCTCCGTCGGATAAACAGGGGATACTTAAATTTCACGCATTCTAGAATTCATACTATGTATATTGATTGCTAGTTCTTCTAAGTCGTTTGAGAGGTCCAGGTTAGTATACTGGGTTGATTTATGTAGTAGAATCGCTACGCCGCCAAATCTGTTGGTGGCTATAGTATGTAATTTATTGGGATTGGTATATTATTAGTCTTTTTATATAAGTTTATTGTATGGAAAGGACATGTGTCGAGTATTTTTTAATCAGAATGGGAAGTTGGTTATAGCTATTTGTGTATCCTTTGATGTTCCATTGAATTATTGTGAGCTATAATTGAACTTTGAATCACTTATTATTATTATCATTTTATTATTAGCCATTTAGGGCCGATATCTCGACTTCGGGTTAACACGATCGGAATGTTAAAGTGTCCGATAACGAAAATTGGTTCTCTCAACGGGTCATGTCAGGCTTAACTTCCAACCGGCGGCTGGGATCCGGTTAACTTCAAACCGGCGGTCGGCTGCCCGATTGCAAATTTATCGGAAGCCGATAAGTAACAACCTTGGTTCTTATCAGTTAACATACCCTTTATAATATGCCTATTTATTAAGAACTGTGTGAAATTACTTTAGGCTGCTGCGCTGTCTATCAGAATAATTAAGCTGCTTGTGTATTGGCTCGAAGCCATACGAAGTATTTGCACTGTGCGGGTGCCGACTGCGCTGCTCCGTGATCTTTACCTATTCACATAGCATATGACGCTGTCTGCCTTTGCTTTAGATAGTTTAAAAATAAAAGGACTAGTTTGCGCAGAAACATAAAGACATGACTTTGGCTTTGCTTAATTATACCCGGTACTCGAAGAGTAAAGGGGTATATTAGATTTGTGCAAAAAATTAATGTGTGTAACACCCAGAAGGAAGCGTTTCCGACCCCATAAAGTATATATATTCTTGATCAGCATCAATAGCCGAGTCGATATAGCTATGTCTGTCTGTCCGTCCGTCTGTCCGTCTGTCCGTCCGTCCGTCTTCATTAGCGCCTATAGCTCAAAGACCATAAAAGCTAGAGGAACACTATTTTGTATCCAGACTCCTGTCCTATCGCACTGTTACAAGTGTATTTCAAAATTTCGCCCCGCCCCCTTCCGCCCACTCCAAGGACGAAAATCTGTGGCATGCACAATTTTAAAGATACGAGAAAACTAAAAACGCAGAATCGTAGAGAATGACAATATCTATCAGAGTGTTGAATCTGGATCAGATCGACTCATAAATATAGCCACAATGAAGAAAACAATTTCGAAATGCATCGTTCCCTCTCGCTCTCTCTCACACACAGGGGTAGGCGCTATGCCTGATCGAATTTTTTGACGCCTAGTTCTCAGAGACTATAAGAGCTAGAACCACCAAACTTTCTATCCAAGCTCCTGTGATATCAAACCGAGACGAGTTTGTTT
This sequence comes from Drosophila helvetica, assembly GCA_963969585.1. NCBI lineage: Eukaryota > Metazoa > Arthropoda > Insecta > Diptera > Drosophilidae > Drosophila > Drosophila helvetica. Next base: position 22,783,649 of record OZ018402.1, on the reverse strand, counting down.
TAAAATTTGGCCACGCCCCCTTCCGCCCCCACAAAAGATGAAAATCTACAATTTTGAAGATACGGGAAAACCAAAAACGCAGAATCATAGAAAATTACTATATCTATCAGAGTATTGAATTTGGATCAGATCGGATCATAAATATAGTCAGAAGGAACAAATGAAATTTCAGTGGCCTCCCAAGCGCAGACTGATTCCCTCTCTCTCTCGCACACAGCCGTGTATGTATATGTAGGAAGTAGATAAAAACATGTAGAAATGGCAGATGTAAAAAATTTATGTTAACCAATATGGAAACATCTAATAGATCAAAATCTCCGAAAAGGTTCGACTTAAATTGTTTTTTTTTGGCTAAAATTTAATTTTTTCCTTTTGCGAACATGTAATAAATTACAACAAGCTCACATACATATATACTGACTGAGTACCGGGTATAAAGTAGAGCCGCGGCGCAGACGCGGCTCATAACGTTCCCCCTCGTTTTTTGTTGTTTTTTAATAAAATAAAAACTAATTTTGCCTAGTACTAGCGGCCGAGTGTGAACAAGGGTGACCCTTCGGTGACTGTACACATAGAATCAGTTAAAAATTCAAATTTGGTATTAAAGCAAGCAGGAATGTATTATTTATGGGCACCGGAGGACGTCAATGCACGAATAATATTGGATAGATCCGTATTTGCGGAACAGAAATGCAAACAAATATTTTTTATTTCCTATTTATATCCTAAATTTTTTTAACAATTGCTTCATCTCGACAGCCTTTATTTTTTTCATTATGTCGTCGTCGCAAAGATCTTCTAACCGCTTGCTTGGTTTTTCTTTTTTTTCACTCCATAGCGGTGTGTTGTTATCGTAAACACATATTTGGTTTCAAACAAATATCAACCCAGATTTTGCTCGCAGCCACTTTTTTCGGATCTGAGTACGTAGCTTAGCCAGTACAAATATTAGGGACACACACATAATAAAACGGATTTTTATTTTCACAATAGGTTTAACTTACAACAAGGTATATTTTACGTTTTGAAGATAATTGAAAACCCAAGGCATTCGCACGGCGCAAAAGCAGGAGTGGTTTTTGCGGCCAACAATCGTGTCAATTGCTTTCTTACGCTTTTTTCCTCATCCATCATTCTCCGTGGTGGAATCCGCGAAAGAGAACGGATGGATGCTACTTTGTTGTTATTGGAAATATAGATATTTAGCTAGCAGCGCGGAATGAAAAATTACAGAAAATAATCTTAAATTCAAATAATGGAAAGAGGACAACCGTTGTTTCCCTTTTTCGTTATATTCTTTTTCCCCCGTTTTTCCCGATTTCATACAAGGAATATAAAATAATTTTATTTAATAAAAAAACGGTATAAAAATGAAGACTATATGATCCTTAATTAATCTTGGTTGTATTATGATTATTGTATTGTACGAAATAAAATGGTCCTGAATAACGCCAGTACTGCAGTAACCCTATTGGAGGTTTATCCAAATTTGTTCTTTCTTTCGTCTAAACAAATTCCATTTTGAAATTATTGGTCCCAAAATATTTATGTCTCAGAGAGCTTTGATTATAATTATCTAGATGTTTTAATTTGAAAGTTTAAGGAATTCAGGAATTTTGTGTTCTGAACAACCTTGAGCGCAGACTGGCTTTTCCTAGTAGATACCGCATGACATTGGCATGGCATCCCTATCCTCGACCTACTTGATCTGTCAGTTCATTACAATATTCTCAAGCAAAATTTTATTTATATATTTTTTCATCCAAATCGCAACAATCGTATGACTCATAAGGTATGAGATCTATAATAAAATGTACTAAAATTATTAACAGGTCCGCAAAGAATGTGGAAAGAGAGGACGGAAGCCTGGAAGAAAAACATCGACCGAAAAAATAGATATGAAGGCAAAACTTGGTGAGATAATTTTAAATGAATTCGAAAAATTGGTTTATACTTTTATTAAATTTTTGTTATAGAACGCAGCAGGCAAAGTGCTAGGGAATGCCGGGCCCGTAAAAAACTACGCTATCAGTACCTTGAAGAGTTAGTTGCAGACCGTGAAAAAGCCGTCGTTGCATTGCGGGCTGAACTGGAACGTGTTGGTATATAATTTACAATTCCAAGTTAAACTTATTTATTTGGCTCTTTTTGGTTACAGTACATACTTTGGAGTAAACAATTAAGTGAGCATGTCTCTCCAACCAATACAGATCAGTTACTGAAAGAAATCGGAATTATTAAACAAGAATAAGTCATGTTTATTTTTATAATTATAACTATGAACGCATATTAATTCATTTGTCTTTAAATAATTTTTATTAAACGTATATCAATTTGATTAATTGGTATTATCAATTTTATCATATTTTTGTATCGAATAGAAAGAAGCAGCTCTGACACCATGAATTTCGGTAAATACATATATATATGAAAAACTTTTGAAATACTAATAACATATCCCTGCATACTAACTAGAGCCCTGCATGAATCCACACAATTCATAAAATCTCAGCTAGACGCTTATTCTAACTGACGGAACGAAGCGAATACCGAATCAATTCGGTTGCCTGATCATGCTGGGCTCTAATACATACCTCAAGGCAAGAACTATTAATATGTGCATTAATATTAAAACAAAATGTAGACTATATTTAACTTTATATAGAATAAGTATGTCTATGTGCATTGTGAATTAGAATAAAAAACAAAACAAATTTTCTTGTTTTACTCTTTAATAGTTTTGATTCTTCAATTATTTTTGGCCATTGTAATATTGCAGTCAACAAACAAAAACTCACAGGAATTTAAGGGATAATGATTCTGTATGATCCCCAAAACACCATGAGTGTCGTGTAAAGATTCAACAATAGAAAATTTGAAATACAAATGAACAAAATTTTGACAATTACGACGTTTTTCGTAGCAGACACCCCACCCCACCACCGCAAATTCAAGAGATTTTTTTGGTTAAGGTGCGGCAGCATCCACACGATGTGGTTGTCGACAGGGTCATTATTAAATTTGATAACAGGCGAGACAAAATCATGCTGCTGCTGCAACGGGCTGGAGAACACCGACGACAGGCTAAGTAACCACTTATCCTTGAGTTGCTTGGCATTCAGTCCAAGACAGCCGTCTACATCAACGTGCAGCTCTCGAAAATCAACTACAATATCTTCAGAGAGGCAATGAAGATGAAGAAGCGCAACGCTCTATCAGCTGTCTTCACCCGCCGTGCTCTGGTCCATGTTCGGCAGATTATGGCTGATCTCTCTGCCCTACAGAGTGAGTTGGAGGAGATGACGCAATCCTCGTCTGGAGTATCTCGAGCTGGGCGCCGTAATTTTCGATAGAACTCTAAAATTAATTTGTGTACTCTACATTATGTTTAACTTTATTTGTAATATCTCTTATAACACTAGTCGACACATTTCCGCTGTGGCCAATAATTACTTTTTCTGATAGATTTTGGGGACTTATGACCATATGACATTAGACGAAGAGGGAGATAGCATGATAGAAAAAATCAAAAATTAATGTTCGTAGTCGTCTCTAAGCCCAACTCCCGGCAATCAGTCAAATAACTGAGTCCCAATTTTCAACAAAATGTGTTTTCCAACACGGACAGGCAGCCAGCCAGCAAAAACGTATCTAAAAAGTATAGCAATCGATAAACTCTGCCGCAGCGCTGCTCCCAGCTCAACTGGAAAACAACTGGACCTGATAAATGCAGCTATAATTCAGACCCAAACACCTTGTAGCTGAAGCTTATACCCTCTGCACACTCAGCCCTGTAGATTTTCGTCCCTTGTGGGGGCGGAAGGGGGCGTGCGCAAATTTTGAAACAAACTCGTCTCGGTTTGGTATCACAGGAGCTTGGATAGAAAGTTTGGTTGATCTAGCTCTTATAGTCTCTGAGATCTAGGCGTCAAAAAATTCGATCAGGCATATCGCCCACCCCGGTGTGTGAGAGAGAGCGAGAGGGAACGATGCATTTCGAAATGGTTTTCTTCATTGTGGCTATATTTATGATCCGATCTTATCCAGATTCAACACTCTGATAGATATGGTCATTCCCTATGACTCTGCGTTTTTAGTTTTCTCGTATCTTTAAAATTGTGCATGCCACATGCCCTTTACTCTTCGAGTACCGGGTATAAAATCTGAGTATTTGAGCGGAGGATTTTTTAAATTTTTAATTATGAAAACTCCTTGTTTGGATATATCAGAACAAAAAGTCAGGAAGGTCGTGGTCGTTTGTGAATACTTATACTAAAGACACACCGACAGCCTCTGATGATTGCAGTGGGAGATGAATGACAGGCAGTTGTGGTATTGTTTCTGATACTGATTTTATTCAACAAACTTAACTCTATTTATAGGTAGTGTGAGGAATTAATATTCCTCACAAAGCCCTAGTATGGGATAAGGCGAATACGTACGGCGAGTACGGGAGCGAGGCGGTCCCGTTATGAGAGAGCACAAGGCGGGCACCGCGAGAGGAAGGGAACGATGACAGGTGACGTATCCACCACACGTGCTCTCTTTCGGGGACGTTATTTTGTGTCAGTCGTTTGTCAGTGCAGAACGAAAAACGCTTGCCATCTCTTTCTAGCGCTTGCCGAGTTGAAAAAATAACGTCCTCACCACTGCCGAATACGTCACCTTATATATAATTTCACCATGAGCCGGCCCATGTAGGCCATGTAGCCGGGCCCATGTAGGCCATACATGCCATGCAGGCCATGTAGGCTGATCCCGGTGGGGAGGACGTGGGACACAACGGAGGCCGATGGAAAGCTACCGACGCCGCCGGAATTAACCGTTGCGGCTGGGCAGCAGCGCAGAGGCTGGGCCGCACCGAGCCTATAAGAGGAGGCCGGCGGCAGTGGCAAGGGACAGTCAAGTGCGGAGAGTAAGCGAGTGCGGAGTGAAACCAAGTGGAAATACAACGGAGTGACGAAAGAGTGATATACGTGAGACAGCGACGGAACGATCTCGACAAGCAGACCCGGAAAGCAGGCCGCGAGCCCCGATCAAAGGTGAGAATTACCGAGCCAATTTGCTGAGTGCGGAGCTGTGAGTGGTGGTCAGAGCGGTAGCCGAGACAGAACCCCCAGCCGTTGCCCAAAGGAGCCCCGAGGACACCCGATTGGTGCGGAGTTGTGCGGGCGGACAGAGCGATAGCCGAGTCAGAACCCCTAGCCCGAGTGCCATCGGAGTCGTGGCGGCAGAGGTACCACCGATACACCCCAGCGAATGATATAGCCATAAGCCGTAAGATAGACAAAAGATACCAATAAAGCGAAGTACTATTATAATACCTGACCCGAGTGTATTTCTTGCTTGTCGCCGGGGCAACATACACATTCGTTGCAGCAACCTACCGACCGCTGAGCCAGCCCAGCTGAACTTGACGGAAGAAAACGGTTCGCTACAGTAGCAAAAGCTATAAAAAGTGCTGAATTTATAAGAATATGGTAAAATAATAATTAATGTGGAATTAATACTAAAATAATATGATTTTATTGGCTGGTGTGCAAATTGGGAAAGTTTGATGGTCAGCAATTGCACCAGTGTTGTTGGCCTCTGAGGAATGATCGCATTGTCAGCATAACTCGCTGCCGAGGCGGATTGTCGTTGACTCAGCCATAATGCTGAGTCGTTATATCTTCTGTTGAACGGGTGAACTATATTTGTTTTTGTTGAAAGCCAGCCCCGAAATAAGAACACAATTTTGTTAGCTTTATATTAATGTTTTTTAATCGTTCGTTAAATATAGGGCCTGCCCTCCCAAAAGCAGCTGATCGAACAACGACGAGTTGGCAAGTCTGCCTATATATCAAGAGAAGAAGAGTTAACAACGACGAGACAAGACGTGCGCGAGAAACGACGCTCTCAGCAAAAGGCAATTAAGACGAACCATTATTAAACCTAATAATCTAACTAATCTTAGCAATAAAGCATTAAATACATAATCTAAACTACCGGAACTATTATTATTTCTGATGAAATATTAAATATAAGCCCCGGTCTAATATATTTTGGGGGCTCAACCTAAAAAAAAGTGTGCTGTGTTTCAAAGACAAAACGACACAGATCACACATACATTGCAACAAACGTGGAGAGCCACACGCAAAACGGCAGTATTTAGAAGAAAAATCGTCGCAGACACACATTCAAACAATTGACGGCTAGCTTCAGGACCTAAGCGCGAACGTCAACAAGGTCCGCCGCACCACAAACGCCTGCTGCTCGAGCTCAACAGAGGCGACGCTTCCAGCGCAGCGAAGGTGAAGGAGAGCCTCGAATCGGTTATGGACGTAGAGGCAGATGTAAGGGCTCTATCCGAAGACGCGAGGATTAGGAATCTAGCGATAAACGACCTGGACCTGCTTGTATCCGCCGAGGACCTCACCAACGCATTGGTGGACCAATTAGGCGTGGAAGCCGGAAGTGGGGAAGCTAAGGAGCCTGCGTCCATCCTATAGGGACACCCAGACCGCCATAATCGGACTGCCAAACAAGGTTGCGGAAACGGTACTTGGCAGGAGAAGGATTAAGGTGGGATGGACGGTGTGCTGAATCAAGGAGAGGGACGCGCAGCCCAGGTGCTACAAGTGCCTGGAGATGGGGCACATTGCACCAAACTGTCGCTGCGCAGTGGATCGCACTGGGTGCTGCATACGCTGTGGTGCCAATGGGCACAAGATAGTGGATTGCCCAAACAAGGCAACATGCTTCCTCTGCGTGGAGAAAGGTTGAGAGGACAAAGGTCACCAAGCGGGAAGCAGGCAGTGCCCCTTCTCGTCGCAAGGAGAAGTACCGCCAAGGGGATGGAAGTGATTCAGCTCAACTGGAAGAAGATGGTCCCTTTACGCTCTACGATGTGAAGGCCGGAGACGGATTCGTGCAAGAGCAGAAAATCTCTGGGTATACAGTTGCTACCTAGCTCCCAGATCCTTAGCCAGATCCTCGAGGACATTGCAAACGACGCAAGAAGCCATGGCTCCGTCCTGATCGCTGGATACTTTAACGCGTGGGCACAGGAATGGGGTAGCCAGGTCACCAACGCTTGAGGCCGAACGCTGCTCGAAACGTCCGCATCGCTGGACCTAGCCCTGTTGAATGAGGGTTCCCAACAGACTTTCTGCAGGGCAGGCGCCGGGTCAATTATTGACCTCACATTCACGAGCCCATCGCTCCAGCGCAATGCAAGGTGGCGAATAGGCGGCTTGTACACCGGCAGCGACCACGAAGCCATTTTATGTACCATGGGTGAGCATCCCAGATCCAGTCGACCACCCAGCCTGGGCAAGGCCTACAGGGAGGACACGCTCAGCCCTAGTGCTCTCGTTCAAAGCCTCGGGCAGTGGCAGATTTGCAAAGGAAGCGCCAACGAGCTGGCCAACCAACTCGCTGAGAGAATGGAGGACGCAAGCATGAGAAGGCGCAAGCCATTCATGCGTCACCACGAGCCACTCGTGTGGTGGAATGCAGAGATCGCGGGACTACGTGCAACATGTCTGAGTGCCAGGCGTGCAATGCAGAGAGCGAGGCGAACGGACCGTTTCGAAACGCTGCACGAGTCCTACAGGTCTGCCAGGAAAGCGCTCAAAAACTCAATCCGTGACAGCAAGATGGAATGCTTTCTCCAGTGTAAGGAAGTTCCTGTCTCAGTCCGGGGTACAGCCTCTCAGTCTGTCCAGGGCCCGATCTTCGATACAGCCAATTTGTATTTGCAGACCATAGAGAGGGATCGAAGGGCGCGTGCTAGGTGCGGGATTCGCCCCGACCGAGGGAGGGGGAAACGAGTGCGAATGGATCGCTGGTATGGGCCGCCCGGCGACACACGTGGTGTTCTACAGGAGGAGTCTTCGACTGGGAGGGGTAGAGTTCAGCTCGTGGAAGCCGTGGCATCCGCGTACAACTCCACTGGCTGAGGTCCCGGGCATGCAGAAGGAATGTGGTACAACGACAGAGGGGAAAGAGGGGGGGAAAAAATCGGGCGGTGGGTGTTGGCGGTGGCGGGCAATAAATATATGTACTGTGAAGATGACATGAAAGTCGCGGTGGTTTTCTGATTTAAATTCTTTATTTTCTGCCTGCTTCTATTCCTATGCATGTATGCGTGAAAAACTAATGCCCTACGTTGCACCTATCCTGCTCTAACTCGCTTACGCGAGACCAGCTTACCCCTCTTCCGCAACAGGGCTCCGTCTCTCCATTGGTCCTGCGGCTGCTGCTCCTCGCTGGTCCAGAAATCGACGCCGGCTCTGTCCGCGTGTTGGTGTAGTAGGTTAGGGGCGATCACTCTTACTTTTCACTTCGCGTATTTTTCCGCACTCGCGACTTGGCTTCTTTGAGGCTGGATCCCGACTCCCGATCTCCATAATTCAGCCGGCCGTTTGAGCCTCTGCCCGCAGCTTCTGCCACTACCCGGCGCTTTTCTCGCGTGCCATTTCGGCTTCTCTTGCTCTCTCTAGATCGTGCGTGGGTGCTTTGGCGCAGCTTTCGCTCTCCTTGTCGTCTGCCTTGCTCTCTTCGGCATGTGAGGGTGGGTTTCACGCTGGTCTTTGCTCTCAAGGCTGTGGCTGATCTCCGCTGATCTCTGCGCCGGCCTCTGCTGCTGCGGCTGCTGTTGGTCTCTGCTCCGGCCTCTGCTGTTGTGTCTCTGCGCCGGCCTCTGCTGCTGCGTCTGCTGCTGTGTCTCTGCGCCGGCCTCTGCTGCTGGGTCTGCTGCTGTGTCTCTGCTGCTGCGTCTGCTGCTGGGGCTCTGCTCCGGCCTCTGCTGCTGGGTCTGCTGCTTCGGCCTTTGCTGCTGTGTCTGCTGCGTGTCAGTGATGCGCTCTCTGGTGACCGCCCCCGTGATCCATCACCCCTTAGCTACATGTGTTGTGGCTATGCGATGTAGCGGAGCAACATCCTTGGGGCAGGGCCTACAAGCTGGTCACGAAGGGGCTCTGCGCCGGGAGTAAGGCGCCATCGGAACCCGACGCGCTCGAGAACATTGAGCGCACCCTGTTTCCAAGCGCTCAGCACTCAGGCGCAAGGCCCACAGCAAGCGACGGACCGTACACGAGCATAGACTGGGTCACAGAAGCCAAGGTGTTGGAAGCCAGGAGGAGCCTGCCCAGCTAAAAAGCCCCAGGCCCTGACGCTATCCCAAACAGGGTGCTGAAGCTGGCACTGGCATTGCAACCATCAACCTTCGCCGAGGTCTTTAACAAGTGCCTAGAAGAAAGAACCTTTCTCGACAGGAAGACCCAAAAGCTGCTGCTGCTGAACAAGACAGGTAAGCCGCCAGGCGAGCCTTCCTCGTACAGGCCAATCTGTCTCCTCGACAACGCGGAGAAGGTGTGCAAAAGGCTGCTCGCATGTAGGCTCAGCCACGTCATTGGAGAAGCCGGCGACCTATCGGAATACCAGTATGGTATTATACCGCCGTCTATGTGCCATCTGGATTGAATGCGCGTTCAGGACGGTAAGGGACGACGCGGCCCTGGTCATCGCGGGGCTCAACCCCAATGGCGGAGCTGGCTAGACGAAGCAATGCTTTCGCGGCAGTACCGCACAGCTACGCCCTTCCTGCTTTTATGAATATTGGTTTAACAACAAATTGTGTTAGAGTTACATAGTAGACAGACAAAGTATATAAACAAAATTAATCAAAAAAAAAAAAAACAAGTGGAGAGTCACACACAAAACGGCAGTATATTACAAAAAAAAACTATGCGCACAACAAATAAAAGGAAACAGTGACAAAAGTTAAGACAAACGTGAAAAGCTAAAACTAAAACGAAAAATTTCGTTACTTACTGATTTCGACTGCATTAAAGACATGCTCATACGGAGAAAAAGGATAATGTTTCACTGTTACATAAATTCGAATTCGAGAAGGAAGGGGATAGAAACAACAGAAAACGTTTGCGGTAATTCGATGGGCTTGAGTACAGCGAAATTGACGAACGCTTCAGCGACAAAATGAGTTATGTTTCCGAAAATTTTTCCGACAACGACCTGGAGATAATTTGCAATATATTGCATCTGCATTATAACAATAAATACGACTTGAAAGCATATATTTTCCACAACATGAAAAAAGGTAGCCGATTGTCACAAGGGATAGCGAAAATGTTTGCCAATAGTAAACGCGACATATCGAGCTGGAAAAAAATAAAAAATTGACGGAATCGACGACTCGAGTGCAAATAAATCAATTTGGTACAGCGCTAGGAATGTGCGCGAAAAAGCAAAAAATTAAAAAAAGAGTCATGGCAGTTTTAACAAAACTAACCAAAAGCACGAATATAAAAACCAAGCGATAGAAAATAAAAATGTAAACAAAGACATGAAATGTTACAACTGTGGTGCCAAAAGACATACATCAGCTGAGTGTGAAAACAAAGGCAAGGCATTGCAAATAAAGGCGTAAAGTTCGACTCAAGCAATACGCGCAAAGTCACATCAGCACACGAATTTATGTGTCAAGAAGTCAAAAGTGACACCGGCAGTAAATATAATTTAATACCTGAATCGACATATACAAAATTACGGTTACCAATGTTAAGAGAGTGCAATCTATACTTAATCGGGTTAGGAAAGAAAAATCAATCAAAAGTAAAGCCAATGGGCTCAGTTGAACAACATTTTATGATTAACGGATACGAATTCAAAACAAATTTTCTGGTGGTAGACACCCAATTCCTAGATGAAGAAATGGTACTTGGTGAGGAATTTTGCAAGCAAGTTCAAGTCGTAATAAACAATAAAGGTGTGACAATATCCAAACCGCAAACTTCCGATGTAAGCTCCATGATGAAAATTGAAATCGAAAATCATGAAAATTTAGACCCTTATATCGACGTAAAAGCAAGTAAACAAGCGAAAGAAACAATTTTGTGTATCCTAAAAAACTACAACCCGGTAAACACGAAGACAACGAACATTCAAATGCGTTTATTATTGAAAGAAGATACGTCAATGCATTCGCGGCCACGTAGATTTTCATTCGCCGAGCGATGCATAATAGACAACCAAACCGATCAATGATCATAGAAAGTGCTGAGTCTGAATATAGCAGTGGTTCTCGTAAAAAGGCGTGACGGAACGAATAGACTGTGTGTCGACTATAGACGCACTAATAAAATCATCATCCCAGACCACTTTCCATTGCCCCTAATTAAAGACCAACTCGATCGACTCCAAAAAGCGCGAATATTTAGCTCAATAGACCTGAAGAACGGTTACTTCCACGTTGACATAGATGAAGAAAGTCGCAAATACACATCGTTTGTGACACACAATGGGCAATTTCAGTTTTTACGTGTCTCGTTGGGTTCCAACGTCATGTTCATGACGTTCCAACGTCATGTAAATGCCATATTTAGAGATTTAACGCGCAAAGGTGTAGCAATACAGTATGTGGATGACATATTTATACCTGCAGAATCTGAAGACGAGGCCGTAGCCAATTTCAAGGAGGTTCTAGGACGATGTGAAAAATATAGACTAATGATAAACATGAAGAAATGTAATTTCCTGAAAACTAAAATCGAGTATTTTGGCCACATAATCAAATATCAGTGAGTGAGTCCCTCATTAACGAAGACAAAAGCGGTCACGTCCTTCCCGATTCCGTCCAACCTCAAACAGCTCCAGAGCCTTCTAAGTCTAGTGGGATACTTCACAAAGTTCATCGCCAATTTTTCTCAAATCGCGTAGCCCTTCTCAGATCTCTCCAAAAACGATGCAAAGATTCAGTTTGGAGAAATTGAATTATCCGCATTTAACAAGCGATAATCGATATAGAAGGTGAAAAATCGATACACAATAATTTTTTCATGAAATCTGGGCTACTGCATAAACTGGTGAACGACAACGAACTAATAGTAGTACCTATTGGATTACCGAGAGAAATCATAAAGCAGGCACATGACCGTGGACATTTCTCAATCAAGAAGACGAAAGAAATAATTGCTAATGACCATATGACATTAGATTTTGCTAAATTTGCTGCGAAGAGAGAGATAGACGAAATCCAAAATTAATGTTCATAATGTTAAGTACATAATCTAAACTACCGGAACTAGTATTAATTCTGATGGAATATTAAATATAAGCCCCGGTCCCACATGTATATACGACTCATTTGATCGTGCTGTGTCGTTTTGGGGAGATACCAATATTCTGGTCCAACATTTATTTCAATAAAGTGGGGACAACCCAGAAAAATGATTATCTGTTTGAATATACTCAAGAACGGTTTTATATATAAATGTTTTATTAATATGTCTTTCGATCTTTTGTGACATATTGGGTTATTAGCTGTTAAGACCTTAAGACCTAAGTGCAATTGGACTAGACTTAAAAGAAATGACAATCCGTTTGCACTTTATAGAAATATGTTTTGAGCAATCGAGCGCTAGACCGTCCTGCACAACCAAATTTAATGTGTGTGCAAAGCACGGTATGCGTTCTTTTTTTAACAACTCGCAAGCTTTCTTCATTGAACTTGCATTATCAGTTGTAAGAAATATTTTACTCATCAAAGACCACCTGAAGGGAAGCAGCTATGTTTTGAGCTGACTGACTTGAACTATCAAGTAATGGTTTTGTGGCCAATACTGCTGTGTGCAAAACAAAATCGTTCGAAATAAAGTGGCATGTATCCGTAAAATATGCTTGGTTATCTCGCGAAGTCCAGCAGTTCGTTGTTATGGCGCAGTTTTCAATACTACCTAAAAGCGTATACAGTTTCGTCTTAATTTTATTGTACATGCCACTCATAAGCACGTTTCTTAGTGTTCTTCGTGAAGGCAGTTTGTACCGACGATCAAGAACTTTTAAAAACTCACGAAAACCGGTGTCCTCCACAATCGAAAATGGATCCATGTCTTGCGAAACAAGTATGGCCAAAGCCCTGTCAATAGATGCCCGCCAAAAATGGAAAAAGTGTCCTAGGCCCCTTCGGTCTTTGTGGCTATTAATCTATTGAAGTGCCCGGGTACAGTCGTTTTACGTGGTCGAATAAATTGGACGTATTGCCACTTGTTTTATTATCATTGGCACAGTCGATGCACCTGACGGACTTACCATTTATGGACCTCTCAAAATGAAGCCAGACCTTCGACTTGCCAATTCGCCGCCTTCTCAATGTAGGCGATTCTCCTTCACTGCTATTGTCGCGATCTGCGTATGAACAAAACTAAAATAAACATTCCATAGCAATAATTAAATCATGCACTTACCATCGAAACTTGCACTTCTCACAAATCCTTTCATAATTGAAAAATTAAATGCCACCAACACCAATTAAACGCGTCTGTTTGTTCCCAATGAACATCGTAGAAATCAGAGTTTTTAAAATCATGGCGGAAATGCAGAGTATGTACAAAGCTGAAGATTTTGGTACAGTTCACTTCTTCCTACGTCCATTAGGATAGATAAGTGATTTTAAATTTAAAAAAAAAAAAAAATCATTATTTACGCACTATGGCATACAATTTTATTATGGGAAAGTTATTCTCACATTTCCCTTCCAGAATCATTAAGCCATCTCCATCTCAAACCTGCTGGATTAAACCACTAACCATACAATGTATTGTATGTGTTCAGAGTAGCAGCAGATTGTTGCCGCGCACTGTGCAGAAGAGTGCGATCCGGTCCAAGCACACTCTCGCGCGCTCGTGGGGGCTCTCGCGCTCTCACGGTCGCTCCCACGATCCACACGGCATTAGCCGTATAAGCATAGATTGTAAGCTAGTCAGTTACGTTTCCACCCCCGTTTCCACCGGTCGACATACATTATTATTCCTGCCTACATATGTACATATATACAAACCCAGCAGCTCCAAATACATATACATATATTGAAAAACCCACTGCACTCTGGCTTCTTAATTTCTACGTACTCGTCGTTGGAATCTCACCCGATCCGCCCTCCTACAAACATTGGTCCTTCGAGCCGGATCTTCGCCAAATTAAAAAAAAAGGAGAAGTCCATCCCAGCACGCATCGGCGGATCCTCCCAGAATCAAAAGATAAGTACGATCAATCCTAAGCCAACAGTGCAGTGCTTGTGTGTTTCCAGCCCGGTCCGAATCCCGTGACACTTGTATTTTCCGCGCCTGCCTTTTTTCGGTGGCATATTATCGGCTATTCCGGCCGTTCTCCGATCTTCCGTTCCGACCCTCCGTTCCGTGGGTCTGTGTTTTCTGTGGTCCGTGATCTGTGCGGCTCCTCTGCCATTGCGCAGTCCAATTATCCGAATAAATACAAATAATAAATCAAGCCCATACATAGATACACAGACATTTACATATATATATATATACATAATCGGTTCGTTAGCCCAAGCCGCGGTACATAACGCTCATACCCAACCATACGTACAACAGCAGCAATAGCGGTGCCTTCTCCTCGTTTCGCTTTCGTCTCTCCACCACTGCTCGCGTTGTATTTGTTGGGAGAGTATATGTGCGGTGCCGTTTTTGAGCATAACGGAGCGCCAAGTGACGCGATACCCTATATTCCGCGGGTATATCGTTTTAATCTGTAACTTGCCAAGTGACGCGATACCCTATATTCCGCGGGTATATCGTTTTAATCTGTAACTTGCCAAGTGACGCGCTACCCTATATTCCACGGGTATATCGTTTTCGTCTGTAACTTGCAAATATATCCACATATATACATACATATATAAGCAACGCAATCCCAGTCCAATAAATACACTATCCTGTGTTTCATTTCATGTTCATTCCTAGTCCAATTAAAATATAAAGATTCCTACAGTCCACTCCGAATTATCGAAAATATACGTACTTACATATTCCTTTACATGTATAAATATACATAATCAGTTCGTTCGACCAAGCCGCGGTACATTACGCTCATTTCCAGCCATACGTACATACAAGCAGCAATAGCGGTGCCTTCTCCTTGTTTCGTTTTCGTTTATCCACCGCTGCTCGCGTTTTATATGTTGGGAGAGCATATTATCAGTGCCGCTCTTGAGCATAACGGAGCGCCAAGTGACGCGCTACCCTGTATTCCGCGGGTATATCGTTTTCGGCTAATACTTGCCAAGTGACACTCTACCCTACATTCCAAGGGTATATTATTTTCGGGTGTCACTTGCAACCGCATCTCCCTTGATACCTCGTGCCTCGAATTCCAATATTACTGTTCGGTCCCTATTGTCGTTCTGGATTGAACATTTATTTTTATTGCTATCGCCCGATCTCCATAACATACCGAAGCACTTCCGACGTGAAAATAAATCCACATTGCGACAAATACCAAGCGTTTTTTTGTTGCATCCGCTCTCCGTATCCATACAAAGGTCGTGTCCATCCGTCCGACACTCACGCATCCGATTTCTCTTTCCTCGGCGTGTGACGCCCGAATATGCCCACTGGTGAAAAGGACAGCAAGAAACCTTTGTCGCTGCCCGCTTCAGGTGCTAACAAGCCCAGGAGTTCTTCCGTTCCGGGAACACCTACTGCGGCGTTCGAAAAGGTCAAGTCACCAAGTACTCCCAAGCCCACAAGATCCGCTGTTGCGAAGACCCAATCCGTGCTGTTCCCTTCGCCAGTCACGCTCAAGGTGCCAGCACCTACTAACAGCAGTCCTATCTGCTCTCAACGCGCCCTCAAAATGGCCCGATCTTCCGTCAGCTCCGCACGGGCAAAGTTTGAAATAGCTATCGACAGGCTGACCACTTTCGAAGCCCCATTCATCGCTCCGGGTATCAGCACCCCATCCCCCGCCATCTCTCTGATCCGCCGAGACCATTTACGGAGCATGTGGGCGAAAGTGGATGTTGAATTCGAGGCTTGTTCCATAGCAATGGTTGACGAGGATACAGAGGCAAAAAAGGAAGTCCAAGCCATGTATCGCGAGTGCTATGGCAGCTATGAGCGATACATGGCTGACCTCACTGTCCAAGCTGCCGGTCCAACAGAGCCTCCTTCTACGCAGCCAAACTCTCATGGTGGCTGTCGATTGCCCCCATGTGATATAGAAGTTTTCACTGGGGATTACGTCCGCTGGCCTACATTCCATGATCTTTTTACCGCGATTTACATCCAAAATCCCAGGCTTTCTCCGGTGGAGAAGCTGTACCACCTCGCCACTAAGACCAGCGGTGATCCTAAGGCCATAGTGGAAAAGTCCCCACTCACTAATGACGGTTTCGAGGCGGCATGGGATGCCCTCCGTGATCGATACGAAAACAGACGGCTCCTAGTGACCAACCAGATTAACCTTCTCCTCTCCTTGCCTCACATCGGTTCCGAATCAAGTCGTGCTCTGAAAGAGCTTCAAAGCACGATCCAAAGGGTTCTAACCGTACTCGCTCATTCCAAGGTCTCCACTGAAAATTGGGATGGCTTACTTGTTACCATTTGCGCTTCTAAATTGCCGAGGTTGACCCGCGCACTGTGGGAAGAATCCGTGACCGACAAGAAGGAAATGCCGCCATGGAAGGAGATGGACTCCTTCCTAAGTCAGAGGTACCTGACGCTAGAGGCAATCGAGGGCAACCCTTCCATTCCATACGGTTCGAAAGGCGTTCCGAATTCGCCACCTTCCAGAAACAATCCGTTCCGTTCCCAAGGGAGTCTTGTTCCAAGGAGGGTTCACTCGTTTGAGACTACGGTGAATCCGAAGACGAGGACGTGCGATCTCTGCTCAAAAGAGAATCACCCAATCCGTGTATGTCCTCACTTCCTCCAAATGACCGCTGATGCTCGTTCCAGCTGCATTAAGCAAAAACAGCTTTGCTTGAACTGCTTCGCAAGAGGCCATCAGAGCCGAGAATGCCAAAGTGCCCACAACTGCATCACATGTGGAGAACGGCACCACACACTGCTACACCGTGGCAATCCGATATCCAGCGAGTCCATTTCCGCATCCGTTCCAAATCCAAGTGCTTCCGAATCCCAGCCCAACGTTCAGGCTTATTTCACGTCCGGCACAAGTGCCGTTCTTCTGGGCACGGCCATGATTAATATTTGCCACCTGGAACAAATTTCCGCGCCCGCGCTTTGATCGACTCTGGCTCCGAGGCAACGTTCATTACGGAACGTCTGGTCAACATGATCAAATTGCCATTCCAACGCATCCAGGCACAGGTCTCCGGCATCAATCATACCGTATCCGCCCAGTCCAAGAAGCTCTGTAATTTTTCCATCCGCTCTCCGACTAGGCCGGGCTTACAGTTAACCGCCACAGCATACGTTGTTCCGGAATTGGCACAGAATATTCCATCGCATCCGATCTCGCAAGGTTTCTTGAGAGACTTGCCGAGCCTTCCATTTGCGGACCCTACATTTTTCGAGAGCTCACCCATCGATGTTCTGATTGGAGCTGACATCCTACCATCTGTACTGTTGAGCGGCTTACAGACTAACATTTGTGGCTCTCTCCTTGGGCAAGAAACAGTTTTCGGTTGGGTGCTCACTGGCCCAGTGTCCAATGCGGCGAAGCATAACATTGCATCTTTTTCAAGCCAAGTTTCCAGAGGACCTATCAACATGGTAGGAGACTCAGATTTCTGCTACGAAAGCAATTTCCTTCCAGACCCCTCCACAGAATTTCTCGAACGATGTCCTACGCTTGACCGAAGAGAAAATTTCCAAAATAACTTTATTCCTTCTATAGACCACCGTAGCCTCATCAGTAGTAGCAGTGAGCACGTTTCCAATGTCCTACGTCTGTCCGTAACCCGTTCCAAGCTCCTTTCTAATGCATCTTCGACTGCTTTATTTCATCCTAGCCCTCCACATCTAGAACTGGATACTCGTTCCTGCGCCGACCGTATCATGGAGAGCCGACGGGGTCGCGGTCTCAATTCCTACCAGTGCCGAGTCTGCCCAGGAGTGCATCCACTACGGACCTGCCACCGATTTCTCCGTTTGAGCCCCGTTCAAAGGAACCGAGCCGTCTTCCTACACAAATATTGTGTGAACCGCCTGGCTCAGCAACACTCCGGCAAAAACTGTCGCAGTGGCGGGCTGTGCAGAGTGTGTGGGAAAAGCCACCACACGCTGCTTCACATACCAGCGTCTCGTCTTCCAGCCATCTCAACCACGGCAGTATCGTCGCCAGCTTCTGCACCCCACGTCTATCGCCGCCCACGGCGGCCCGCCAACCGGCCAGCTGGAAGAACTGTGTCACCATCGCCTTCGACTTCAGCGTCCCGCGCTGAGCGCCGCCTTCGTCTCCCCGTGAGCCACCCCATGGCAGGGACCCCGGCGCCATCCGTAGACTCCCTACAACCTCAGAGTCTCAACCTCCTCCAAACGGCACTGGTGGTTCTGGATACGGGTTCCGAAAACTTCGAGACACTGCGTTTATAGGCCTCTGCCCCCATTATTATTTGCAATCCTGCAAGGGGGGGGGAGGATGTTCAGAGTAGCAGCAGATTGTTGCCGCGCACTGTGCAGAAGAGTGCGATCCGGTCCAAGCACACTCTCGCGCGCTCGTGGGGGCTCTCGCGCTCTCACGGTCGCTCCCACGATCCACACGGCATTAGCCGTATAAGCATAGATTGTAAGCTAGTCAGTTACGTTTCCACCCCCGTTTCCACCGGTCGACATACATTATTATTCCTGCCTACATATGTACATATATACAAACCCAGCAGCTCCAAATACATATACATATATTGAAAAACCCACTGCACTCTGGCTTCTTAATTTCTACGTACTCGTCGTTGGAATCTCACCCGATCCGCCCTCCTACAAACAATATGGTTAGTGATTAAACTCAATGTTACTAGGGAATCTTGCATTTTTTTAACTGACAACAAGTCGTGAGGGATGTCTTTGCAGAACAAAACATGCTCCAAAGTGATCTTTACCTTACAGTTGCTTTCGGGTTTTAAAATTCCTTTAGATGTAGAATTCTCCAAACCTACCGAGTCTAAAATAAAGAACACGTCACCGATATCAGAATAACCCCTTTCCATTCTTTCCATATTCATAATAGCAACTTTATTGTTTCATAACTGCTGCTTGAGCCTGATTCTCCATTACCTTGCTTTGATTATTATTTTGTGAACATCTTTAAATTTAAAACAGTCTTTCTTAATATGTCCAATCTTTTTGCAGTAATGACACTTCATATTTAATTTACTTATTTTATTAGAACGAAATGTGTTTTTATTTTTACGCCAATTTATATTTTCTTTGCTTTTAATGTAACCAATTTCTACTACAAGTGTAATATTTTTGCACTTGTATCCTTATTTAAGTTTCTTATTTTGATCTCATGATCAAGAAAGCGATTTTAGACAAAAGACAATGTTAATTTCTCATCGGACAATGTATCAATAGCCGTGATTACCCCGACATAACATGGCAACAATGTAATCAATAAATTACTCACTTTGTCCATCTCTTGAACATATGCACCCGATGGAACTAAATTGGCTTTTAAGCCATCGAAATCTTGGAAATGATTGACCAATGGTATAGCAATTTTCAATTTCATGGTCAATAATTGCTTTCTGGCACTCAGTTGCGATGCTCGTAGATTGCATCAAGAGCAATGAAAATTTTCTTTGCAGAATCATAATTTTTCGCAAAACTGAGAAAACCATCACTGAAATATTCTATTATCAAGCAAGTTCCAGCTTTCATTTACTTTTGCGGTATACTTTTCAACCAAATCGTTTCCCTTTAATTGAAGAGCTCCTTCTTTCACATTTTCTTGATATGTTTCATTTCTCATCGATTCTGGTAAACAAAAAGAGCTGATCTGGTTGTTTTGATGACGTTTATTTTATTTTTAAGCAAAAATGACGGCAGAGAGTGCTCGATTTGCCTAGATCAAGATATCTGAGATACAATACTTGTGTATTTAATATTTCTGACGAACTATGAGTAACATCATGCAAATTGAAAATTTAATTGCTAATGGTCAAACAATTAATTGTTGCATTTACATTTTGAATTAAATTTGGCGGGAAACCTCAGTCTTCAGCCAACTATTCTGTTATGCGCATGTTATTCAGAATTATTTTGTGCGAAAATATGCATTATTGCAAGTTCCGATAAACGATAAATCGATCTCCATCAGGTGTTGCCACGAATCCGAAAAGTGAATTTACTCTGACCAATTTTTTCTTAGTCAAATTATTTATAAAGAAGTTACTATCTAAATTTCCATAGTAATGCTGTCAAGTTGATCTTATTGGACCAATAAGTCATCTATTTTTTTCCTATTACAATTTAGATTCGTTGACGTTTTGAAATTTAACAAATCCTTTAAATTTTGTGCGTAAGAGCATTAATTTATGTGAATTCACAAGTAAATGTAAAAATGTATGTGAAAGTTAAGCCCGGAACCTGCCTGTATGATTCTCTTTGCCTGAGTATCACGCGCATCCCACTTTTCATCGTTTTCGTGGGGAATTTCGTTGTCCAAAACACCAAGTAATTTGTTTTCCACAGAGCTCACAAGCAACAGTTGACTGTTTATCGTTGTTCAAAAATACTCTGTTATTTACAGACCCTTTCAGCAACGACTCAGAGATGAACCGTTCACACCAGTCTCTGAGCAAATCGGTCTCTGCTCAACCAACAACCATTTGTTCATCTTCCTTTTGTTCTGCTCATTCACTGTCCGTTTCATCGCGAGTGAGAAAAATAAATGACATTTGCGTTTGTATGCGTGTTTGTGCGAGGGCTGTTCTATTGAGCCAGCCGCTGACTCGTTCTATACATGAGGCTGAGATTTAACTGTATATGTCACACATTTAAGATCTGCTGCCGGTTGATATTGTTTTTTTACGACGCCGCTTTCGAAGCCTACACCATTACTTTAGAGATAATGACACTTATTGAAGACGTCTATATTTATTATCCGATCTGATTCAGATTCCACACTCTGATAGATATGATCTACGATTCTGCGTTCTTAGTTTTCTCTTATCTTTGAAATTGTGCATGCCACAGATTTGTGCCACAGATTTGTGGGGGCTGAAGAGGGCCGGGCGAAATTTTGAAATACACTTGTAATAGTGCGATATCACAGGAGTTTGGATACAAAATTTGGTTGCTCTAGCTTTTATAGTCTCTGAGCTAGAGGCGCTCATGAAGACGGAAGCACGGACAGACGGACAGACAGACATAGCTATATCGACTCGGCTATTGATCAAGAATATATATACTTTATGGGGTCGGAAACGCTTCCTTCTGGGTGTTACACACATCCATTTTTTCAACAAATCTAATATACCCTTTTACTCTTCGAGTACCGGGTATAATTACATGCAAGGAAATGACGAACACATTAGTCAAAGAAATCATAAAGGAATATGTTTGCACAACGGTTCTGACTTTCCGATATTCCAACAAGCGTTCATAGAAATCATCAACAACTTCACAAAAATTCTGAAATCCAGTACTAAACTAACTGACATTTCAAACTATTTAGAATTTAAAGAAATTATACTAAAAAACAATAAAGAATTTCTTCACCCTGACATAAAAAAAACCATCAATTGGTTCAAAGGGAAGTACTTTTACCCTGACTATTAAAAAGTGATACAAAATATAATACATGAATGCCCCACGTGTAATATTGCCAAAACCTGGCTGGCTTTCAAAATAACACCTGAAGTCCAAAACATCCGAGAAAGATACGTTATGGATTTTTATCTGATAGGTAATTAACAGATCTTGTCCTGCATAGACATTTATTCCAAATTCGCCACACTCGTAGAGGTAAACAGCCACGACTGGCTCGAAGCCAAAAGAGCCATTATACAAATTTTCAATGAAATGGGTAAACCACAAGATAAGAGCCGATAAAGATTCAGAGGAAAAACACGACGAAGAAAAAAATAGGGGCAGAAAAATAACCCATTATAAATCTAAGTTTAAAAGAACGAGGGGGAACGTTGTGAGCCGCGTCTACTGCCGCGGCTCTACTTTATACCCGGTACTCAGTCAGTATATATGTATGTGATTGTAATAAATTACATTATTACATGTTCGCAAAAGGGATAAACTTAGTTTTAGCCAAAAAAGACAAAAAAAATTAAGTCAACCTTTTCGGAGATTTATATATATTATTTCCATTTTTGTTCACATACGTTTTTTACATCTGTCTTTTCTACATGTCTAAATCTACTTCCTACATATACATACACGGCTGTGTGCGAGAGAGAGAGGGAATGAGTCTGCGCTTGGAAGGCCACTGAAATTTCATTTGTTCCTTCTGACTATATTTATGATCCGATCTGATCCAGATTCAATACTCTGATAGATATGGTCATTTTCAATGATTCTCCGTTTTTGGTTTTCCCGTATCTTCAAAATTGTAGATTTTCGTCTTTTGTGGGGGCGGAAGGGGCCGTGGCCAAATTTTGAAATACACTTGTACTGACGTGATATCGCAGGAGCATGGATAGAAAGTTTGGTTGCGCTAGCTCTTATAGTCTCTGAGATCTAGGCGCTCATCTGGACGAATGGGCACAGCGCCCAACCCTGTGTGTGATAGAGAGCGAGAGGGAACGATGCATTTCGAAATGGTTTTCTTCATTGTTTCTATATTTATGATTCGATCTGATCCAGATTTAACACTCTGATATATATTGTTATTTTCTACGATTCTGCGTTTTTAGTTTTCTCGTATCTTAAAAATTGTGCATGCCACAGATTTTCGTCCTTGGAGTGGGCGGAAGGGCGCGGGGCGAAATTTTAAAATACACTTGTAACAGTGCGATAGGACAGGAGTCTGGATACAAAGTTGTGTTCCTCTAGCTTTTATAGTCTTTGAGCTATAGGCGCTAATGAAGACGGACAGACAGACATAGCTATATCGACTCGGCTATTGATGCTGATCAAGAATATATATACTTTATGGGGTCGGAAACGCTTCCTTCTGGGTGTTACACACATTAATTTTTTGCACAAATCTAATATACCCCTTTACTCTTCGAGTACCGGGTAGATTAATCTTAGTAAATATAATAATTCCAGGCCAACCAATGAAATCCATGGGGATAGTGAATCGGCCCATACTTAAAATGTTCGTCTTTGTTATGTTCATGGTAGCTACAGCAACTGGACAAAATATTGAGATCAATCCAATAGAGTCTCGAAATGGATTTTTTATGTTCAAAACCGGATCCGTAGACCTACCTAAAATAAGAATACCACACTCTAATAATAAACTTAACCAAAACGGAAGAATAAACAATTAGCAACGGCTAAAGAATTTGATAACATAAAACCAGTAAGATATTTGGTAGATAAACTGCATAGAGAAATAAGCGGGCCAAAGATAGCCAATCGTATGAGAAGATATTTTATGAACATAGTAGGTACCGTTTACAAATACCTATTTGGCACACTAGGCCAAGAAGATAGGAAAGAAATTTAGCAGAAAATTGACAATTTGGCCAGCCATAGTGTTCAAACGAAAGAACTTAACTTAGTTATTGAAGTAATAAATGAGGTTATTAAAATAAAAAAAAAATTAAATGGAGAATACAAAAAAAATCCAATCCAGTCTGATTGGAGTTTTGCACATCGGCCCACTTTTCTGAAAGGTGTCTACAGCTATACGAGATCGCCTGGTTGGAACTGTACGGAATGGGAGCGTAAGTCGTATCGGATCCTCTGCTTTTCTGCCGCGGCCTTCAGGTGTTCCCTTGCGTTACGATGGGTATCCCGCAAGTGGGATAGGCGTTTGTCCACGAAGGCAGGGAAGGTTTCCTCGTCGGGTGTTGGTTGCCCATACAGCAGCTCACAAGGCAAACGGATCTCTCGGCCGAGAGTTAATTTCGCATTAGAGAATCCGGTGGACTCATGAGGGGCGGCTCGATAGGCCCACAGCGCCCACGGCAATCGTTCGTCCCAATTTTGTTGATCGTCGGCTACAAATTTGGCCAGGTAGCTGAGCAGCGTGCGGTTGAATCGTTCAACCATTCCGTCGGATTGTGGGTGGAGCGGGGTAGTTCGGGTTTTCTCGACGTCCATCAATCGCAGGCAGGCTCGAAAAACTTCCGACTCGAAATTCCGTCCTTGGTCCGAGTGAAGGACGAAGGGTACTCCATATCGGCAAAACACCTCTTCCGTTAAAGCGCGTACCACCGTTTCTGCCGTTTGATCTGGTAGAGCCAAGCATTCTGGCCACTTTGTACAGTAGCATATAACGACAGCTATGTAGCGGTTGCCACGGGCGGTGGTAGGCAAGGGGCCCAGTATGTCGATGGCGATCCTCTCGAATGGGTCACCGATTGCAGTGGGTTGCAGCTTGCCGACCGTTCGTCTGGTTGCACCGCTTCGAGCCTGGCACGACAAACAGCGGGCACAGAATACTCATGCCGATCCAATAAAATCGTTTCTTGGCCTTAAACAGCGTTTTTTTTACGCCGAAGTGGCCTCCTGTGGGCGATTGGTGGACGCTTTGTAGGATTTCGGGTAGAACCGTGGCTGGAATGACAGAAACCTGATCGTCTTCTCTGCTTGTGACTGTAAGAACTCGTTTTTTCAACTGTTAACGAGAAAATATATGTTGTTCGTCTAAAGGCTTTGTTACCACTCCCAAGTAGAAAACTCGTAATTCGTCCGTATGACGAACTTCTGTCCATACAGATAATGGTGGAAGTGTTTGGTAGACCGGACTACAGCCAGTAGTTCTCTTCGAGTTACGCAATAACTGCGCTCTGCCGGGCTGAAAGTCTTGCTGTAGTATTCGATAACTATTTCCTGGCCGTTCTGCATCTGGCTTAGCACGGCGCCTACTCCATGGTCCCAAGCGTCTGTGTCCAACACGAACAGCTCGTTGGACTCGGAAAAGGCTAGAATCGGGGCCGTCGTTAACTTAGTTTCCAGCGTGTTGAAAGCCTGTTCCGTCTCCGTGGTCGTAGTGAAGGTACGACTAGCCTCTGTCAGCTCGTGGAGGGGCTTGGCGATCGTTGAGAAGTCGGGGATAAGCTTTCGGTAGTATGAGTCGGTCTCTACTCATACGAACGAGAATACCTACTTTTTGCTCTGAGGTCGGGGCCAATCAGCGACTTTAGCTATCTTCGACGGGCAGGTACGCAGACCTTGACTACCCACGACGTGTCCTAGGAAATTTACCTCGTTCTTGAAAAAGTGACATTTCTGTAGGCTCAGTCTTAATCCCGCTGCAACTAGTCGTTCAAAAACCCTTTTCAAATGCTGCAGGTGCTCTTCCGCCGTACGTGAATGAACGATTATGCCATCCAAATATACGAGCGTTGATCTCAAGGTTGGGCCAGCAAACAATCCGTCCGTTAGTCTCTCGAACGTTGCCGAGGCGTTGGTCTGACCGAACGGCATTACGTTGAACTCAAACAATCCAGCCCCGCAGGCGAAAGCAGTCTTGGGTCTCGAGAGCTCGTCCATCTCCACCTGCCAGTAGCCGCTCTGCAAATCCATTGTAGAGAACCAATTGGAGCCGTGCAGGGTAGTCAGAACGTCCTCCGTTCGCGACAAGGGGTATGAATCTTTGATCGTGACGTCATTGAGCCGCCGATAGTCCACGCAGAACCTGGTCGATCCGTCCTTTTTACGGACTAGCACTACCGGCGAGGCCCTTCTTCGCTAGAGCCAACCGCCGTGGCGGCTGTTTGAGTCGTGATTGCCCCGTATAGATGGAATGGTGCGTTATGTTGGTTCTGCCCGTCTCGTCGTCGCTTTTGGCAAAGGCCTTCCGGTAGCGACGGAGCAGATCCTCAAGCGGCGCCCTTGCCCCAAGCTCGACGTGACTCAACAGCGAATTCCACTCTATGGGCTCCTCCGTTGTAAACGCCTGCTTAAATGCGTCTTCTACCGTGTTCGGCTCGTCCAGCACAGTAAGTGGGGGCAAACTCCATTGTTGGTTAAGGACTCGGATCGCCAGTGCGTTGCTGGTAGCGTCCCAGATGGCGCTGCCCCTAGCCATGCCCGAGGGAAGGGCCGACATCTCTCCGAACTCCAGGATCCCTGGCGGCTGCGGTGCCACCGTTGTGCGTCTCATGCTGAGTTGCGTTTCACTCCGAGGTGGAATGCGTGCCGCCTCCGTCAGATAGAGCACGTTCCCCTGGATGGAGCTGGTGACGTGCAATGGCACCGTAACCCAGGCGAACTTCAGAAGTAGCTCGCCCAGGTCTACTGTGGCCTCGTGCCGGAGGAGAATGTCGACTCCTAGGGGGCTGGGTGGGGCACCGTCCACAAGCAGGCAATCTTGTAGCACCGAGCGGTCGCCGATCCGTATAGTTGCCGAGACGCGTTGGGTCGCAACAAAGGTCTCAGATGTCGGCCCACGCAGGACTACGTGACAGGCTGTGGTTGGCAGTGCTTCCTTCATGTCGCGCTTTTGAGCAGGGATACGGAGGCACCCGTATCTACTACCATCCGCACCGGGCGTATCTGAAAGAGAATCACACAATGTAAGCTTTGGTCACACAGTGTGTTAACAGAGTAGCTGTCGTTTCATTGATGAGGCTCCCGCGGTGGGCAAGCCTGACTTTCCGGCCATCTTCAACTTCCTCATCAGCAGTGGGAGCCGCTTCATCGAAGGCAACGCAGGTCCTTGGTCTGTTTCGATTTGGGTTTGGTTTGTTGGTGTCGACGACGCAGACACCGACGAGGAAGGGCCAATGGGGAAGTTGAGTTCCGTTATAGAAAGTGCCTCATCTAGACTTGGCACACCCTTCTCGTCGTTTGTGGCATCAGCGGGCCGCATTCCCTGCCGTTGCAGTGTCTGGTCATCGGTGTTTTGGTTGGGGGCTATATATGCGGCAGCCAACTCTCGCTCGCGGAGCTGACTTCCACTAGTTTCCCCTGGGTTTGGAGTTTGATGGCCATATCCCGGGCTTCGGAGAGAGTCGAGGGCTTGCTGGCCAGCACGGGGTACTGCAGCGCGGTTTCACGCATGCCGTCAACGAATTGCTGCACCATGATGCAATTGTAGGTGTCCTCTGAAGTGCCGGCAAAAACCACACGGCCAAAGCGTTCCAAATCTATGGAAAAATCCATAAGGGACTCCTTGGATCGTTGTGCGCGGTTGCGCAACTGCTGGTAACTCGCCTGAAAGTCCAAGGCGAACTGTGTTCGCATCGATGCAATAAGTTGATGGTAGTTGCTCGTTGTACTCACTGGTAGCGTGCTGTAGAACCTTCGGGCTTGACCCAGTACATTTAGTGCTACTCCCAGGCACCGCTCAGCGTCGCTCCACTGCTGATTCTCCGCCACCATCTCCAGAATTCGCTCGTAGTCGGACCATGATGTTGAGCCGTCGTACGAAGGCAGTGTCCCAGGGTTAAAAGCATAGACTCGGCCGCATGATGGTCGCAGGGTGGAGGCGGCCTGCGGGCTCTCGGAGTACGCAGTCGCCGCGCCGTTGCCCATTGCATTTTCTGCATCTTGAGATCCATCTAGTTCTGTGATGCGGTTAAAATCTGCGTCAATGAAGCCGCCGTCACCACATCGGTGTCCGGGTTCACGGAACGATCGCGTTGTCTAGCTCCTCGTCTTGGCATTATGGCTTGAGATCTTTTCAGATCGCTGACCCCACACCTGACACCAATGTAAAAATAATTCGTGTTACTAGGCGGGCCGAGCGGATTTCCTACCAGGTTGGGGGAGCGGAAAGTTGAGGATAGGCAGCAGCTAAGACATGGTTCGGGACAAAGTTAACCAATTCCACAAAAAAAAGCACTTGGGATATTCTTGGTTTTCACTGATTTATTCTTGCACAAAACCTTTCGCTTAAATATTCTTATTCGCAATCCATGTGTTCTCTTCTTCTTTTCTTCTTCTGCGAGGGTCAAGGTCCGTCAGCCGATCGAGATGGCACGCAACTATCGATAAGTTCTCTACGGCGCCAAACTTCAAGTACGACTTTTCGTTACAATATGTAGAATATATTGAAAGGGGAATGCAGCTTAGTAGACTTGGGATCTTCAATCCAAAACTGTTAAAACAAGATTACCTGAAACATATAAAATGCGAGAAATTATTAAATATAAAAACTTCGGCTTGGCTAAAAATTGGAAATAACGAGATTTACATAATTTCCAACATTCCAAGCGAAAAGGCCAATGTGCCGATATACCAAATAGGCCCATACCCAGACAACCGAAATAATATATTAACAGAGATATCGTCCCAAAAATATTATTGTAATGAAGAAACTACGAAAATAATAGATGACTGTATAAAAGGTATTTTACAGCCAAAACCCACTAAATGTCAATATAGAAACACATATACAAATTACCAAATAATTTACATTGAACCAAACATTTTGTTAGCTTAGAATCTTCCAAAATCCAAATTGAACCAAAACTGTTTAGATAAAGAAATTATAATAGAAGGAAATAATATCATTAAGATTTACAATTGTTCAATCCATATATTGGAATTTACAGTAACCAATTCAATATTTGATTCCACACGAAATGTGTGTATTAGCAACAATAGAACCTTTGTCTTATGTAAATACAAAAGAAATATTTAAAGAACAAACCAAATTTAATAATACATTACAAATAGTCATAATAACATTGTTCATTCTATCAATGATAAGTATAACTGGGTATCTAATTGTTAAGTTTAAGAAAATACCTACAAATATATTTATAAAACATGTAAAATCTCCGAAAGAAGAAGAAAGGGATGAAGCGCAAAGCATTCCAATAGTTATGAACGAAACTCCATCCCTACACCCTCAAATAAACACCTGAGGACAGGCTTTTAACAAATGCCGGGGGGAGTAACATATCCATAACGCCCTACACCCACATACACATTATGTATACGTTAAGTACTAGAACATATCTATACTTACACCAGCACACACTATGCATTTTCCCTAGCACTCATCTTCACACCATGATAAACACAAGATAAGACCATACAAACCGAGATCAACAGGAAGTCCCATACATTCCAATCAGATGCCGCTGACCAACCCGTTATCAGCTCGTTCTCACGCTCCAGCAGATGATCAATCCAGAATCATTCTCACACCTTAATAGATCAGGGAGCTCTTGTAAAGAATCGAGCCCCCTATGAAACCCAATACCGATCAGCAGCCGCAGCCTAAGCAACGCAACTCCCACGCCGGCGAACGAATATCTTATCAGCCGCTCTCACCGGAGCACCGCCTCTCGTGGCCGAAGCTTCGAATTCTCTCAGCCGAGCCATTCCCGACAGACCCGAAGACAAAACCATCGCCGAAGCCAAAAGCTTAAGAGGTCGAGCTTAAAGCTTTCCAAATGAGGTTTCGAGATCGCCATCTCAAAAAGAAGATAGCAGTTCCGTTTGAGATTTTCTAACATTGGGTCGGGGAATTCAAATCATCCTATGTTCTACTGTAAGTTACGGTTAAATAAAACTTTTTAAAAACTTACTTACGAACCCCGGTATTGTTATTTTCAGAAATGCTCCTTTAATCGCAGATTTTAACGATTACGATTTCGGATAAATTCGTAAGAATTAAAATCGATGAGCTCTGGTTTTCGCAGCTTTTTGTTATCGATAGTGATGTTTTTGCGATATTTACTCATGACAACAGCTGTTTTCTCTGTGCAATCAGTTGGCATATTTTTGTTTGAATATGTCTTTCGTATTTGTATAGCAATAAGCTCAAAGAAGGCGAAAAATTCGCGAATTAAGGCGCAGGCGACATTTGTGAATAGTGTATCTGTTGGGTTACGCAGCCCAAACTTGCTCATAAAACATAGTCTTAGTCAGTGGTGCAGCAGTAGAGTAAATTCCATTATTGTTCGTAGTTGATACTGCCCACTGTACCACATTCTCTACATATTGTCATACATACATAAGCTCCCGCACGGCAGCAGCCTATCCAGCCGTTCTCTCTCGTCTTCTTTCTTTACTTCGCCTTCTACATCGCTCTCTCGATCTGTCGTCTTCTATATTGCTCTCTCGATCTTTCGCCACCTCTATCGCTTCCTCGATGCATCGCTCGCTCTCACTTGCATTTGGGCACGGGCGATCGGCCCGCCTGCCCTTGGAAATAGTCTGCAACTAGCATCTTGTCTCGTATCGTATCGTCGTCGTCGTTGTATACATGTAAACAGTCTGCAACTAGCATCTCGTCTCGTATCGTCGTCGTCGTTGTATACATGTGAACAGTCTGCACCTAGCATCTCGTCTCGTATCGTCGTCGTCGTTGTATACATGTAAATCTCGACTATAAGCTCTCGCATCGAATCGCAACAATCGCCTTGCATGGCAAATAAATCATCTTAAATCGAAACCAATTGTGTTTAAATAAATATTTGGCAATTACGCTGCTGAAGAAGCTCAGTAGCTCAACATTTGGTGACCCCGACGTGATTAAACATAAACAATTAAATCACAAAAAACATTAAAATTTCGTTTGCTAGCAATTTCGTGTGGAACTACAGTTAATTTGTTCGTTTTTGCACAAGCAACAGTAACGGTGCTCGTTTCGTCTGCTTTGCGCTCATCTTACGGTTCTGTCTACTCTTATTGCAAGCATTCCTCTTTGCGGTCATCTTCCCGCTAGAAACGTTTCTACCGCGGCTGCCCAAATGGACGAGAGAAACGTCAGTGCAGTGGGCGCTGCTGAAAACAGGTTGGCTTTTCTGAAGCAGAAGGCACCGGCCTTATATGCAAGGCTGAAACAGTTGGAAGTAATCTTGGAGAGCGCTGCCCTATTTGACTACTTCATGCTCTCTGGAAGGCTCAAGCAGATCGAGGAGCTGCACGGCACCTTTAAAACCGTGTACAGCGAGCTGGAGAAGCTGGACTACGATGAGATTGGCAGCGAATTGTGCAACAATTTTGAGGAACTTGTCGTCAAGCTGAAGGTGCTACTTCTCTCTGAACTAACTAAGCTTTCCTCTCCCGTGATTGCCCCTCTTACGGCTGCTGGGGAAATCACACTTGTCAACTCTCAGGAGGATTCTTGCTCAATTTTGGAACCAATTGGAAGTCTCGAGAAACATCAATCCCAATTGGTGCGTTGGATTGCTGTGCCGGCTACGCCTGATGGATCAGAGGATAAGGAATCCTCTTTAAATATCAACGATGGTTTCGATGGCATCAACACAGCTGGACTTGCGCCGGATTCTGTGTCTCCTCAACCTACTTTCTCGATTTCGACCAAGCGCTCCGTTTCGGCCGATATTCACTCGCGAGGGGCTCTTCCGAACGATCTGAACATATTCCCTCTACCAGTTAACGGAACTTATGCTGAACATCACGTTGGACTTCGAGCTCTGCTGGCCCCGAGACCATCCCAAGATTGGTCCATTTGGGGAAGGGCGGAGAATTCTAAAAATCTCGTCTTCATTTCAGAAACTCCTGCTGGTCTGGACACATCACTTCAACTGCCTAATTTGATTGCGCTATCCTTCTTCGCCTCTTCTTCTTCTGCAGCCGAACCCCACATGACATGGCTTCGACCTATTAGGTGTGGGCAACGCGCTGATTACTTGCGGTGACTCTACACATCTCGATGGAAGGAAGAATGGCCCACACTACAACGCACTATGGCTGCTGAACCCTGTATGCTGTTTGGTGATGTTGAAAGGCAGGCTTTCAACTGGGGGAGTATGTTGGGTTACGCAGCCCAAACTTGCTCATAAAACATAGTCTTAGTCAGTGGTGCAGCAGTAGAGTAAATTCCATTATTGTTCGTCGTTGATACTGCCCACTGTACCACATTCTCTTCATATTGTCATACATACATAAGCTTCCGCACGGGAGCAGCCTATCCAGCCGTTCTCTCTCGTCTTCTTTCTTTATTTCGCCTTCTACATCGCTCTCTCGATCTGTCGTCTTCTATATTTCTCTCTCGATCTTTCGCCACCTCTATCGCTTCCTCGATGCATCGCTCGCTCTCACTTGCATTTGGGCACGGGCGATCGGCCCGCCTGCCCTTGGAAATAGTCTGCAACTAGCATCTCGTCTCGTATCGTATCGTCGTTGTCGTTGTATACATGTAAACAGTCTGCAACTAGCATCTCGTCTCGTATCGTCGTCGTCGTTGTATACATGTAAACAGTCTGCACCTAGCATCTCGTCTCGTATCGTCGTCGTCGTTGTATACATGTAAATCTCGACTATAAGCTCTCGCATCGAATCGCAACAATCGCCTTGCATGGCAAATAAATCATCTTAAATCGAAACCAATTGTGTTTAAATAAATATTTGGCAATTACGCTGCTGAAAAAGCTCAGTAGCTCAACAGTATCCGTACACATTTTTACAAAATACTTCTATTCTAATTCAATTGCGTTTAGTAAACAGTTGACAAGGCTGCCGCCTAAAAAATATTATTTTCTTGGCGACCATCGGAAATAAAAATTTTATAACAACTTATTTCCACTTTTATGTACACTACTTTTACATTTTTTAACCATTATTAATGTTATTTGATTTATTAATATAATGATTACAGAGTTCTATCAAGTGTTCCGTTTTTTTACCCATTCCCCTTGTAACTTGTCAATCCTTGCCAACTATTAATATCGATATTTCATCTGTCAAAGCGAATTATATAATGAATTACATAAATCGTAGGCTCACATATATACTGACTGAGTACCGGGTATAAAGTAGAGCACACAACGTTCCCTCTCGTTTTTTAAAATTATTTTATTGAAATAATTATTTCATCTTTACTTCCTTTTATCAACTCAATATGGCGATTGTAGTAATTGATGGGTCGTTCGGTAATTTGAATATGCGCACTGTGTATGGTGGCTCATGCATTATCCGAAACCTCTCCGAGTAAGTTTTCGCTTATTTTTACTCTGGACAGTAATTGATTTCATGTTCGTTCAAAGTTCTGCTGGCATAACAGATCGGCTTATGGTCCTGTGATAGAACCGCGATTATAGCCATGTTACTAGAATCGGTAGTAACGGAGAACATTTTGTTAAAGTCAAGGTAAGTTAGAATTGGATCTGAAGTGATGAGTACCTTTAGTCTCTCAAATGCCTCGACATATTCTTCTTCCTTGGGATCTATGACAGCTCGCTTTTTTAATTAGAGAGTTATAGGCTTTGCTATGTTAGCGAAGTAAGGGATGAACTTTCTATAAAATCCGCATAATCCTAGGAATGATTTTATTTTTTTGGTTGTTTCCGGTATTGGAAACCCTGTGATTGCCGATATCTTATTTGGATTTGGTATTATTCCTTCTGGTGTGACTACGTGTCAAAGGAATTCGGTTTCCTTCTTCAGGAACTCAAATTTATCCATTTGAAGCTTAAGATTTGCATCTCTTACCTTCCCAAAGACCCTTTTTAATGAAAAAAAAGTTTATCCAATGAAGTGGAAAAGATTATGATGTCTAAATATACTAGGCAATCATTGAACGTTAGTTCTTCCAAAAGATCGTTCATACATGTTTGGAATGTTGCAGGGGCGTTTGTTAGCCCAAAACGGCATTCGAGTATACTCGTTATGACCGTGTTTAGTTGAGAACGCTGTTATGGGGATCGAACCGGACTCCATGGGTATCTGGTGGAAACCCTTTGCTAGATCAAGCGTTGTAAAATATTGGCAGTTCCCTAATTTGTCTAAGATATCATCCATTCTTGGTGTTGGATATTTATCTTTGACAGTTATTTCATTGAGACCTCTATAGTCTACAACTAGTCGGTACTTCTGTTTTCCAGAGGCATCCATTATCTTGGGGATCATCGATATGGGGGAACAGTAAGGCGATTTTGACTTACGAATAATTCCTTGCCCGATAATTTCTTTAATCTGTTTATTGACTTCCTCGTCATGTATTTGCGCATATTTGTATGGCCTCCGGTATACCGGATCTTCGTGCTGTGTTTGAATAGCGTGCTTAAGGGTACTTGTGAAGGTCAAATCGTCACCTTCTCTGTACTGCATGTCGCAGTATTCGTAAAGCACCTTCTTCAATTTCTCTTTTTCTTCCTCATTTAAATGTTCTTATCTTAATTCATGACTCTCCTGCCACTTAGGTGCGGTCTTGACCGATTCAATTTCTTCTCCGCTAGTGACAATGAGGAATGTCCTTTCTCCTAACATTACGGTATTATCTCTGTAATTGATTATAGCCTTGCTGGCCATCAGATACTCTCTGACTAACAGGATATCGTAATTGTCGGAGAAATTGTGAACATAGCATTTCTGAACAGTGGGGCAAACTTTATTTGGGGACCTTATTATACTATGGGTCAATCTAACAAGTCCGTTGATCGTATGGACTGTTAGTGTTTCTTTATTAATGGGGTTATTCAGGAAATTTTTTTTTATTATTTTAATAGAGGAACCCAAATCTACTATTCCTCTTAAAGTTTTGTTATTCAATGTTATGTTTATGTAGGGTCCACTTCGGGTAATTTCGAGGTTGCTTGATGAAAATGTACATCCATTTTCATCTGGTTACTATCGCTTTCCCTCACCTCTTTGTTGGCTGATTTGGTCTACTACCGCTAGCTTGGCTCTGAATTTTCTGGTGATTAAATGGATTTTGGACCTGACTTTGATTTAACGAATTTCTAAACTCTGGGTACAATCCAGAATTGATATTTTAGTTTTGCGACGAGTTACCTGAGCCAGACGAATTCTGAGTTTGTTTATTGTGACTACTGTAACTTGGATAATAACTCCTGTCATTCTTTTTTGAAGAGTTTTGTGCTTATGTTGGTCCTTGTTAGTATTCTTCTCCTCGACCTTGGCTTCATACCAGCCTTCCTCTTGGGCGGCCATTTTAATGTTAGCAAATGTGGTAATATCTTTTCTAGCTAGAGTCATGAACAACCGGTTTGGTAACTTTCGAGATATTACGTCTTTAATGGTATTTTCCAATGCATTTTTAAAAATAGTATTATTGGTTGCATTTGTTTCTAAAGCTAACTTATTGCTAACAATTAGTGCTTTGTTTTCTACATCTTCGATGAACTTACGGAGATTCCCGTTGAGTTTGGTGAAGTAAATTTGTCGCAGCAAATCCTCATATGGTGTGTGATTTTTAAATTCGTCGAATTCAGTTCTTCAATTCTTGCCAGGTGTTGGGTTGGATCACCTGTGACACCCTTTGAGCATCACCGGTCAGTTGTACCTCGGCTGCTCCAAATAGAATTCGGGTCTGTCTTGGTTCCTCTGTCGGGTTCAATTCTTGTATGTACTCGCGCTTGATGAATGAGCTCAGTTTTCCAGCTGACCCATCAAAAGCGGGCACATGTCGGATGGACAAAAGTGCTTGGTTTAAATGAATTTCACTGAGACTTGCAGGTGGTAAAGCTGCTGATGTTGGGCTGTTGATGTTTTACTTTTTTTTTTTTGGTTTGGGGAAATGTGTGTTGTTTATTTTCACTTCACTGTTATTACACTCCACTGGTGTAAATTTGGTTTCCTAAGTTTTAATGTTTTTATGTTGCCTAGTGCATCGGTTCTATTAGATTAATACCGTAACGATAGTGTTAAATTGTAAATCCCACCAGCTGCGCCAATAACAATTCCCGGGTTCGTAAGTAGGTTGTTAAAAAGTTTTATGTAACCGTAACTTATTTTAGAAGATAGGATGATTTGAATTCCCGACCTAATGTCAGAAAGTCTCAAACGGAACTGCTGTTCTTTTCGAGATGACGATCTTGAAACCTTATTTGGGAAGCTTAAAGCTCGACCTTTTAAGCTTTTGGCTTCGGCGATGGTTTTGTCTTCGGGTCTGTCGGGAATGGCTTCGGCTCAGAGAATTCGAAGCTTCGGCCGCGAGAGGTGGTGCTCCAGTGAGAGCGGCTGATAAGATATTCGTTGGCCGGCGTGGGAGTTGCGTTGCTTAGGCTGCGGCTGCTGATCGGTATTGGGTTTCATAGGGGGCTCGATTCTTTACAAGAGCTCCCTGATCTATTGGAGTGTGGGAATGATTCTGGATTGATAATCTGCTGGAGCGTGAGAACGAGCTGATAACAGGTTTGTCAGCGGCATCTGATTGGAATGTATGGGACTTCCTGTTGATCTCGGTTTGGATGGTCTCATCTTGTGTTTATCATATTTCTTATAGATATGGGTACAGGGATGTGAAGGTGAGTGCTAGGGAAAATGCATAGTGTGTGCTGGTGTGATTATAGATATGTTCTAGTACTTAACGTATACATAATGTGTATGTGGGTGTAGAGCGTTATGGATATGTTACTATATAAATATCGCGGACCCTGCGAACGTTGTCTAGTTCTAATTTAATGATTTCAGGCATACATTTGAGATCACGACCGAGTTATTGCTAGAATCAACGGAATGACGAACATTTTGTCGGTATCACCAGGAGCATCGAGAAAGTAAATGCCTTCCGTTTCCTCATCAACAACCTTCATAAGCGAATCGTACACGTTCCTCTGACCTTTTTTTCAGACATTTTTTCTGACTTTTTGGGCCAGCTCATCTCGATCAAAGTCTTTCTCGTAATTTGTCGCATGGCGCTGTTCTGTAATACGTTCTGTAGACGATTATAGTTCGATTTTGCAGCTATTCCAGACGCCATCATCTAGGCGGACAGAGCTGGTTGCTAAGAAACTGGAAGAGCCCCACCAAATAGAACTCCCGGTGGCTCGATCACGCTGCAAGAGGTTAAAAAAGATGTTAGGAAGCTTAAAACAAAAAAAGCCCCAGGAGAGGATGGTATTGACAACCGAGTGGCTAAGGCCCTGCCCTTCAGAGCCCTGTTGCTTCTGCTGCTTATCGTTAACTCGGCTGTGAGACTTTGCTTCTTCCCCAAGGCGTGGAAAAAAGCAAGCATCGTCCTTTTCCTCAAGCCCAACAACTCGCCAGAAGACATGGACAATTATAGACCAATAGGCTTGCTTCCCACTTTTGGCAAACTTTTTGACCGCTGTATTCTAAGAATAGTCCTGGGCACCACAAGGATCGAGGAGCAATACCGAACTTTCAATTTGGATCCAGGTTTCAGCACGGCACGCCAGAGCAGCTCCATAGAGTCATTGAGACAATACTCCAAGGGTTCCAGCGCAAGCAGTACGTAGTGGCAGCGTTCCTTGACATTCACTAGGCTTTTGACCGTGTATGGCATGATGAGCTGTACACTCATGACATGCCGAGGCCAAACATCACTAGAATGCACGGTAGCCAAACCCTGTGGCTGTGGCTACTTTCACTGACGGCACTGCTGCAATGGCTAGAGCAGAATGCATTTATGAGGCTAAAGACATTCTGCAGGGATACCTCAACAAGTTTGAAAATTGGGCTTGCAAGTGGAACATTAGAATTAACCCCGACAAATGCGCGTTAGTAACACACACCCTGAAACAAAGAAGCTGCCCTGAGGTATTCCTGCACAGAATTCTAATCAATCAACAAAGGGAACATAAATACCTTGGCATTACTCTTGACTCAAGACTAACGTTCAAAAGCCACATCAAGAACATCACCGATCAGCTGACAGCAAGGGCTCGGAAAATGTACTGATTGTTAAACGCCAAGAACAAGCTAACGCTCAAAAACAAAGTTCTAATTTACCAGACAATCATGGCCCCAGTATGGAAATAAGGCATTCAAATTTATGGCATTGCTGCAAAAACACATATAAGACAGATAGGAACCCTACAAAACAAGCTGCTGCGCTCAATCTCAGGAGCTGAGTGGTTTATCAGAAACCGGGACATAGCCAGAGACCTTGGTGTCCCCCTCGACGCACCCTTCAATTGGAATTTTTAGATTCGATTTAACGAAGTTTACATAACCCAATATAAAAGTAGCTTATTAGTTACAGCACATATTGTTATCGTTATTATTATTAATGTGATATATATTTAGTATAGTAATAAAACGAATACACCAAAAAAATAAATAAAAAACTCCCCAAATCTGAACTTTGTACAGCCAGATAGGGGCTACGCAGTTCACGTAGATTGCTCTTTTGGCTCTCAGTGACATGGGGCTTTTTCTGTTGATCAACCACAGCAATTTTTGCATTCTTTGTTCACATTTTTTGTCCGTAGCTTTCAAATGAAATGTCAAGGCTGATGCCAAGGTACTTTGCCTGCGATGGTTGGTCAAAAGTTACTCCTTCCAGCTGTATGGGTGGGGAATGGGCAATTATAGCTTTTAAGGTGAAGCAGGAATTCGTGGTCTTCTGTGGGTTGATCTTTTAATTTCATCTTTTGCACCAGGCTTCCAATGTTTGCAGATACCTCTGGAGTCCATCTGCTGCCTCCAAGCGGCATTTTAAGCTGTATAGCAGAGCGTATGTAGCAAAAAGAGCTTCCTGGGAACCTCCATAGTGTGCTCGCTAGGGCAGGATAGATCTGCTGTATACATTGAGTGGAGCAGCGGGCCTAGAACGCTTCCTTGTGGTACTTCAGCCCTCATATGGCATGGGGTTGAATAGGTGTTGCTGACCCGAATCATGAATTGACGTCCTTCCAAGTATGAGCAGTAGTGGTGCATTCTTTTCGGTTTCGCTTTAGCTTCTCCACCGCTGCTCGCGTTGTATCTGTTGGGAGAGCGTATTATCGGTGCCACTTTTGAGCATTACGGAGCGCCAAGTGACGAACTACCCTGCATTCCATGGGTATATCGTTTTCGGCTAATACTTGCCAAGTGACGCGGTATCCTGCATTTGAAGCGTATGTTGTTTTCGGCTGTGATTTATCACGTGACGTGCTACCCTACTTTCCGAGGGTATATTGTTGTCGGGTGAAAGTTGAAACCGTCTCTACTGTATTAAGATAAATTTATACGAAGCTAAAAGGCACTTCCGATCTCTTTTGTTCTCGTTTATTCATTAAATTCAAATGCATATTCGTATGCCCTCGTAATGCTAAAGCAGCCAAGCAGCGCTCTCGGTGTCGCCGACAGCGCCGCAGCTGAATTATATATTAGCTTATATATATGGTATGCTCGACGCTGGTGTTAGCATGAGCATGAGCGTGAGAAAGAATATTTTTGTATATATGCTCGGCGGGAGCGCGAGGGAAGATATATGTATGCAAATTAAATATTTCCTTGGTGAATGGTTAAAAAAATATAAATTTTTTATTTGTTATTCACTATGTTACAGTTCACTCTTAGTGTCGAAACTCACTGCTCTATTATTACTCAACTGTTCTTATTCGATTTCCCAAACGAACTGGCGACCAAGGGTCGGCTCCTAATAAACAAACCTCGGATTAAGAGAAGCAAGAGCTGCATAAGAGATTGGCTCAAGAGAGTCGGAGAATAGGATGATGAGAATTTGGTCTCAATTGTGAAATTTGAATAAACCAAACAAATATCGGGCGGCCAACGGCGCAATTGGAACTTAATGAAAAGTGTGAAGTGATATGACGTCTTATTGGAGTGGAAGAGTTCATTAGGAATTGGGGACCTAATGGAACCTAATGGAAGAACTGAGTAAGAAGTTCCCAACTAGAAGTTGTTTATAAATCGGGTAAGAAGGCTTGGGTAGTGGGCTGGTTAACTCCCCCCATTCTAAATTCGATCATCCCGATTCATCGGAAGTGATGGGTAAATTGAATTAAGATGATTGGTCAACGGAATTTTCATTTTCGGACATATTATTTTCGAGGTTTATTTCAAAACTAACTTTCCGTGGTTTGCATATTTAGATATATTCTAAATTTGATCAAAATCCTGATAATTAAATATATAATAGTACATGTTATCAATATTAACGTAATCGGAATTTGAGTTTGTTTAATTTGAATAAATTGATTTAATATGTTGATATTATGAAATGCAAGTTCCGAATCATTCGACATAAAATATTCGGATATTAAAAAATTGTTGTATTGTTTAGCAGTGAGGTAATTTAGAATCTTATCAATATTATAATAGGATACATTATTAATTATAGTAGTATCATTAAAGGTTATTAAAAATGACCCATCTAAATGAGTGTCATTTACAATATTGTGTCCATTAATAAAAATGGCACCTTCTTGGATTATATCAATATTTTTATTATTCTCTCTGACTTTGTTACATATAGATTTTTCTCCATTTAACAATCTTGTGAAACAAGTACTGTCAGGGTTTAAGGTGCAATAATTATAATAAAGTTCTGATTTAAAGTTTTTCATTACATAATACTTATTATTACATTTAGCAACCTGATTATCAATTACTAATTTTCCATCCTTATGTGAAATGGATCTGGAATTGTATACTTCACAACGGTTAGTTATTATTTGGTATTTTATGTATATGACAATTAAATCCTGATTTATTGCAATTTTAAATTCAGCAATGCTGAATAGACATATGTCATTAATGAAAATAGCGAATAGCAACGGACCAAGAGCACTTCCCTGTGGAAGGCCGGAAGTAGCCAGATATGGGTCCGACTGCTTTCCATTGACCAATACAACATACTCTCGCTGCTCAAGGTATGAAATGAACCAACTAAGCAGGCTCGAATGAATCCCCAACCGATGCAGCTTGGCTACTAGGGCGCAGTGAGAGACTTTGTCAAAGGCCTTAGCAAAATCAGTGTACACCACATCAACTTGAGAGTGCACTTCAAAGGCATGTGTGCAAAAGTTACTAAAGGCTACCAAATTAGTGGTAGCTGATCTACTTGGCATAAAACCATGCTGATTTGGGCTAATGTATGACTTCATGAGGAAAGAGATCTTTTTGGCAATGATGCGCTCAAGAAGTTTTGAGACATTGCTGAGTTTGGCAATTGGTCTATAATGAGAGATACAATTCCTAGTACCCTTCTTAAAAACGGGAGTAATCTTGGCAGCCTTCCACTTTGCAATAAACCGACCCGTTGACAAAGAATTACAGAAGAGAATTTTAAGGGGTTCACAAAAAGCAACACCACAGTTGGGAAGCAGCAGGGCAGAAATGCCATCACTGTCGGGTTTAATCGAGTAGTCGAAATCAGCAATTGCCTCCAAACTGTCCGCCTCCGATACGTCAAGTGAGCCAATATTGACCACCGAAGGGATAGAGTCTAAGACATCGGACTCATGCCAAACTGCGTATGGCTCAAAATTTGAGCTAAGAAAATAAGCAAAAAGGTTTGCTATGCCACCATCAGTATTTGAGCTCAAGTTACCAAGGTTCATAGCTGAAGGAAGGGCACTCGTCGACCTTTTTGAGTTTATGAAACGCCAGAACGACCTGGGATTCATTTTAAGTCCCCTTTCAACATCAGCAATATACTGACTATATAAAAATTTGTTTAAAAAGGCAAACTCCCGCTTATGCTGCACATACCTGGCCCAGTCAACGGGGTCACGGGTAATCTTAAATCGTTTAAAAAACTTGTTACGCAGATTCTTATACCTCACAAGACCCTTTGTATACCACGGTAGCCTATAGGAGCCACGCACTCTTCTGGAATCATTCTTATCAACAATATGATGAACAGTACGAATGAAAACATTATAAGAAGAGTCAGCACTAGGATGCGAGAGAACAGAAGCCCAGTTTACGTTTAGCATTTCATCACGTATAGCATTCACACTTACATCTGTAAAAAAATATTCAGAATCTGGTTCAGCCCAGGGCGAGTAACTATAGAAATTAGCTGAGAATATCAATGGTACGTGATGCATGTCACATTCTGCAATAGGCAGCACGCAACATGCAACGCAGCAATCAATATCCGCACTAACAAAAACTAAATCTAGAATCTTAGTGCTGCAAATGCACATTACTCGGCATCATAGCCGACGACTGCGGATCGGCGGTCCATATTAACGACCCCAAATTGAAGTCGCCAACAACGCAGAGATGATGACGGTCTCGTAGATTGCCACGCATATTGGCAATATTCTGCGTGTGCGCCCTGTAAACATCATAGCTGCTCTTCGGAGGAATATAGGATGCGCTGATACATAGCGTCTCCGACTGACCAGCCACAGACACACCAATCTGATCCAAGATAGAGTCGCCATCAAGGAGACAAATCGGATCACAGCGTAGGGTGCGTCTAACGGCCACAATGACCCCACCCCCTCTGCAGCGCTTCGTTTTGGCACAGTCTCTGTCCTTACGAAACACTTGGAAAAGGTTGGGATAAAAGAACTCATTGTCGAAGAAGTTTTCGTTGAGCCAAGTTTCAACAAGGATGATGACGTCGAAATCGCACGTAGATGTGGCCAAGTACACCGCTTGAGCCTTAGTGCGCATACCCGATATATTTTGAAAGAAAATGCGGATGGATTCGGCCATCGGCATAGTCCCAGGAAGTGGCAGTGCCATCCGATTAGCGGCCACGAGAGTAGGATCCAGAGGAGGGTCAGGAACATCACATACGGCAAGACTCGTGCGCAAAACCTGCCCAAACGTCGCAGTCCGAAATGGCAGTGCACCATACTCGACCAGAAGATTGGGAAAGGCAGTAGTAGGGAACCCCAATCCAGGTGTTGATAGCGAAGAGAGCGTTCCATTTAAGAGCGAGCGCCGGGCTGCTGACTCTCCCCAAGTGTCGAGTGCAGCGACGGCGCAAGCAAAGCACACGAAGAACTGCATTGGCGTATGCTGTTGTAATGATGACGTCAGAAGCGCACATAGTCGAAATAGAGCGCCAGCAAGAGCATCGACGTCCGATCCAGCAGCAGCCGAGCGAATATCGCACAAGGCGCAATGCGAAAAAGAGATATTTTGTTGGTGATCCAAAGAATGCCGAATATGAAGCAGCGACGGGCGATTGCTCATTGCAAAGAGGCGAGAAAATGTAAGCAGAATAGCTTGTCGAGAAGCGGCGATCCAAAAACCAAAGGCGCCGCTCACTGGGTGTTTTTTGAAGTGGATGGAACTGGAACTTCCTGAGTCGGGGTAGACGTCAACAATGGTACAAGTGTAGGCAGATTAACAGCCGTCAGATCAGCTGCAGGCCTCTGTCTATGCACAAAGCGGGAAACTCTTACCGATACTGGCCAGAATTTGTCGTCAAAGACCATCGGGAATAGAGGCTCAGTGAAATTAACGAATTTCAACGCAGAAATATCAGCATCTCGCTTGACCAACTTTGCACAGGAAATTTCGGCCTCGGACACCTTCAGTTTATCGGCAACAAATTTCACCACCGCCTCTGGCTCCGACGCAGCGGCAAATTTGCCGATATGCAGGTATTTTCGGCTCTGCAATACATTTAACTGCTCACAACTCGGAGCAACACCAACAAAACGCTTAGCGTTTTTGCTCCGATTCTTCCTCTCTTTCTTTCGGACTGTGACGAAGTCCTCCGAATTAGAAGGGAGAGCGGCAGCTGGACCCGGGTCAATGACCGCACTCGAGGTGGCAGCCACCAGCTTTGGAGACAGTAGATCAGTCACCGGTATGGCATTATTGGCATCCTTCTTAGCAGCAACCCTCCTATTCGACTTGACCGGGAGGGCAGCCTGAAAATCTGACTTGAGATCCCGATACAGACTTTCAAGCTTCTGCACCTTGTCACTCAGTTCGTCAATTTTGGAGTGCGAGTCATTCGCAACCACACAGTTATCACACTGCCACAACAAATTGGGCAGATTTATTAGAAGTTTAATAGCATCTGAGGGTAAATCAATGCACGACAGATGAAACGCACGGCGGCACAACGACGAGCAGCGAACAGCATCAAAGCAGCGTAGCTGAGCAGCAGTGACGTCCGAATTGCATTCCGAGCATTGATGCAGCGACATAGCGAAAACACGACCGAACGCAATAAGAGCTGGATGATCACTGATTTTCAGATAGAGTTTGTATTTCTTTGAATAATTTAGAATTTATGACAAATTGATTATTATTATTCTGGATTAAATCATCAATTTTATTCTGCACTGTTATGATATCATTATTGTTGGGTTCCGCAGCGTGATAGAGCCCAGGAATTTGTAGGGCCTAGCCAGTGGTGCAGCAGTAAAGTAGATTCCTATAATTCTTGTTTGTTATTTGTACTGCCCACTGTACATCATTGTCATACCTATATATATATGCTCCCGCACTCTCTCGTCTTTCTTTCTTTCTTTCGTCTTCGCTATCCCTCTCTCGATCATCTCGCTCTCGCTTGCATTAGGGCACGGTCAATTCGGCCTGTCTGCCCTTCATCAATCTGGATATCGTCGCGCTCGTTTTAGGGCACGGGAAATTCGGCCCACCTGCCCTTGACCTGTGTGTATCAATCGCTCCTCCTCAACCGACACTGTCTCGAACCGACCCCTCGCGTCTTCGTTATGACCCCGTCTTGAGTCGAGCTAGGCAAAACACCAGACTCGTCGTGCTTTCGTCGTATATGTATCGCTATTGTAATAACCCAAACATTTCATCCCTGACAATAAACTTCATATATAAAATCAATCAATCGAGTTTAATACGCTGCTGAAAAAGCTCAGTAGCTCATTAATCATAATCAGGGGTCCCTGCTATCCATTTCCAAACTGTGCCTATTTCGTTAATACCTCGTTTAATTCTATTGGGTATTATTTGTGAGATAAGAGTTCTGATAATATTTAAATCGTATGTCATTTCCCAAAGTAAATTCTGGTTATTATTCTGAATGTGTGCTGTT
This sequence comes from Drosophila helvetica, assembly GCA_963969585.1. Taxonomy (NCBI): domain Eukaryota; kingdom Metazoa; phylum Arthropoda; class Insecta; order Diptera; family Drosophilidae; genus Drosophila; species Drosophila helvetica. The sequence goes on along the minus strand of OZ018402.1, from coordinate 22,739,173 downwards.
TCCAAATTGATTATTTCTTTATAATAACTTAAATTAGTTATATGGAATAAGTCGGCATATGATTCATAAGTAAGGACATCTTTTGTATCCTTGTAAATAAAAAAATCGTGATTTGAATAATCCATTTTTTCTGATTTGGTTGTTGTTACCATCAATAATACGAATATTGTTATATTCATTTTCTGTAATTTGAGACAATTTAAAATTTGACGTTATATTTATGAATCAAACGGTTTCTATTATTTATAATAATTTTATTAGGTACGTTTTCTTTAACTACTTGTCTTTTATATCTGGTTTTTAGTTTATTCCTCTCTCCATGTTTTTTCTCATAAATGACCTCACCTACGTGATAGTCCTTTTCCTTCCTATCTTTATTATGAACATTTTTTCTTGCGCTAATTTTAATATTTTGGGAATATTTTCATGCTTGATTTTGTTTTACAGAATGTCAAACGGTCTTTGATTAGTAGTTGAATGGATTGTCAAGTTATACTTTTGAGCTGCTCTAATTATAATTTCTGAATAATCAACCAAATTAAGTTGATCTTTTATGCAACGAGCAATTTCTGTAAGTGTAGAATGTGCCCTTTCTATTTGTCCATTTCCTATGTCAGGGTCTGCATAATATAAATTTATCCCACATCTTTGTGCAAAAGATTTAAACTGGGAGGAAGTAAAACTTGGTTCATTATCTATCATCAGAGTTTTAGCTAATGGAAAGTGTTGCAGAATTTCTGAAATCTTATTTTCGATGTTGAGCTTGTTCGGAATCTCTTTTACAACTAAATATTTTGAATAAGAATCTATACAAGTTATAAATATTAAATTCTGTGCATAATATATATCCATATGTAAATTTTCTCCTTCCTTATTTGGGATAGGTGCCTGTTTGATAGGGATTTGTTCTGGTTGTCTATTGTATTTATTTTGGTTGCAAATTGTACAGTTCTTAACATATTCCTTGAGTTTTTTGTATAAATTCGGCCAATAATATAATCCGTTTATTTGTTTATAGTTTTCGTCTAATCCCCTGTGTTCTACAATGAGTTTCTTCGATTATTACCGATCTGTCTTCAGGATTTTCTACATCCTGAACAAATCTTCTTGTATACAAAAACTTATTAGTGAAAGTATTCATAAGAGGAATTTGAATTCTATAGAAGTCCTCTAATGTACAGTGTACTCCTATTGCTATATTAGTAGGAATGTATTCTCTTAAGATAGATATAAAATTCTCATAAATTTCCGTAGTATCAAATTCTATTATATGTCTTGTATTTCCAAATATGTTAATCGACTCATGTATTGTATACCTCCCCGTTGCTATTAGCAATTGTTGCCTAAACTGGTTTAAGGGTTTTCGGATTTCTTGTATAACATTCTCAAAACTACTCTCTGCTGAATGCTGAGTGCTACTACTCTCTGCTGAATGCTGAGTGCTTTGATCTGAGACCGATTCGTTACTGTCAGTTAAGTTGTTAATCTGTATTCTTGATAAGGCGTCTGCGACTACATTTGTTGCCCCTGGCTTATATATTATTTTGAGTGAATAACTTTCAATGAATGATTACCACCTTTTCATTTCTATATTTGGATTCTTTTGAGAAATTGAGAAAGAAAGTGGTTGATGGTCTGTGTATATCTCGATGTTGTTAACACCATATAAATAATTACGCAACTTTTTGAATGCCCAAACTATGGCCAAAAGTTCTTTCTTATTAGTTGCATATACTTGCTCTGTTTTGGTTAGAGTTTTGGAAATAAATGTAATTGGTGTTCCTTCCTGGGATAGGACTGCACCAATCGCAATGTCAGAAGCGTCGGTCGTTGCAGTGAATTTTTTATTATAATCTGGTTGTAATAACTCGATTTGAGCAATTAAATTATCTTTGAGCTCGTTGAAAGCTCTTACAGCTGAATCATCCAACTGTATAGAAATTCTTCGGGACATTTTTTTGGATACTTTTCCGTTTTGACCTTCTAAATACTTTGTAAGGGGTTTCGCAATTTTAGCGTAGTTTTGTACAAATTTTCTGTAATAGCCTGTAAGGCCTAGGAAGCTTCTAAGCTCTCAAATATTTTTTGGTATTGGATATTTTACCATTGTGTCAATTTTTTCGGGATCTGTTTTTATTACATTGTGTGATACAACGTAACCAAGAAAGGTTGTATCTAATTTGAAGAACTTTGATTTTTCAATCGAAATTTTCATGTTTGCGTTCAGCAATATATTAATTATGACAATTAGGTCTTTATGGTGTTGTTCAATTGTTTTTGAGAATATAATAATGTCATCCATATATACATGACATGTTTTACCGACTTGTTCTCTTAATATGTCGTCCATTGACCGTTGAAATATTCTGGGTGCGTTTGTTAGTCCAAATGGCATTCTCTGAAATTCATATTTTCCGTTATTTATTGAAAAGGCGGTTTTTATGATGTCTGATTCTTTCATAAGAATCTGGTGATATCCAGACTCCAAATATATTGTGGAAAAGTATTTAGCTTTTCCAAGGTTTGACAATATTACTGAGGGATCTTGCATTGGGTATCTATCTGGAATGGTATTCTCATTCAGTTTTTTATAGTCTATTACTAACCTAAGTTTTGAACCCTTTTTGGGTACTACTAACACAGGGGAATTATAAGGGCTTTTACTTGGCCTTATTATTTCTTCTTTTAGCATGCGACTAACTTCAGAGTTCACAAAATCTGCAGCGGACATAGCATAGGGATATTGTTTGGTATAGAAAGCCCTATCGTTTTCTGTGTTTATTTCACAGCGAACATCTGTCCTAAAAGGAATTTGCATGTTTATTTTTGAGTGCTCTTTATTAATAATGTTTAATATGTCGTCCTCCAAATCTTTTCTTTGATTTGAAGTTGACTCATTCACATTATTTAATACATATTTGTCGGATAATTCAACGACGGCGTGTTCAGGATTTTTGAATCCCAAACTTTTCATTTTATTTAATTCATGTTTGTCGGATAATTCAACGACGGCCAAAACTTGTATAACTTTGATTTGCTCTTCAGACTCAGATCTGACTTTGGCCTTTTCATCAAAGTATTTTTTTATTATATATTTCTTTAATGGAAGGATTTTTTTTCCTCCAGATAAAGAAAGTTGGTTTAAAGAGCTGTCATAATCATAAATTAATTTCTCTTCCTTGCCCCCATATCTTATAACCTCTTTTTCTGTGTCAATTACAGCTCCGATTTTGTTCAATAGGTTGTAACCTATAAGTAAGTCTAAATTTAACCCATCTATTTCATAAAATGTATAACGCGTATCGAATATTGTTACCATGTGGTAATATTTAATTATAGAGTATCCACTGTGGCCACTTTCTTATATATGGGAAGTTCGTTTTTATTTCCATATATTCCTGCTCTGATGTAACAGGAGGTTGCTCCGGTGTCAATTAATATTTGAAGTTTTTTATTTATCTTACTATCAGTCCGGATAATGTAGGGTAATCCTACTCCGGAGTCTTTCCTAAAAAATTATCTTCTTCGATATTATTCAATCTCATTGTTTTGTTAACCGGTTGGTTAACAGTACCTGTTGCTTACCTTTTATTTTGTGGTTGATATTGCTGATTGTTCTGCGCCTCTGGCTTTTTATTTTGGAACCATTTATTTTGATTATAATTGTTTTTGCTATAATTATTATGGCCCTGATAGTTGTTGTACCTAGGCCTATTCTGAACCTGTATAGATTCGTCTACCTCCATTGGTTCTGGTTTATTCTGTTGAGGTCCATACGAATACCACTGACCTTGATTATTTTGTTGGGAATTATTAAATCTGCCCTGGTTCCAAGTATTATTTCTATTCTGGTTAAAATTGTTATAATTATTTTTGTTGTTATAATCGGGTTGGTGAAACCTTAAGTTATTGGCATTCCTTTGATTATAATCATATTTATTATTGTTGTTTTGTCTGTGTTTAATATTTGAGTATTGTTGCCCAAATAAGTTTGTCTCATAGTTTTTCTGTTGTGTTGTTATGAAATTGTTTGCAAATTTTGCCCTCAAATTATTGCTTTCTAACTCTTGCACTATTATCATGGCGTTTGGTAAGTCCTGCGGGTTCATAGAAAAGATTACGTCTGAAATTTGGCCGTTAAGGCCGGTTATGAACACCCTTAGTGCTGTCTTCTTATGTTTTTCATTCATTTCGGCGGTAATGGGTTTGTTTTTTGCCATAAGTCATTATAGTTTTATTTATTAGAAGGGTACGTTTTTTATTAATTAGTCCATAATAGTCCATTATGGATAACTTCCCTTGACTTAAAACACTTAAGTCTTGTTCTATTATATGAATGGGACATTTGTCGCTGAAGACGAAATCCAATCTTGCCATTATGGCATCGAAGTTTAATACTGTGACGTTATGAGTTAAGGCATCATTTGCCTTACCTGTTATCTTGTTTCTCAGAATTGATAATGCTGAGAAGAATCTATCGCTACCTTTTTTATATTGCCACATGGCTATTTCTGCAGATTCCCTCCAACTGACGTACTGGTCTTCCTCTCCTTTATATTCCCTGACAGATTTGATGATTTCATAAGAGGTTTCACATTTCTTCTACCTGATAATCTTCAACCTTTTTTATATTATGATTTAACTGTGATTTTAAACTCACGATCTCATCTTTCAAAGGATTCAACTCATTATTAACGATATGTTTAATCAAATCGCTTACATTCAATGTTGAGCTGTTTGCCTGGCTGCTAGAAGCCGCTGTTGGTAAAGGTGGTGTCATGGTGAGAACTTTTTTAAAGTCGTTTATTAATTCCTCCACTTTGGTTATTTTTATTTCTTATTTGGTATTTTATTCTTAAAAAATATTATCGCTCACGAGTTGTCTTCTTATCTTCCTTTTGGCTTGATGAACCTGATTTGGGTCGTCCTTCTTGATTTGTCCTCTTTATGGTTCGTCTAGTTTTTCTTCTTCTTGTCTTCTTTTTATTGTCTTCTTCTAAGTTGTATGGTTTGGGGTCATCCTTCCTCGAAGTTTTTCGTTTGTTTTTTTGTTTTTGATTTAGATTTTGATGATGTTCCGTTTTTGGGTTTTTTTTATATTATTTTGATTTCGATGATAGTTTTTGACGTAAATTTTGATTTTGAAGTATTTCAACCGGATAGGTATCGGCGCGAATTTGGCGACTTTAGTTTTAGGTCAACTTTTCCGTTCAGATCCAAGATCAAGATTGACTCTACTGATTCCATTTCCACATCATGAAACCCCAATGGTTCTGTCTTCTTATGTTTTTCATTCATTTCGGCGGTAATGGGTTTGTTTCTGCCATAAGTCATTATAGTTTTATTTATTAGAAGGGTACGTTTTTTATTAATTAGTCCATAATAGTCCATTATGGATAACTTCCCTTCACTTAAAACACTTAAGTCTTGTTCTATTATATGAATGGGACGTTTGTCGCTGAAGACGAAGTCCAATCTTGCCATTATGGCATCGAAGTTTGATACTGTGCCGTTATGAGTTAAGGCATCATTTGCCATACCTATTATCTTGTTTCTCAGGATTGATAATGCTGAGAAGAATCTATCGCTACCTTTTTTATATTGCCCTATGGCTATTTCTGCTAATTCCCTCCAACTGACGTACTGGTCTTCCTCTCCTTTATATTCCCTGACAGATTTGATGATTTCATAATTAATATTTGGATCAATTTCTTCTACCTGATAATCTTCAACCTTTTTTATATTATGATTTAACTGTGATTTTAAACTCACGATCTCATCTTTCAAAGGATTCAACTCAATATTAACGACATGTTTAATCAAATCGCTTACATTCAATGTTGAGCTGTTTGCCTGGCTGCTAGAAGTTGATGTTGGTAAAGGTGGTGTCATGGTGAGAACTTTTTTAAAGTCGTTTATTAATTCCTCCACTTCGGTTATTTTTATTTCTTATTTTATTCTTAAAAAATATTATCGCTCACGAGTTGTCTTCTTATCTTCCTGTTGGCTTGATGATCCTGATTTGGGTCGTCCTTCTTGATTTGTCCTCTTTATAGTTCGTCTAGTTTTTCTTCTTCTTGTCTTCTTTTTATTGTCTTCTTCTAAATTGTATGGTTTGGGGTCATCTTTCCTCGAAGGTTTTCGTTTGTTTTTTTGTTTTTGATTTAGATTTTAATGATGTTCCGTTTTTGGTTTTTTTTAAATTATTTTGATTTTGATTATAGTTTTTGACGTAAATTTTGATTTTAGAGCAGTGAGAATAGTTTTTTATAATCACTGATTTTCAGAATGATGTAATCTTAGAGGATTATTCCATTAATTAATTTCCTCTACAAGGTTGTTTTAACGCGAACTCTCACTTTCGGTTAAAGGGTTTTTTGTTGTTGCGGCACAAGTTCCTTTGTTTACTTTAGAACTGTATGTTATTTGTTTTAAAGCCTTTTTTTTCGGAACACTAAAGTGCGGCCCCACGTTCGGCGCCAATTAAATATTTCCTTGGTGAATGGTTAAAAAAATATACATTTTTTATTTGTTATTCACTATGTTGCAGTTCATTCTTAGTGTCGAAACTCACTGCTCTATTATTATTCAACTGTTCTTATTCGATTTCCCAAACGGACTGGCGACCAAGGGTCGGCTCCTAATAAACAAACTTCGGATTAAGAGTGTTAAAAATGTAATCGATAGTTCCCATTTAATAAGCAACAATAATCTGGCCACACTGCTTTGTATGTACGTATAATGTATGGTTCTCATTTCCGGACACACTCAAATAAATGTTCAACCGAACCACTAAGCGTCTCTCAAATAAACCCAATATATTTCCAACATTGGTTATGGGCCCAGAGTTCGTTGTTTTCGGTTTTATAACTGACTAGAAAGCGTCTAAGTTTGAGTGTCGGTTGTGCTAAATTGTCAATAGTTAGTATCGTTTGCGAATTAACACGGAACAATAAGCCAACATGAATTTGTCAAATCAAATCGAAAAACTTGATGAAAACAATTACGGTGTGTGGAACATGGTCATGAAAAGTGTCCTAGTAATGGCAGACTTATGGGATGTAGTGTGTGGAAAAAAGATTGGAGAAGATGACGCATCTGTTCAGAAATGGGAAAAATTTGATCAGAAAGCAATGGCGTACATAACCTTAAATATTAAGGCATCGCAGTTTGTGCACATAAAGACGTGCGTAACATCTGAAGCTATGTGGAAAAAATTAATGGAGTTTCACATGCCAAAAGGCCCCATTCAGAAAGTGCAACTTTATCAAAAACTAATTCGACTAAATATGCAGCAGGGCGATGATGTGTCCGCCTATGTCAATTCTTTTGTAGAGACAATTGAAAAATTGTCAGAATTGGATATAAAACTCAACGACGAGCTAAAAGTAATTATGTTACTAAGCAGTTTGCCCGATTCATGGGAAAATTTTGTAGTCGCGATCGAAACGCGTGACGAGCTGCCAAAATTTGAAGCTGTTAAAGTAAAAATGATAGAAGAAGGCACTAGAAAACAGGGAAGAGCAGAACGCGAAAATCATTCGACCACACAAGCAGTATACACACATACACAGCGCAGATCGCGAGAAGACGAGAATGTCGAGAAGAACGGAACAAAGAACGACGGGAACATAGGCGCAAAGCAGTATTTCAATGGAAAATGTTTCAAATGCGAAAAAACTGGTCATCGAGCAAGCGAGTGCAGATCCAAGAAAAAGGGTAGCAAATCAAGTGGAAAAAGAGAACAGGCAAGCAGTTTAATGCACTGTTTTGTCGGAGAGCAGCAAAAAAGAGTTTGGTGCGTAGATAGTGGCGCAACATCTCACATGTGTTGCGATCGCAACATTTTCTTTAACTATGCTGAGAAGGAAACATCGATAATGTTGGCTACAAATAAATTCGTCTCATCACCCGGATCTGGCAATGTTAAAATTCAAAGTGAAAATATGATAATAAACTTGCAAAATGTGTTATATGTCCCTGAATTACATATGAATTTTTTCTCAGTGAGCACAGCAGCTAAATTCGAGAATTCCACTACATTTATTGGAAAAGTGGCACTGATTAAAAATAAAGAAGGAGAAACCATTTTAAAAGCCAAGCAAGAAAACAACTTGTATGTGTACAAACAGTGCTCAGAAAAAAGTGCAGTTTGTTTGTTGAACACAGTTTCGCCGGAAATGAAGTGGCATAAAAGATTTGGCCATCTTAATTTCCAAGATTTAAAACAGCTGAGCAAAAAGCAGCTTGTTCATGGCATGAGTGTTGAAAAATTTAAAATGGAAATTAATTGTGATACATGTAACAGGGCAAAAATATGTACATTGCCTTTCCAACAGAAGTTAAATCGTACAACGAAGCAAGTGCTTGAGCTAGTGCACACAGATGTATGCGGCCCAATGAATGTAAAATCGATCGGTGGCAATCGCTATTTTGTGACATTTATTGATGACTACTCGCGCAAGATATTTGTTTACATTATGAACGCGAAAAGCCAAGTTTTTGAAAAATTCAAAATATTCAAAAGTTATGTGGAATGCCAAACGGGCAACAAAATAAAGGCTGTGCGCAGCGATAATGGAACAGAGTATGTAAACAAGGATTTTTCAGATTTTTGGAACGAGTGTGGCATACAAAGGCAATTGACGGTTCCCTACACCCCTCAGCAAAACGGTGTAGCCGAGAGAGCCAATCGAACAATTGTAGAGATGGCAAAGAGTATGCTTATCCATGCAAATCTGGATGAGTTCTTGTGGGCAGAGGCTGTTACTACGGCAGTTTACATCCGCAATAGATGCCCCACAAAGGCCTTAAACGGCGGTATACCATTCGAAGCCTGGAAAGGACGCAAGCCGTCAGTAAAACACCTGCGAGTATTCGGATCTCGCGCATTTGCTTTGGATAAGACCAGAAGAAGCAAATTCCAGCCAAAGAGCAAAGAATATATTTTTGTTGGCTACTCCTTAGCTGCAAAAGCTTACCGACTGTTCGACCGAGAGAAGCGGACAATAATTGAAAGGCGTGATGTCAAATTTGTAGAAGGTGAGTTTGACACAAAAAGCATTGCGAATTGTGATATTTCAGATAGAAATGACAATTTCATGACAAACATACTTCGCCTTGAGTCAATTGAAGTTCCAGATCAAAACTCAGATGTACCTTTAATAGCCGATCATTCAGACTCAAGCAGTGACTCCGGCGAAGAAGAGGAGGAGTTTTTGAGCGCAAGTGAACCAGACGAAAATTACGTGAGCGGCCAAGCACCGCCACAAGAGAATGCAGTACAGCGTGGGCGTGGCAGACCCAAAATAATCCGCAGCGGTCAACCTGGACGACCGAGAAAACAGTACCAGGCAGTGCTCAATAGTCTTCTTAATCAGGTGGATGACACTGAGACACCGCAGTCAGTTGCTGAAGCTTTGCAAAGCCATTACTCTAAAGATTGGATAGAATCAATGCAAACGGAATACGACGCTCTACAGGAAAATAACACGTGGTCATTGTGTGAACTGCCTCCAGGACAAAAAGCCATTGGCTCAAAATGGGTTTTCCGAATCAAGAGAAACAAGGATGGTCTCATTGAGAAGTTCAAATCTCGATTGGTTGCTCAAGGCTGTGGGCAACAATTTGGAGTAAATTATTGGGAAACATTTTCACCTGTAATTTGGTATAAGACCATTCGCATGTTGTTCGCGATAGCTGCAGAAAAACAGCTATATATGCACCAACTGGATATATCAAATGCTTACCTAAACAGTAAACTTCAGGAGACTGTGTACATGAAGCAGCCTCAGAATTTTGTCGACAAGCATCATCCAGAAAAAGTTCTAAAGCTGCGTAAAGCACTTTACGGACTCAATCAATCCGGACGTGTCTGGAATAAAACGCTGGACGAAGTATTGTCTTCCATGGGCTTCAAGAGATGCAAGAACGAGGCATGCTTGTACGTCAAGAAAGATTAACAAACATACAGCTATATTGCAGTATACGTCGACGATTTAATTATTGCGTGTCCAAACAAAAAAGATATAGCCGTAATTAAGAAGAAGATCGCATCAAACTTCAAGTTGCACGATGGCGGCCCCATAAACTATTTCCTAGGAATGGAAATCGAGCGAGACGGTGAACAGGGTTCGATTTCGCTTTGCCAGAAATCGCATATTCAAGGACTATTGGAGACGTATGGCATGAGCAAGTGCCGTCCAGTCAGCACACCGCTCGACCCAGGTTATCAAGTTGACTGCATTAACGATAATTGTGTCAAGGTGAATATAACACAATATCAGTCATTAATTGGTTCCCTTATGTATTTAGCCGTCTTGAGCCGACCGGACATTTTGCACGCAGTAAGCAAACTGTCACAACGAAATACCGATCCCCATGCAGAACACGAGACTGCTGCAAAACACATTCTAAGTTATCTGGCTGGTACGAAGAATTTGGGCATCACATATCGCAAGTGTGGCGAACCAGTAAGAGGCTTCGCAGATGCAGATAGGGCCAATGACAGGCTCGATAGAAGATCTTATAGTGGCTACGCATTCTTTCTAGCAGGCAGTGCGTTTTCTTGGACTTCAACTAAGCAAACTGTTGTCGCATTGAGCAGCACTGAAGCTGAATACATAGCTCTATCTATGGCTGCTAAGGAGGCCGCTTATTTACGAAGACTTCTGAACGAGATTGGTTGGTCAACTGTTGCAGAGCCGCTAACCATCTATGGCGACAACATAAGCTCGCAGCATATTGCCAAAAATCCGGTACACCACAAACGCACCAAGCACATTGATATTAAGTATCATTTTGTTCGCGAAAAAGTAGAATGTAATGAAATAATACTGGAATACGTATCCACAAACGGCAATGTTGCAGATCTACTGAAAAAATGCTTAAGCAAGCAAAAGCACGACGATTTTGTTAAATTACTTGGAATGACAAAGATAAACATGCGTTAGTTTAAAATGATTATATGTAGCTTAAGAAGAAGTGTTAAAAATGTAATCGATAGTTCCCATTTAATAAGCAACAATAATCTGGCCATACTGCTTTGTATGTACGTATAATGTATGGTTCTCATTTCCGGACACACTCAAATAAATGTTCAACCGAACCACTACGCGTCTCTCAAATAAACCCAATATATTCCTAACAAAGAGAAGCAAGAGCTGCTTAAGAGATTGGCTCAAGAGAGTCGGAGAATAGGATGATGAGAATTTGGTCTCAGTTTCGGTTTTTTGGTCTCGGTTTTTCTATTAAACCGGCTTCTTATAAGCCTTTGAAAAAAAGACCTAAGTCGAGAGTTCAATTAGTCTAAAGGTTGCCAATCTCTCTTGCAATAATCTTTTTACTATGTTCCTAAGGACTTAGCGTATTTACTTTCTACTAGGTCACTACTTTTCGTACTTGAAAATACTCATGTACGTGGGCTTAGGAGCTTTTTAATAAATTGCTATTAGCAAATTATTCTTTTAATTCATTCCCTGCACAGGTTTTATTTTGTCTGCTTTATGTAAATATAATATAAATATCGTTTTTTTTTCGATGGATATTTTTAGTAACTCATCTGCAACATATTATATATTTTATATTATATTTTAAAATAACTTGCAGTAAACTCATATTTTATTAGACCTAGTCTCATTCTGGGTAATTTATTTGGAGTTTGCTATTGAAAGTATAAATTCAACATTGAAATGAGTTTTTGAAAGTATAGATTTGAATTAAAACTGAAATTTTGACTATATACGTATGGTCAAAGATTTCTTAGTAGCCAAAGGATTATTGCGGCTTTCTTTAAAAATTTTAATGCGGTTTAACATTCGCTATATTTTTCAGGTCTTGTATTCTTTTTCTTAGGCTTGAATACTTTAATTTAAATACAAATTTTAACGTAACGTCTGCCGTAATTACAAAATGCTTAGCGCTATTTGCGTCCGTAGGGACTGGGTTCTTTCCAATGATGTAGTTGTATCTTTTGGTAAAATACCTTGTGACGCCCATCGCCACAAATATATCAATATTCAAATAATAGGGCATGCCGCCTTGCACAGTAAGACCAGAATACAACCGCAGACGGTCACACTACCGACCGATCGTGCATAGTGTGGGCGTAGTGCAAAAGCAAACGGGCACACCCTAAGCTGCAGGATACGTTTTTCTCAGGACCCTAAGCAGTTTTACAGCTTCGTAAACAGTAAGCGTAAAACGTCCGCTCATCCATCCTCGCTATCATTTCTTAATACGTCGGCAAACACTGATCAGGCAATTGCCGATCTTTTTGCCCAATACTTCCAAACAACCTATTCTCAGGAATGCTACTCCGGGCAGCCGTACCCATACGGTTTACCCAGGTCGAACGGCATCTTCAGTCCCTTGCTAAATGAAAGCTCTCTGCTTCTTGACCTCCGGAAAGTTAAGCCGGTGTTTTCACCGGGTCCGGACGGAGTTCCCGGCTGTGTACTTAGATACTGCGCCGAGTCTCTGTGTGGACCGTTGCTTAAACTATTCAGCCTGTCCATTAACTCTTCATGCTTCCCCTCCATATGGAAGGAGTCGTTCATTATTCCTCTCCATAAGAAAGGTAGTAAGTCTGACGCGAAGAACTACAGAGGTATATCAAAGTTATCCGCAATTCCTAAAGTGTTTGAGAAAATTTTAACTCCGCACCTGCAGCATCTTTGCAGATCACTTATATCTCCAGCCCAGCATGGATTTATAAGGCGGAGATCAACAACCACGAATTTATTGGAGTTCACCTCCTTTATCATTAAAGGCTTCCAAGGTAATCTACAGACGGATGTCATTTACACAGATTTCAGTAAAGCATTCGACTCTGTAAACCACACTCTCCTTGCACAAAAACTTGACCTTTTAGGGTTTCCACCCAATCTCTTGAGATGGATTTCTAGCTACCTTTGTTCCAGGTCCCAAAGAGTCCTCTTCAAAAACTCCCTATCTTCACCAGTTATGGTTACTTCGGGCGTACCACAGGGCAGCCATCTAGGCCCCCTACTCTTTACACTCTTTATAAATGACCTGCCGTCGGTATTAACATACTCTCGAGTACTTATGTATGCGGATGATGTTAAGCTGTGTGTCCAGTTCAAGGACAGCTTATCTCACTCCAGGTTGCAATCCGATCTTAATACCTTTCAGTCATGGTGTTGTGCAAATTTGTTATACCTTAATGCTTCGAAATGTAAAGTAATGACATTTCATCGCTCCAGCGCCTTTCTGGCTCCTTACACACTAGGCGGGGGTTCTCTCGAGAGAATTACCCTAGTTGATGATCTTGGTGTTCTTCTAGATCCCAAGTTAAAGTTTTCTGAACACATTTCTACCATGGTAAATAAGGCCATGGGCGTGCTTGGGTTTATAAAGAGGTGGTCAAAGGAATTTGACGACCCCTATATAACAAAGACTCTCTATTTATCGCTTGTTCGTCCGATTTTAGAATATGGTTCTTGTGTATGGTGCCCTCAGTACAAAGTACACCAGGACCGTATAGAATCAGTCCAGAAAAACTTTTTAATTTTCGCTCTACGCGGCCTCAACTGGGATGCAAGTGTGAGACTGCCGTCTTACTCTAGTAGATCGCTTTTAATAAACCTTCCATCTTTAGTTAACCGTAGAACAATGCTTGGTGTGATTTTTGTGCACAACTTGATCAAGGGTGACGTAGATAGCCCTGACTTGTTGAGCCGCATAAACTTCACGATTCCTATTAGAATTACTAGAAATTATATACCTTTGTTCCTTCCGATTTGTAGATCGAATTATTCCTTGCATGAACCTTTTAGAGTTTTATGCTCGGATTATAATTCCCTCTACCATATTATATCGGCAACTAATTCCCTTCCTCTTCTCAAATTACTAATACTCACATACCTTTCTCGTAGTTAGTAATTGTAGTTGTGGTGTACGATAGTTTTAATGCATGATTAACTCCTTTAGTAAGATTAGTTCTAATTTTCCTCGAAAACTAGTCTAACATCTATCTTTCCTGCATGATCGCGATCGGTTCGGTTAACGAGTCGCGCGTTTTGCGACAGCGCCCCTCGGTCGGTTGGGTGGGAGGAGGGCTGCGTTTTGGCCTGGGATTCGCGCGTAATTGTGAAATTTGAATAAACCAAACAAATATCGGGCGGCCAACGTTGCAATTGGAACTTAATGAAAAGTGTGAAGTGATATGACGTCTTACAGGAGTGTGAAAGTTCATTAGGAATTGGGGACCTAATGGAACCTAATGGAACCTAATGGAAGAACTGTGTAAGAAGTTCCCAACTAGAAGTTGTTTATAAATCGGGTAAGAAGGTTTGGGTAGTGGGCTGGTTAACTTGCATGCAAAGCTATGTGCCCTTTTGAAAAATAACGTAAGGTAATGAAGTTATTTTATAAAATCTATTATATACATTTTATTACTGCAATTAATGCAAGTGTATAGGAATATACATTTAGGTAAACAATTTTTTTTTTGTTTTTTAATGAATTCGTAGTAATTTACTGTCGTATGGCTTATGCTAATGCTTATATATGGCCATGTTAAAAATTATTTTGAAATTTACAGTTTTAGCCTATCCTTATGTACTGTTCGTTTTTTATTTTTTTTATTTGATATTATTATATTATAATTTTTGTTTTACACTTTCTACCCTATATGGACCAGTGTTCACCTGTTTAATTTTTCAATAAAACCTAATCTTCTTTTTTCAATGACATGTCTGGGGGTGTTGTGCAGTGGGTGTTTACTCTCCACTTCCTACAATTTGCAAAAGTCATTTATTGTTTAACGTCTTCATTGGACCGAACTTCAATGCGATAATATCTTTTGATCGCATAAGATATTTGTTCGATCAATATCTTATTGGTCATTATCTTGTATTGTAAGTTTTGGCATTTTTAGGCATTTGCTTATGTACTCGTAAAATTTTGTTTCGCGTCATATTTGTTTTAACTTAATGCTTTTTATTGTCCCTGGCCAAGGTTTTGTATTCCTTTTTATTTTATTTTCTTTTCTATAGCTTAATTGGTATTTCGTAAACAAAATGCTTCTTTCTATTTTCATTTTGGGTTACCGGCTTGAGTAGCTACTCTCTGTTTGTTCATAATATATTGCCCACATTTTAAAAGTATCAATCGAAACTAATTAAATGATCTTTGGCTCGGTACCTTTTTGATTTAGGTTTTTCTATTAAACCGGCTTCTTATAAGCCTTTGAAAAAAAGACCTAAGTCGAGAGTTCAATTAGTCTAAAGGTTGCCAATCTCTCTTGCAATAATCTTTTTACTATGTTCCTAAGGACTTAGCGTATTTACTTTCTACTAGGTCACTACTTTTCGTACTTGAAAATACTCATGTACGTGGGCTTAGGAGCTTTTTAATAAATTGCTATTAGCAAATTATTCTTTTAATTCATTCCCTGCACAGGTTTTATTTTGTCTGCTTTATGTAAATATAATATAAATATCGTTTTTTTTTCGATGGATATTTTTAGTAACTCATCTGCAACATATTATATATTTTATATTATATTTTAAAATAACTTGCAGTAAACTCATATTTTATTAGACCTAGTCTCATTCTGGGTAATTTATTTGGAGTTTGCTATTGAAAGTATAAATTCAACATTGAAATGAGTTTTTGAAAGTATAGATTTGAATTAAAACTGAAATTTTGACTATATACGTATGGTCAAAGATTTCTTAGTAGCCAAAGGATTATTGCGGCTTTCTTTAAAAATTTTAATGCGGTTTAACATTCGCTATATTTTTCAGGTCTTGTATTCTTTTTCTTAGGCTTGAATACTTTAATTTAAATACAAATTTTAACGTAACGTCTGCCGTAATTACAAAATGCTTAGCGCTATTTGCGTCCGTAGGGACTGGGTTCTTTCCAATGATGTAGTTGTATCTTTTGGTAAAATACCTTGTGACGCCCATCGCCACAAATATATCAATATTCAAATAATAGGGCATGCCGCCTTGCACAGTAAGACCAGAATACAACCGCAGACGGTCACACTACCGACCGATCGTGCATAGTGTGGGCGTAGTGCAAAAGCAAACGGGCACACCCTAAGCTGAGCCAATAGAACGTATTAGTAGTACACTGACGCGATAGGCTCAAGCAAGACGAAAAACAGCTGACTTTGGGAAATAAAAGCAGCACCGCTGGAGCGAATCGGGGCAGTCCATCCGGACCCACCAACTCGGCAGTCCATCTCGAAACAGCTTGGGTGTAACAACCTAATTATTTTCGAAAGTGGTTCTAGTGGCAAAAGGTAGTCCTCTACTTTTACATTTGTCCACTAATACATTTCCCCTTCCTACTTCCCAAACTCCTCTACTGAGCGTGTGTTTCACCTCACAGCCAACTTCTCTACTGAGCGTGTGTTTCACCTCACATCCAAACTTCTCTACTGAGCGCGTGTTTCACCCCACAGCCAACTTCTCTACTGAGCGTGTTTTTCACCTCACATCCAAACTTCTCTACTGAGCGTGTGTTTCACCTCACCACTCAAACTTCTCGACTGAGCATGTGTGACCCTGAAGGAAGACCCAGAAGGAAGACCCGAGACCTCGACCCAGTCGACTTAATACCAAACTTGTAATTTAAAGAATAATAATGATACGATCTTATTATACTGCTTAACGTACGCCTTCTTCTTGACCCGAGAGTTCCTTCTTATAGTTACCACACCCAGAAACAAAACAAATTTTTGTGAACCCCGGCGTGGCGAGCATACCCCGGCCGAAGCAGCGTCACAACTTTGATCAAGACACTCACGAAATAAAATTTTAGTGGTGCTTGAAGAAAGAGCCTTTTCCTGAATGTTGTGTTTCTTGCATAGGTCGAAACATCTGTTAAATGTTTGATGATATGATTTTCGGAACAACCGATGACTATTAAGTCATTTATGTACAAGAATTCTTGTGAAGAGTTTAATCCAGAAAAAGCGATTATTCCTTGAAAAGAGACATTAAGAAATTAAGATCCATTGTTCGTTGAAAAAGATGTTATGTTATAGAATTTTTTTCGGATTTTAATTTCTCGGTCGGGAGCTATTTGTTGAATTGACGTTAGTCTATAACTAATCGCAGACTTTTAGTATCACTATCTGGTACATCTTTTTCAGTAAAAGAAGTAATAAGCTGTTGTATTCTGATACGGGAGGTTTCACTATTTTGTCTAGAATGAGTCTTTCTACTTGTTATACCCGGTACCCGGCCCGAGATCACTACCTTACAGATAGCGCCCGAGCAGGGACTGTTTTGACAACTGTTAGTTTCCTGGAGGATTCCACCCTTCGTGGCCTTCTCGCATCAAAAGAGAAGTCGCTTAAAGTGGATCAGTAGGGAAACGTGGTAAAGAAAAAGTACAGTCCAACCGTCGGCCGCCAGCCAAGCCTGTAGAAAATCTTTGCAATCCTCGTTATCTTCCGGTAAAAAGAGTTGAAGAGAGAGAGAAAAAACCCACGCGACCAAGTACAGCTTAGCAGCAAGCAAATCATGCTAGAGTCATTGCAATCCCCGTTAGTCGACGAGATGAGTATACGAGAGGGAGAGAAAATACATACCAAGACACAGCCCGGCAGACAAGTAAGGTAGTAGGCGATCCCCGTTATGTCTATATGCATGCAAATCTCCTTTTCTAACACTATCCGCACCCTAGGATCTTCGTCTAACTATCTTACCATTCGTCGCTAGCTCTCTCGCGTGGTGTCCTCGGCCGATTCCAAAACGTCGACGTCGTCAGAGGTTCGACCGCCCGGCCAACGTAATATAAGCCTGGCTACCCGGGATTGGGAGTCAGTGCTTCCCAGCCTTCGGTCAGCATACAGTCAGTGCTTCCCAGCCTTCGGTCAGCATACAGCGTACATAGCCAGTGCTTCCCAGCCTTCGGTCAGCATACAGCGTACATAGCCAGTGCTTCCCAGCCTTCAGCATACAGCGTACATAGTCAGTGCTTTTCAGCCTTCGGTCAGCATACAACGTACCAAGTCAGTTTTTCTCAGCCTTCGGTCAGCATACAATGTACATACCTTCGAGCCAGTGCTTCCGGATCCTCCTTGCGAATAATAGTGACGACAGTGAACAATAACCACGGCAATAGCGATCCGCCCGCGTGCTTTGCCCGCCGCCAACGTATTTCCCCGCGAGTCGTGGCCGAGTAAAACTACAAATTCGAGCCAGAAAGGTTAACTGGAAATCGAATCGAACATCGCAGAGCGTTGCCAGTGAAGATCAGGTACAAGCCAATCTGTTCGCCAGGCCACGTGTATCCCGATCCCTCGACTAACGCAGCTATCTGATACCACGCCTACGAAAAACTCCGCAGTATCTCCGCCATTCCAAGATTCTGGCCCAGACTTTCCTTGAACCGCTGGCCCGGATACTTGAATCACCCTCCTAACACCCCTCCGCGTCCCAGATCAGGTAGCTGAATACATAGCACGTGTAGGGTCAGCACAGAATTATCGAAATTAACTCAACATGGGAGTCAAATGGCTCTCGGTCAGGCGCAAAAACGAGTTGGAGGCGATGACTTCCGAGCTCGGTTTGGACCCCCCGGGATCTGTCGAAGAATTGAGACGGCGAGTAGCGGCATTCGTAAACACGGACGGTCTATCCGACGCGGTGCGCTCGAGGTTGAACGAAATGGAGGCAGAGTACGGAGTTACCGTGACTCCAGAGACCACACCTCTATCCCCCCGTCCCCCTACGCTTGCGCCCCTCAATCTACAAGTCCATACCCCGGCTGCGTCCCCCAGTTATGCCACACCCGAAAGTAGCCCTGGCATCGTGGGATCAGGATCCGCTGCGCCGACAGTGAGCCTTCTCCAGCGAAACATCACAAAAACTAAGGACCAATCAGCGACGGTAACCGCACGGAACGAGGAGCATTTTAACGATGCGACAGCCGAGAAAATGGTTCGATGGGGAATTGTGTGCTCATAGTTGTGTTTCTTGCATAGGTCGAAACATCTGTTAAATGTTTGATGATATGATTTTTGGAACAACCGGTGACTATTAAGTCATTTATGTACAAGAATTCTTGTGAAGAGTTTAATCCAGAAAAAGCGATTATTCCTTGAAAAGAGACATTAAGAAATTAAGAGCCATTGTTCGTTGAAAAAGATGTTATGTTATAGAATTTTTTTCGGATTTTAATTTCTCGGTCGGGGGCTATTTGTTGAATTGACGTTAGTCTATAACTAATCGCAGACTTTTAGTATCACTATCTGGTACATCTTTTTCAGTAAAAGAAGTAATAAGCTGTTGTATTCTGATACGGGAGGTCTCACTATTTTGTCTATAATGGGAATTGTGTTCAACGATTCCAGCGATCCGTTGAGTTTCCTCGAACACGTGCAAGAGAGGGCAGCTACTTACAGGCTAGATCTAGAACACTTATCCCAGAAAATACTGGTTCTAATGACAGGACGGGCCGAGAAATGGCTTAGAACGAGCCGCCTCAGCGGAGAACCATGGGACCCCTTCCACAAAGAATTTTTAGATTTCTTTCTACCGTCACGGTATTTCCAACGACTCGAAGACGAAATCCGCAACTATTTCCAATGACCCAAGGAAGCATTTAAGACGTACCTCGTGGACCTCCGACTAATGATGCAGCGCGCCGGGTACACCGAAGCCCAGGAACTGGAGAGGATTTATGAGAACATGCTTCCGGAGTACCAGCTATTTACAAGACGGAAAGACTTTGGTACCCTAGCGGAATTGACCCAACTGGTCGTAAATTTCGAGGTAACACGTTGTAAGGGATCATTGGAACTTACAGGGTTCGCACGCCAAGCCCCGGACACCCACCCCCAGGAATTTTTAGGGCCCACGGCTAGCCAAAGAGGACCCGGGAACCACACCGCCACGCGTGCACAGGACCCAGGACAAGACAGACCGCCTTCAAGGGACTGGGCTGTTGACACACAGCGGCCCGATGCTCGACATGGAACCATTGTTCAGGACGCCGACACCGTGGTCGACGTGCAACATGCTTGCAGGAATTGCGGCGGATCCGGACACTTCTCATGGGAGTGAAACAGCCCCAGGTCTTATACTGCTGGGACTGCGGCCGTCGTGGGTTACGAACCATCAAATGTTGTCGTAGGACTTCGTCGGGAAACGGACCGGCGCTTCGCTTGGCAGGGTACCGTGCGAAGAACGCCACTCCCACCCCAAGATAGTTAAAGAAACCCTACGGCTAGAGAAAGGTCGGATTCGCGCACAAGTGACAATGGAGGGAAAGAGTCTGCTGGCCACCTTAGACACAGGCGCTACCCGAAGTTTTGTCAGTGAACGTAAAGCCCTGGAGTTAGACAACGGACAAATTATAACAATGGTACGGTCAACGATCAGACTGGCGGATGGTTCCCTCAGAGAATTGACCCAGGTGCTGATGGCGGACATACGACTAGGAACTCAACAAGTGAAGATGCTGGTACTTGTAATGAGAGACGTACTGGATGACGTTCTCCTCGGGATGGATTTTCTGTGTGGAATCAACGCGACCCTGCAGTGCGGAGGAATCCCATTACGCCTTGAATTCGGGCATGGTCAGGACAACGAAATCCAAGATGTGAAAGCTGTTCCGAGCTCGGATCAACCTACGAACATGAGTACTCAGATGAAAAGCAGCCACCTGATTACCGAGCCTCCCGACCCAGCGAGGAACGACGTACCAAACGAGGCGTACTTGGCCGTTCCCCCGGGATCAATGCTAGTAAGGTGGGAGAAATTCACGTGGAATGACACACCGAGCGAGGGGTACGTGGCGGCTTCTTCAAGGGACTCCACGAATTCATATGGGACCGCGATGCAGACAGGATACCAACTCGGATGGACCTCAGAGCTCCCCGGCGTCGCAATCAATGCCATGCAGAGAAACCCCTTCCGGATACACTGGGGACAGCATCGGTCTGAGAAAAGAGTACGGTTCCAACTAGGCGCAGACGACAACGGACCCCAGGTGACGGAGATCAGTGAATGGCAACAAACGCAAGAAGCCATAGTGGCTGCAGTGAGTACACCCCAATTATTCGACTCTCTGGCCTCTATACCCGAACCCGAACCCGAATACAACGAACCAATAGAACCCGGGGTAGCCACATTTTTGCAACAAGAACTGCAGAAATTCGACGGCCTCTCTGGGGTGTCCAACATAGCAGAACACTCTATCGTAATGCAAGATAACAGGCCAATAAAACAACGTTACCACCAGAAAAACCGCGCCATGCAAGCCATTATTAATAAACAGGTCGATGAATTGCTCAGGGATGGCCACATTGAGCCGCCGAAAAGTCCACACAGCGCCCCCATCGTACTTGTCGGCAAAAAGACAGGAGACATTAGGATGTGTATCGACTTTTGACAATTGAGCGCACGATCCGTCCCCAACGCAAATTCTCTTCCGAGGATTCAACACATATTGGAAAAGTTAAGAGGTGCTAAGTACATATCGACTTTAAATCTAGAGCGGTTTTTGGCAAATCCCAGTTACCCCGGACAGCCGCGAGTGCACAGCCTTCACCGTGCCTGGTCGTGATTTGTTTCACTGGAAAGTGATGCCATTTGACCTTCATTCCGCCTCCGCAACCTTCCGCAACGCCCTGTCCGGGCGTTGGACAGCGTGATAGGTCCTGATATGGAACCGCATGCATTCGCCTATCTTGACGATATTATCGTCATCGGGACCACGCTGGAGGACCATACACGGTACCTCGGAGAGGTTTTCCATCGGCTCCGTAAGGCCAACCTTAGTCTCAACAAGGAGAAATGTAGGTTTTTCCGAAGCAGTTTGAAATACTTAGGACATGTCATCAGCAGGGAGGGGATATATACAGACCCCGACAGAGTCGCCGCAGTGCGAAATCTGAAACCCCTTACGTGTGTCAAAGAACTTCGTCGATGCCTCGGTGTAGATTCTTGGTATCGGCGGTTCGTCCCCAACTTTTCCAAGATAGCGGAGCCTATAACTGCGGACCACCTAGACCTAAAATGGATAAATTCTATTGACAACCCCATTGAACGGATAGCACGTTGGGCCCTGGAGCTTCAACAGTATCAATTCGATTTCCACTATCGCCGAGGGAAACAGAACGTCGTAGCAGATGCACTTTAACGCCAACCGTAAGAATTATTGCAGCTAGCTCTAGAGGAAAAGACGCAGTGTAAGTGGATCATGAAAATGTTGGTTAGAATCGAGCAGCAGCCGGTCAAATACGAAGACTACCGAAGAAAGAGCGGAAAACTATATCGACGCCGGGGCACCATGACCGAAGAAGTAGAATCCACCCCGTGGAAACTCTGCATGGCTACAGAGCACAGACGACGCATGTTGGAAGAATGCCATGATCACACCACAGCCGGCTACTTAGGAATTCGAAAGACAATACCCGAGTGGCCCAAAAGTATTACTGGCCAGGCCTATTCCGGGAAGTTTTTTGTTTATTGTTTAAAATTGTTTAAAGCTTAACAATGTGCAGTTAAACTGTAGAGGGAAAAATTAAATGACAAGTGTGTATACTACGAGATTTAAAATTATTACAATATGTTATTCATTAGGATAGATGTGACCATGTTAGAACTATAATCAAAGGAGAACAGATGAAAAAATTTGTTATAATTTCGGCAAAGGCTACGGAAAGATTCCTGATCAGAGTAGTTTGAAAGACAGAGTTGAAGGTGGAGAGAAAAGAAATGCCTAGTCGGGCGGGATGGAACAGCGAAACTAATAAGACTGATAAGGGCTGATGATTCAACCTCACCAGAGGAACGCTTGTGGAGAAAGAGAACTCCATGACAGATCCTACGGGACTTGAGAGATTGGAAGTTAATAAGACGCAGCCTGCTTTCATAGGAAGGGAGATGTATCACAGGGTCCCAATTAAGTCCACGGAGTGCAAAGATGAGGAATTGTTTCTGTACGGACTGAAATTTTTGGTTATGTGGTGACCAGACACAGGAACCATATTCCAAGATAGGCCGGACCAGAGAAACGTACAAGACTTTAGTGGTGTAAGGGTCAGTAAATTCCTTAGACCATCTTTTGACAAAACCAAGAACTCCTTTGGCTTTATTTGAGATGGAGAAGATATGAGAATTAAAACATAGATTTGGAACAAAGACGATGCCTAGGTCATTAACTTTGAACTGGCGTTCTAAGATACAACTATTGATGGAGTAGTCAAATAGGTATGGCTTGATGCGGTGGAAAGTCATGACATTACATTTAGAAATGTTCAGTGGAAGAACGTTAATAAGGCACCAGTTATTAAGAGCGTCAAGATCCGATTGCAGAGATAGCGGGGACGCAGGTTCTTTATAGGAAAAACATACTTTAACATCGTCAGCGTACATAAGGACACGGGAGTGAGATAAGACTAGAGGAAGATCATTAATGAACAAATTAAATAACAGGGGGCCCAGATGGCTACCTTGAGGTACACCCGATGTAACAAGAACAGGTTTAGAGAAAGAGGAGTTGAAGCGGACACGCTGAGAACGATTACAAAGGTAAGAATTGGTCTAGAGGAGGAGATAAGTCGGAAACCCAAGGAGAGATAGTTTATGGATAAGGAGATTGTGATTAACAGAGTCAAAGGTTTTACTAAAATCAGTGTAAGCTACATCAGTTTGGCACTGATTAGCAAATCCAGTTGTTACGAAGGAGGAGAATTCAAGGAGGTTAGAAGTAACTGAGCGACGTTTTACAAATCCATGCTGGGATTCCGAGAACAAGGAACTACAAAAGTGCTGCAGCTGAGAGGTAATGATTTTTTCAAAGAGTTTAGGAATGGCAGTTAAATTAGATATACAACGATAATTAGAAACATATGATTTCGAGCCCTTTTTGTGGACAGGAATTGTGTAGGACTTCTTTCAGATGATTAGAAATCGCCTAACTCGAGTGACAAGGTGAAAAGTTTTAGAAGGGGCACGCAAAGAGAATCAGAACAAAGTAAGAAGAACGGCACTGGGGACCGAATCTGGGCCAGTTGAGAACGAAAACTTACTAGATTCGTTCGCAAATGCCCGGTATGCCAGAACTACAAGGTAAGCCCGTTCAAACCAGCAGGAAAAAACCAGACTGGTTGACGAACCTTTCGCCGTACTATGCGCTCACTTTTTTGGCCTCTTACCCCGCTCCAAACACGGAAACACCGTACTTCTCGTTTTTTCGACTTACTTAGTAAGTGGGTCGAACTAGTGCCTCTTCGCAAGGCGACCACACCACATCTAGAAAGATCATTCCGAGAAAGGATCCTCAGCCGCTTCGGGACGCCTCGTACTTTTTTTGTGACAACGGAACATAGTCTTCTAGCTGGTCGCTTAAAGGATTTTGCAAGAAACTAGGAATGGAGCTTCAGAACACCGCCCCGTACACTTCCCAACAAAATCCAACAGAACGCGCTAACCGAACGATCAAAACAATGCTAGCCCAATATATTGGAGGGAAACAGAATACCTGGGATGAGCTCCTGCCAGAGATCACATTTGCGATCAACTCTAGCGTGTCCGATTCAACGAGATTCAGCCCAGCGTTTTTACTTCAAGGCCGTAAACGAAGACTCCCGGGCGCGTTATAAGACGAAGTAACGCCGGGAACAGGAACTGGTATCGTCGACCCGGAGACCAAAGCCCAGCAGATGAGAGCGATGTTCCAAATAGTCAAAACCAACAATGACAAAGCATCCGCGGAACAAAAACGACAATACAATCTCCGCCGTCTAGAATGGAAACCAGCTATCGGATCCTTAGTGCTATTACGGCGCCACGTACTATCCAAAGCATCGGAACGCACCAAACGAGGCGTGCGTGGCAGTTTCTCCTGGATACGTGGACGACAGCCCAGCGCAAAAGCCTGGAAACCAGCGAGGAACGACGCATTGAACCAGGCGGAACCGATCCCACGCAAACGACCACGTTCGAAGACAGAAGTGACCCTGCCGGATGACCACGACTAGCGACGACGTCAACCCTACGAGTTCGCGGGGACCACTTGCTGGTAGGCGTGCTTCCCAACGTCCCCGCAGCCCCTTCAGGGGGAACGCTCCAGGTCGACTCACACAACCTCCCCCGTCTTGGACCAGGCCGAGCGTCGCCCCACGAAACCCCGAGGATACCCAAAATACCGACTGTACATTTACGTTTAAGTTCCAGTAGTTACGCCGCACTCACAGGGTATCAGGGTAAATTTTAGTTATAGTCATTAACTTTGTTACAATTCACAGCTCCACAAAGGATTGGGACCCCCGCCGGCGAAGCAACAAATCCAACGTCAAGTCCGAACCTAACGTAGACTGGGAGGTCATCGAGGAACTATTTCTTCGTCCCACGCCTCGACGCTACCAAGTTCACCCGGTGGTACTCAGCTGGGAAAACTTATGTGGCAACGTCACGAACTGGCCACGCATCGATTAAATCATCGACGCTCGCGCTGACCCCAGTTGCGCCAACCTAGCCGACGCCGTCGACAGAACGGGTCCAAGACACGACCGCGAGGCGCCCGTTTTCGACGCTCGCGCTGACCCCAGTTGCGCCAACGTAGTCGACGCCGTCGACAACCCAGATCCAAGCCACGACCGCGAGGCGCCCGTCATCGACGCTCGCGCTGAGCCCACTTGCGCTAACGTAGACAGCAACGGTAGACACCATCAACGCCTAAGATTCGGGCCACGTCCGAAACCAAATCGAGATATTGGAGGTCATCACTATCCACCTGGCAGGACAGCACTGCTCTGCACCACGTGAAGACCATCAACGATTCGCGCCCTCGGAGTTTGAGGAGGAGTTGCTCCGCTGTGAAGAGCCTCCACTTCCGACCTTTTCGGAGACCTCGATATGACCCACCTCCTTAGACTAGTAAACGATTTAGGCATCACTCCCGAGGACATCCCAGACGTCCGAGGCATCTCAGACGTCCGCGTCCTCGACGCCTTCTTACATTCCGACGCCACTAAGCCCGAGACATGCGAGGCTACAGTGCCCTCCCTCAGCGTCGAATGGGTGCCTGGAGAGGAGGATTGGAGAGTGCGCACACCCAGCGGCAGGATACCGGTGACACTGAAGACCAGACTCCTAACGCAGTTAGGTAACCAAAGACGCAAGGATATTCGGTTTCTAGTAGAGGCGGATGATACCTTCTTCCAGGTGCACATCAGCAAGACGAACAAAGTTGCAATTCATTTACGGGCCCCGCGAAGTAAAGAGGGCGTGTGAGAACCCATACTGGGGCCTCACATTCTAATGTAAGCATACAGATAATTAGATTTAAGTATTACTATAACGAAAGAGACATTGAAGTTAGAAATTATAATATTTAGTAGCCAAATAAGCTAGTTTTGCGTAGGGCTAGAAACCCGCCAGATGCCCAGGTCACCCCACCTGAAAACGCAAGCAGAGCTACAGAAAAGAGGCAATGGCAGAGAATAAGAGAGCAAAGAGACAGCGGACACCCACATCGAAACCGAATTCGCGAAGGCAGATGGAGAGCGGCAGCCACCGAGAGCGGCGCTCAGCCCAGCGCGCAGAGAGATCCACAGCGAGCCAAAGCAGCGAAATGCCTCTCTTTCGAGAAGTCCCGTTGACCCAAAAAGCCGAGATCGAACCCACGCCTACGTTCGAGTGGCTTTGGTTTGAGCAAGAAAGAGATTTCTGGATGCTGGCACGTACGGCCGATTCACGGGAGTGCGTGATACGTTTCAAGAAAGAGTGCCGCGGGGCTTCCAGATAACAAACCTCCGCGAGTTAGTAATTTCGCACGTCCGAGGAGAGCACATACTTGCACCGAGGATCAACCGACGCCTGCCACGGCATGGACATAGGGAAAGGAAACCACGGAAACCTGGAGCACCGCCGTCGCACCCACGGGTGCGCTGGCCGATGGCCAAGATAGAAGTAGGGCCTAGAGTAGAAGTGCGGTGAAGGATATACAGGCCGAAGTGTGTCATAATAAACTCATATGTATATGTTTATCCACAAGACATCTCTCTCTACTTGCCCTGTACGTGATCGGAGCCCCGATCGTAGTTCCGACCCTTCCCCTCTAACGCTGGAATACCCATCCTGGTCTTGGCAACAGGTTTTTAACCTGCCGGAATCGGGAAGGTGACCACTCGGTGTGGGCCCTACCCGACCTTTACCTTCCTCCCATCCTCCTTTTGGACTCGTGGCAGACCTCTGCTCTGGCAACAAGGTCTTTAACCTGCTGGAATGGTGGCCAGGCTGCGCTCCAGACGGGGATCTTCCTTCTTCCTCTTCTTCTCAGCTCTGTGGGCCGCTTCAACTCTAAAAACAGGGTTTTACCCTACTGGAGACGAGGTTGGTCGACTATTCTGTGGAACTCCGATCTCCCCCCCTCCCCGTTTTTCTCGGCGGGTCTCGCGGGGGCCCCCCTCTCCTCCATGAGCAACGTCTCTCGAAGATCCCGCCGCTGGCGGAGACACAATAAACCCTATGCAATGACACGCCCTCCAGATTTGACAGTCTCGGCACTTTACAAATAAACTGTAAGTGACTCTGGGTAGACTGAGATTTGTACCCCGGCCCGAGATCACTACCTTACACGGTTGTGTGTAACACCCTGAAGGAATCGTTTCCGACCCCATAAAGTGTATATATTCTTCATCAGCATCAATAGCCGAGTCGATATAGCTATGTCTGTCTGTCCGTCCGTCCGTCTTCTTTAGCGCCAATAGCTCAGAGACCGTAAAAGCAAAAGCAACCTTATTTTGTATCCAGACTCCTGTCATATCACACTGTTACAAGTGTATTTCAAAATTTCTCCCCGCCCCCTTCCAACCACTTCAAGGACGAAAATCTGTGGAATGCACAATTTTAAAGAAGCTCCTGTGATATCAAACCGAGAGGAGTTTGTTTCAAAATTTGGACACGCCCCCTTCCACCCACACAAAGGACGAAAATCTAAAATTTTGAAGATACGGGAAAACCAAAAACGCAGAATCATAGAAAATGGTCACAACGTTCCACCTAGCTTTTACTGAAATCTAAGCCTATTATGCCATCACTCTGTGTTGGGAAATTTGATTCAACTAAATGGAAGACGTGCTGATGTTTAACTTTTTATTTCCGGTACTCGAAGGGGTATATTAGATTTATTGAAAAAATGGATGTGTGTAACAAGAAGGAAGCGTTTCCGACTCCATAAAGTAGATATTTTCTTGATCAGCATCAATAGCCGAGTCGATATAGCTATGTCTGTCTGTCCGTCTGTCCATCCGTCCGTCCGTCTTCATTAGCGCCTATATCTCAGAGACTGTAAAAGCTAGAGCAGCCTTATTTTGCATCCGGACTCCTGTCCCATCACCCTGTTAAAGGTGGATTTCAAAATTTCGCCCCGCCCCCTTCCGCCCCCACAAAGGACGACAATCTGTGGAATGCATAATTTTAAAAATACGAAAAAACTAAGAGCGCAGAATCATAGACAATGACCATATCTATCAGAGTGTTGAATCTGGATCAGATCGAATTATTAGTATAGCCAGAAGGAACGAATGAAATTTCAGTGGCCTTCCAAGCGCAGACTCTTTCCTTATCTCTCTCGCACACAGCCGTGTATGTATATGTAGGAAGTAAATTTAGACATGGAGAAAAGGCAGATGTATAAAACGTATGTAAACAAAAATGGAAACATCTAATATATAAAAATCTCCGAAAAGGTTGCCTTCATATTTTTTTTTTTTTTTTTGGCTGAAATTAAATTTGTCCCTTTTGCGAACATGTAAGAAATTACAAGCTCACATACATATGTTAATGTGTGTGTGTGCGTGTATGAAACTGGGTCAAGTTCTTGGAGATAGTCTGGGTTAGCTGGGTTATATACGGTACATAAACCATATACATTTAGGTCTTCGCAACTAGAACTTGAACCAGTTGGACTGCGGAGAGGGTATTCTGTGGGGCGCAATTGAGGATCTGAAGACACGGCGACAGCCTCTGATGATTGCAGTGGGAATTGAGTGACAGGTAGCCTTGGTACTGATTCTGATACTGATTTTATTCAACAAAACTTATCTCTATTTATAGGTAACAAAAGGTACAAAAAGTGCTGACTTAAGTGCTGGTTGGTTCAGCTGGTGTACCATTGGCGGTGAAGGAGATGTCACCGCTGAACTTATGTCTCCAAATCGAGTGTAGATTGATTTTACTTCGCTGTTTGTAGTGCTGAAGGTGCTGATGCTTATTTCTGTGTTGCGAGCAGTACATCCAGGAGATAGCGAAAGTAAGCCAGATCCTTCCAACTGTATGGTTGATGGAGATCCGTTGCATACTGTTTGAAGTCTCATTATAGAGTGTGTTGCAAAGGTCCATTTGTTCGGTTGCTGAGTTCTTGTCCACAACATGTCCGAATTTGAATGAATGACGTGACATAATGTTGTTGTTTTGTTGTTAAACAACCGGAACTCGCAGCGATTATCAACGTTAAAGACCATTTGAGGATCAAAACAGATGAATTCTTCGTTGGGCAGTCTGAAGCAGCGTCGAAATACCTCTGGAGTAAAACCCATGAACTGATCTCGATGTGTGTTACTGTTTTGAGATCGAACAAGCTCCAACTTGTTGAGTCCCAGGTAGGAATTGGGATGATGCTAAAAGTTTCAAGCTGAACTGTTGAAACTAGAGGTAGCGTTACCTTGAATACGACGTGGGTTGCAGTTGGTCTTCCTTCGGACCGCATGATTCTGTATAGATGAATGACATTTTTTGTTGTAACCGGCAGCATTTGATCGGGTGGAAATGATCCCGTATTTGGTCTAGTTGATCTCTTAATTGTTCAGGAGAAACTAGCGTATGCTTACGCTCAATCGGACTCCTGTAAGGGTGCTCAGATCATCCTGGCGACCGTTATGGTCCTGGTTAAGGACTCAATGGGTTCTTAAAAATGACGTAGAGCACTCCTGGACTCATGCTCCCAGGTCAATTTCATCACCGATGCCTTTTCTTAGAAGCTCCGCCTGTCGCGAGACAAACGCGACAATAAAATTCGCAGCATCGGGGACTCGCAAACATACATCAAGCCTCGTACCACAACTTCAATTGTCTACTTAGCACACAGCGTAGCGTCCATCGATGGTAACTTGAAGCGACTATGGGAAATCGAAACAATCTGCAGCCCAATCAAAAAACTCAAACCTGAGCATAGCATATCTGAGGAACGATAGCTACAATAAACTCGACTCAATGAGGAAGGTCGCATTGTCGTAAAATTGCCATTCAAGGACAATCCATCCCAGCTCGGCAGCTCTTTTGAGATCGCTCGTCGCAGGTTCATCTGTGTGGAACGCCGGCTCTCACACTCCCCTGACATTCGCACACAATACACCGAGTTCATAAACGAATACGAACGTTTGGGTCACATGTCACTAGTCACCAGCCCGGACTTATCTGCACCTCACTATTATATACCACATCATTGTGTGATGAAGCCGAGTAGTGAATCCACAAAGCTGAGAGTAGTGTTCGATGCCTCTTGCCGCACTTCCAACCAAATATCGCTAAATGATATCCTGCTTGTTGGTCCAACTCTCAAAGATGATCTCTACATATTGCTGTTGCGCTTTCGGCTATTCCGTTTTGCCATAACCGCCGATGTCATCAAAATGTACAGGCAAGTTTACGTTGATACAAATACCAGTAAATTCTTTGGCGAGCATTTCCAGAAGAACAGCTGCAGACCTACCAGCTCAACACCGTGACCTATGGAACGGCATCGGCACCATACCTAGCGGTACGGTAGTCTACATCACTTGGCAGACCTTCATCGAGCTGAGTAACCGCGGGGCGCGGACGTCATCCAATCCTCCTTCTACGTGGATGACCTGCTAACTGGAGCTGACCATCTCGCAACACTGCGTACCATTAAGGATGAAGTCACCAAGATTCTGAACCGTGGTCACTTTCCGCTGACCGAATGGCATTCAAATCATCCCGAGTTTATCGACAGTCTTGACACCAAGCACTTTAACCCATGCACAGATGGTGTAACTAGTGCTCTGGGAGTCACTTGGAACCAACATACAGATATGCTACTCTTCGTGTTCACGCCCAAGAAGATACCAACAATCGTCACCAAGAGAGCCATCCTATGAGTTGCATCAACTCTGTTCGACCCGTTAGGACTACTGTCGCTTCTTGTTATTGTCACTAAGATAATTCTAAAAGAACTGTGGCTCGCAGGACTCCAATGGGATGAATCCGTCCCACAACACATGCATACGGCCTGGAGCGCTTGCTTAGACTCTTTCAGAGCCATTTCAGTGTTGTCGGTCCCTCGGTATTGCCTCCAGGTCAGCTGCCAATCGGTCCAGATCCATGGATTTTGTGCTGCTGCATCTACCTTCGTATAGAAAGTGCAGGTGGCCTCATTTCTGTCAGCCTCCTAACGGCCAACTCAAGAGTGGCACCAGTCAAGAAAAAATCGCTGCCTAAGTTGGAATTGTGTGGAGCGCACCTGCTTGCCCATCTGTATGCAAAGGTTAAACCATTGCTGGTCGATAAGCCGCACTCTACTCACTTGTGGTCAGACTGACAAAAAGGTTTACACTGGTTGAAGCAACATTCGGTGACCTTATCTGCGTTCGTTGGGAATCGAGTTTCCGAAATCCAGGATTTAAGCCTAACAGCTAATTGGAGATTTGTGCCTACCGATTCAAACCCTACCGACATCGTCTCGCGGGGAGCCACAATGCAGGAGCTTGAAAGATCAATGTGGTTTGCTGGCCCTCCGTTTCTAATGCACTAACCCGCAACCTGGCCTACGTCTCCTGAGTTCATCGATCTAGATCAAGAGGTGGTCAACACTGAACAACGGAAACTATCTACTCGAAAGGTTGACCAATCAGTTCCTACACTCGTTGCCTACGTATTGTCGCCTGGATGTTTCGCTTCTACTACTCAACAAGGAAAACAAGCAAACTTCAAATATCAATGTTGTCTGCTGACGAACTGCGCCATGCATCCGACTGCATAATCTGGAATATCCAACAGCAATCTTTCGCTGACGACTGTCAGCGGCTTAATAAATCACTCACACTCAAAAGTCATTTAAAGTTTCTAAATCCATTTCTTGACAGCTCGTCAGGATTTCAGCTCATCCGAGTGGGTGGCAGATTGGAGAACGCTCGCATCCCAGAGTCCGAAAAGCACCCGCTGCTCCTGCCTAGCAAGTCAAATTTTGTCTGGACTTACGCTTGTCGTTTGCACCTTCGTAATTGTCATGCCAGCCCTAAGGCTCTGGTGGCGCTGCTTCGTCTGGAATACTGGATTGTGAACGCCAGGGACTTTCATCAATGCAAGGCTCACGTTCGAAGAACTTGGCACTGCTGCTGTTGAAGTCGAGGCAATACTGAATTCGCGGCGTAAAGGCAGCGCTGCAACGTTACAAAAAAAGCGACGAAAAGCGGAGGGCCGTTGTACCAGAGAAACAGAAAAGGCCGACGGCAGCGCTGCGGCGGCTAACGGCGATGAAGAGTGGCTTACCGTTCCTATGGGAACAATGCAAAGAGCTGGAATAGCGTGGGTGGCAATGAGCAATATACAGCGATGTAGCGGTAGGGAGCGGTAGTGGCTAAAATGTTGTCCGCGCTATGTACGCAGCGTTGATGTCAGCGGCGAAGAGCGTGATAATGATGCGACGAAGAATAGCGGACAACAAGCTGGAAAAGCGTGGGCGGCAACGAGCGATATGAGGAACTGGAGAAACATAGAGTGCGAACTTAGCTGGCAGCGGCTGCCGACGGCTCCGACCAGAAAGGGCATGTACGACGAATGTGATGAGAATGGCGACAGCGAAAGTGTTCCGTTACTTCTAGGCGAATGCATTTGGTTATTTGGGTTCCACGAGACTGATTTGCGAGGCTAAATATCACTTGTCGGAGTTATTTATCACAGATTTATGCACTGCCCTACGTTGGGCGCCAAAATGTTTATTTTACAAGCGTTTTTGTAGAGATACAGGTCGGAGAGGTGCAATTTATGATTATAACAAAACTCCCGAAGTTGAACAAGAAATAACGGCACGTTTGAGCGTTCGGTGAGAAGCATTCGACTGTGTTTTATTAACAGAATGTTAGCGCTAATATGTTTACTTAAAAGACTGAGAGGCTGTGGTTTGTATTATTGGAGAACGGATTGAACGAGAGTAGGCTTACTATCGTATGACACTAGGGAGGGCAAATTTGACCAAACAAAAACGTTTAATTGTAAATTTCGCAGTACAAAATGTTTTCATATTTAATTTTTCATCAATCATTTAAAAAAAAAAAAAAAAGTTTAGTTGTTTATTTATTTACTTACTCGCCAACGGTTAAAACTTAACTGGCTAAACTAATTTATTTCTATCTTAAACAATAAACACTACACAAAGAAAGAAAGGTTAGGTTAGGTTAACCCGGACGTCTCTCAGCGGGGACTTTCATAGGCCAGTCTGGCCCTTAGTGATCCGGATGTAGATGGACCTTTACGGGGGTATTGCTGAGATTTGGAAGTCCTCGAGTATCGAGGTGTGTTTCGCAAAGGCAAGTAATTCCCTCGGCGTCCTCTTGGAGGCATCTTCTAGTGATGCCATCTCCGGTGCGCCTAGGTATCTTGTCCTTGCCCGTGAAAGAGCCGGGCAGTTGCAGATGAGATGTTCCAGGGTTTCGATAGCCCCGGATTCATCGCATTTCCTACAGCTGTCTATGTTGGTAATGCCTAGCTTGGCCGCGTGCGCCGCAGCCAGACAGTGACCTGTGAGTATTCCCACTATCAGTCTACAGTCTTTCCGTGGAAGATGCAGTAGATAGTGAGCTAGCTTTTCATTGCGCTCCTTGCACATGGTTCTCGAGGTTCTGCAGGTGGTTGCGTTCCTCCATCTGTTCTTGGTTTGTAGGGCGGCCTGCTTCTCTAGATCGCTTTGTAACGTTCTAAGGGAGATAGGCACGTTTTCGATTCTTTCGCTCGTCAGCCCAACGCCTTCCTTAGCCAGAACGTCCGCAGCCTCGTTTCCTTCGATGCCCTGGTGGCTGGGAACCCAGTAGATTCGCACTGACTTGGTCGTGCATAATGAGTCTAATGCCTCCCTGCTTGCCAGGACACTTCTGGAGCCGACTGCGAACGACTGCATGGATTTTATCGCTGCTTGGCTATCGACGAATATGTTCACCACGTTGTGTGGTCGCTCTATTTGCTGAGCGACCTCTGCTGCCTTCTTTATAGCGAAAACTTCCGCCTGGAATATGCTGCATCGGTCTGGTAGCCTATATGACACCCTTATTTCGGGGTTTGTACAATATAAGCCCGCTCCTACTCCTCCGTCCATCTTGGAGCCGTCGGTATATATGTTGAGGTGTTGAGTCTGGTCCCGTCCCTTTTTCCAGTCTTCGGGTCCCAAAAATGTGTTGGTTTTGACCTCTAGGCAAGTTCGGGGGGTCATGTAGTCTGTATGACTGGTCATGTTCCTCCCAATTGAACTGTGCCCGTATCCTTGGGGTGACATGTTCCCCGATGCGATAAGTCGCTGTGCGGCTTTACCCGCAGTCAGCCGAGCGTGGATGTCGAGGGGATCGATCCCAAGTATGGTTTCGAGTGCTATAGTTGGGGTTGACCTCAGCGCCCCTGTGATACATAGCAAAGCCTGTCGCCGGGTCCTTTCCATAAGCTTGTGGTACGTCTTCTTCTCAGTTGCTTGCCACCACACTAGGACTCCATACAGCAGAGTTGGTCGCACCACCGAGATGTAGATCCAATGCATTAGGGCGGGTGACAGGCCCCATGTGCTGCTAAGCATCTTCTTGGATGCATAAAGCGCAATGGTGGCCTTCTTCACCCTTTCCACTACATTGGGTTTCCATGCCAGTTTGCTATCCAGTACTGTGCCGAGGTATTTGACCTGTGTTTTCGGGGTTAGCCTTGTTTGGTTGATTTTTGGGGGGATCCATGCCGGTACCTTGTACCTCTTTGTAAAGAGGATGAGGTCCGTCTTGTCCGCGTTGATATCGAGTCCTACTTCGTCCGCCCACTCGCATATCTCCCTGAGTGTTCGTTCCATTATGGAGCTGAGAGTCGATGGACATACGCCCGTAATAATTATGCTTATGTCGTCTGCATAAGCTGTTATTTTTGGGGCCTTCCTCTCGAATCTCTTGATGAGGTCGTCGACCACCAGATTCCACAGGAGGGGCGACAAGACTCCACCTTGAGGTGTGCCTCTATGCGCTCCCTTTACCGTGGAAGCGGTGCCCCACTCAGATTGCACCCGTCTACAACTCAGGAGGTTCTTTATCCATAGGTTGATTGCTTGGTGTGTGTGGGTCGCTTCAAGGCGATCCATTATTGCGTTCGTGGCTACGTTGTTAAATGCTCCGGATATATCTACGAATACTCCTAGTGCATACTTTTTATTGTTGAGAGCCTTATCGATGGTAGCTACTAGTGAATGTAGAGCTGTTTCCACCGATTTCCCTTTGGTATAAGCGTGCTGGTTGGTTGACATCAGTCCTCCCACCTCCTTCCTGATGTATCCGTCCAGCAGCTTTTCCAGTGTTTTTAGCATAAAAGAGGTAAGGCTTATCGGTCTGTAGTCCTTGGGACTAGCATGGCTGCACTTTCCTGCCTTTGGGAGGAAGACAACTCTAGCCGTTCTCCATTGGATAGGGATATAGCCTGTACTTAGACATGCCGAGTATATTGCGAAGAGCCATGGGATGATCGTCTCTTTGGTCGCCTGCAACATGGCTGGGAATATTCCGTCCAGTCCAGGTGCTTTGATGCCCGCAAAGGAGTCTATGGCCCATTGGATCTTCTTGTGGGTTATTAGATCTGTAGGGGGTGTTTGTTCCTCGGTTGCTAGGTCCTGATGCGTTTCGGCATCACTGACCTCGGTGCATCCCGGGAAGTGGGCCTCCATTAGTGCTGTCAGAGCCTCTTCGCTGTCTTCTGACCACTGTCCGTTATTTAATTGTAGCTGACTCTGTATGGTGGGCTGCTTCGAGAGCAGCTTCCTGAGTCTTGCTGTTTCAGGCACTTTCTCGATGTTCGAGCAGAAGTTTCTCCACGAGCTACGTTGTGCCTTGCGTATTTCCTTCTTGTAGTCTCTGAGTAGTGTTTTGTATTCCTCATTGATGATCTCCTCATTCGCTACTCTGGCGAGTTTGAAGAGTTCCCTGAGGTTATTTCTCTTGAGGGAGAGGTCCCTATTCCACCAGAGTGGTTTGGTCCTCTTTCTCGTTCTTGATGGCGGGCATGCTCCTTGGTAGGCAGACAGAAGTTCCTTGGAGAGGGTCTCCAAGGACTTCTCTATGTCTTCCGCGGATTTCACTATTCCCGGATTCGCGAGCTTCGAGGTAACGGTCTTCCTGAACTTCTCCCAGTTTGTGTTCCGGGGGTTCCTGAAGACTGTCACCTTCGGAGTGTATTTGAAATCGCACTCGAACTGAATGTACTTATGGTCCGAGAAGGATGGTCTTTCAAGGACTCTCCATCCAGATACCAAGGTACTCTTTCCTGTTACGAGGGTTAGATCTAGCACGTTGGACGAGGTGGGACCTACGTAAGTGTAGTCCTCTCCCACGTTTGCTACATCTATGTTATTTGATAATATAAAGTCTAGGAGTGACTCACCTCGGTCATTGATATCGGGGCTTCCCCACACACTGTGGTGGGCATTGGCGTCCGTACCAATGATGAGTTGCTGGTCTTTGGAGTCGGCTTTTTCCACCAGACTCCTTAGTTCTTCAGGTGGTGCGGGCCTGTCGTGTGCCATGTAGCAGGAGGCTACCAGAAGGCGCTTCTCCTCACTCTCCAGCATCACTACTGTCAGGTCGTCTGTGCTGTAATGAGACATAAGGTAAGCGTGGATTCCCTTTCGTACTAGTACGACGGTTCTATTCCTGCTTACCGATGTTGGGTAGAACGAGTTGTAGTTTGCGAACTTCAGTCCGGCCACTGAATTGCCTGACGCAATCCAGGGCTCCTGGACCAAAGCTATATCGGCGGGCCCTTGCTCCATGGCTATGAGGAGCTCCGCCGATGCTACCTTGCTTTTATGCAGGTTGATTTGCAGCACACTCAGTTTCATGGGCGGCTGGCTCAACTGCATACGACGGGTTGACTGTAATCGTCAGGTCACCGTCCTCATCTTCCTGGGAGTCTTCAAGAGCCAGACCCTGGGCGGCCTTCACGATGGTGTCTAGACCGAGGTCCTTCTCCACCTCGCCTGCCTGCAGGGTGTGTGTGTCTGTGTCTTCGGGGCGGCGCTTCTTGAGGCGCAGGTACACACTGCCCATGCCCCACGCCATTTTCCCGTATCTGGGGTAAAGGACGTCCTCTGCGTCTTTGTTGATCTGGAGGATCACATGCTGGCCCCCCTCGTTGGGTAGTGGGCTACCAGCGTGCAGTACCTTCCAGTCTGCGGTTGGTATGTCCGGGTTTTGACGCTGAAGGAGCTTCAGCGTGCGGTCTACTTGGATGACGATGGGGAAGAGTACCTTCGCCTTTGGAATGGACGGGATTAGCTCCCTGTCCACCACCTCCAGCTTGGCCCCCTCCCACAACGCCTCCAATTGGCAGACCGTCTGCGTCAGCCACCTCAGCGTCGGGTCGTCATTGCATTTCAGGATTTTGACCCCATTCAGCCATCCAGCGCCATCAAAAGTGGGCATGGGCACTGTGGGGTCTTCCTCCATCCGTGCAAGCAGGGAGTCGACGAGCCGTGCGTGGACCAGTTTCCACTGCGCCGCCGTCATCTTTCCGTTCTCATCACGTCTGTCGATGAGAGCTACGATCAGGTGTCTCTTGGACACATCGCTGACCTTTGAAGCATTGACAGACCTCTGCTTCGCCGTTTTCGGTGGTGGTGGGGATGGTTCCGCTCTCTTGGGCCCGCGCTGCCGCTTGCCTGCCGGGGTGGCGGTGTTGTCGGTCGAGCGCTGCCTCTTAGTAGCTAGCAACTCCTCCACCTTATTTGCGTGTTCACTAGTGGAAGCCTTCATTTGAGGCAACCGTGCGTAGTATCTACGGCCCTCTTCCACCTTCAGCTCGGCCCAAGCTAGCTTGGATTTCTCCTCCGGGGAGATATTTGCCTTGCCTTGTAGCCTGCTAAAAATCTTCAGGGCCGCCTTATACTGAGCTTTTGCCCTCATCCCCTCCCTCGAACGCTTCGGCCCTTCCCTACGCGGGGAGCTGGAACCTGGTTCAGGCGAGCGGAGAAGGCTTTCTTCCTCCGTTTTGCTGATTGACAGCACGCTCTCCAGATCCGTGTCTGTATCGACAACGGCATCCGTGCGGCTCAGCTTGGAGTGATTGAGTGTGGTGTTGGCAGTAGCTTTACAGCTGACTTGGCCTGCTCCCGCCACGTCAGAGGTGTGACCGCTGGCGACACGCAGAGAGGATTGCTCCTCTCCGTGCCCGCCGGTGGTAGCAGCCACGCTTCCCACCGACGTTTGGGTTGACATCCCAACCCTTGTTTTCCCTTTTGTCCCCTCCATGGTTGGCCCGAAGGTCCATGCGGCTAATGTTTTTCGGGGGAGCCACCCCCTAGCGTTTTAGGCCTGACCGCCAGGCACCTCTAGCCATGGCTCTGACCCAGCGCCCCCGACTCGAGATCGAGAGGACGGTGAATCATTGCCTTAGCTAGACACTGCATTGCCTCGGACAGAGCAAGCGACAATGCATTACCCTTGTCCGGGATAATGCAGTGCCCATTGCCCAGCCGGCACCCTCGGGGAGGGTTCAGCTAGAGGGTTTCTTGCCAGCCACAAAGAAAGAAAGAAAGAATATCAAATTAATTATGAAATATGAAAAAATCAGAAAGTGACCGTCGGACGGATGCTTTC
Organism: Drosophila helvetica; assembly: GCA_963969585.1. Taxonomy (NCBI): domain Eukaryota; kingdom Metazoa; phylum Arthropoda; class Insecta; order Diptera; family Drosophilidae; genus Drosophila; species Drosophila helvetica. The sequence continues at coordinate 22,700,331 of OZ018402.1, read as the reverse complement.
CCATGGCAAAAGTCAAATCGCAGCCCAGCTGGCAGCGCATATTATACTGACGATGAGCCCTACACAATGGCTTATTATTCCCGTAATTTATCCGGTGGAGATCAACAACAAGAAGTGCATGGTCCCTAGGGCTCCTGGCAGGCGTGTTGAAACCAATCCTACTGAACAGGACAGGGCAATCGATGTTACCCACTAATATATCGTATGAAATTAGCTAAGCCGCAATGGTCTTTCGATCCTCGAGGGAAGAGAGATGCACGAGGCGACTTCTGCACTTATAGGACGACACCGGACTGGAAAATTGCAAAGGTTGGTGTGCAAACTTCAAAAACTTCCTTTGCAATATCTCGACACGCGCAATCTGAACGACCCCAGTGGGGTTCCAAATGCACAAGAAACGCATAAAGACTTAGCCTCATATATGGGTCCTTAAACTGGGATGAATTACGCGTAACAAAGCCGAACATGGCATAGGATTTTGGAAAAAAGAAGTTAAAATGCTCGATAAAAGGAAATTTTGGATCGAACAAGACCCCCAGGTAAAGTGTCTCCGTCTGCTTCAAAAGCGGAAGGACATTTATCGAGTATGAGGCCTGAATATTGAATACACACATGCTTAAGGACACAAATTAACATTTGCTAACATTGAGGGGAGCGAATTAGGTGTGCACCAACGAACGACTCCATCCAGGTCGCGCTGTAGACGGATACAGTCTCCTTAAGAAGCTTGAATGCTGTGACATATGTCTCGCTGCTCAAGATATGAAATGAACCAACTAAGCAGGCTCGAATGAATCCCCAACCGATGCAGCTTGGCTACTAGGGCACAGTGGGAGACTTTGTCAAAGGCCTTAGCAAAGTCAGTGTAGACCACATAAACTTGAGAATACACTTCAAAGGCATGTGGTCGTTGATCTGCCTGGCATAAAACCATGCTGATTTGGGCTAATGTGTGACTTCATGAGGAAAGAGATCTTTTTGGCAATGATGTGCTCAGGAAGTTTTGAGACATTGCTGACTTTGGAACTTGGTCTATAATTAGAGATACAAATTTTAGCACCTTTTTTAAAAACGGGAGTAATCTTGGCAGCATTCCACTTTGCAATAAGCCGTCAACTTGTTTTTGTAAGATAATGATCTATATTGGAAATAATATCTTATAAACTTAACTATCTAATATAATAAATATACGGATGTATTAGCATATGGATCTAATTTTTAGGTAAAGGAGTATTCAAAGAACACATGTTTCGGCAACGCACAGTTTCCACTGGGTCACTGGCTATGTTATAGCAGCGCCGTTGCGCTCATATTTTCGGGAGTATTTCGATCGACGAACGTCACCGAACCACTCGTAACGCTCTTATACGGGGCTCATGTTACGCTCTTGTCGGGTCGCGAAATAGTTATATAGTCGCATATAGTTAATATATAAGTTCAAGAAACACATCGGCGACAATGAACGACAAGCCGATGATGAATTCTGCGAGCGACAGTAAATGAATGTAGAACGCACCCTCTGTGCCAATATTGTAATTTTCATTCCTTAACTTCAAGTAAAATAAATCTAAGTATTACGCAATCTTTAAACTCACGTGTACAACTGTTCAATTGGGACCAACTATTTCGCCATACTGAGAAACGTCCACTGCCGCCACAGGTGTATTACCGCTCTGTGTGCTGCAACATTTCTTCTAGCAGATTGGGGCTCCGTCCAGGCGCAGTTTTATCTAAAAACACATACAAACGAAAAACTCGGGCACATTTTTTGAGGATACATTTTAGTAAAGTCAAGTCAAAGTTCAAATAAAGTAATTATACTCTACATAGTTGACTTTTTATTCCACCTGAAAGATGCAGTATTTGAATAAAAATTGAAAACATTTTTGCACACTGAAAGAACAATTCGTAAACCAAAAGTCCGATTATATTGAATTCGAGCTTTGAAAGATCTGGAAAATTCCCTTTTATATGCGTGTATTTATTTTATTTAAAGCGCTAAACAATTTTTTGATTTTGGCCACCTGTTTTCGGCTGTGTGACTGTGCGGTGCCCCTAAATTGTGGCGCCCGAAGAAAATGCACCCTTTGCCTCCAATCCCCCTTAGCACAACTCTGTGTATGGTATGAGAATATTTTGATACGCGTGATATTAGATAGAAGGCTCGTATAGCCATAGACACTACTGGTCGGAGACAAAGGTTATGCACGACGTGGTCGGTGTATTCATTCGGTCGCTTGCAGTATATTACGGGATACTTACACGTGCCGACTTGAGTCTTGAGTTGCAAAGGTCGCTTGCGGAGAATTTTTCAGGTGCGTGTGCTTTGTGTTTTGCGAGTGCGATGGCTGTCACTTCTACAGCAGAATGTACAACGAAGCCTAAAAGTGCCTACATTGAGGAACAGTCCGCAATTGCAGACGATCTAATGGAAGAGGAAGCTGGTCCTTTTTTCATGCCAAATGCGCGCAACCGAGACACGGCTCAATACTCGGGCTCTCGCCGCTCAGTTGACACTCCAGACGACGGTCTAAATTTACTTAAGCGTGACATGGGTGAGGTGAAAGCCACATTAGATCTGCTAAAAAAACAGCTTGCTAACAACAAGCGAGGTCAGACAAACTCAAGCCACCAAACGGTTTCTACAGCAGCACTCGTATGTTTTTACCACAGACGATTTGGTGTCAACACCCGCTGTGCGCAGCCATGCTCCTGGTCTACACAGCAGGAAAACCAACTCGACCGCATCACCAAAGATTTTCGACTCCACATTTTCGACTGCTCTGTAAATACCAAATACTCATTGATTCGGGTTCGGTCATATCACTCATACCCACGATACAGAGAAAGAAGATAGCGCAAAGAAGTCCGCCATTTGATCACAGTTCTGCGCATCTGCGTCACAAATGTCGATTCTCAACAGACCGCATATATGTAGGATGCGGTATTGATAGCGGAGTGACAAAGAACACCAGAAGCGGTCTCACCTATTATGCCTCTGTCTCTGCTCTAATAGATATCGTACTAATTTGCAACTAAAAGAGAAGAGTGGTAATATATCGTGAGACTCAGTCGCTGCCAGCATCTCGAACATAAAGCACACATAATTTGTTAAACTTAAGCGAACCCAAGTCGAATGAATAAACTACATATCTATCATAACGCGCACTCATACAGACAGCGAGTAGCGGCAACTCACACATACAAAGCAGAAAGAAGAAGCGAAAAACAAGCCCAATGTCTTGCTTGTTTTTCGCTTCTGGGTATATCTGGGTGTATCATCGTTACGTGCGTGCCAAGGGCTGGTGCACGGATTTTAGCAGCAGACGAAGACGACCACAAGGTTCCAGTTGAGTTTGGATGTCTTCAAAGCGACGCCACAAAGAGTGAGACGGCGACAAAAAGCGGTGCACACGAAGAGAGCGGGACGGCAACGAACAACGGTGCGAGAGAGCGTGACGGCAACGTGAGCAGTGGCATCATCGAGAGAGAGACCAATCTAGCGGTGCAGCGTTGCCGGAAAGTTTTTATATTCTAAGGTTGTAAAACATCGTTATAGTGGACAGGGCTGTTATTCTATTTACATTTTGTTTTGAGATTTAACCAAACTATTAAATTATATCAAACTAAATTTTAAAATTGTAAGATGGAGCGAAAAGAGATCTTGGCATTGAAGGCTGATGTGTTGCGTCGGAAGTTGTCGGAGTTGCAATTGAGTACGATTGGATTAAAAGAAGATTTGCAACATAGATTGTTGTCACATTATGAAGCAAATAAGGAGGGTGAGTCGGATACGGAGGATAATGGTGAAGACGATAAATCAGTGTCATCCGCGTCAACTGCTATCAATCGGCAAAATGGAGCAAGCTGACATCAAGGGCTTGGAGCAGAAAGGCAGGCTAAATCGTGGTTCACTTTGAAAGATGTCGAGGGCAGTGTTACACAATTTTCCCCAGATATCGATCAATGATTAGAAGAGCTACAGTTATTCGTGTATGCGAAACAGTTGCTTTGTAGAGCAGCGAAGATGTTTGTGCGTAGCCATAGAAACATAAAGGATTGGGAAAGTTTGAAGTCTGTCTTGTTGGAGGAGTTTGGAGTCAAGGTTTCATCAGCAGAAGTTCATCGCAGGTTAGGAAAATGTCAGCAACATAATGGTAAATCTTTGCACGAGTTTCTATACTCTCTAATGGAGATAGCCAAGCCCATTCAGTTGGAAGAAGAAAGTTTGATCGAATATTTTATAGAGGGAATCCAAGATGCAAGGTCAAACAAAGCGATGTTATATCAGGCTAGAAGCCTCAAAGATCTAAAGTTACAAATTGAGGCATACCAAAAATCTCGTGGTTCTGCTAAGCCGCCAAGCAAGTACGGTGTACCGAGCAGTAAGATTGTGAACGATAGGTCAAGTGAAGTGGTAGTTGGATCGATTAGGAAATGTTTCAGGTGTGGAGACTCGTCACACATGAAAAGAGATTGCCCAGTGAAGGAGAAGTGTTTCAAATTTGATCAACCAGGACACCAAGCAGCACAGTGTAAAGAAAGAGTAATATTAAAGACAGATAGAGAAACCAACGTAGTTCAGGAAAGAAAAGCCGAATCAAAACCATCTTGTACACCATTTTCTTCGAGTCTTGAACTAGAATCGGTAACTTGTATGAATACAGTGTTCAAAGGACTTGTGGATACAGGAGCTGAGTTGTGTTTGTTGCGTAGGGGTGTGTTCTTGAAACTAGGCGTAGGCGTGGGAAGTCCGATAGGGCGCCAAAGAGTTTAGACAGGGATCGGTGAGAGCCAGGTACTGACTTTTGGAAGTTTTAGAGTAGAGGTCAATATTGATGGAATCGATATGACGGTTGAGTTTCATGTCATTCCTGATGAAGACATGAAGTACGAGGCAACTTTGGGCACAACGATCTTAGAAAACGTCAATATGATGGTAACCAAGAATGGCACTATATTTTCGCCAAGAGTTCGTTGTATAGAGAAAGGAGATGAGGTGGGAACAGATGATGGTCAGATAAGACAATGTTCTTGTGTGCAACTTATGAGTGAGTTTGAGAACCTGTGCATATTAAGCACAGAAGACATTAAGGGAACGTCTGTGTTAGATCTGGATCATTTGAGTCAAAATGTTGCATCTGAAGTGAAGTTCGTGATCAAGAGCTATAAGCCGAAGAGAAATCTCAGTTCGCCAGTAGAGATGAAGATTTTATTGACAGATGAGTTGCCTGTATTTGAACACCCGAGACGTTATGCGTATTGCGAACAGAAAATTGTCGATGGCCAAGTTCAAGAATGGCTACAAGGGATTATAAAGCCTATTACATCTGAGTTTGCTTCGCCAGTGGTTTTAATGGATAAAAAGAACGGGAAAAAACGTTTGTGTTGCGATTATCGCAAGTTAAATGTAAAGATTGTCCGAGATAACTTCCCAACGGCTCAGATGGATTGTGTAATTGAGAAACTGCAAGGTGGAGAGGTTTTCACAACACTAGATTTAACCAATGGTTTCTTTCAAGTGCCTGTTTCGCCAGAATCCAGAGTGGACAGTATAATTTCCTGTTTATACCTTTCGGTATCACGAACTCTCCAGCAGTGCTTACCAGGTTTATCATGGCGGTTATGCGGGATTTAATCAAGAATGAAGATGCGGTTGTATACATGGACGATGTGATGATTGCAAGTAAGAGTATCGAAGAGGGAGTGCTAAAATTGAAACGTGTTCTAGAAGTGGCAGAGAAAAATGGCTTGCGTATAAATTGGAGTAAGTGTCAAGGTACATTTCTTAGGGTATATGTCCGAAAACGGTAGTATCAAATAAGGAGATGAGAAAACTCGAGCAGTTGCTGATTTTCCGATTCCACGTGATAAGAAGGGGATACAACGATTTCTAGGATTGCCGTCATACTTTCGTAGATTTGTGGAAGGATATGCTTTAATTGCAAAGCGGTAAATTTCGAATTTCAGGAGAAACATTTAGTAGCATTCGAGAAATTGAAAGGAGCGTTGATTAGTGGACCAGTTCCAAAGCTTTATGATCATTCGCTTGAAACGGAGATTCATACGGACGCTTCAAAATTTGGATTCGTTGCCGTTATGCTTCAGCGAGATTCTTCTGATAATTTGTGGCACCCAGTTTTCTATATGAGTCGTAAAAGCAAGCCTTGCGAGGAGAAGTATCATTCGTATGAACTCGGTTATTGGAGCTTTGGTAAAGTGGCGTGTGTACGTCTTAGGGAAGAAGTTGAAAATAGTTACTGATTGTAACCAGTCACCAGTCACCAGCAAGGTCACTTTTCCGGTAAAAAGACTCAGGGCTTGATTGAGAAGTCATACTATATTCCCAAGCTCAAGGAGAAAGTAGCACGAGTTGTTGATAGCTGCGTAGAGTGTATCCTTGTAAATGCAAAGGCAGGCAGGCAAGAAGGGTTCCTTACACCGATCGATGAGGGGGATAAGCCGATGGTTACATACCACGTTGATCATGTTGGTCCGATGGAGCTGACCAAAAAAAACGTTGTAATCATATTTTCGTGATCTTAGATGGCTTTTCTAAATACGTGTGGTTGTATCCTACTCGAAGTACAGGAGTTGAAGAAGTATTGAGTTGTTTAGAACGTCAGGCTATTTGCTTTGGAAACCCATACAGAATCGTTGCAGATCGTGGGGCTGCTTTCACTTCGCATCTGTTTAAGGAATATTGCTATAGGGAGAAGATTCAACATTTGCTTATTGCAACAGATGTACCTAGGGGGAATGGACAAGTCGAGTGCATGCATAAGATAGTATTCCCAATGCTATCTAAAATGAGTCATGAAAGTCCAGGATGCTGGTATAAGTATGTAGGTAAGGTCCAGCAGATCATAAATAATACCGAGCCGAGGAGTACTAAAGTTACGCCGTTCAAACTTCTAACTGGTTTGGATTTGCGTATTGCAGGGGATGTGCAGCTCAAGGAATTAATTCAGGACTGTCTGATTTCGGAATTAGATGATGAGCGAGATATCTTGAGAAAAGAAGCGAGAGAAAAAATATTCAGAATATACAAGCTGAGAACAAGAGAGCTTTCGATGCCAAGAGAAAGGTAAAAAATAAGTTTCAGCTCAATGATTTAGTAGCCATTAAACGCACCCAGTTTGGCACTGGATTAAAATTGACGGGAAAGTATCTAGGGCCATATAAAGTAGTCAAAGTCAATAACCATGGCCGATATGAAGTTGAAAGGGTCAGAGAAGGAGATGGGCCGTACAAGACTTTGACAGTAGCTGAGTATATGAAGCCATTCGGGACGAATCATGCGTCAGGAGGACCGAATGTAGGATGCGGTATTGGTAGCGGAGTGACAAAGAACACCAGAAGCGGTCTCACCTATTATGCCTCTGTCTCTGCTCCAATAGATATCGATAGATATTGTACTCATTTGCAACTAAAAGAGAAGAGTGGTAATATATCGTGAGACTCAGTCGCTACCAGCATCTCGAACAAAAAGCACACATAATTTGTTAAACTTAAGCGAAACAAAGTCGAATGAATAAACTACATATCTATCATTTAATCAATTAAACAGTCAGTGTCCTAACTCATTAAAAAGAAGATTCTACATAGATGCATCTCACTCACACTCATTGGCTTTAAGTCAGTGAAATAAAGTAAAATTACAAATTCCTTGTTAAAATTCATTGCTTTTCCCTAAAATGTAAAATTTTCCCTACGCCGGAAGTTCAGCTGATCTTTTATAATTGCCAATGTCTAGTCTGCAATCATTGGATCTGATTTTTTGACTTACTTCGGCTTGCTTCTGGATCTATTACATTACCACGTCAATTTCGACAGCTTGACTTCATTTCCCAATTTCCGATGGAAATCGTGCACACGCCTGGTCAGGAAAACACAGACTATGCAATGCACAGATTTTTTTCGAGGAGCAGCAAAAAGACGACGAAATTCAGCAACTGGAAAATACCATGTCATTAAATCTTGAAGTTAAGCGTTTGGAAGAATACGACATATGGTGTGACTTATCTACAGGGAAGATTAGGCCATACCTTCCAAAGAGTATCAGACGACGTGCATTTGGCTCAGTTCATGCTTTAGCACACCCGAGCGGTCGTACAACAGTCATATGAGCTGGGATGCCACAGCTGGGTCACGACAATGTGTTCCATGTCAGCGCTCGAAAATCCACGGGCACACTCGCAGTGCTGTCGATCACATTGAATTTCCAGACCATCATTTTGATTATGAACACCTGGATCTAATAGAGCTGCCACGCGTCAACAACCCACGTTATTGCCTCACTATAATTGATGGCTTCAGTGGATTGCCTGTAGCTGTTCCATTGGAAAATATATCAGCAGAAACAGTTTCTTTCGCTGTCTACACACACACACACACACACACACACAGAAGAGCCCCGAAAATCCTATAGCCCAGCACCGCTGTATTGAGAGGTTCCGTAAACACATACGTGCCACATAGACGCATCGAGACTTATCGATGACTAGTAGTTCGATTCGAGGTTCCGCACAATGCAGACGCACTCAGCAAATTAAAAATTTTTATGTACATATATTAATAAAGAAACTAAATATTACCACATTTAACAAGTTCAACACAACCAGATGTAAGATACTTGATACGGCTCTCCTTTATACCCGGCTCTCAGTCAGTATATATGTATGTGAGTTTACGATATTAGTAATTTATTACTTTATTATTAATTTTAGCCAAAAAAGAAAAAAAAAACGAGGGGGAACGTTGTGAGCCACGTCTACTGCCACGGCTCTACTTTATACCCGAAACTCAGTCAGTATATATGTACGTGAGCCTACAAATTAAATTTTAGCCAAAAAAAAAAAACAAAAACTAAGTAGCATCCTATCCAGCATGGTTTTTTTATTTTTTTTTTTATTGGCCAGCCGACTGCTGTTACGCGCGAATTCCAGGTCGGAACGCAGCCCTCCTCCCACCCAACCGACCGTGGGGTGCTGTCGCATGACGCGGACTCGTTAACCGAACCGATCGCGATCATGCAGGAAAGATAGATGTTACATTAATATTCGAGGAAAATTAGAACTATTCTAACTAAGGGAACTAAGCATTCATTAAAACTATCGTACTCAACTTACAATTTCTAACTACGAGAAAGGTATGTGATTAATAGTGATTTAAGAAGAGGAAGGGAATTAGTTGTCGATATGATATGGTAGAGGGAATTATAATCCGAATTATAAACTCTAAAATGTTCATGTAAGGAATAATTCGATCTACAAATCGGAAGAAACAATGGTATATAGTTTTTAGTGTTTCTAGCAGGAATAGTGAAGTTTATGCGGATCAACAAGTCAGGGCTATCTACGTCACCCTAGATCAAGTTGTGCACAAAAATCACACCATGCATTTTTCTACGGTTAACTAAGGATGGAAGGTTTATTAAAAGCAATCTACTAGAGTAAGACGGCAGTCTCACACTTGCATCCCAGTTGAGGCCGCGTAGAGCGAAAATTAAAAAGTTTTTCTGGACTGATTCTGTACGGTCCTGGTGTACTTTGTACTGAGGGCACCATACACAGGAACCATATTCTAGAATCGGACGAACAAGCGATAAATAGACAGTCTTTTTAGGGGTCGTCAAATTCCTTCGACCACATCTTTATAAACCCAAGCACTCCCATGGCCTTATTTACCATGGTAGAAATGTGTTGAGAAAACTTTAACTTGGGGTCTAAAATACACCAAGATCATCAACTAGGGTAATTCTCTCAAGAGAAGGAGCCAGAAAGGCGCTGGAGCGATGAGCTGTCATTACTTTACATTTCGAAGCATTAAGGTATAACAAATTTGCACAACACCATGACTGAAAGCTATTAAGATCGGATTGCAACCTGGATTGAGATAAACCAACCTTGTATTGGACAAACAGCTTAACATCATCCGCATACATAAGTACTCGAGAGTATGTGAATACCGAAGGCAGGTCAATAGTAAATAGTGTAAAGAGTGAGAGGCCTAGATGGCTGCCCTGTGGTACGCCCGAAGTAACCATATTTGGTGAAGACAGGGAGTTTTTGAAGAGGACTCTTTGGGACCTGGAACAAAGGTAGCTAGAAATCCATCTCAAGAGATTGGGTGGAAGCCCAGAAGGTTAAGTTTTTGTGCAAGGAGAGAGTGGTTTACAGAGTCGAATGCTTTACTGAAATCTGTGTAAATGACATCCGTCTGTAGACCTTGGAAGCCTTTAATGATGAAGGAGGTGAACTCCAATAAATTTGGCGATGCTCTCGTCGTTGACGTTCGCTAGCAGACTGACTCTCTCTTCCACGCACGTTGCTCGCAAGACCTATGCTGTGGTCGAGAGAGCCTACATTGGAGAGTTTGGCATCTTGGGATCAGTGATGCAAAAGCGAACATGTCGCCCGCCAATGCTAGATCTAGCATTAATATTTCCTTGTTCCCAAAGCGACAATCATATGAAGATACTTGGTTTGGGGGTTCTAGAAAAGAGATATAAAAGCAAGATGTGTGCGCCAGTGTATATTAAAGGATTAAAGGTTGGTTATGAGAGTGTGCCTAAGTCTGAATCGGTAATCGACACAGCTTCTATATGGATCGCTTCAACTGCCCTTGCATAGTCTTAAGCGTAACCATGCGAACCAATGAATCCTGCCCTGGATGAAGCTCGAAACCCCGTCCTAGTAGCCATTGCGACGGCGGAAGTCTGTCATCCTTTATCAGCACAAGGTCGTTGAGCTTGAAGTTCTCTGTTTCCTGGCACCACTTCGGTCGTTGCTGCAGATAAGCCAGCCAGTCGCGACTCCAACCTTTCCAAAAGTGGCGTATCATCATTTGCAGGATAAGGAGCTGGTCCCGGTATGACGCGGTCTTGGGCTGATATTCTGGCGGAGCAAACATTGTGTCTCCGATCAGAAAATGTGCTGCAGTCAGCACCTCCAAGTCATCTGCATCAGCTGTGAGAGGACACAGAGGCCGCGAATTGAGACATGACTCGATGGTAATGAGCACCGTCGATAGTTCTTCATATGTGAGCCACTGATCCGCCATGATCCGATTTAGGTGATGTTTTACAGCCTTTACATTGCCTTCCCACAATCCACCAAAGTTGGGCGATTGGAGAGGAATGAAATGCCAAACTGTTCGTTGCGATGCCAACTTCAGTGCTATCATCTCGTCAAAATCCCTTCGGAGTTGAGCATGCGCCTTCTTCAGAGCGTTGTCCGCACCTACAAAGTTGGTACCATTGTCGCTTTATAGGTGTTTGATCAACCTTCGCCGACCTGTGAACCTGTCCGGAGCCTGCAAGAAATGTTCTGTAGTGAGGCCTGTCACTGCTTCCAAGTGCAGAGCCTTTATCGCCAGACAAATAAAGACAGCAATGTAGCCCTTATACACACTAGCACCTCGTAGACGAGCTGCCCTGAGCTCTATGGCGCCGGTATAATCTACACCGGTCGCTATGAATTGTTGACTCGGCGGATTGACTCGATGAAGAGGCAGATCTCCCATAAGTTGGGCGGAAGTTGATGGTCGCACTCGAAAATATCGCATGCATTTCCTTATCACTTGACGAACTGCTTGCCTCCCCGTGACGATCCAGAACCGGTGACGATCCAGAACCAAAGTCAACTGCTCACCTCCGTTCAGTGTCAAGCAATGTGAATTCTTGATAGCCAATGTTGTGACATTATGGGAACCAGGCAAAATGATAGGATGACGTCGATCATATGGCAAAGCTGAGTGCCGCAAACGTCCCCTTATCCTTACGATGCCATGGGACATGATCGGTGTTAGTCCTATGCTTCTGGAGGGCTTGGCTTGGCTTGGCTAATGGCTTGGAGTTTCTCACGGCGACTAGATCTGCTGGGAAGGATTCAAGTTGGACGGTGCGCACAATACTAAACAGAGCTTGGTCCAGTTCTTCAATGCTTAAGGGGCCTACACGCCGGTTTCCTTTGTTACACGCATTGTGCTTGAATCGCCGAATGTAGGCAATGACTCTTACAGCTTGAGTGTATCTGGAAAACCGCTCTATGACTGAAAGTTCCTGGACTGCATGATGAACGTGAACTTTATCCGATTTGGCTTCCAATGCGGGGTCGGCCATAGAGATCTCAGACACCTTTTTGGATGGCCACATGTTCTGATCGTGCTGGAGCCAGCCGGATCCCTTCCACCACAAGTTGAAATCCTTCAGCTCCTCTGGGGTGAGTCCTCTTGTCGCACAGTCTGCTGGATTGTCTGTCGTGCTCACATGACCCCATTCATTTGGTGTGGAATGGTCAAGTATAAAGGCAACCCTATTGGCGAGAAAATGTCTTCCACCTGTTAACGTCGCCATGCAACCAATGTAAGACAATCGTAGCGTCGGTCCAATAAAACGTCTTCACCGGAAGTGACGACAGCCGCTGAGAAGACACTATCCACTTCATGAGCTTGATAGCCGATACTGCACCGCTTAGCTCTGTGCGGGGTATGGTCAAAGGCTTAGAGGGAGTGACCTTCGCTTTGCCCATAAGCAGGGATGTGAAACATGACCCGTCGACATGTTCCACTCGTAGATACACGGCTGCTGCATATGCTGTTGAGTACCCGTCACAGAACGCATGTAGTTGCATCGTTGCTACAGATTCCGGCGCATAATGAATCCATCGTGCAATGCTGATGTCGCCGATACTCTGCAATCCGACTCGAAATGATCTCCATCGTTCTGCGAGAGACTCCGGAACTGCTTCGTCCCAATCAAGGGACGCTCTTGTACTGTAGTAGATGGAATTTACTAATATGAATTTAAAGACATCCGTCTTAGTTGCGTTCTCTTTATTGAATAATGTTCAGTATATTTCTTAAATTCTACTTAGCTTAGGGCAGCGTAGCTGCGCTGCCAGGAACGGTATAGAAGGAGTCGTTTATAATTTCTCTCCATAAGAAAGGTAGTGTTCGGTTTTGCATCACTGATCCCACGGTGCCAAACTCTCCAATCTAGGTTCTCTCGGACCACAGCATAGGTCTTGCGAGCGACGTGCGTGGAAGAGAGAGTCAGTCTGCTAGCGAACGTCAACGACGAGAGCATCGCCCCGATCTACCCAACATATATCTACCGCTGAAATCAATTTCTTTTCGTTTTAATTAAATCTACCCTAAACTAATTACAACAAGTGTTTGCATTGGCTTCGGGAACCCCTCCTCATTGTCCTTTGGTTACTTGGACATATAAAACCACGGAGACACAACTGTTCATGGTGGCCCATGAGGGGAACCCAGCTGTAAAACACAAACAATTTCGTGGACATAAATCAGCGCCGTTAGTTCGCGGGCTGCTTAACGAAGAAATACAATAGAGGAATGCGATAACCGCAAGCTAGTGCTAGTGCTTGACGCCCCGCTCTCTTCGCTAATGTCTCAGCGCTTGACGCCCCGCTCTCCTCGTTTTTATTTGTTCGCTAATCTCATTGCTTGGTGCGTTTGGTGCGGGTAAGTAAAGAAAATTTGAGTGAGTTTGTGTGTGAGATCAACTACCTATTTTAAACGAATTTTATATTGAGTGGTGAGTTGTGCAAGCGTTAATTTTATAGGCGAAGCAAATATACTCTAATATAATAAATACGCAAATTTACAAGTAGTATGGATTCGGATCCGGGCTCGAAGGTTCTGCCACTGCAAAGATTGGTGAATAAGCAGAAGGATCGTTTCCTGGCGTTAAAATCTAGATTGCAGAAATTTAAGAAAGATTCCGAGTCGGGGAAAACGCGTATTGACTTTGAGAAGCGTATGAAACAAGTGGAAGGCTTGCAGAAGGCATTTCGTGCATCTCACAAAGAGCTCCTCAATTTGGATGGATATGAAGAGTCATCCTATTATACCAAAATGTTTTCTTCGGAGTTTGAGGAACGTCATTTGGAAGTGGCGTGTACTCTAGCCGAGGAGTCCGAGAGGCTGCTACCTGCAGCTCCAAATGTGCATACTATCCCATCCGAAAGGCACGCTGACGCACCAGAGGTTCGTCTAAAAATGCCGCACATGCCAGTCCTCAAATTTTCCGCTGCATGCATCGAATGTCCTGGGTTTTATGACGCGTTCTTAAGCTTGATCCATGACAACTCTACTTTAAGCGGTGTACAAAAATTGAATTTTCTCAAAGAAGCACTCCCGCCAGGCCTGGACAACGATATTCGCCAAATGCAGCTCACGGACGCTAATTACACGGTGGCGTGGGGTATGATGGACAAGAGTTACAACAACCATCGCGATGTGTTTTCGCATCATATGAATGTTATCTATGCCCTTCCCAGATTGCAAAAGGAGACTGCTGAATCCATACGGACTATGCTCAGCACGGTTAATGTCTAAATGGCTGCGTTCCGCCGCATCTAAGCCTTGGATGGGGAGCGCAACCACTGGCTGGCGCATTACCTAGCATCGAAGCTACCAAAGGACACTCATAGGGAGTGGGAGCATTATCAAGGCAGCAGCTCCACCGTCCCTTCGTTTAAGGAGCTAGAATCGTTTCTGAATGACCGGCTAGTCATAATGGATGCGATCGAGAACCGCAGCTCATCGTACGACTCCAATACTTTGCCGGGCGCGTCAGATACTACCAAGCGTATCCGAGTACATAACGCGCAAGACCGACCAAAGCGCTCGAATGTACAATGCCTTCACTGCAATGGCGCTACCGCATCCTGCACGGTCTGCGACACCGCAGTCATCCGTGCCTCCAACCAGCAATCCAGTCTGCCGGCCTGTCCAATCGCATGGTGAGTCTTATCGATGTTTTTCCGCCATTTCAGCGAACATCCCTAGAAGACAGATTCTCCTCGCAACCGCGAGGAGCATGTGGCACAATCCTTCCATCTAAAAAGAACGGGTACCCGCGCATCCATCATTGGTGTGGGTCAAGGGGGTGGTTGCCGCAGCAAGTATATGGTGAATTTTTTAGCGTTCTGTAATATTAATCCGCAGTTTTCTATAGATATCTGCTCGGCGTATGTACTCAGCACATTAACGTCGTTTCTTCCTAGTCAAAGCTTTTCTTCGAAGAGCTCAGATCACATCCAGGGACTCCAGCTGGCAGATCCGCAATACTTCCGATCGAAACGAGTCGATCTCATATTGGGAGCTGACTTGATGGCACAAATCATGCTGCCTGAGACCAAGATTGGAGGACCTAAGAAACCTCTGGCTCAAAACACTAATTTTGGCTGAATACTATCAGGCCAAGCGGACGGAATGGAAGGAACCACCTAGCTACACTGTCATCAAATTTCTTAGGAGACGGAATCGCTACTCAGGAGGTTTTGTGAAGTCGAAGCCGTACCGGAACGATCCACAGTCACCGAAGAGGATCTGTGGTGCGAATCGTTTTTCCAGAAAACGTACGTGCGCAGACCGGATGGGCGCTACGTAGCGAGACTTCCGTTCAAAACATATCGGGATCCAAACTTGGTTCTAGGAAAGTCACATCAAATGGCGCTTAATCGTTTTTTACAGTTGGAAATTAGGCTTTATAAGGCCCCTGATCGTTGGAAGCGATATAGCGACGAAATAGAGGAGTACTTTTCGTTGGGTCAGATCAGTCCAGCTGTGGGCGCTGAAGGCATTTTGACAATACGAAAGTCCACTCACACACACACAGCTTCGTGCGTGCTGCCACACCACGCTGCCTTTAACGAGGAGAATATGTCTACAGAGCAACGCATAGTTTTCGACGCTTCTGCCAAAACGAGCAATGGACGCTCATTGAACGATATACTTTGCTCTGGACCGACTCTTCAAAACGACATGTCTTCGGTCATTCTAAATTGGCGGAAATATCGTTATGTCTTCACAGCGGATATACAAAATGTATCGTTGCATTGATGTTCACCCAGACGACGCGCAATTTCATCGAATTTTATGGCGGGCGGAGGATCGAACCATCAACACGTACGCATTGTCGACGCTGACGTTTGGAACAGCCTCGGCTCCGTAAACGGCTATCAGAGTCATTCATCAATTGTCTCAAGACGGACGAGTTTCATACCCAAAAGGCAGAGGAAGTCCTCATGAAGGAGATATACCTTGACGATATCCTATCATGCGGTCACACCATAGAAGACACAAAAGCAGAACGGTCTCAAAGTACGGCATCAATAAAATCCTCCTGCATGGAATTGCGCAAATGGTCGAGCAATGATTCAAGGCTATTACACTCGATTCCGGTAGAATATCGTTGCAGTCAAACGTTTTTGAGCTGGGATAATAGTGATCCCATAAACGCCTTGGGAAGGTATTGGCAACCAAACAACGACTGTTTTATGTTTAAAATCAACTTTGAGTTGCCAGAAGGTACAACTAAACGGACGATCTTGTCCAGCATCACTAGGCTCTTTGACCCGCTAGAATTAATTGCGCCTGTCATCATCTCTGGGAAGCTTATTTTAAAGGAAATAACAAAGACTGCGCGTGCAGACGGTACTGTAGTAGATGGAACTTTTATGCACTCACTTCATGCATAAAAAATGAACATTTTTGTGGGTGTAATTTCAGGTTGTATTTCCTACATACCTCAAAAATATCTTGTAAGTTTTTGAGCATATGTTTTTCGGAACAACCAATGACTATAAGATCGTCCATATATAGGAATGCTTGCGAAGCTTCAAGTCCAGAGAATGCAATAGTCATCATTCTTTGAAATGAATTTGGCGCTATTTTTAAACCAAATGGTAGTCGCGTGAAGCGATATGAGCCATTGCTCTTTGAAAAAGACGTTATATTACGTGAACTTTCTTCTCATTCTATTTGATGAAAACCTGACATTAAATCAAGGCATGAGAAGTATTTTGCTCTACCTAGTTGATCCAAAATGTCATCAATATTAGGTAACGAAAATTTATCTGACAGCAGTTTTTTATTTTTTTTATTTTTATTATTTATTTGACAATAGTCAAGTACTAATCGCCGTTTCTTCTGTTCTGTGCCCGGAAGGGCTTTATTTGGTACTAGCAAAAGGGGGCTGTTGTACTCTGACACGGATGGTTCGACTATTTTGTCGACTATTAATTTTCCTACTTGTTTCTGGATTTCCTCAACTTGGCTATGCGGGCTTCGATAGTTTTTAATATAAATAGGTTCAGTATCCTCCAATCTCAATTTCTGTTTATAAAAATTATTAGTTGTTATCGATTTGGTTTCAAGTCCGAATATGTCATCATAGTTCCGTTAATTGTTGTTTGAATGGAGCTGGAAAATTTTGTTTAAGATGAGCTATGACAGTTTATTCCCTGATTTTAGAAGTTGTTTGAACTACATTGTTATTCGAAAGTGGTTCATATTTTAAATTATTTATATTAATTAACTGGTCGTTACTGGTTGTATATAATAATCGGACAAATGCGTTTCGAGTGGTTGCAACGGTGTTTGCAACATAAATACCAGTTTGAATTTCCTGGTTTGGGATTAGCATACTATCTTCATTTGAAGTTAGTTCTATTTTTCGGACAACTTGTGATCTGGCTGGTAGAAGTATTGTATTGTTACCAGAACTGTATGTTATTGGAACAAAAATGCGAATGTCTATATTGATTGGTCGTATTATAAACCAGTCTTCTGAAGGTTTCAGATCAATTCGACAATTTAATTCTTTTATGAAATCAATCCCTTTTATTCCATCACATGGGATTGCGAAATTTCTGTTTACTAAATGGAAATTGTGTGGAATTATGTATTTATCTGTCTGTAGCTCTATTCGGGCAAGGCCTAGGGATTTTATAATACCTTCACCTATACCTTGAATATCTATTTTATTATTTATTTGTGTGTCGTTGAAGACATCTGAAGTTTCTTTTATTAGCGATATGTTTTCTCCTGTATCTACTAAGAATTTATCTGGGTAACGCGGACATTATTGTTGTGTCTTGTGTTCCCAGTTCTGACGTAATTTTGGTTGTTATGGGATGTGCCGTTACCACGGTTATTTCCTCTATAACTACCACGACTTCTATAATTATTTGGCTGGTAATTGTTATGGTTATTGAAGTACTGTTTGAATTGTTATAGTTACTTCGGTAGTTACTACCGCGGTAGGCTTGTCCTCGTCGCGTGTACAATATTGAACTTGCATTGCCAGTCATCTCAGTACTACATTGTATATACATTGTGACGGCATCGTTTATGGTCGTGAAGTTACCTGCTTCTAAAATGGTTTTTACCATGCTCACAATTTTTAACCATTGTGTTAATGGCTTCTTTTGTACTGAATTTATCAGCATGTTCGGCTGGTAGCCCTTCATCGATGTACGGATTCAAGTAGCTTTCGCAAATTGTCGATTTCTGTGGTAAATTGGGTTGAGGTTTTCCCTTTTTGGCATACTTTTGCCAATTTTGCTTTGACAACGTTAGATGTTTCACCGACTATAGTGTCCTGTAGCTTCTGTATAATTTCGTTTATGGTTGTGAGTTCTTGAACTTTGTACAGCGTTGATCCTATATTCTTTGATTTTATTACTTCGATTGCTAAAGATTCATAAGGGCCTTTTGTTAGGTTAACTAATCTAATTGTGTTAATTGTGCTGTTATGAATCGTTGCAAATGAAGTTTCTGTCCATTGAATTCAGGTATGGCGTGCAAAATATCTTTAATATATACCCGTTGGGCAACTGGGTCGTCTGCCATTCTGATGTGTTTTCGTTCTACCACACTATTCAATGAATCTGAATCAGACAAATCTTGATCTTGATATTGTGGTACTGTTAACACAGCTAGGATCGTTAGATCGTGTAGATCTTTTTCTTCCACATTTGTTTCTTTATCAATTGATTCAACCTCTTGGTCAAATTCTTTAGTTTTGCTTGTTCCAGGTTGTTCTATGTCTATGGTCAATGGAGTATTCAAAACTGTTGGAATTGAAATATCCAAGTTGAATTTCCTTTGAATCGATATCAAATTTGATCGAAGTCTGATCAAAAATTTTGATACCTGCGACCAATTTTGTTTTTTTATGCGCTCTCTATCTTCATGTATTAGTTTACGTGCCTCGTTAAAACACACTAATATGGTCGCATGCTTATTCACTGTAGCTCTTTGGATTGTCCTATTTTGTGTAAGGGATTTGTGTGATTGGCAAATCTACTTTTATTTTCTTCTAAGGATTTGTAAATTTCCTTCCATTCCATTCTTGATTTTAAGTTTTAAATACTACAAAGTCAATGACTCTGCCCAGAATCGAATGTTCCTTTATTACTGATTTTACTACAATACCTGGAATGGTAGTTAACACAATTGCTTTTTGTGTTTTTGAACAGTCTATTAAGGGCGAAAATTCTAACTGAAATGTGCTCATGTACATATATTCGAGCTCTTATATGCTCCTCGGGGTCGTTGAGACCAATTGTAGAATTCTATTTGAAAAATGTGGGTCCCTATTATAAACTTTCCTATTTGCTTTTAGCGGGCCATAATTTGAGTTTAATCTTTATTTTATTTATTCTTTATTTGAATATTCATTTTCTTATTATAATTTGCAATATTGTCAATCAATTGTTTTTCATGTGCAATCCTGATTAAATTTTGTCCAAGTCATTTGCTCGGCTCATATATTTTTTTTTAAACATTTATTATGAAGCTTATACAATTTATAAAAAAGATTTGCACACATGACAACAATGATGACTATTAACAATATATTTGTTAAATCAAGATCTATTTTAGTAGATTCTACTTTATTAATTACGTTAGCAGTGGAATCCACTGACTTAACGTATACTAAACTAACCATGTTGGGTATTTTTAGTTTACGATATATATGATTATTATCGTTTATCAATTCTTTTGAAAACTTACTAATATAATTACTTTCCATAAACAATAGTCCTACCTATCGTTTCGTATAGCTTTACGGGCTATACTTCTAATTGGGCTGAAAAGGTTCTGCGCAATTTTACAATTTTTGTTTTTATTATATTATTTTATATAAGAATATTTAATTATGCTGCTGCTCCGGTCCCATTCTGTGTCAACTGGACGTAACCGGCCTGGCTGCGTTGACGCTCCCTCGTATGCGCAAGTGGCGGGGTGCCCCTCACGCTTGTTGTTCTCAGACTTCTTTTTTGGCGGGGGGATTCTGCTCAGATCCTGTACTCAGCTATTGTGAGTGGGCGTGGTCCCGCGGTTGGATACAGCTCTAAAGCCTCTTGCAGGCTTGGCGCATCCCTTTGCTCGATATGAGCAGCTTCCTCTAATGTAATGTTATCCATCGGCGGCGAAGTGGGCGGTCTGCCTACCTCGCATTTTGTTTTCCTTGATTTCCGTCCAACGGAGGCGCAAGGGGCGGCCTATATGCCACTCGCACATTAGTTTCTTCCGGGGCCTATGGGCTCAGGCGGTGCCGGTGCTGGTCTTCGCACAGGTCATTGAAGTACGCTCTATGTAGCGTTGTCGGTGCCTTTTCAGGTCTTTATCTTCTTTCATTTATCTTTTTTTTTAATTTTTTTTGTTTTTGTACATATATATTTGTATATATGTATTGCGGGTTTTGTTGTGTATTTGCTTGGTACTTTGCACGAACTTCACTTTTCTTTTCATTTCTTTGCACTTTCATACTGGATAGACTGGATAACTCTTTGGTAAACCAAGGCGGTTTATCAGATCTAATAGGACAGGAAAGCGGGACACAAGACTCAAAAAGTGAGTCAAGTGCATCGTAGAAAATGCTTGTGCCTATCGTAACGTCAGTGCACAAATACAAAGCGGACCAATCAAAATCCCTAATGAGGTTATTAAGCTTCGCAAACTCGGCTTTAAGAAAGCAGCGGACACATTGAGGTAGCCTACCCGACCGATCCAATGCGGTTGGTCTTATATCGAGCGACACTTCGAAGGTAGGATGGTAGGCGTTTTCAGGTATAGACTCGAGTTAACAACGCTATGGCCGGATCCGTTACAAAGCACAGATCAAGCAATCGACCCAGGGAATTTTTCACATGGTTGACTTGAGACAGGGATAAGTCAAGTAAGCCGTCTGTTAAGTCATGTCGTGACATGGGCACTAGATTATTAGACTCGTTTACCGAAGACCAAACAGTTCTTGGTAAGTTAAAGTCACCAAGAACTATCATATGATCTTTAGCAGATAGCGATGAAGAAACAGCGCTTAAAGCGGACAAGTGCTGCTCGTAAATTGCGATATCCGAAGAAGGTGGAATATACTAGCATGTAATAAAAACTGAAAGAGTGGGAATAATCAGTTTTACACACAGGAATTCCAGTTCGAGAGAGGAGGAACAGTTATTTAAGTTTGGGTTATAGGGAGAGAAAGATGCTAAAGCACAGACTACAAGATAGGAGCGGGCTAAATTCAATGTGAGAGCGTACTTACGAAAAGCAACAGCAAAAACACACTAGTAACCGAATCGAAAAAGAATTATTAAATTATGTTTTACACAATAAATAGGCATGCACTCGCGATTCAGGATAGATTTTATGATAGCAGGTTAATTTGTTAGTTTGACAAAAAAAATGTTCTGCTCAGATGAGCATGTCGATTTTTCCTGGGTAATGGAAGTTCGGGTCCGCCAGTGGGAACTTGGTTGGTATGTTTAAGTTCACCGAATCGAGTGTCTGAGCTGGTTGATCTGCTATTATTTGAGGCAGTACAAATGCCTCAATTCTTTACGTAAAACCGCTGTGAAGGGATTTTATAAGCACATTTACTCGTGCTCTGCTGGTCTTTGATTGACCTCCAATTCCTTCGATGCGCAATGTTGTGTTATTAAGTTTAAGCGACAACATTGACGCCATTCGTTCAGAGATCAAATTTATCTGTGATTCCGAGTGTAGCAATTCTCTGAAGTTAGCAACCTGTCCGTTGGTTGCTTCTACTGCCACTCTTGCTGTGGCCAGTAGATTGTAACTATTCTTACTTGCTGTACAAACCATTAGTGCTTTTAGTTCTGTGGATGCGAATGTTGCTGTCTCCAGATGCAGCATCGTGTTGTGTTTTTTGTCGCACTTGAGGCAGGTTCGACCTGGGCATGCGTTTGTTTTGTGATTTGTTCTAAAACAATTAACGCACATTTTTTGCTTTTGTACCCAGTTTAGTCTTTCTGCTGGAGATTTGGAGCGAAACTCTTCGCATGCGTAAAGCTGATGGTTTGCCTTCTTGCAAAATGAACATAACGGTGATTGTGCATGTCCTGTGTTTGCTGATGCGCAGGCCGTGCCTTTTGGCTCTTTCTTCAATGTTTGTGGCTTCCGACCACTTCCTAGAACTCGAATTCTCTGCTCTAGGAACTAAAGTATTGTGTCCAATGGCTGTATATCTTTTGAGCTTCCCAATGATTGCTCATACAAGGCCTTATTTTTGACATCTAGTTTGTTTCTGATTTTGGCAATCAATATTGGATCCCATGTGGATATGTTGATGCCGATCCCTTTTAAGGATGCAAGTGACTCTATTGTTGTTATGTACCACTCTTTCAATGACTTGGGATCGTCATTGATGATTGAGGAAACGGTTGCAACATCTCTGGGATTGTTGTATGTTTCAACAAGAATGTCCCAGGCTATTAGATAGTTGTCCTCTTTTAGATCGATGTGTCGTATCAATCTTTCTACCTCCCCAGTAGCGGTGGTTTTCAGGTACCACATCTTCCATACTGTGGGCATGTTTGTCTCATGAATCATACATGAGAACAAGTCGTAGAACTAGGACCATTTCAGTATGTCCCCATCAAACTTTGGAATGGTGATACGAGGAAGCTGCGCGTCATCATTTTTTGATGTGGCTGTGTTCGCCAATGCCCTTCTTTTTCGAGTGATAGGTACGCTTTTATGTCGTATTCTCCTGCTACTGGGTTCTCATATTCTTCATGAATACTGAAATAAACTTCTTGTGCTTGAGTCCATAGTGATTTTATCAAATCACTTGAGGAACGTCCTCCCGCCTCTGAAAATAGTTTCAGATTGCGTTTTATGACTTCGACTATGGCTTTTTGTCGGCGACATAGCGAAGGCAATTTGCTGTAATCTCCATTTGACTGCTGATTGAGGTCATTATACCCGGTACTCGAAGAGTAAAGGGGTATATTAGATTTGTTAAAAAAATTGATGTGTGTAACACCTAGAAGGAAGCGTTTCCGACCCCATAAAGTATATATATTCTTGATCAGCATCAATAACCGAGTCGATATAGCTATGTCTGTCTGTCCGTCCGTCTGGCCGTCTGTCCGTCCGTCCGTCTTCATTAGCGCCTATAGCTCAGAGACTATAAAAGCTATAAGAACACAATTTTGTATCCAGACTCTTGTCCTATCACACTGTTACAAGTGTATTTCAAAATTTCGACCCGCCCCCTTCTGCTCACTCACACGCCCACGCCCCCTTCCGCCCCCACAAAAGACGAAAATCTACAATTTTGAAGATACTGGAAAACCAAAAACACAGAATTATAGAAAATGACCATATCTATCAGAATGTTGAATCTGGATCAGATCGGATCATTAGTATAGTCAGAAGGAACAAATGAAATTTCAGTGGCCTTCCAAGCGCAGACTCATTCCCTCTCTCTCTCACACACAGCCGTGTATTTATATTTAGGAAGTAGATTTAGACATGTAGATGTAAAACACGTATGTAAACAAAAACGGAAACATCTAATATATAAAAATCTCCGAAAAGGTTGACTTAATTTTTTTTTCTTTTTTGGCTTAAACTAAATTTATCCCTTTTGCGAACATGTAATAACGTAATTTATTACAAGCTCACATATATATATACTGACTGAGTACCGGGTATAAAGTAGAGCCGCGTCGGTAGACGCGGCTCACAACGTTCTCCCTCGTTTTCTTTGGAGATGGGCTGACTTGTGTGATGCCTGTTCCAGCTTATCCAGGTTCTCAGTAAAGATCGCAAAGTATTTTTTATATGTGTTACGTATGTCAATAGAGCAATTTATGTATTTATCAGTTTTATCTTCCTCTCGAATTGTGGAGTCGTTTGTGTTTAAACGATTCCATGCATTTTCGAGGGCTGATATTTTGGCTTGAAAGTATGAAGTTTTTTGCTTCCTTTCTTGAGTATCTTTTTTGAAGTTTCGAATGTACTTCGAGATTTCCTCGACAAATTTCTGCTGCGTATTGAATGCCTTTGTGGCGGCAGCTTGTTCCTCCTGTGGATTATCCATTCTGTCAATTCGTCTCTTTTTACTTCTGATCCGGTGGGAGTGTTTTATTTGCTTTGCAGCTGGATTACGCTCCGAATCGCAACCGTTGTTGGTCAAAGAAGTACAAGCAGACTTGACCTATTGGATGGAGGGGGTTGTGCTGGTTCCAGTTGATGGAACGCACGTACAGCAGATAATGTCGATCGCTTGGTTAGCAATCGAACAAAGATTTCTTGCTGTTGGCTTTACTCTGAATGTGTCAGAATTGCCGAATTGATAAGTGATATCAATGTGGTTGTATGTGGCTGATGCCGTTTGCGTCGAATCTTTTCTCTGTCGCCTTGTTGACAGGATGGAAAGGATGACTGAGGTCGGGGTCACCAAATGTTAATGTGTGTGTGTGCGTGTATGAAGCTGGGTTGTATACGGTACATAAACCGTCTACAGTTAGGTCGTCGCAACTAGAACTTGAACCAGTTGGACTGCGGAGAGGGTATCCTGCGGTGTGAAATTGAGGATCTGAAGACACGGCGACAGCCTCTGATGATTGCGATGCAAATAGTATCCCTTAATGGGCAGGTGAGGATCTGAAGACACAGTGACAGCCTTTGATGATTGCAGTGGAAATTGAGTGACAGGCAACTTTGGTACTGTTTCTGATACTGATTTTATTCAACAAAACTTAACTCTATTTATAGGTAACAAAAGGTACAAAAAGTGCTGATTTAATAAGAATATGGTAAAATGGTAAAAAATAATTAATGTGAAATTAATATTGATTTAATCTGATTTTATTGGCTGGTGTGCAAATTGGGCAATTGTGATGGTCAGCAATTGCACCAGTGTTGTTGGTCTCTGAGGAATGATCGCATTGTCAGCAGAATTCGCTGCCGAGGCGGTTTGTTGTTCACTCAGCTATAATGCTTAGTCGTGATAGTTACTGTTGACCGGATGAGCTTTATTTGTTTTGGTAAAGGTGTCATGTGTATTACATAATATGTCTACATTGTTATGTATGTATGTATCATGTTACTTATGCATAATTCCCCGACTAAACAGTTTATTTTGAACAAACACCGACTGTTTATGCAAAATAAGTGAAAAATGAGCGGGGAGCAATGAAAAAACGCGTCTGAACACTACGAAAGAAACGAGAAGCATTGCATTTGTTTTTTACATCTGTTTTCTATACATTTCCACATCTACATACGTCTTTATTACGATTCGTGGAAATATGTGCGAGAGAGAGAGAGAGAGGGGATGAGTAAGCGCTTGGATGGCGTTGCGTGGCCACTGAAATTTCATTTGTTCTTTCAGGCTATAACAATAATCCGACCTGATCCAGATTCGGCAATCTGGTACATACGGATAATTCTCTGTAATTCTACGTTTTTACGGACAGAAATAGCTATATCGACTCGGCTATTGATGCTGATCAAGAATATATATACTTTATGGGGTCGGAAACGCTTCCTTCTGGGTGTTACACACATTCATTTCTTCAACAAATCTAATAAAAATTTACTACAAATTTATGGTATAGAGCTAGTTCAAGCTAGTTCCGGGTTTCATTTACGTTTGCGTTTTACTTTTCATTTAAAAGAGCTCCTGTTAACACATTTTCTTGTCATCGATAGTTAAAAACACAGCAATATATTTTTCAATTTATTTATTTATTTGGACGTTGATATGCAATGACTTCACCATCAAGTGGCCCATGGGACACCAGCCGAATGCTGTTACGCGCGAATCCCAGGCCGGAACGCAGCCCTCCTCCCACCCAACCGACCGTGGGGTGCTGTGGCACGACGCGGACTCGTTAACCGAACCGATCGCGATCATGCAGGAAAGATAGATGTTAGAAAAATATTCGAGGAAAATTAGAACTAATCTTACTAAAGGAACTAAGCATGCATTAAAACTATCGTACTCAACTTACAATTTCTAACTACGAGAAAGGTATGTGAGTAATAGTGATTTAAGAAGAGGAAGGGAATTAGTTGTCGATATGATATGGTAGAGGGAATTATAATCCGAATTATAAACTCTAAAATGTTCATGCAAGGAATAATTCGATCTACAAATCGGAAGGAACAACAGTATATAGTTTCTAGTGTTTCTAACAGGATTGGTGAAGTTTTTGCGGCTCAACAAGTCAGGGCTATCTACGTCACACTTGATTAAGTTGTGCACAAAAATCACACCAAGCATTTTTCTACGGTTAACTAAGGATGGAAGGCTTTTTAAAAGCAATCTACTAGAGTAAGACGGCAGTCTCACACTTGCATCCCAGTTGAGGCCGCGTAGAGCGAAAATTAAAAAGTTTTTCTGGACTGATTCTATACGGTCCTGGTGTACTTTTGTACTGAGGGCACCATACACAGGAACCATTTTCTAAAATTGGACGAACAAGCGATAAATAGAGAGTCTTTGTTATTTAGGGGTCGTCAAATTCCTTTGACCAACTCTTTATAAACCCAAGCACTCCCATGGCCTTATTTACCATGGTAGAAATGTGTTGAGAAAACTTTAACTTGGGATCTAAAAGAACACCAAGATCATCAACTAGGGCAATTCTCTCAAGAGAATCCCCGCCTAGGGTGTAAAGAGCCAGAAAGGCGCTGGAGCGATGAGATGTCATTACTTTACATTTCGAAGCATTAAGGTATAAAAAAGTTGCACAACACCATGACTGAAAGCTATTAAGATCGGATTGCAACCTGGATTGAGATAAACCAACCTTGTACTGGACAAACAGCTTAACATCATCCGCATACATAAGTACTCGAGAGTATGTTAATACCGATGGCAGGTCATTAATAAAGAGTGTAAATTACTTGTTTCTGCCGTGAAATATCTCAGATGCAAACTATTCATTTGTTGCACTTACAATTTAAATTTAATTTGGCGGGAAACATCAGTCTTTAGCCAACTATTCTGTTATGCGCATATTATTTAGTATTATTTTGTGCTGTTATGCGCAAATGTGTCTTTTTTCCAGATACGATAAATGACAAATCGATTTCCGTCAGCTGTTGCCACGAATCCGAAAAGTGAATTTGCACTGACCATTTTTTTTCAGATTCAAATTTGAGGGTGGGTGCGTGGGTGGGCCACGCAAGAAGCCAACCCGAAGGCAGAGGGGAAGGTGTGGGTCGGGTACGACCGCCGCCGTAGACCCGGGCGAGAAGTTGGAAGACCTACTAGCGGCGGGTGATGACGGTGGTCGATAGCCAGAACCTAGGATACTGGACGGGCTAGAAGAGGGGTCGGAATTAGTGGATGAAGGAGTCGAGCTTAGGTACTCACCTGGGCCGATGGAAGTCGAACAGTCCGGGGACAGCGTCCCCTCTAAAAACACGAAGAGAAAGCAGGAAACACTACAAGAAAAAAAAAAAAAATAAATAAAAATAAAAAAAAATAATAGAAATATATATATACATATATATAAAAAGAAACACAGCAAGGAAAAAAAAAAAGAGGGGAATACAAAAAAAATATATGAAAGGGAAAAGGATAGGATCGTCGCTACGATCAGCCCTAGTCGTCCCAAAATATTCCAGCCACGAATGGGGAAGTGTATCGCAGAGAGGGAAGCAATGGGTACCCTGGCGAGAGCAATAGAGAGAAGTACCGTACGGCGGAACGATGGGAATTGCAACATTGGGCAGGGCGGCTGCCAAGACAGCAGATCACTTGGAGATCACAGCCCAAAGAACAGACACGTGTCAAGGAGGAAAAAAAAAAGGAAATGGAGAAATTAATGGAGAGGTATTTGGAGGAGCAGATCCGAGGCGTGGTCACAGGAGAGGCCGGGGAACACCGCCAGCGACGGCCGGAGCCCTCGCGTGGTGAGCGGTGTGCTCGTCGGAGCGAAACGCCGGAGCTGGAGCTGATGGCGTCGCCGATGGGTAGCCCAGGAATTTCCCCGGGAAGCACGTGTTCGGCACTGGAGTCCCCGCGGAGTAGGCGGACGATCGAGGTGTCGGAGGACAGC
This sequence comes from Drosophila helvetica, assembly GCA_963969585.1. NCBI lineage: Eukaryota > Metazoa > Arthropoda > Insecta > Diptera > Drosophilidae > Drosophila > Drosophila helvetica. The sequence goes on along the minus strand of OZ018402.1, from coordinate 22,672,180 downwards.
GACGACGTGGTGCTGGTGTTGGTGGAACCAGCGCCGACGCAGGCAGCGCCCAAGCCGAGGCCGGCAGAGCCAAAACAAGCGCAGGCAGCGCTGCGGCGCCGGCAGAGCCGAGGCCGGCACCGCAGGAATAGGCCGGAAGGCAGCGGAACTCGGCGGAAGAGGAGGAGGACAAGCAATTCCTTAAACAGACCATCACGGCCCTGTGGCAAGAGCGAATGGACCAGCGGCGGATCCAGCGGGCAGAGGCAGAGGTGCGACGCGAGGAAGAGGCGAGGCGACGCGAACGTGCGCGCCTCCAGCGAAAGGAGGATCAGCGGCGGCGCGAGGAGGAACGCCAACGGAACGCGGACCGAAGGGCGGCAGAAGAGCGGCGCGAGGAGGAGCGACTCTAGCGCGAGGAAGAGTGACGGGTAAAGGAGCGCGAAGAGGAGCGTCAACAGAGCGAGACACGGAGGGCTGCAGAGCGAAGGGCGAGGGAGGAGGCGGCCATCATTCAGGCGGCTCGAGATGCTCTGCGGCTCCAGACCGAGGAAAGAGCATGACACGCTGAGCGGGAGGCCGAAAGGCGAGAGGAGGCGGAGGCTCCACCGCCACCAAAGTTTTTGCGGATAAAGTCGGCCGCAGAGATGCAGCAGGGCCTGTCAGAGACGCAAGAGCAGCCGCTGCGCTTGCAGCAGGCGAAAGCTGATCCGTGGCAGCGCAGGGAGCAGCATCAGTAGTCGCAGCAACAGTAGCAGCAGTCGCAGTAGCAGCAGTCGCAGGAGCAGCCGGAGCAGCAGTCGCAGCAGCAGGAGCCGGCGCCGCCACCAGACCATCCAAATTTCAAGGGCGGTCGAACAGGCGCAGCAGAAACCGGAGGAGCCCAAGCTGTGGGAGGAGGAGCCGCCTCGATGCAGCTACGCGCGTGATCCACGGGGCCACCATGAGGAAGGGAGGGTACCCGAGAAACCGGCTGCACCACGGCGCAAGAGCAGCCGAGCGCGAGCCGACGACCGAGACAAGGCGCAAAGAATCGGCAGCGGAACCGGCAGCGGAACCGGCAGCGGAGCCGGCGGCGGCAGGAGTGGCTGAGGAGGCGGAGGAATCGGAGCGCGGCCCATGGCTATGGCCCTCACCTGTGAAGGCGCAGGATCGGCCTGTCCTGGCAAGGCAGGTCTCATGCCCGGAGGCGAGAGCGAGGCGCTCCCGTTACCAGAGAGCACAATGCGGATCCCACGAGAGGAAGGGAACGGTGGTAGTGCGCCGGTCCATGTAGGCCGTACATGCCATGTAGACCATGTAGGCTGATCCCGCTAGGGAGGACGTGAGAACACAGAGAGGCCGATGGAAAGTTACCGACGCCACCGGAATTAACCGTTGTGGCTGGGCAGCGGCGCAGACGCTGAGCCGCGCCGAGCCTATAAGAGGAGGCCGGCGGCCATGAAGCGGGACAGTCAAGTGCGGAGAGGAAACAAGTGTGGAGAGAAACCAAGTAGAAGTGCAACGGAGTAAGGCGGAAAACAGGTGATACGGAAGACAACGACGGAACGATCTCCACAGACAGGCTCGGAGAGCAATACGAAAGACCCTGAACAGAGGAGAGAGTCAAAGTGCCACTGGTCCATATAAGGTAGAAAGTGTAAAAATAAAAAAAATTGATATATAAAAGGAAATATAAACAATAAAAAACAAACAATACATAAGGATAGGCTACAAATTTTTATTTCTTAATCATTTTTAATATGGCCATATATAAGCATTAACATCAGAATAGCCATAAGCCAAAATAATACTATGCATTCACTTTGAAAAAAAAAAATTGTTTACTTAAATATATATATTTCTTTACACTCGCATTAATTGCAGTGGTAAATTTCATATAATAATTTTTATAAAATAACTTCATTGACTTACGCTATTTTTCAAAAGGAGGGAGATGTAGTATGCGCATATATCGGGTACCCACTGTACTAAGGGTACTTAGAGAATACACACTGTAACACTTTGTTTCAGTGATTGTATAATAATAAAGTCCGAGGCATAACTGAGTGATCGTATTACGATCGCCCAAGAGTGTCTCTGGCAATGCAAGTGCAACGTCAGCATATTCCCACGACTCGACAGCACATAGCATTGCATGCATACATATATCTTCCCTAGCGCCTCCGTTAACACCAGCGTCGAGCATATACATTTACATAAGCAAATATTTCAGCCGGCTACACCGACAGCGCTGCTTTGGTTGCTTAGCCTCATGAAGGCATAAGAATATTCACTTAACACATTAAATAAAGAATTCCAAGTCAAACAACACCTACTGGCTTCTAAATCTATTGAGAAGTCAACACACTGGCTTTTTACAAGCTTCTCGGGTCTACCAAAATTTTGTTTGAGTGTTTCTATTATATTTCAAACGTTTGAGCTATGAATAAGCAAATCCTCAACTGTCTAACGAGCCTTGCCCTTTATTGCCTTTTGGAGGCGTAACAAATTTTGCCTGTATCCGTACTCTGCTGTGGTCATAGTGAAAGCTCCGTTGAGCATTGGCCGTTATTCAGGAGTACCATTAAACTCTTGCAGATCGCACAATTTTCGTTGCAATTCGTGAGCAGCAATCGGCTGCCTTGGTGGTCAAACTGCGTCCAGTGTCCATGAAGAATCGGGCGTAGTTGATTGTGCCCCTGCGCCAACAACTGTTCTACCACTAATTCCAAGAGATTGGAGAAGTATATTCATTTTTCCATTTGAATTTCATTCATCTTCAGAATTTCCAGTTGAAACTGCTGCATTTACATTGCATTGTCCCGCTGACCTTCTTGCAAATGGCGCCACATCTCCAACATAGCGTTAGCAATGCTTGATTGCGATTCCTTTGTAGTGTCGGCCCTGGCCCCCTTAACATTGGAGACTTCGCCTTGTGAGGATTCTATTTCCACGTTTCATATCTCAGCGATGCCCTCGCCCTGTTCATTCGTCGCCTTTAACTTACTCATTGCTCTAGTAATCATCACCCGCAGACTAACCTTTTCCCAAATCAACAATCAATTGGTACTCACCAAACCAACAACCATCCAGGTTTTGATATTTCCTAATTCGCATCGAATTTCATCAGCCAACTATGCACTTAAGCCTCTAGCTGCTGGACCGCAAAACTTTGTTGGTTAGAGCGAGATGACAGTATGTGCACGATCTCACACACATACATATAAATGTGCGCCTTTTCCTGCTGCCTGACGCGCGCACGCACGTTGGCATCCAGTTCTTCAGTGTTTATAATCCACCCACGAGCGAGTCCTGACTGTCTCCTTGTGGGTTCCGTCGCTTTTCCAATGTCCAGTATACATTAGTATTTGCACCACGAGTCTCCGCTCGTCTTCATGAAAACTCCAAGAACTATATCGTCATTAGCTTCTGAGAAGCGAAGTAAAAAAGATGTTGAGCCCAGGAACGTGGGAATGCGGATAAAACGCCAATCGTTTTGGTTTAATTGGTTTTATTTCCTATGAGCAAGAGAGATTAATACATATTCTGTTTGTTACTTTCATTTGTACGCTTCGTCTTTCTGCACGATCTTTTATCGATTACTCTTATTATCGATATTAAATTAATTCTGTCTTTCACAGTGTGACCATTTCTTTTATCATTAACAATTTAAATATTTTAAATTATTTCCTCCACAACAGTATGTGTATATGCTGTTTGGGGTAACTGCGAATGCATTTGTTCACTCTATGAAAAGAAAGGGAATTGTCCACAAAAAAAACTGCGAAATCAAAACACTATCGGCTGGCAAGCACGTGCGCTCTCTGTTTCCCCCTTCCACCTTATGTCCAAGAGCCCCCTCTCATCAAACAAGACGGATGCACGGTGCGCTGTTAATCTGCTTTTTACATTTTTTAACAAGATCCCCCCACCCTCTTCCACTCGGTAAACAATTGTTGAACCGTTACAGTATAGGGAGCGGGAACGCAATTATTTTCATTCTGAAAAGGCGTATCGAAGGAATGAGAAAAAAACCGTTACGTTTCTTTGAGTTTTTCTCTCTATCTCTCTCTTTCCACTTGAGAACACTCTGCCCCACTCAGACAAGTGCTCTCTCAATAAAGAAACTGTATATTTATACTCATCCGTATGTCTCCACGATGAATTAAGTAATAAGGTGACAACATCTGCTCTCTTTCGAGAACCCTCCGGTTGTCGTATGCTGAGCGCCGAAAAAGAGTTGATGGTCCTTTCCACAGCGGACGACGTCACTTGATTATTTAATTCACCCTGCATGTCTCTTTTGCTAACAGCGTCAATCAGAGAGAGAGCGAGAGAGAGAGAGAGAGTGCTTCGCAACATCATAAGAATCTGCGTAACAAGTTTTTTAATCGATTCAAGATTACCCGTGACCCTGTTGACTGGGATAGGTATGTTCAGCATAAGCGGGAGATTGCGTTTTTAAACAAATTTTTATATAATCAGTATATTGCCGATGTTGAAAGGGGACTTAAAATGAATCCCAGGTCGTTCTGGCATTTCATAAATTATGAACTATGGTAACTTGAGCTCAAATACTGATAGTGGCTTAGCAAACCTTTTTGCTTTTTTTTTAACTTAAATTTTGAGCCATACGAAGTTGGCATGAGTCTGATTTCCCTTCGGTGGTCAACATTGGCTAACTAGATGTATCGGAGGCGGACATTTTGGAGGCAATTGATGATTTTAACAACTCGATTAAATCCGACAGTGATGGCATTTCTGCCTTCCTGCTTCGCAACTGTAATGTTGCTTTTTGTGAACCCCTTAAAATTCTCTTCGCAAATTCTTTGTTAACTGGTCGGTTTATTGCAAAGTGGAAGGCTACCAAGATTACTCCCGTTTTTAAGAAAGGTACTATGAATTGTATTTCTAATTATAGACCAATGGCCAAACTCAGCAATGTCTCAAAACTTCTTGAGCTCATCATTGCCAAGAATATCACATTCCTCATGAAGTCGTACGTTAGCCGAAATCAGCATGGTTTTATGGTCATTTTTGCACACATGCCTTTGAAGTGCACTCTCGAGCTTATGTGGTGTACACTGACTTTGCTAAGGCCTTTGAAAAAGTCTCCCACTGTGCCCAAATAGCCGGTTGGGGATTCATTCGAGCCTGCTTAGTTTGTTCATTTCAAATCTGGAGCAGCGAGAGTATGTTGTATTAGTGAAGGGAAAGCAATCGGACCCATATATGGCTACTTCCGGCCTTCCACAGGGAAGTGTTCTTGGTCCGTTGCTGTTCGCCATCTTCATTAATGACATATGTCTCTGCATTCAATCTTCTGAGCATTTGCTGTATGCCGATAATCTGAAAAACTTCCTTTCCATCAAAACTTTAGGTGACAGTATCCGTCTACAGCGTGACCTGGATGGAGTCGTTCGTTGGTGCACACTTAAATCGCTCCCTCTCAATGTTAACAAATGTTACTTTGTGTCCTTTAGCAAGTGTGTATTCAATGTTCAGGCTTCGTATTCGATAGATGGCATTCCGCTTTTGAAGCAGACGGAGACACTTGACCTGGCGGTCTTCTTCGATTCCAAATTTCTTTTTATCGAGCATTTGAACTTCATTTAACCAAAAGCCTATGCCATGTTCGGCTTTTTTACGCGTAATTCATCCCAGTTTAAGGACCCATATACGAGGTTGTATTTTTGCATTTCTTGTTCGCTCGCGCACTCGCTCGTATGCTTCAGTGGCTTGGAACCCCACTGGGGTCGTTCAGATTGCGCGTGTCGAGAGATTGCAATAGACGTTTTTGAAGTTTGCACTCCAGCCTTTGCAATTTTCCAGTCCGGTGCCGTCCTATGAGTGCAGATGTCACCTCGTGCATCTCTCCTCCCTCGAGGATCGAAGGACCATTGCAGCTCAGCTATTTGTGTACGATATATTACGATAGTGTGTAACATCGATTGCCCTCTTTTGCTTAGTTGGTTGGTTTCAACATGCCTGCCAGGAACCTTAGAGACCATGCACTTTTAGTTGCTGATCTCCACCGGAATAATGAGCCATTGTGTAGGGCTCTTCGTCAGTATAATGCGCTGCCGGCTGGGATGCGATTCGACTTTTGCCATGGTAAAGCATCCGTCGGACGGTCACTTTCTGATTTTTTCATGTTTCATAATTAATTTGTTATTCTTTCTTTCTTTCTTTGTTTAGTGTTTATTATTTAAGATAGATATAAGTTAGTTTAGCCAGTTAAGGTTTAACCGTTGGCGAGTAAATAAACAAATAAATAAATAAACATCATATATTTGAAACCAAAATATTAACCTCATTCCACCCCACGCAATCGAAGTAGAAGAAATATGTATGTAAAGCCTAAGCTTTTCTTCAAAGAACTAGATTTCCCTTAACTGCCCGACTGCTTAAAGGGGCTTACTCCGTTAGAGGAACGGCTGATTTTCCGTCGACTTCCATATATGATAATTAAGCCTATATTGCCAGGGGGGAGAGGTCAAAATGCCATTGAAGGAGCAGTTGTGAACGTCCCTATTTCGGTAAGCAGCATCCACGAGCTTTCCATGAAGCCCAGGTTATTCATCACCACCTGAAGCGTAGAAAAGACAATCTTCATGCCTTCATGCTGAAACCATTAGACCTTCCAAAATTTTTGAAGCACTTCGTTATTTAGTTGGCACAGATTTGTATAAAAAGCACAATGTCGTAGTTAATGAGCAATGGATCTCTGGTTTCACTTCCGATATTGTTCCATTAGTGGCAACTCAAGCAGACGTAGCCTGTTTAGAAAGTATGCAGAATAGAGATAGGAATGTAGACACAGAGCCAGCCCATCCCGACGAGGAGTTAGAGGCCGAAGAGCTCAACTCTGGCGGTTGGGAAACTCTGATTGAAAATAACAGTTCAAAAGGAAGACCCTGAAGGAAGACCCAGAAGGAACATCCGAGACCACGACCCATTCGACTTAATACCAAACCAGTAATTTTAAGAATAATAAAGATACGATCTTATTGTACTGCTTAACCTACGCCTTATTCTTGACCCGAGAGTTCCTTATTATAGTTACCACACCCAGAACCAAAATAAATTTCTGTGAAACGCGGCGCGGCGAGCATACCTCGTCCGAAGCAATGTCACAGTGGCGCCCGAGCAGGTTGTGGTAGCATAATAGTATCTCAAAGTGGTCAAGATGGCAAAGCAGTGGATCAACCAAGTGGATCAGCTCAAAAAAAAAGAGAAAAATTAACAAAACCAATTCCACACATAAAAACCACGTTGGAAGAAAAGGAGGAAACTAAGACGGAACAGTCTAGACCGCCAACACCATAGGCAACCACAATCAAGCACACTGTTGAGCTACTGAGCTTTTTCAGCAGCTATAGAATAAAGTCGATTGATTGATTATATATGAAGTTTATTGTCAGGGATGAAATGTTTGGGTTATTACAATAGCGATACATATACGACGAAAGCACGACGAGTCTGATGTGGTTTGAAGAGCGATGACGAGGTACGAGACGAGATGCGAGGTGCAGACTGTTTTCAAGGGCAGGCGGGCCGATTGCAAGTGCCCAAATGCAAGTGAGAGTGAGCGATGCATCGAGGAAGCGATAGCGGGTGCGAAAGATCGAGAGAGCAATATAGAAGACAACAGATCGAGAGAGCGATGTAGAAGGCGAAGGAAATAAAGAAGACGATAGCGAACGGCTGGATAGGCTGCTGCCGTGCGGGAGCTTATGTATTTTTGACAATATGTAGAGAATGTGGTACAGTGGGCAGTATAAACGACGAACAATAATCGAATTTAATCTACATATGCACCACTGACTAAGACTATGTTTTATGAGCAATTTTGGGCTGCGTAACCCAACATACTTAGCCCGTTGAAAGCATGCCTTTCAACATCATGCAACAGCATACAGTGTTCAGCAGCCATAGTGCGTTGTAGTTGGGGCCATTCTTCCTTCCATCGAGACATGTAGAGTCGCCGCAAGTAATTAGCGCGTTGACCTACACCTATTTGGTCGAAGTTGAGCCATGTCATGTGGGGCTCGGCTGCAGAAGAAGAAGAGGCAAAGAAGGATAGTGCAATCAAGCAAATCAAATCAGTTCAGCAGGAGTTTCTGAAATGAAGACAAGATTTTTAGAATTCTCCGCCCTCCCCCCAATCGACCAATATTGGGATGGTCTTGGGGCCAGCAGAGCTCGAAGTCCAGCGTGATGTCCATCATTAGGTCCGTTTACAGGTAGAGGGGATATGTTCAGATCGTTCGGAAGAGCCCCTCGCGTGTGAATATCGGCCGAAACGGAGCGCTTGCAGGGACTCCACGATGTTTGACGGGTCGAAATCGAGAAAGTAGGTTGAAGAGACACAGAATCCGGTGCAAGTCCAGTTGAGTTGATGCCATCGAAACCATCCTCGATATTTAAATAGGATTCCTTATTCTCTGATCCGTCAGGCGTAGTCGGCATAGCAATCGAACGCAACAATTGAGATTGATGTCTCTCGAGACTTTCAACTGGTTCCAAAATCGAGCAAGAATCCTCCTGAGAGTTGACAAGTGTGATTTTCCAAGCAGCCGTAAGAGGGGCAATCACGGGAGAGTAAAGCTTAGTTAGTTCAGAGAGAAGTAGCACCTTCAGCTTTACGACAAGTTTCTCAAAGTTTTTGCACAATTTGCTGCCAATCTCATCGTAGTCCAAATTCTTCAGCTCGCTGTGCACGGTTTTAAAGGTGCCGTGCAGCTCCTCGATCTGTTTGAGCCTTCCATAGAGCATGAAGGGTATTCAAATAGAACAGCGCTCTCCAAGATTACTTCCAACTATATCAGCCTTGCATATAAGGCCGGTGCTTTCTGCTTCAGACAAACCACCCTGTTCTCAGCAGCGCCCACTGCACTGTCGTTTCTCTCGTCCATATGGGCAGCCGCGGTAGAAACGTTTCTAGCGGGAAGATGACATCGGGGTCACCAAATGTTGAGAACGGCTGGATGCTGCCATGCGGGAGCTTATGTATGTAGAGAATGTGTTACAAAGGGCAGTATCAACGACGAACAATAATTGAATTTACTCTACTTCTGCACCACTGACTAAGACTATGTTTTATAAGCAATTTTGGGCTGCGTTACCCAACACACACCATGGAGGAACCTATAAGAGAGGCAAAAACAGTAAGAAAGAAGTCACCATTCCCTATACGGAAAGGCTCACCTGAAGCAGTAGCAATTATAGAGAGAATATGCAAGTGGGAAACCAACTATACTGGGAAAGGAGACCTGTTAGAATCCCTCAGTAGGATGGAGGAATTAGCAGAAGCCAACGGGGTGGAGTATGACCACTTGGTTTTTTCAATGCCAGTAATATTGGAGGAGAGTGCATTGTACTGGTGGCATACAAAACCAGCACCAGTGAACACAAGGGTATAAGCAAGAGACGGATTAAAGGAAAACTTTATATCTCCCCGGTACCAGGAGGAGCTAGCAAAGCAAGTGACAGATCGAAGGCAATCCGAGACGTAAACAGTGAGGGACTACGTCCAAGATTTGAGGAAACTAATGAGATTCGGCACATATACTGAACAACAGAAACTTGATATTACATATCAGTACTGCCGGTTACCCATTAAATTATATGTAAAGCAACGAGAATTCCGAACTCTAGCAGAATTCATGATTACAGCAGAGGAATTCGAGAAGTTAGAAACCGAGGCAGGGCTCTCAAAGACTACTGGACGCCAATGGAACAATCAGACAAATTACCAATCCCAGGACAACGTCCACAATGGAGAAAGAAATGCCATAGATGTGGACAGAATGGACACGATACCAGATCATCTAACAGAGAACCGGCCTTATACTGCTGGACCTGTAACAAACAAGGGGTCCATACAATAGAATGCCTCAAGAAGCCACAGGAAAACGAACAGGACTCGGGAGCTCCCCGGCAAACTTCCGAAGCCCAGAGCCCAACAAGCGGGACACAACTCAATTAATTTGTGAGGATTATCAACTACTCGGATGGGCTAGGATTGGAAGCCGGACGATGGAAGTTATCATCCACACAGGGGCTACGAGAAGAATGGTCAACAAAGAGATAGCAACGACGCTACAAAACGAAGGGATCGAAGGAGTCGAAAGAAGACTGATACGACTGGCGAATAACAACACGCAACTTTGAAGCAACAGTAGAACTAGGAGGACGGTCATCCAAGCAAGCGTTCCTAATAATGACAGGAGTACCAGACACCCATATTAGGAATGGATTTTCTGAAACACGCGGGAACGTCAATAACGTGAGGAGAAGCAACAGTAGCCATCGGTAACACAGCAACCCGAGACTCCACGGAGGAACAAGTAAGAAGCACAATACCAGAGCCAGAACCAGTAGACCAAGAATTGGAGAAATGGATCTCAGCGGAAATACACAAGTTCGACTCGATAAAATTAGTCAGCAACGTTACAACACATAGATTCATGTTAAAGGACGATAGGCCCATTAAACAACGATATTACCCGAGAAACTCAGCACAAATGAAAATAATCAATAGAGAAATCGACGAGCTAAATAAACAAGACCTAATAGAACCATCACGGAGCCCACACAGCGCACATACAGTAGTCTAAGGCTGCGTTTACACTGGGGCTGCGTCTTGCTTCTCTGCGTCTTCCCAGAGACGCAGTTTTTTTTACATATGTTAAGCATAGGGCCCTAGTGGTGGCCAAAAGTTGCGTCGGTGTCCGACGCAGTTGCGTCTGTTCGATATATTCGATTGTTTTTGCGCTTAACAGCATAATTTCGTATTTTTCTGCCCATCAGCCAAACTATCACCACTATCAGCAACCAAAAATAGCAGATCGAAAATCAACTTTTGGCGCGTAAAAATTATGGCTGAGGGAAAAGGTACAAATATATATATAATCCTTACACATTTTGCTGGCATATACTCGTCAGCGAGTTCAGCAGTCACTTCCCGACAAAATTCCATCAAAATCCTACACACAATGGCCTTGGACACAACGAATAGATTCCCTATTGTGCGATATTCCGAAGAGGATCCCAGGCAATATAGCGCTATGGCTATACTTTTCTCCAAAGGGATTGCCTATCGAAAATTCGTATCCTGCTTTCGGAGATTAGGCAGGAGTCCCAAAAGAAAGTTGTCTTTAAAAAACGCGTCGGAGCTGTTTACAACATCCTCCCAAAATGAACCATATCGTGGCTATTGCAATTTAGAATCCATTATTTAATTGAAAAGAGAACATTATCCAAACGCGTGGAGGACATTGCAGTTTCAAGACAAATTGTGACTTCTCTTCAGATGACCCCGCCGCTTCCATGCGTTGCAAAAGATTGTCCTAATTTCGCGCCACCGCAGATAAAAGAATTAATTCTTTTTGGGTTATTTTGCTCACAATCTTTTTTATTATATTTGTGCAACACAATTTTTTCTTTCGACAGAAGCTTTCAATACACAAAGACGCGCGTCTGCCAATGTAAATGCCAATTTTGCTTCTCTGCTTCTTGGACGATATCGATAGGAAACGCGCCCAGTGTAAAAAGGCTATAAGTCAATAAGAAAGAAACGGATCAATGGAGACTCTGTGTGGACTACAGATTACTGAACGAGAAAACTGAGAAGGACGCATACCCAATGCCTAGGATGGACTTTATCTTGAATCAACTCCGGGAGGCAAAATATATCAGTACTCTGGACCTGTAGTCAGGATAGTGGCAGATCCCAATGAAGAGACGAAGTCGACCATATACCGCCTTTACAGCACCAGGACGAGAATTATTCCAATGGAAAGTAATGCCATTCGGACTAACAACAGCGCCAGCAACTTTTCAAACAGCTTTGGACTCAGTAATCGGACCAGATATGGAACATACCTGGACGACATAGTCGTAATCGGGCGGACGAAGGAAGAGCACCAACCGAAACTGCAGGAGGTCTTGGAACGGCTACGAAAAGCAAATCTTCGGATCAACGAAAGAATGTCATTTCTTCCAAAGGAAGCTGAAAACAAGCAGAAAAACGAAGCAGGTAATGAAAACGTGGTGAATAACGCAAATATTTACAGCACCATATACGCCACAAAAAAATCCCACTGAACATGCAAACAGAACAATAAAAACATTGATCGCACAGTTTGCGGAAGGAAGACACAACAAATGGGACGAACAATTACCTGAATTGACGTTAGCAATGAATAGCACCAGATCGGAGTCAACGGGATTCAGCCCAGCATTCCTACTATTCAGCAGAGAACTAAGACTACCGGGAAATCTGTTCGTCGAAGTAACACAAGGATCTGGGTTCAACAATACAAATCAAAACAACACAGATGAACGACAACAAGCTGAAGCAATGGCAATACAAAACATGTAAAAGTCAGCAGCAAAACAGACGCGACATTATAACTTGAGAAGAAGAGAATGGAGACGGAAAATAGGGGACACAGTTTGGATTAGAACACATCCAGTCTCAAAGATACTAGACAAAACAACAGCCGAACTAGAACCAAGGTACAGTGTGCCAGGCAAGGTCCTCGAACTGATATCTCCAGTAATAGTAACAGTCAAAGACAGCGCTACTAACAAAAAGATACGGGCACATGTCTCACAGCTGAAATCTACAAACATAGAAGACCAACAAGCAGACACAGACAAGGGAATGATGGCGGCCAAAGGAAGCCAGAAAACAACGAAGGTATTGGACGACGCACCACCACCATCGGGGCCCGGATGAGGGTATTATATATCCGAGTAGCGGCCCCGGCAAAGAAACGCGAAGACGATGAGGAAAAGCCGACGACCTCAAGAGCCGCAGCACTGGCGCAGGATCAGTATGAAAGACCGGCACGCAAGAGGATCAGCCTAAATATTATTGAAAGTGGCGCCAAAACGTAGTCCTCTACTTTTATACTGGTCCACTAATACATTTCCCCTTCCTACTTCCCAAACTCCTCGACTGAGCGTTTGTTTTCACCTCAAAGCCAACTTCTCGACTGAGCGTGTGTTTTCACCTCACAGCCAACTTCTCTACTGAGTGTGTGTTTCACCTCACAGCCAACTTCTCTACTGAGCGTGTGTTTGATCATAATTTGATCATAGGTATCGTGACCTTTTAAAAGCTATGTTTCGTCGTTTCTCGTCTGTTTGTTTTGAATTGTTTGAAGTCTAGTGTAAGTTAGTTTAGGGCAAGGCGGGAGCGCAATAAAAGCTTACTCTCTCGCTCTTGGCGAATTCACCCCGCTTTGCCAACGTAGGTTAGTTAGGCTAGAGATAAATTTGAATTATATTATTCGCTGAAATTGATTTGATCGAGCGCACGTATTAGTCCTCTCGTCCCGCCTCTTAAATAAAATTACAGCCACCCAAAGTTTTTTCCGGTTTCGCATTTAGAAAGCTATTCTAAATTTTCATGGCGCCCCCGGGTGGACTGTAAAGTTAATAAAGGCAACAATAAACGTGACAGTGACACATAGAAAAGTGCATACAAAGTAAAACAGTGGTTTAAGACACATACATATATGCAAATACATAATTCTATTTATTAGAATCAAGCATATCGTTGCCCGCGTCGTGTTGTTGTGTGTTAACAAAATTTAATTTAACAATTAAAACCTTGCTTTAGCAATCGTGTCGGTCGCGAAATACCCAGCCTAATCTTCGCTGTTCGTTTCTGCTACCGCCGAGGGATGCCCTGCACGGACTGCAAGAGGAAAGTAGCAGCTGGACGTAAAGATCCAACCGCAGAGCCAGAGGTACTTGTGCAATAATTGAAAGCTAGAGCTGAAGACAGATATAATCTTTTTTAAATTGTCTTGTGCTGGAAAAATTGCACCTCGCTTTCAATTCTTGGCACAGACGTATGATATAGTAGAGCTTGAATTGCACGCATTTAGACTATAATATTCTTGAAAGTATATACACATATAACACCAACAATATACGCATATACATATTTATTGACATACATTATATCATAACATATATCATATATACATATATCATAACCTATGTGAACCGCTAATTGGATGCAACCGTTATTTATTGTTAACTGCAATCACTGTCGCCTCCCCCCCCCACCCCCTTACCCGTTTTCGCACTTTCCCTTTAGCTCGGTGGCTCTGCCCCTAGACTATCTATGGTGAGGGCAGCCTACACTGACGGTCGGTCGGTGGCAAGGGAAAGGGAGGTAGGGTCTATCGGGGACCAGTAAGGGACTGAGACTCACCACTGGTATTTGTCCGCCCCGAAATAAGGTTCAAACGCCGGGCAGTTTTTATGTACGGTTTATTATGGCTTCCTGTCGCTTACTTCTGCTGTAGTTCACACTTTTCCTTTTTTCACGCTCCGCGAGGCCACTAATCACTTTCTTGGCTGCGCACTGACTGTCCCTCTCTCCTCGCCGATCGTCCCGAGGCCTGGCCTTCGGGCGGTGATCGGCTACGCTCTTGGCATGCGCAGTGCGCTGTGCGCCGCTATTCTCCTACTGCCTCTCTGGGCAACTCAAATTTTCGCTTCATGCGACTCTTATATTATGCTTAATCCTATGCCTTAATTCTACTTAATATAATAATAACAATGAGAAATAATAATGTAATAGTAATAAGAAACAATAATGCAACAAGGCCGTTGCTCCCCGCGGGCTTATGTCTCGCGCCCCCGTGGGTCCCTGCCGCTTCATGCGGGCCTCTGGTTCGCACGGGGGCGGGTCGCTGCCGTCATCCTACGTACTCCTCGCGGGCTTACGTCTCGCACCCCGTAGGTCCCTGCCGCTTCATGCGGGCTTCTGGTTCGTACGGGGTGGGTCGCTGCCGCCGTCTTGTATGGCGGGAGCCCCGGGCTCCGGCCTTACACCCCCCCCTTTCAATCTCCTAGCACGACCGTGACAGCGCCGCCTCGCTTCCACGTGACGTGGTACGCCACCCCGTCCTCCTGCAGGGTCGCGCGGCTCCTGACCTGTATCCCCTCACGGCGTCGACGGGTCCTCTCCGCTTCGACCTGGCACAGGATGCGGCCCGGCAGCTCGGCGGGGCCGCCCCGGATGGTGTACTCCTCCGGTGCAGGGACCTTTGCCTGGAACTTGGTCATAGCCACTCCCGTCTCCTCTGGCGGCGCGGCGGTACCCGGCTGGTCCCCGCGCGACCGCATCAGGCGGCGCCTGCCCCTGCAGTCGGCCCACGCGTTCGGGTTCAGGAGTTGGGCACCCCTTCCGGTTCCTGTCGTCGCAGCCGCCAATCGTCGGCACCCGCCGTAGGAGCCCCTCAACGACGGGCGCTGGACCCGGTCGGGTGGAGGGACCCAGCTGGGGGACGGCGAGCGGGCCCTCGAGGTCGCCCTTGGGTTGGCCACTGCGGCGGGGCTCGTCTGCCCGGTCTTCCTTGGAGTGTCTGCTGGCGGCTGCCGCTCCGCCAGGCCGTCACCGTCCGCCCGTTCCTCGGTGAATCGCCGCCGGAATAGGGGCCCGTCCTCTTCTCCGCTTGACGCCGCCTCGAACGTACGCACCGTTGCTGTTCCTCGATTCATGGTATTCTGTAAACACAAAGGTATTAGTATGGTTTCTCTGAATCGCCCCGGAGTGGGCGATGGTTGCCACTATGCCTCGTTTGGTCAGGGCGGGTCTAGGGCGGATCATGCTAAAGGGTACTGTTGGTCTGATCGCCTCGTCCCCGACTAGTTTCCCCTACACCTTCTCGGACTGCCCCTTCCGTTTCAGCCGCATAGAACGGCTTTAATTGCGCTATGTTGGCCGCCTTGGTTTTCCGCTCCCCAAACTTACTCAGCCTCACGATGTTGGGGGAGTCGAACCTGATCACCTTGTACGGGCCGTCAAACTTGGGCGCCAGTTTGGCCGCGAATCCCGCAGCTGCGTTGGACAACTGGTGTTTTCGCACCCATACGCTCGCCCCGATGGTTGGTCGCCACTCTCGCCTACGCAGGTTGTAGTGTCGAGCCTGTGTGGTGGCGGCCTTCTGCAGATTTCCTTTCACGATCTCGAGCACCTCCTTGAGCCGGGTGGCCTTCTCCTTTGGGGTTTGTGGGCTGGTCGCCGACCCCGGGGGGGCCTCCTCGTACAACGCTGCCGGTAGTCTTGGCTCTCGGCCTTGAACCAGGAACGCCGGTGAGAACCCCGTCGAGTCGGCTATGCTCGAGTTCACGGCCAACGAGATCTCCGGTAACAGTTCGTCCCACGTACTCTGCTGGTCTCCGATAAATTGCGCTATCATTGTCTTGACGGTGCGGTTCGTCCTCTCGGTCGGGTTCTCCTGTGGGCAGTACGGCGCCGTGTGTTGTACCTCCACCCCCAGCGACGCCAAATATGCCTTGAACATCCGACTGACGAACTGTACCCCGTTATCGCAGACGAACTTACGGGGAACGCCGAATCGACTCAGGATCCTCTCCCGGAAGGCCCGCTGCAAGTTGGCCGCCGTCGCTCGTCTTAAGGGAACGAGTTCCACCCATTTGCTAAAAGCGTCGTGGAAAACTAGCAGGACATTATTGCCATGTTTGGATCTCGGGAGGGGTCCCACGAAATCTGCACACAACACCGCGAATGGCTCACCAACCTGCCTCGTCAGCATCTGTCCTGCGGGCTTCCTCTGCTCCCCTTTGAACCTCTGGCACTTGTCGCATCCCCGCACATACCTGGCCGCATCCCGGAACATCCCTGGCCAGTAGTATCGTTGGGCCAGCCGTGATATCGTTTTCCGTACCCCTTGATGGCCAGCCGTCGGTGCGTCGTGACACTCCTGCATGACCCTCCTCCGTTTACCCGACTCCACGCAGAGCTTCCAAGGGATGTAGTCTTCGTCATCCGGCCTGTGCCCCAGGTGGCGGTACAGCTGGTCATTCTCAATGACGTAATCTGGGAACTTAGAAGGGTCATTAGCGATACACTCCCTCATCCGCGCAGTCCACCGGCAAGTGTCTCCCTCTTCCGTGGCCAGGTGCAACTCCTCTAGCGGCTGCCTCGACAACGCGTCGGCCACTACATTCATCTTCCCTCGTCTATAGCGTACGTCGAACTGGTATTGCTGGAGCTCGAGGGCCCATCGCGCGATTCTACCGGAGGGACTTTCAATGGAGTTCAGCCATTTCAAGGCCAGGTGGTCTGTCACGACCTCGAAGTGGTACCCCTCCAGGTAGCATCTCAGCTTCCTGATGGACCATACTATGGCTAAGCACTCCTTTTCTGTCGCGGAGTAATTCTGCTCCGCCGGCAGCAGTTTACGGCTCGCGTACGCTATCACCTTCTCCTGATCGGCGATGGTCTGGGTCAGCACCGCTCCCAGGCCGAAATCACTAGCGTCGGTCTGGAGGGTGAACCTTTCCTCAAAGTCCGGGCACGCCAGTACCGGGGCCGTGGTGAGCTTTTCCTTGAGTAGTTCCAACGCAGCCTGCTGTTCCTGGCCCCAATGCCACTTGACGCCCTTTTTGAGTAGAGTGGACAGCGGCAGTACCAGATCAGCGAAGTTCGGCACGAACCTTCGGTACCAAGATGCCATGCCGATGCACTGCCTCAGCTCCTTAAGGTTAGTCGGGGCATTCAGGTTCCGTATCGCCTCCACTTTTGCTGGGTCCGTCCCGATACCGTCCCCGGTAACCATGTGGCCCAGATATCGCATCTCCTGCCGAAAGAAATCGCACTTCTTTCGATTGACCCTCAAATTAGCGGCTCGCAGGCGCTGGAAGACCTCCTTCAGATTGGCCACGTGTTGTTCTTTGGTTTCCCCGACGACTATGATGTCGTCCAGGTAGGCAAAGGCGCACGGCTCCAATTCCGGCCCGATCACGGTATCCAGCGTCCTCTGAAATGTGGCACTGGCTGAGTGCAGCCCAAAGGGCATCACCCGCCAATGGAACAGGCCTCTTCCCGGCACTGTAAAAGCCGTGCATTCCCTACTATCCGCGGCCATCGGGATTTGCCAGTACCCATTTTTCAGGTCCAGCGTGGATATGAACTTCGCCTTTCGTAGTTTTTCCAGGATGTGGTTTATCCTGGGTGTGGGGTATGCGTCCGGGACAGAGTGTGCGTTGAGCTGCCTGAAGTCCACACACATACGCCACTTCCCCGTCTTCTTCCGCACCAAGACTATCGGGGCACTGTGAGGACTTCGTGATGGTTCCACGGCCCCCGTTTCCAACAGCTCATCGACCTGTTTGTCGATCACCCTTTGCATGGCCGGGTTCTTGGGATAGTAGCGCTGCTTCAGCGGCTTGTCATCCCTCATGATGATCCGGTGCTCTGCGATGTGGGACACGCCCTGAAGTCCCTCAAATGCTTCGAGCTCCGCCTCCAGGAACGCCTGCAGTTCGGGTTCCAAGTCCTCGGGCCACGGACGATCTTTACCCGGGTCATCGTCCCTTTCCTCCATCCACTCGGGTGTCAATACCTCGTCCCCCCTTTCGTTTCCATGGTCCCCCACCGGAGGCTTCTGACGGACCAGCCGTTCCGCCTGGTCTCCTTGCTGCCGCGCCTCTTTCTCCGTCGCCGTACCTTTGGTGTCGGTTGGCGCCTTTCCTGATTCCTCTGGTGGCGTGGGATACATCGTGGAGAGCTGGGCCTCCATTTCCCCGAACTCCGTCTTACCCATTCCCGCCTTTTGCCCGATCGCCTTCCCTCCAGGGGCCGCTGTCGTTCCTATGAGCAGCCTCTGCGACCCGCATTCCACCCGTGTCCCCACTGCGCACAAAAAGTCCATCCCCAGAATCAATGGCTCGACCATCGACGGCATCACCAGGAGTGACAGGCTCACCACTTGCCCCCAAGCCCCGATTTCCGCTTTGAGCGATCGGTTGGTGTCTAGGCAAGAGCCGTCTGCCAGTCTTATGCGCGTCCTCGCGGTCTCCATCTCTACCACCGCTGCCAACGTTCGGGCACATTCCTCATTCGCGAAACTTCCCGTCGCCCCGGTGTCGAGCGTGGCGGAGATGAGGCGACCCCCAATCTCCACCCTTGCCACGATCCGGCCCCCCTCGACCCTCAATCGGTCTACGCTCCCCGGGCCTGCCTTTATTACGCCTCCACTCGGTCCCGACCGGAGTGGTGCTGGGATCCGTTTCCCAACCCTCCCCTTGGGCAGCACCCTCTGGTCAGCACGTTCCGTTTCCCACAACCTACGCAGAAGAGGATCCTAGGATTCGGGCATTCTCGAGCGTAGTGGTCGTTCGGCGCACCTACGACACGCCCTTCGTGGGTCATAGGGTTGCTCGTCGGCTTGAGTAGTCGCGCGATGAGCCATTTCTGCGTTCCGAGTCATTCCCGGTCCCTCGCGGAACGGGTTCTGCCTTCCCCGCACCCCCCATCTGTCACTCGTTACATTAGGGTGTTCAATCGGCCCCGCCTCAAAGCCAGGGTCTCTCTTCCATATGTATTCCACCTCGGCCGCCCTCTGAGTGAGCTGGCTGAGATTCGCGTAGTCGCTCGGCCGGATAAACATTTTATACATGGCCGCCATGTTGTCGTATACCCGAGCGAGCCTCTTCTCAGTATCGTACCCCGCCTGGTGCATCAAGGATTGTATCGCGATGGAATACTGCAAGAAGGTCTCGCCTTTCCTTTGCAGGCGGACGCGAATCTCGTCCTCGAGCTTCTCGTAGTACCGCGGGGGCAGAAAACTGTCCAGGAAACCCGCCCTGAAAGTCGCCCACGAACCTCGACGCAGCCCGCTGGCCCGCAGCCACAGTGCGGCGGCGTCAACGCAGAGTTCGTTCATCGCACTGGGCATCTCGTCCTCGTCTATCCTGTGCGAAATCATCCTCTTCTCTACCTCTTCTATGAAAGACAAGGGGTCCGTCAGCCCGTCAAACCGTACTCCCCATTTCCGCACGATCTCGGGGACCAACCTCTGATTCCTGGGCAGCCCCCACTCCTGAGTCCTCGGTTCGTCGGGACCAGCATGACGGTTCCCCCTTTCCGGCACGTTCCCCGTCGTCGCGGGCCTAGCCTCGCCCCTAAAGGAGCTCGGCCGCTCGTCTAACTTGGTCACTGGTACTGGTGATCTGTTCGCTTGGAAGGCGGGTAGAACCAGAGAGGAGTACGACGCCGTACGACGCGCGGGTACTCTCAACGATGTCCCTATCTCCAGCCCCGACTGGTGTAGGGGCGTCCCCTTCTGCAGGCCGGACGGTTCCCTTTTCTCCTCAGGGGCCTCTATGTGAATATACCTGGTCATGCCTGGTCCGGCATGACGGTCCCCCCTTTCCGGTATATTTTCCGCCGTCGCGGGCCCTGCCTCGCTCCTAAGGGAGCTCGGCCCGTCGTCTGACGTCATCACCGGTACCTGTGATTTGTCCCCTGGGAAGGCGGGTAGAACCAGGGAGGAGCATGACGCCGTACGACGCGTGGGTACGCTTAAGAGTTCCCCTATCTCCAGTTTCGACTGGTGCAGGGGCGTCCTCTTCCACAGCCCGGACGGTCCCCCTTCCTTCTCATCGGCCTCTATTCTAATATACTGGGCTCCCAACTTGGCTATCAAGTCCCATTTCTCGGCCGTGTGGCGCCCCTGGGATATGCAGCGGGCCACCCGTTTACGCAGCTCGTCCACCTTCCCCGCACAATCTATGTCCAATTCAAGGGCCATGGCGATCAACTCGTCGCGCCGCCTCCGGTACACCCACCCCACACCAATGCCTGGATTCGGAGTTCGTTCCTCGGTTAGCGGGTGTGGATCCACGGCTCGCTCATCCCCTTCCATTTTTGTCTGAACGCTGTCCAAATTTCCCTTCCCAATAAATTTTGTCGCTCGCGCAACCGAATCGTCCCACTGTGTGGGCCCTGCACGCACACGGCAAAGTCCACTAACACCCACGCGATTTTCCGTCGATCGGATCTGCCTGCAGCTGTGCGCCGGTACCGTACGTTTCTCGGGTCCGCTTTACTCTCTCGCTCCGTTTAGCTAACTGTACACCGTCGGTCACTCACCCGTCAGCCGTGGTGTAGAGACCGAATCAACCCCCGTCGAGCAACTCCGTTATGCTCATCAACCGTCTCTCTCACTCGACGCTGAGCAAATGCCAAATATACGAGACCCGCCGGGGGAGGGGAACCTAAACGGGGGGGGGGGGGGGGGGGGAAACGAAATGCTACCACGGTCGCGTACACGAATCGTTTCGGTTTCGCGATGCTGAAAAAGAATTTATTTGCAATAAATGAAACGGGAGAGGGGTAACATAAACGGGGGGAAAACGAAATGCTACCACGGTCGCGCACCCAAATCGTTTCAGCTTCGCAATGCTGAAAAAGAATTTATATGCAATGAACAAAACGGGAGAGGGGTAACATAAACGTGGGGGAATTAGAGCGCTAGCGCTTAGCCTCTACCTCGTCTCTCCACAGCCTCTCTTTCTTGTTCCCCGCCTACCGGGCCGCGATGCGCGCGGGTGGAATGGAAGAATGACCGATTGTGACAAATTTTCGGTTCTTTACGCCGACAATTTGACACCCTTTGCCGTCTCAACGTCCCTGCTCGGGCGCCACTTGTAAAGAAGCCACTGGCCGGGGAGATAGAACTCAGGCAGCCAGGGTCCGTCACAAGAAATTTATAATTCCGAGACGTCAAGACGGGTCAGGTCTATGGGCCCCTTCCCCTCGCGATCGCACTTCCTCTTTAGCTCGGTGGCTCTGCCCTTAGACTAGCTATGGTGAGGGCAGCCTACACTGACGGTCGGTCGGTGGCAAGGGAAAGGGAGGTAGGGTCTATCGGGGACCAGTAAGGGACTGAGACTCACCACTGGTATTTGTCCGCCCCGAAATAAGGTTCAAACGCCGGGCAGTTTTTATGTACGGTTTATTATGGCTTCCTGTCGCTTACTTCTGCTGTAGTTCACACTTTTCCTTTTTTCACGCTCCGCGAGGCCACTAATCACTTTCTTGGCTGCGCACTGACTGTCCCTCTCTCCTCGCCGATCGTCCCGAGGCCTGGCCTTCGGGCGGTGATCGGCTACGCTCTTGGCATGCGCAGTGCGCTGTGCGCCGCTATTCTCCTACTGCCTCTCTGGGCAACTCAAATTTTCGCTTCATGCGACTCTTATATTATGCTTAATCCTATGCCTTAATTCTACTTAATATAATAATAACAATGAGAAATAATAATGTAATAGTAATAAGAAACAATAATGCAACAAGGCCGTTGCTCCCCGCGGGCTTATGTCTCGCGCCCCCGTGGGTCCCTGCCGCTTCATGCGGGCCTCTGGTTCGCACGGGGGCGGGTCGCTGCCGTCATCCTACGTACTCCTCGCGGGCTTACGTCTCGCACCCCGTAGGTTCCCGGGCTCCGGCCTTACAATATATATATACATACATACATACATACATACAAGCAGCAGCATCGGTGCACTCTCTCGTTTTCGCTTTCGCCTTTCCACCGTTGCTTGCGTTGTATTTGTTGGGAGAATATTTTTCGTTTGCCGCGCTTGATCTTAACGGAACGCCAAGTGACGCGCTACCCTGTTTTTCGAGGGTATATTGTTTTTGGGTGTTACTTACCAGTGACGCGCTACCCTGCTTTTCGAGGGTTTATGGTTTTCAGCTGTCACTTGCAACCATATTATATATTGATACCTCGTGCCTCGCAGTTCAATTATTATTTGTTTTCGATTGCCGTTCTTGCTTTAAACATTTATTTATTTGTTTGTTTTCTTTGTTTGAGCATATTATAAATATAAAAAATATGGCAGAAGACAATAAGTCATTTCTTAAAAACTTGAAATCTAAGCTCCAAAGTCAAGTTAAAAGCATTCGCCGCTTAGAAGTACGATTAGATGAAGGTTCGATTCCTATACAATCGACAGAGCTACAATGTAGGCTCGATTCCTTGAATGAGTCAATCCAAAAGGCTAAACAATTACAAGAAAAAATAGAAGAAATAGATGGCGACGATGAATTCGCAGCCGAGTTGGAAGAGTTATCTATCGTAACTAAGGCAAAGATAATGTCGCTTATCTGCGCCTTGGATGTATCAAGCGATACGACGCTAACAATACCAGCCTGTGGTGCCCCAACTCGTGCTCGACTTCCGAAATTGGCATTACCAAAATTTAGTGGTAAGCATTCGGATTTTAAAAATTTCATCAGCCTTTTTGAGACTCTAGTTCATAGCGACGCAAGTATACCGGTGATCGAGAAATTTATTCACTTGATCTCGTGCCTCTCGGATGAAGCATTAGGAACAATTAAGGCGTTCCAGGTCACCGAAGCTAACTATGAAAAGGCCATGGATAGTCTCAAACGAGTATATGATAACGAGTATCTGATTTTTACAAACAATATTTCCACATTGTTTAATCTGCCAAAAATCTCGCAGCAGTCCGCATCGTCCCTCAGGAACCTCATCGATACTGTTTCATCGATTTATGGTTCATTACTGTCGATAGGAGACGATACCAAAATCTCGAATGCAATGCTCATTCATCTCGTTTTGAACAGAGTCGACCCAGTGACTAAACAAAAGTGGGATGAACAACTGACTTACGAAAAGTTGCCGCGTTGGTCCGACCTTGAGAAAGTTTTGAATCGTCGATACCAGTATTTGTCTGCTGAAGCGTCGACGAAGCCAAAGCCGGACAAGGTTGTACCAATCAAGCAGCATAATCGTAGCTCATTTGCTTGTTCTTCTCATTCCACCAACAGAGTTCAGCGAACTTGCAGCTATTGCAATTCGGACGACCATGTAGTGTCGAAATGCACTCCATTTTTGCGACTCTCGGTCATGCAAAGGTTCGAGTTCGCTAAATCTGCACCCTTATGCATTAATTGTCTGCAAAAAGGCCACGCTGTTGTAAGATGCAAGGCCAATAAATGTCGAGTGTACCTATCACACCTTATTGCATCGATAGACACTGTGTCTGCTAATAGTCTCGCGTTGCCACCACCCCAAGAGAGTGCCTCTCCTCCTTCAAACCAGGATCAACCTTCCACGTCCCATGCTCTGCATGCGACATCGTTGGATAGGGTACTTCTGGCTACGTCGATCGTAAGTGTCCGAACGAAGAGCGGTGACCACATTCTGGCCAGAGCTCTTCTGGACTCTGGATCTCAAACCAATTTCATAACAGAGGACCTTGCTCACCGCTTACAGATCCGTAAAGAGGAGTCATGTATTAGCTTGCTTGGTATTGGTGAATCCAATTCTCAAGTAAAAGATAAAATACATACGGTGGTGAAGTCGCGATTAAATGGGAGAATGGGAGAACTCACTACTCTTTCGATTTTTGGATTTTGAAATCGATTTCAGGTTATCATCCTGACCAGTCAGTGAATTTGAGTGACTGGAGAATGCCAAAGAACCTACCTCTAGCAGACCCATATTTCAACAAGCCACAAAGAATAGATATGCTGATAGGAGCAGAATCATTTTTTGAACTATTAGCTGTTGGTCAAATTAAACAAGGTCCGGACTATCCAACTCTTCAGAAGACCCTTCTTGGCTGGGTTGTTTCGGGAAGATATGTTCCCAAAAGTTCTGTTCCCCAATTTACAAATAGTTTGAGTTGCAGTGAAGAGTTGCTAGCGTCTATCGATCGGACCTTGCAAAAGTTTTGGTCACTGGAAGAAATGCCATCTCAAAGAAAAGTTGCTACGCCTGAGCACAAGTTATGTGAAGATCACTATCGGAAGACGACTCAGGTATTGCCATCAGGTAGGTTTGAAGTAAGGCTGCCGTTTAAATCAGATCCAATCTGTTTAGGCAACTCCTTTGAGGTTGCTAAACGGCGGTTTTTGTCGCTTGAAGGAGATTGCATCGTGACCCTGAGTTGAAGAAAATGTACTTGGAATTTATGGAAGAGTACCTCTTCTTAGGCCATATGTCTCCTACCGACAATACGATACCTTCAACTCCACACTATGTAATTCCACATCAGTGTGTTCTAACGTACTTTGGGGCCTTAGAACACACTGATGTGGAATTACATAGTGTGGAGTTGAAGGTATCGTATTGTATTGCTGCGCTTCCGTCTGCACAGGTTTGCCCTGACTGCCGATGTTAAAAAAATGTATCGCCAAGTAATGGTGAATGAAGCTGATAGGCAGTTTCAACTCATAGTGTGGAGAAGAGACCCATCTGAATCCTTGAGATTGTACAAGCTTAACACCGTTACTTATGGGACTGGACCAGCCTCATTTTTGGCTATCCGGTGTTTAAAAAGGTTGAGTGAGTCTGCAAAGCTCTCATTCCCTAAAGCTGCTGACGTTATCGGGTCCGACTTTTACGTCGATGACATGTTGACTGGTGCTGCATGCGTAAAGGAGCTAAGGGCAATTAAGTCCGAAGTGTCTCAGGTTCTTCAGACTGCAGGTTTTGAGTTGGCAAAGTGGTTTTCAAACTCACCTGAGATCACCGCATCTGAGAGCACAGCAAAGCCCATAACGATCTCGGATTCAGAGTCGACTAAGGCGTTAGGAATCTCATGATTGCCTAATGAAGATGCCTTCAAATTTAAAATTGACGATTTAGTCATGGGTCTCCGAGCGACAAAACGGAACATTCTATCGGTGACATCGAAGTTATTCGACCCCCTTGGTTTGTTAAGCCCTATCATCATAACAGGCAAGATCCTATTGCAGGAACTTTGGCTTAACAAATTAGATTGGGACGAGTCGATTCCGCTGCATTTAGAAACAGCATGGAATATGTTGAAAAACACATTGTCTCACTTGGAAGAGATATCCATACCTCGGTTCGTGTTTACCGATCCGATGTCACCAGTGCAAATACATGCCTTTGCTGACGCCTCCATGAGAGCTTATGGAGCGTGCGTCTATATACGTAGCAAAACTGCAGAAAGTTTTAAAATATCGTTATTGACTTCCAAGTCCAAAGCAGCGCCGCTCAAGACCAAAACGCTCCCAAGGCTTGAGTTATGTGCCGCTCACCTTCTCGCAGATCTCTGTCACAGAATCAAGCCCCTATTAAAGTTCCCTATCGAACGAACTGTTTATTGGTCGGATTCCGAAGTAACTCTTCATTGGATTCGATCTCATCCATCCTCGTTGTCGACGTTCGTTTCAAATAGAGTGGCTGAGATTCAAGAGTGGTCAGATGAAGCTACGTGGCGGCATGTACCCACGAAACAGAACCCAGCAGATATTGTCTCAAGAGGTTGTGACGTCAACGAAATCGTCCAGTCAATCTGGTTCGAAGGACCATTATTTTTGAAGGATGACGAAGAAAACTGGCCCAAAAACTCTCATTTCGAGCTTCCAAAAGACGCTCAGCTGGAGAAGAGGAAGGCTGCGGTCGGACTGACCGCCGCTGTACAAGGTTCAGAGCTGGTAGATGTCATCGAAGGCTTTTCGTCACACCTCAAGTTGCTTAGAGTGTTTGCATATATGTTCCGCTTCATAAGAAAATGCAAAGACCCAACTATAAAGTTTGGAAAAATTGTTTCACCGACCGAATATAATGAAACTTTCCATAAAATTGTTGAGATTATACAATATCACGAGTATAAAGAAGAAATCGAAAAGGTTCGGAAAGGATCTAGAGTTGGTCCTAGTCTTCAGCGGTTGAACCCATTCATCCATGAAGACACAGGTACTTGGTGTACTTTTTCGTTGTTGCGAGTAGGGGGGCGACTAGCTAAAGCTCCTATATCATATGATGCCAAGTTTCCTTTGCTTTTGACAAAGCGCTCCCAATTTGTGCGGAGCTACGTGCGTCATCTGCACCATGCGAATTTTCATGTCGGCCCACGAGCACTGGTGAGCATCCTCCGACAGAGTGTTTGGATAGTGAACGCTCAGGAGGTCTGCAGTCAGACAGTCCGATCATGTATGCGCTGCTTTAAATGCAAGCCTCGATTGCTGACTCAACTTATGGGGAATTTACCCGCAGATCGACTCCATGCTCTCCGCCCATTTGCAATTTGCGGCGTGGATTTTTGTGGACCAGTATATACGACATTGAAAATTCGAGGAATTTTGGAAGGCCCCCATACAAGTCATACATCGCGCTTTTTGTTTGTTTTGCGTCCAAAGCGGTTCACCTAGAAGTTGTATCAGATCTGTCCACTGACTCTTTTTTATTGGTTTTTCAAAGGTTCGTCGGGCGCCGAGGATATCCCCAAATCGTGCACTGCGACAACGCGACGAACTTCGTCGGAGCCAGCCGCCACCTCAGCGGTCTACGGATGAGGATAGAGGAGCAGGGGGACGCAGTTCGCGAATTCGCATCAAAAAGCGGATGCAAATTTTCGTTCATACCGCCACGAGCGCCTCACATGGGAGGACTTTGGGAGGCAGGTGTAAAAACTGCCAAGAGCCTACTCCTACGGGCGGTAGGCAGCGCGCTCCTAAACGCCGAAGAGCTCGCCACAGTCCTCGTCGGGATCGAAGCGGCAATGAACTCCAGGCCGCTGGGAGCTCTCAGCCAGGACCCAAGCGACGGCGAGGCACTAACGCACGGGCACCTGCTGACAGGCGGGTCGCTCATCGCCCCCCCAGCACTGCGGACTCCGGAGCAGGAGAGTCTCAGCTGCTTGCGGCGATGGCGACTTGTCTCGTCAGTCAGGCAAGCGTTTTGGCGGCGATGGTCCCGCGAACATGTCCTGGGGCTCCAAATTCGGGGCAAATGGCACCAGCAGCAACCCAACCCAGAGGAAGGAGACCTCGTCCTCGTGGCCGAGGACAATCTTCCGCCGCAGGAGTGGCTCGTCGGGAGGATCATCGCCACGCACGCAGGGGAGGACGGCATGGTCAGGGTCGTTGACCTAAGGAGGAGTGACGGAGCAGAGTTCCGGCGGGCCATCCACAAGTTGGCGCCGCTGCCATTGGCTTGAAGCCCTGCAGGCCTTCAATGGGGCCGGTGTTTCGTCGTTTCTCGTCTGTTTGTTTTGAATTGTTTGAAGTCTAGTGTAAGTTAGTTTAGGGCAAGGCGGGAGCGCAATAAAAGCTTACTCTCTCGCTCTTGGCGAATTCGCCCCGCTTTGCCAACGTAGGTTAGTTAGGCTAGAGATAAATTTGAATTATATTATTCGTTGAAATTGATTTGATCGAGCGCACGTATTATTCCTCTCGTCCGGCCTCTTAAATAAAATTACAGCCACCCAAAGTTTTTTCCGTTTTCGCATTTAGAAAAACTATTCTAAATTTTCAAGCTATGAGGAATCCACATGGCATTTTCGGAGAATACTTCGTCATCAAATTGTATTGACATGTTGAATTTCAACAAAGAGGTTCCCAGACTTTCACGGTATGTTTTGGCTGAAAGATGCCCCAGCAGTGGACTTAACCAGTACTGAGTCAATTTCAACTATTTTAGCCTTCATTAATACACATATTGCAGTATGTAACAAACGAAAATCAAATGATTTCAAGTAGGACAACGATTTTATTAATAAATCGCTGAGGAGTGGAGAGATCGAATATCGAGGCCACGGTCGGTTGGGATTCTCTGGTTCCGTGCTCATTCGGTAACTAGGGGGGGTTCGTTTGACCGCGTCTCGTGTCCTACTACATAAAATTTAAATAGAATCTCTAGACTCTAACGGGAGCTAAACTCCGAAGACAAGAGATGTATACGTATAGAATACACCCACGAAAGCAAAACAAGACGAGAATGAAACAAAAGGTTTCTTTGTCGGTCAGCTCCAAAAGATTGTATGCGCGAGGCCTTGAGGTGATATTCGACCCGCACGTTTCTATACCCACTCTTCCATGATTTCCATTAATGCAGAAGGAAATCCCTTAAACTTCCCACCCCATCTCTCTTATGTCACCCTGTCACTAGGAATTAGAAATCTATTCGCTCATATTCATTTCAAGCATACTTCAAGTTATATTTCTCAGATACTTACATCTAGGCATTCTAACACTTAATCATGAAAAACAAAAAAAAAAATAATATAGCTAGAAATGAGGGTATCTCAAGGTATATCTATAAAAAAAATATAATATAAAAATTCAAATTGTTATATATATGGGTATATAAGGATAATAATATAGGTATATGTATAAAAAAATATAATATAAAAATTCAAATGTTTATATCATTGGATATATAAGGATAATAATATGGGTAGTCGAAAGTCGCTAGCGCAAGCACTTGGTTTATGCGAATGACTGATCAAAAAAGATCACATTGGTCCCTCGCTGAAAGGCGCCTTTCGTTGTGGAAGCTGTGGGAATAATAAATGTTGGCTCATGGGGAATAGGGAATGGTGAAGGGAGGGGAATATTAGGGAGGTTTTCTTTTTAACACAAAAGAGAAAAGAAGTAAATTACTTTAATTTTTGGAATAATGAAAACTGGTAGCGGTGGTTGAGGTACTACTGTAACTGATAAAGTAGTTTATCTGTGCATATGAGGGTTTAAAAGGAACCAAAAATTAAACTGAATTTATAACAATGCGGCTTCTTGCGGACGTCGCAGAGGGTGGTTAGCGGCGCAGGGGAGGGGGAGCGTCACTGAACTGCTGGTAGGGTTCAGTCACTTCCAGGCGTGGCGCCTGCGCAAAGGTTATGGCCGGTGCAGGGGTTGTGCAATCGCCGGAGGTTATGTGGACAGCAGGTGGGGTTTTCCAGTTGTTCCCAAGGAGAGTTAATTACTCGGCCCCACACCAAGGTTTGGCTGACGTGGTTTACGAACGTCAAGTGACGGGGCTTGGTGTGGGTGCGCAACTTTGAGGAGCTTGATGGGATGCCGTAGGCTGGGCCCTATGGGCGAAATAGAGAACCACAAGGGCTAAAAAAAACCAATTTTCCCCAGAGAGCACTTGCACATACCGTTTTCCTGGGTTTCCACTGACCGAGATCGATCTGGGCAGGGCTTCGAGCCACACAGTTTTCCGGGCAGTTCGGGGAGGCGTGGCAGAGATGCAGAATGCTGAAATTTTCTCGGCGCACGATTATGCACTTGGCACCATTAGCCGAATTATGGTTATTTACCGAACACGTGGTGGTTTTTGAGGCGGAAAATATTACGGAAAGCGGAGATACTGCCACTGATCCAGCGATTTGAAAATTGAAAAGAGAGCGATCTTGGGCTTTTGTACTGCTTAAATATGCCCTAAAAGACGATCTAAACGCTCGTGTTGAAAAGCTTATCGGTGATGCGCTGCACAGCTGCCAAAGCTTCGCTCAGCTGTTCTAGAACAGAGCTTTTATTCACATACCCCAAACTATGCTATGTATGAGCTGCATACATAATTAGGCCCCAGATTATTGCATGCAATATACCCGAATAGCAATAACCTACTTACGATCTGTGCTGCTCAATGGCAACCGTTACACCACCCGATAATTTCCCACCATTAGACAGAATATTAACGGGAATCAGGCTTTAATGTCTTTCGCATGAAAGGTTCCTATTTCTCAGCCCTGTACATTTTCAAGCAGGTAAAAACAATTGCCAAGTCTCTTCCGAACTCGAGAATTTACATATTTGGGAGGCAATGCGGGATTAAAGTTTTGCGTTAATTTGCTCAATGCAAAATTACGGTGGAAAACTTCCTGACCTTCTCAGAAAGAAACGGGCCTGGCGCGTAATCTGTATTGGGCAACATTGCGATCATACTTTTTCTTTATATTGGCCTGAATATCTTTTCGAATTAACGCCAAATTGTCAGATCTAGATACCGGTACAACGGGTTCTTCCACCAAGTCTTAATCTTTCAGAAGGTTAGAATCTGACCCATGAGTGAGCATGTCTAACCCAAACAGTGCTCTATATGGTGAACAACCTAGGGAGTGATGTAGAGAAGAACGCAGCGAGCAGGAAATACTTGTGAGATGCTGATCCCAGTATGTCCGATCCTGTTGGAGGTATGATTTCACGGCAGCTAACAAGGACCGATACACTCGTTCCGCAGCGTTACTCTGGGGAAGTTAAGTGCCGTGTACATATGCTTAATTCTCAGCTCAGTCAAGAACGCATTGAATTCGGTAGCCTTGAATTGCCTTACATTGTCGCTAACAATTGTTTCCGGCACGCCATAGGCATGAAAGTTGTGCTTTAGCAGAACCTCTTCGACGGCCACGGACGTACATTTTTTCAATGGGTGTAACCAGTGATACTTGCTGAAGTGATCTTAAATAATTAGCCAACCTACATGTCCATTCTTGCTGCGTGGATAGGGTCTAAGCAGATCTAAATACAACCTTTGAAAGGGTCTTCAAGTTGGCATGTGATTTCCCATGGGTGGTCGCAGAGTGTAATTGGGAGCTTTGCTTGCTTTGCAAACCTCACAACTACAAATATATAATCTCGAACATCCTTAGCTAGGCCGGGCAAAAACAAACTTCTACGGACCTTCTCTATGGCCTTTTGCATGCCGGCATGTGTTTAAGATCGTCAGCCTTCAATCGCTCCGAGACCCATAATTTCCACGTTCTACTGTCTTCCACAGCATTTCCAACTGCGTGTTCCGTTCGAATGTACAGAAAATCATCTATAATCTTCAAATCGGGCAACTTCGGCGAGTTTTTTTTGAACTGCTCTTTTAACTGTTGATAGGTCTCATCCTGAAATGCATCCGAGTCGAGATCTATCACAGGACTCATCTCTAATCCGGATACTTCGGGTTCATGTAATCTGTTTTTAAAGAGTCCATTGCGACTTGCGCTTCCGGTGTCCAACTAAACTTCTTTTTATTGGACAGAAGCTCGGTTATCGGACACGATAGCTCCGAGAAATTCTGAATGAATCTGCGGTACCAGCCACATACCCCAAGAAAACCTCGAATCTGCTTTTGATTCCTCGGCGGAGGCCAGTTCACTATACACGCTATTTTGAGCATGCGATCCACCTCAGCATATACCAACTTTTCAACCGCTGGGCTAACCGGGTAAAATCGTTGTTTTACGGGACGTCCTAATACCTCAGCTGCATTCGGGAATAATTTCTTAACAACATCGAGTTGTTGTTCTTGCTGTCGAGATAGGGGATAACCTAATGGATCTGATTCCGGTTCTTCATCGTCCTTTGAGCTAATCTCGACGACTGAAATAATGTCTGGGGCTAGCGAAAAGGCCAAAAATCGTGACCGAGAATCAGAGTTTGCTTCAGGGATGGAATTAAATATAACTTCATGGGTTTCCCGTTATTTCGATACCGCAAGTTTATATTTAACACCACCAATATCTCTTCACTTTGGCTATCTGCCGTTTTTGCAGTAGCTTTTATAGGTTTGTATTCCGCAACAGACGAAAAATCCATCTGAGCTAACTCAGCACCTATGCCGCTAATACTGGCCCCCATGTCTAACAGACCCTGTTCTGTTCGACCCAAGAAGGACACTTCGGCATAGCTGCGCATATACTTGGGATTGCTAATAATAGCGGAAACTAACATTCTACGATTACTTTTTACATTGGCAAAATATTTTCTTAATCGCTTGATGCGTTTTGGTACTTCATGGTGTTCTTCATTGAATATTCTTTTCAGAACCTTGAAATATTTATCAATCCGTTCATGATACGGCAAAAACCTAGAACTATTCTTTACGAACTGCTTCTCTTTTATTTTTGGAGTTCATAAGAAGTAACATTCGTATTATCTTCTATGACAACAGACAAGCTTAATTCTGGTTTTTCGGGGGCATCCGCGTGTTGTTGGATGCACCCTTCTGCCGGATTTCCCAAGCTCTACGAATGCATGTTTGGCACTGCGGCTTATAAACATTCGGAGCTCCACAGCTGTAACAGAATATACGCCTATCTCCAAGACTATTTCCCACACATGTCCAAGTTCCTCACAA
The DNA here is from genome assembly GCA_963969585.1 of Drosophila helvetica. NCBI lineage: Eukaryota > Metazoa > Arthropoda > Insecta > Diptera > Drosophilidae > Drosophila > Drosophila helvetica. The sequence continues at coordinate 22,639,514 of OZ018402.1, read as the reverse complement.
TTCCAACAAATACGCTTTACAGTCGCACTTTGAATTGCATCAATGCTAAGTTCCTCATTCTCTTCAGGATCGCTTTCTGGACGCGATTGCTCCATATTATATAAGGGACGACAAATGTTTGTAGGAGGGCGGATCGGGTGAGATTCCAACGACGAGTACGTAGAAAATTAAGAAGCCAGAGTGCAGTGGGTTTTCAATATATGTATATTTATTTGGAGCTGCTGGGTTTGTATATATGTACATATGTAGGCAGGAATAATAATGTATGTCGACCGGTGGAAACGGGGGTGGAAACGTAACTGACTAGCTTACAATCTATGCTTATACGGCTAATGCCGTGTGGATCGTGGGAGCGACCGTGAGAGCGCGAGAGCCCCCACGAGCGCGCGAGAGTGAGCTTGGACCGGATCGCACTCTTCTGCACAGTGCGCGGCAACAATCTGCTGCTACTCTGAACACTACCGTTGGCCTTGGCTTATCCGCTTTCTGCAAGTTGTGTACTAAATTTGCATGCATCTGTACAAGTCTCCTCAATTGACCGACTGAGCTAATGGACTGATACAAGATCTTGCTTTTAATATTTCGATTAACTCCTCCTCGTCCATTTTAATGCCGAATTTATCTATTAAGCCAGCCACAGCGTCATGAAAAGAGACAAAGGGTTTTCCGACTTTTTGCATGCGAGATCTAATCAATTCCTTGCTCATAATCTAATCTCTCTCGTAGTGTTCAGACGCGTTTTTTCTTTGCGCTCCGCTTATTTTTCATGTATTTTGTATAAACAGCCGGTGTTTGTCTCAAATAAACCTTTATCGAACTAAAAAATTAACTTGCTAACATAAAGTCTATCCTGAATCGCTAGTGCATGTCTATTTAATGTGTAAAACCTAATTTAAAAAATCTTTTTTGCGTCGGTTAGCAGTGTGTTTTTGTAGTTGCTTTTCGTAAGTACGCATAACATTATATCTAGCCGCTCTCTGCTTTTGTTGTTCTATCACTCTCTCCCTATAACCCAAACATAAAAAACTGTTCTTCCTCTCTCGCTCTCGATATTTTCCGTGCAGTAGCGCTCTCATTGCAGCTGCTGCAACCGCTCTCCTCTCTCCGCTCAGTTTTTACTAATTCCGCTTTAAGCGTTTGCCTGGCACACTGGTCTAATTTCTATTTGTTTTGAAATAAATTTTGTTTCTCTATTGGTTTTAAAATTGAATCCCCTATTATCTGTACCAAAAAAACCTGCAAACAGGTGGTCACCCTTGCTCAGCCGAGTATCCCCTGCTATCTCTGCGGAAAAGTAATGCACGCAAAGTGCGCTTGGGACTCAGTCCTCGTGGGTGATGTAATTTCCAAACATAATGGCTTGTTCTACTGTTGTGAGGCATGCCGGGGGGCTCACATAGAGATGGCCAGGTTTATGAGGCAGACGCGGAATGGCTTTAAGGAACTGACCGTAGGCTTTACAAAGCAGTACGATCAGCTCCTAGCCATGGAGTCTTTGTTTAGCAGTTTGCAACTGCTGAATGAGTCTCCTAGGCGAAAAAAGGTCACTCCGCGGGATCTGCAAGCCCCAACTGTCCCTCAGCCGCCCGTTGCCGAACAACCGACTCCGACCACTCCAATTGTGCAGCAGCCGATATCGTTTGCTATTCCAAGGGGAACGACAGCTGCTGGTGATGCAAATGCGGCAGCCGAATTTATCACTTCGGAGAACGCACAACCAGAAATTTCCGTAGCGTCCGTGTCCGTCGAGTCCGCCAACAATCCTAATATCCCGTCCACTTCGATCCCACCAACAAACATACGACCCGGACCACCGGGTATTGCCGTCACAGGTACAAGGTCTGTGGTGCCAAGCCCAAGATTGGTGGTGATCACACATACACCTAAACGACAAATTTTTGTCTCACGGCTTGCCCCTTACACCACTATTGATGACGTTACAGCTTTTGTTCAAAGCAATATACAAGCCGTCAGTTTAAAGGTGGAGAAGTTTAACTTCTCTTATGCCCGGGATGTAGCTTCTTTCAAAATAAGTGTCTCCCCGACTCATTTTGACACCATTTGCTCTGCCAAATTTTGGCCAGAGCACTGGGTGGTGAAGGAGTTTAAGGCTAAGAAGAAGAATAGGCCCCCAATAACGCTTACTACTTATCCGGCCAGTGCTCCATCCTTATCTTTTCGTTCTACCTTCACCTGTCCAAGAACTAACTTCCTCTGTTTTAATTACTTACCAGAATGATAAAGGCTTGCGTAGTAAGCTCAGCACTCTGTACCGGGAATGCGTCGCATTTACGTCCCACGTAATTTTGTTCACCAAGACCTGGTTAAAACCGGAAATTCTCAGTTCTGAAGTTTTGGCAGGTCGGTACACAACCTTTAGAAATGACCGTTCGTCTCGACGTGCAGGTGGTGTTCTGATTGCAGTGGACTCTAACTTCACGTCGGAACGTTTTACAGTCCAGATTCAACAAGAACTGGAATTCCTGTGTATAAAACTGATTCTTCCCGCTTTTTCAGTCTTTATTACATGCTCGTATATTCCACCTTCGTCGGATATCGCAATTTATGAGCAGCACTTGTCCGCCTTAAGCGCTGTTACTTCCTCGCTATCTGATAGAGATCATATGATAGTTCTTGGCGATTTCAATTTACCAGGAACTGTTTGGTCTTCGGTAAACGAGTCTAATAACCTAGTGCCGATGTCACGACATGACTTTACAGACGGCTTACTTGACTTATCCCTGTCTCAAGTCAACCATGTGAAAAATTCCCTGGGTCGATTGCTTGATCTGTGCTTTGTAACGGATCCGACCACAGCGTTGTTAACCCGAGTCCCTCCGCTCACTATACCTGAAGACGCCAACCATCCTACACTTGAAGTGTCGCTCGATATAGGACCAACCGCATTGGATCGGTCGGGTAAGCTACCTCGATGTGTCCGCTGCTTTCGTAAAGCCGAGTTTGCGAAGCTTAATAACCTCATTAGGGATTTTGATTGGTCCGCTTTGTGTTTGCGCACTGATGCTACGATATGCACAAACATTTTCTACGATGCACTTGATTCATGTCCTATTAGATCTGGGAAGCCCTCTTGGTTTATCAAAGAGTTATCCAGTCTAAAAAACTTAAAATCAAGTCTTTACAAAAATTTCAAGAAGTTGCATCTCCTTCTTCTCTTTCTCGCTATGTAATGGCTCGGTCAAACTTTTCAGTTCTTAATTCCCAGTGCTATAAGAACTACCTATCTAGATGCATGATACGTTTTTCTCAGAACCCTAAGCAGTTTTACAGCTTCGTAAACAGTAAGCGTAAAACGTCCGCTCATCCATCCTCACTATCATTTCTTAATACGTGGGGAAATACTGATCAAGCAATGGCCGATTTTTTTGCCCAATTCTTTCAAACAACCTATTCATAGGAATGCTACTCCGGTCAGCCGTACCCATACGGTTTACCGAGGTCAAACGGCATATTCAGTCCCTTGCTAAATGAAAGCTCGCTGCTTCATGATCTCCAAACAGCTAAGCCGGTGCTTTCACCGGATCCTGACGGAGTTCCCGGCTGTGTACTCAGGTACTGTGCCGAGACTCTGTGTGGACCGTTGCTCAAACTATTCAGTCTGTCCATTAACGTTTTATGCTTCCCCTCGATATAGAAGGAGTCGTTCATAATCCGTTCATTAACTCCGCACCTGCAGCATCTTTGCAGATCACTTATATCTCCTGCCCAGCATGGATTTATAAGGCGGAGATCAACAACAACAAATTTATTGGAGTTTACCTCCTTCATCATTAAAGGCTTCCAAGGTAATCTACAGATGGATGTCATTTACACAGATTTCAGTAAAGCATTCGACTCTGTAAACCACTCTCTCCTAGCACAGAAACTTAACCTTCTGGGTTTCCACCCAATCTCTTGATATGGATTTCTAGCTACCTTTGTTCCAGATCCCAAAGAGTCCTCTTCAAAAACTCCCTATCTTCACCAGTTATGGTTACTTCGGGCGTACCACAGGGCAGCCATCTAGGCCCCCTACTCTTTACACTCTTTATTAATGACCTGCCTTCGGTATTAACATACTCTCGAGTACTTATGTATGCGGATGATGTTAAACTGTGTGTCCAGTTCAAGGATAACTTATCTCACTCCAGGTTTCAATACGATCTTAATAGCTTTCAGTCATGGTGTTGTGCAAATTTATTATACCTTAATGCTTTGAAATGTAAAGTAATGACATTTCATCGCTCCAGCGCCTTTCTGGCTCCTTACACAGTAGGCGGGGGTTCTTTCGAGAGAATTCCCCTAGTTGATGATCTTGGTGTTCTTTTAGATCCCAAGTTAAAGTTTTCTGAACTCGTTTCTACCATGGTAAATAAGGCCATGGGCGTGCTTGGGCTTATAAGGAGGTGGTCAAAGGAATTTGACGACCCCTATATAACAAAACTCTTTATATATCGCTTGTTCGTCCGATTTTAGAATATGGTTCTTGTGTATGGTGCCCTCAGTACAAAGTACACCAGGACCGTATAGAATCAGTACAAAAAAACTTTTTAATTTTCGCTCTACGCGGCCTCAACGGGGATGCAAGTGTGAGACTGCCGTCTTACCCTAGTAGATCGCTTTTAATAAACCTTCCATCCTTAGTTAATCGTAGAAAATGCTTGGTGTGATTTTTGTGCACAACTTGATCAAGGGTGACGTAGATAGCCCTGACTCGTTGAGCCGCATAAACTTCACGATTCCTATTAGAATTACTAGAAATTATATACCTTTGTTCCTTCCGATTTGTAGATCGAATTATTCCTTGCATGAACCTTTTAGAGTTTTATGCTCGGATTATAATTTCCTTTACCATATCATATCGACAACTAATTCCCTTCCTCTTCTTAAGTCACTATTACTCACATACCTTTCTCGTAGTTAAAAATTGTAGTTGTTGAGTATAATAGTTTTAATGCATGCTTAATTCCTTTAGTAAGATTAGTTCTAAATTTCCTCGAATATCAGTCTAACATCTATCTTTCCTGCATGATCGCGATCGGTTCGGTTAACGAGTCTCGCGTTTTGCGGCAGCGCCCCTCGGTCGGTTGGGTGGGAGGAGGGCTGCGTTTCGGCCTGGGATTCGCGCGTAACAGCATTCGGCTGGTGTCCCATGGGCCACTTGATGGTGCAGTCATTGCACGTCGACGTCCAAATATAAACTCAGAACGATAGTCTTTATATTGCTGTCGCAGAGCTGCACAAAATTCCGACCCGACAATGCGATCAACCTGCTTGTGGTATCTCCAATACCAATCTCGCGCTTTGCGAACCAGCAAAATATGTAAATGTTAGCAAAGGCCTAGAAAATCACTATCCAATGTTTCATCTGTCAATACCTTGACACGATAGATGAATTCTTCTACCCCTTAACCTTCAGTAGAGCCATCAAAGGGAACATTCCATTTTTGCATAATGTCGGCAGTCTTTGCCTTTTGCAGGCTAGAACTGCTGGCAATATACGAAATTGGTGTTGGGATATTCGACCTAGCATACCATTCTGGCGAGCTAGCTTCTGGCTGAATATGTAAAGTGGACATGGCTCTGGCAACAGTGCGCTCTATCATCTGTTGCAAGACATCCAAATCCAGACCCTGGCTTGGATGTGCTGTCCTCACATTGGGAGCTTCCCAATTTCTAGAATGTTCTGTTTTGACGGCCTCTTGTTCGATGAACAATTGCCAACGACGAGTTTAGCTTAAAACAACGAACATAGCCGACTACAATTCGGACAATCATTATGATAAGGGTAGCATTCTTCCAGACATGCATTATGAAACACGTGATTGCAAGGGGTACAAAAACATAGCTGGGTCTCAAAACGACAAATCCCACAAACATTTTCCGCACTCAGCGGAGGAGGACTGTTCTGAGGACTATGTCTTAAAGGCATATTTTAAAATTGTATTTTCCATCTTCAAACATATTCTTCCTATGGTGACATGTAATTGGTGACATAATAAGATCGGGCTAAGAGTTTTAAATTTTTGGAACGACGACAATTTATTTATTCTTGGCTATTGATACTACTACGAATTGTTCTGGCATCACTGATCAAACTTAAGCTGTAACATATGATTCGGCAAGGGTTCGCAAAGCAGCATACACGCAAGTTCCAGGCAACCATATGCAGCCACTGATGCCGTTACAATAACACTCGTAACAACTCACTGGTATGAGTGAAGACTAAGTTCGGAATCGCAATCTCTGTGCTTCCATAACCCGTACAGGGACAATCAGTAATGATATCCAGTCTCAACTAAGGATTTACAAAACCAATCACTAATCAACCTCATAAAAAAACTATTGAACCTAAAATCCTTTGAATTAACTATAGCTGTGAAGACGCGACCTGGACTAATCTCCAATGTTTGGTAAGGATACGCAAGCAGCATAGTCACAAATTCCAGACAACAATTTTGATTAGCCATTACAGATGCAGCAACATTGAAGCTATAATTTCAACTCAGGATTAGCACTTAAACGTAATTTCGTCTTTGACTCGACGACTTCCAAATAACAATCAGAGGGACAATCAGTATTGGGATCCAAACAGAATCCGCAATATTCTGAAGTTTTATCTGACCAATGGTAATATTTCGGACAAAACTAATGCATTAAGCACTTAAAAACAAACGAGCAAAAGGTGGGACTATCAAATAGCTGATGTTGTTGCTATTGACTCACTGTAAATTTAAGTCTATATTCCAATTCTCCCGTTGGGCACCAAAAATGTATGTAACAAACGAAAATCAAATGATTTCAAGTAGGACAATGATTTCATTAATAAATCGCTGAGGAGTGGAGAGATCGAATATCGAGGCCACGATTGGTTGAGATTCTCTGGTTCCGTAGGGTGGGTAACTAGGGTAACTAGGGGGGTTCGTTTGACCGCGTCTCGTCTACTACTACATAAAATTTAAATAGAATCCCTTGACTCTAACGGGAGCTAAACTCCGAAGACAAGAGATGTATACGTATAGCATACACCCACGAAAGCAAAACAAGACGAGAATGAAACAAAAGGTTTCTTTGTCGGTCAGCTCCAAAAGATTGTATGCGCGAGGCCTTGAGGTGATATTCGACCCGCAAGTTTCTATACCCACTCTTCCATGATTTCCATTAATGCAGAAGGAAATCCCTTAAACTTCCCACCCCATCTCTCTTATGTCACCATGTCACTAGGAATTAGAAATCTATTCGCTCATATTCATTTCAAGCATACTTCAAGTTATATTTCTCAGATACTTACAACTAAGCATTCTAACACTTAATCATTGACGCCGAACGACGTTGAGCAGTTGGGAGTTGCCTTAAACACCATGAATCGCTTCAACACCGAAACGAGAGATAACCAGATCCCGTAGCGTAAATATGAAGTGCAATAATAGGATCGTTTTATTCTAGGGATAACAATACAAATCTCAGTTCAACCTAGAATTTCAATATTAAATCTACGTACCGCGGTCTCGCCTCCCACTCTTTTTGCTCTCGTCAATCGAAATGCCGAAGCGGGAACCGTGGCTTGACTTTGGCAATTTTAAGTGTGACCGTACACAACAAGTAATACATAAATCTTGACGAATACTGAAACAGACTATCGATTACACGCGCGCTGCGCTACATTTAAATATCCTGATCATCGAGCCGATCCGTTCCGCGACATCCCGGCCCCCGTGAAGCAGCTGCATTCACCAGATCCAGAACAGCTAGCTTGGAGACGGGACGCATCATTATCCTGGCTCGATCGTCGTTGGCCACGCGCACCGCCTCTCGTCGTGGTACTCCGTCCACGCCAGGGAACACTTCTTCCACGATGCCTCTTCTCCATTCTCTGCGTGGAATAGCCGGATCACAGATGAAGACCAGATCTCCGCGACGCATAGGCTCGACATGCGCGCACCACTTCTCCCGGCGCACAGGCGTGGGTAGGTACTAATGTACCCATCGTTTCCAGAATCGGTCTCTCATCATCCGGGCAATGTGCCACTGTTTCCGTGTGGCATACTTCTCAGGGAGCTGACTGTTGTCTCCTGGCAGGTCCGGCAAATTGGCTGCTCCTTTAAGCAGGTCGTTCGGGGTGAAGGGTGCCTCCTGATCAACCGTAACTGGAAGATGAGTGAGCGGACGCGAATTTACAATATTCTCCGCCTCGATCAGGAAGCTTCCGAGTACGTGTTCCTTTGGCGCAACCTCCTTCATGGTGTGCGTCAGTACCTTCTTGACGCACTGGACTTTCCTCTCCCAGACGCCGCCTTTAGCTGGGTTTGCCGGACAGTTGAAGATCCATTCGACGACAGCTCGCCCTGGATATTCTCTGGTTCGAAGACTTCATCGAATCTCCTGGCCTCTTGATTGGCTCCGATGAAATTCTTGCCGTTGTCGCTTCTCATTCAGACCACCGGTCCGCGGCGACACATTAAGTTCCTGATGGCTATGATGCAAGAATCTGTGGACAAATCATGCGCTATCTCCAAGTGGATGGCCCTTGTGGTTAGGCAGGTGAAAAGTGCGAACCACCTTTTCTCCGTTCGACGACCAATTATCACAATCAACGGACCCAAATAGTCCAGGCCGGTGTACTTGAATGGCCATCCGTTGGCCTCTAGCCAGTCGTCTGGCAAAGGACCCATCACAGGCTGGATGCGCTCTCCGTAGCTTGCATGTGTGGCAATTGGTTACCACCCTCCGTAGCAACCTGCTGCTTATCCAGTGCAACTCAGTTTTCGAGTCAGTCCAGAGTCCAGTGTGTGCTGATCGCCATACCGTGCGTCTGTTTTACGGTGTCCATCAGTCTCGTTCCCAGTACGGCTGCTTGAAGTTCTAGTCGGGGTATGGACATGGTCCTCGTTTTGGAACAAACGAAATGCACCTGCACGTCGTCGTCGTCATATGTGGCTCTCCAGTAAGCCACCGCAGCAAACGCCGATTGGCTTGAGTCTACAAAAACGTACAGCTGCAGCGCCGTACTCTCCCACGTAGCACATCTCTAGCCGCCAGCTCTCGAACGCTGTGGCAAATTCCTCTGGCAATGGTTCGTCCCATCCAACTCCTTTCTCGCCAAATCTCTCGCATCAGCAGTTTGGCGGTCACCGTGTAGCAGCTCAAGAATCCTATCGGGTCAAACGTGGACATGACGAGGCTTAGGAACTCCCTCTTGATGAGGACACGTTCTCCAGTCATCACGCTGCTGGGCACCCGATGGTACTTGACGCTGAATCTGAATTCGTCTGAAGCCGGCTGCCAGTACATGCCCAGTATCTTCTCCTCAGCTTCGGTCCATTCAACGTCCTTGTTGGATTCTAGTGGGTTCAAAGCCTTGACCACACTTTCCAAACTGGAAGAAAATCGGCACAACTCGAAACCACCGTTAGCATGGATTTCTCTTACCCGTGTTGATATAGCAATAGCTTCTTTCTCGTCTGCAAAGCTATCCACGTAGTCATCCACATAGTGGTACTCGTTTATGGCCAGGACCGCGCGGGGATCTTTGTATCAACACCTGGTGGAACATTTCCTTAATGTCTGCGCAAACTCCCACTGCTCCTTCCCGAAAGTGGAAGAGCACGGCTGGCAGAGATTTGTACTGCTGTATTCCTTTGAGCAGAGCTGTGTTCAGGGATACGCCGCCAACCTTGGCTGCAGCATCAAATACCAGACGGATCTTCCCGGGCTTATTCGGGTTTTCGACCCCGAAGTGCGGTAGGTACCATGTTCTGTCATTGTTGACCGAAGTGCTTTCCTGCTGCTCCAACCGTCGCGCGTATCCCTTCTTGACGTAGTCATCCATGATTCCTTGATATGCCTGCGCGAAGTTCCCATCGCGCTGCATCTTCCTCTCGATGTTGACTAGTCACTTAAGTGCCATATTGTAGCTGTTTGGCAGACTCACTTCGTCCTCCTTCCACGGCAGACCCGTTTGATACCGTTGGTATGCCCAAGTGCGCATGATCCAATCCAATTAGGTTCTTCGGCACTGCGTTGCAGTATGGCCTCATCGGTAAACGTGCGCTAGTCCTCGCCGTTTTGACATCTTCTCGACGCAGGCTTTGCATCGGTAGATTCAAGTTCGAGACTGCGTACACGTTTCTTAGCCCATAACGTTTCGGCTTTCCGGTCCCGCTGATCTGCAGACTCACCATCTTTGTGCTCTGTCTTGTGGATCTCCCTCCAAACCATTGGATGTTTAGCTGTCGATTCCTGCCTTCCAGGTCTAGGCTTCGCATGAGCTCGTCCTCGATCATGATGACCGACGAGCCTTCGTCGAACAGCGAGTAGGTGGACACCTGCTTGTTCTCCCCATACAGAGTCACGGGCAGAATGCGGAATAGCAGGTGACCTCCATCCAAGTCGACACAACTCAGGCTCCGATGCGGCATTTCGATGCTGCCTGCTGATGGCGTGAGGGACTCACTCGGGGTTGGATTCAGTGGCTGCGTTGCTCGCGAGTCATCCTTCCGTTGACCACTGCCTCCATGCAGCAAACGATCGCGATGACTCCTCTGATCCCTCCGCGGCCCACCGTTTGACTGTGGTGGCCGTTTGGGATTGGCCACTCCATGGTGTAACAGGCGATGGTGCGTTCTCTGGCACCCGTGGACAGTGCACTTCTTGTCTCTCTTGCAGAACCTGCTCATGTGTCCAGCTTCCAGGCACGAGAAACAGCTGCGATGTTTCCTTGCCAACTCATTGCGGACCGTTGGCGAAGCATGGATGAAGACCTTGCAGTCCTTGATCGGGTGTTTCTCCTCGCATATCGGGCAGCACTTGGTGCGCTCGTCTTGCAGCTCCTCATCCATGGGACCTGTGCTGGCGTGCAGTACTCTTCGTTTTCGATGCTTGGTGCCGACGTCGGTGATGGTGCAGACTAGTCTTGCGAGGTCGTTTAGCCACTCGCTCAAGTGCACCACCGTCGGGTATGATCCTATGGTGGCTGCATGCCTAGCCCAGTCCAGCCTTTTGCTCAAGGGAAACTTAGCTATCAGCTCCTCCATCAGGGTGGGATTCCCTAGGTGCTGATTTCCATTCGTTGTTGATCTTAGAAACGCTGCGAGATTGCTCACCCGTGTAGCAAATGGCACGATCTTGTAGATGTTGTGCTCCTGAATGGGCTGAACTTCTCGCACGCTTTCCAGCTGGCTGCGTATCAGCTGTTCCGGTCGTCCATACCGGAACCGCAGCTGGTCCATTACCGCCTGAATGTTGGCCGGGTGTATGAGCAGCGAGTTGACTGAAGCTCGCGCTTCACCCTTCAGGGCCTTCACTAGCCTTTGGTTGTTCTCCAGAGCTGTGCAGTGGTACGCCGCCGTTGTCTCCACGAACGCGCATTGGAATATAGGCCATTCCTCCGGCTGACCTTCAAACTCAGGTAGATCAGGCAATTTGCGCGGCGTCCATCCATTCAACGGGCTCGGCGACACTGTTCCATATGATCCAGGCGATGGGGTCGGTGCCATGAAGTTGTGTTGTGGTTCCCGTAGTGCATGCACGCCTTGCTCTGGCAGCACCGTGGCCGTAACACAAAATGGCGTGGAGTAGCTTATCGTCGTACAGTTTGAGCTCAGTGTGACTTGTCGCCCTATTTCCAGATTTCCACTCAATGATGGCGGCAAATTTCCACTCAATTGCAGCGGCGACTGTTCATATAAATATGGCGTCACTCTCTCAGACGAATCTAGTGGCAGATTTCCACTCTATATCTGCCATTGCGGCACCTTTGCCGCACCGCTCACTCCGTTTCCAACGGGTCTCTTGGCGGCTCCCGGCGGCAGAATCTCACTCAATATCCGCCTTGGCTCTTCACTCAAACATAGCGGTGTATTCGCCGCACCGTTCACTCCAAATCCGCTCACTCCGTTTTCAACGGGTCTCTCGGATCCTCCATTTTGTCCTTCACTTGCCCTTGCCTTTTCCAGTTCCTTCTCCAAAGTTGCGATCTTCATCATGAGCGCCGCAACTTGGCCTTTGGTGGGGTCCGTGCTCTGGCCTGATCCGTCAGGCTGTACAGCAGCACTCGGATTCCTTCCTTGTGTCCCACTCTCCTTAGGAGTCTGTGGCCGCAAAGTCGATCCACCAGCCTTACTCGTGACACTGCTCGGAGTGCCAGTCGATGCTGCCGTGGTCGTTGCAGTTGCGGTAGCCCCAGTCTGTCCCATTCGGGGGCTCCGCCGGGGCGAATGTGCAGTCGACATTGTGCAAGCCAAATGGGCGCGTGCGAATAAAGCAGCCGCGAATGCGAATAAAAGAAATGACGCTGACCGAAGTTGAGCAGTTGGGAGTTGCCTTAAACACCATGAATTGCTTCAACACCGAAACGAGAAATAACCAGATCCCGTAGCGTAAATATGAAGTGCGATAATAGGAGCGTTTTATTCTAGGGATAACAATACAAATCTCAGTTCAACCTAGAATTTCAATATTAAATCTACGTACCGCAGTCTCGCCTCCCACTCTTTTTGCTCTCGTCAATCGGAATGCCGAAGCGGGAACCGTGGCTTGACTTTGGCACTTTTAAGTGTGACCGTACACAACAAGTAATACATAAATCTTGACAAATACTGAAACAGACTATCGATTACACGCGCGCTGCGCTACATTTAAATTTCCTGATCATCGAGCCGATCCGTTCCGCGACAATCATGAAAAACAAAAAAATAGTATAGCTAGAAATGAGGGTATCTCAATGTATATGTAAAAAAAATATAATATAAAAATTGAAATTGTTATATAAATGGGTATATAAGGATAATAATATAGGTAGAAAATTTGAAGTACAATTACAAAAATATTAAGGCATAAAGAAAAATAATTTATACGTAAAAGTTCAGTATCCGCAATTCGCACCAAGTTCATAGTTTTGTTCTTTTTTTTTCTTTTTTTTTTCTTTGTTGCGTAGTGTAAATTTTACTGCATTGGAAGAATGCAAAAAAAATGCAATCAAACCAACACCAAATGCAAAGCGGAATCACTGACTAAGCCAACGGAAAGCTTCTACTCAGCATTCGAAGCTAGGCGCCGGCTTAGCGGCCCCGAAAGTCGCTAGCGCAAGCTTTTGGTTTATGCGAATGACTGATCAAAAGAGAAAGGAGAAATATTTCGGCTCACTTACAATTGCATCACAGTGGTCCCTCGCTGAAAGGCGCCTTTCGTTGTGGAAGCTGTGGGAATAATATTAATGTTGGCTCATGGGGAATGGGGAAGGGTGAAGGGAGGGGAATATTAGGGAGGTTTTATTTTTTTAACACAAAAGAGAAAAGAAGTAAATTACTTTAATTTTTGGAAAAATGAGAACTGGTAGCGGTGGTACTACTGTAACTGATAAATTAGTTTATCTGTGCATATGAGGGTTTAGAATTAGCCAAAAATTAAATTGAATTTATAACAAAGCGGCTTCTTGCGGCCGTCGCAGAAGGTGGTTAGCGGCGCAGGGGAGGGGGAGCATCACTGAACTGCTGGTAGGGTTCAGTCACTCCCAGGCGTGGCGCCTGCGCAGAGGTTATGGCCGGTGCAGGGGTTATGCAATCGTCGGAGGTTATGTGGACAGCAGGTGGGGTTTTTCAGTTGTTCCCAAGGAGAGTTAATTACTCGGCCCCACACCAAGGTTTGGCTGACGGGGCTTACGAACGTCAAGTGAGGGGGCTTGGTGTGGGTGCGAAACTTTGGGGAGCTTGATGGGATGCCGATCGTGGGCTGGGCCCTATTGTCGAAATAGAGAACCACAAGGGCTAAAAAAAACGAATTTTCCCCAGAGAGCACTTGCACATACCGTTTTCCTGGGTTTCCACTGACCGAGATCGATCTGGGCAGGGCTTCGAGCCACACAGTTTTCCGGGCACTTCGGGGAGGCGTGGCAGAGATGCAGAATGCTGAAATTTTCTCGGCGCACGATTATGCACTTTGCACCATTAGCCGAATAGCGAGCACAACACGGATAATGAGACTTTTCCCGATTATGGTTATTTCCCGAACACGTGGTGGTTTTTGAGGCGGAAAATATTACGGAAAGCGGAGATACTGTCACTGATCCAGCGATTTGAAAACTTAAAAGAGAGCGATCTTGGGCCTTTGCACTGCTTAAATATGCCCTAAAAGACGATCTAAACGCTATCGGTGATGCGCTGCACAGCACTTGCCAAAGCTTCGCTCAGCTATTCTAGAACAGAGCTTTTATTCACCCACCCCAAACTATGCTATGTATGACTTGCATACTTAATTAGGCCCCAGATTATTGCATGCGATATACCCGAATAGCCTACTTACGATCTGTGTTGCTCAACGGCAATCGTTACAAGTAGATGCCACAGACTCAGAAATAGCTCCGTATGTTTAATACCAAAAGCATAGGCATACAAACATGACATCACAAAAATTCAATAAGTCAATAAAATTCCATTCTGATCATTTGAGCATATTTGAGAATTTTATTTCACACGAACAAGTGAGCCTCAATTAAGAGGACTACAAATATGCAGTATGTTCTGGTTTGAAAAAACCAAAAATTTTTGTAAAGAGGTCATTTGCTGAGGTTTGCGTTAATGCTCATAATAAACACATTATTTTAATGCAAAGGGCCAATATGGATATTCAATACATTTTGGACCCTTATGCATGCTGTAGCTATATAATAAATTATATAAATAAATCCCAAAAGGGTATTTCAAGGCTTATGTGTGATGCGTTAAGAGAAGAGCAATTACACGATTAGGCAAAAGCTACAGCACATTGGTCACAAATTCATTTCAGGCACTGAGATATCTGCTCAGATAGCCGTATATTGTTGTCTAGGCATTCCGTTGTCCAGAACTAGCAACAAATGTGTTCATATAAATACTTTCCCTCCAGGGCAACGAGTTCAAATGCTCAAATCCACAAGCATCCTTAAAAATATGAATCAGGAGTCCACTAACATATTCGCCAAAGGATTGATGGAGCGGTATGAACAAAGACCAACCAATCTTCAGGGCCTGTGTTTGGCCGATTTTGCAGCAAATTATGAATTTTCTAAAAGCGGGAAAAGAGCTGGCCAAAATAGCGATAATGAAGAGGACGAAGAAAATGAGGCACTAGTAGAAGTCTTTATCCCTCTCTGCGTTAATAGTAGTTTTATTAGGGAAATGACCAAGCAATAAATTTTAACATATATGAGGTGTAATATCAATACAGATAGGTCTAAGTATTTTAGAGCATTATTTATGCTGATTTATCCGTGGAGAGATGAAGAAAGAGATTTAGTGAACGCAAATTGCGATATTGTTTATAACAATCATCATTTAGTTATTTCAAATTTCAAAAATTACAATGCGTTAGCAGACTAAGGAGTTCAATCGTAGACCAGGATCTAAGCCAAAAAATGTTCAAGTTCTTCTGTGTGCTCCCACAAGAAAAGATGCATTTGGTATTGGAGGTGCCAGACTTCACTCCATGTTTTCTTTACCTATCAATCAGTCTAACCATGCCTTTAAACAGTTGGGTCCAGATTTGCTAAATACCTTGCGTTCAAGATTTATTGATCTTAAAATTCTTATAATTGATGAAATTTCTATGGTCGGTGAAAAAATGATTTCATATTTGGATAGGTGCCTAAAACAAATATTTTCAAGGCCCGAAAGTCCTTTTTGTGGCATTTCTGTTATCGTGCTCGGTGATCTAAGGCAGTTATTTCCAGTAGGTGATCGTTGGATATTTAAATCCTCTTCATTTTGCAACCGCACTAAATAACATGGCATCGGCCGAAATGAAGATAATCTATTGCTTAGGAACCGAATAGTTGACGGCAGTCAAGCTCCAAGAGATGCGATCCAATTATTTTATAGCAATAACGAGACAGATAAGTACAATAAGGAGAAGCTGTCATCGACAATGACGGCAGAATATACTTTAATAGCTTTAGACTGCATCAAAGCCGAACATCTTAACCCAGAAATCAAAATCAAATATCTGGACTCTGTTAAGAGTTTTAAAACTTCAAATACACAAAGTTTGTGTACTTCATTGGTTCTCAAAACCACGGCTAAATATATGATGACAGTCAATGAAGATACATCAGATGGTCTTGTTAACGGAGCCACTGGTGTTTTAATGTAGATAGATCTCAGCTTCACCAATACTCCCGAACTTCTTTTGATACATTTTCTCGAGGAAAACGTAGGAGTTAACGCACGGTCGAAACGCTGCCATAGTAACGAATCTTCATGGATGCCAATTCAGAAAACTGCAATAAGTTTTTATACCATCAAAACGAACAAGTTACTATTGACCGAAAACAGTTTCCGATTGTAGCTGCAGAAGCTATAACCAATTATAAGAGTCAGGGAGCTACATACAGCAAAGTGGTCGTCCACACTTCATCCGATATGCAATGAGAAGCGCTGTATGTAGCTTGCAGTAGGGCCACCAGTGCGAACGGACTTTATATCGTTAGACCATTCATTCCTCCGAAACCCAAGCGGGACTGTCCTTTCGCGAAGGAGATGGAGAACTTACTTCCAGCTAAATTACTTCACACCCACTTCGATTGTTTACTAAATCCGTCCAACCTCAATATTTTCTGCACTGCCATTGTTGAAAGCTGCCGAGCTTTTTCGGCCGCTCTGACTCCACATTTACAAAAACAAAGTTTCTCCGTTCATAGTTTAAAGTTTTTGTTTATTAATTGACGATTTTCGAGGGCGTGCCCGTGAGCTCGAGGTGTTGGAATATATGTACAAGATAAAAGTAAATGAACAAGACCCGTTACAGCTCTGGTGTGTAGATTCTAATAAGGTGCGCGCTGACAAAATGATATGCGATGCTGCGTTCGATGACGATTTTACAGAGTGGGGTGAGTTACGCGACACACTGCGATATAAGAAGTACGAGCGATATGCATGAATGTGTGTGTGCGTGTGCACCGAGAGCGTGAAAGTATTTGAGCGTGGATAAAGAGTTAAACAATTGATTCTCTTAAGAGCTACTGAAGGCTGCTGCTCCGAAAAAACTCCCCCCCGTTGAAAGACCTGGGCTTTTAACAGGATCGTTTAACGGGAAGGACGCGGCTTGTAGATAGCTCGACGATTGGTTTCCGATTGTGTTCGCAGGCTCTCGTCTTTGATGCAGACGACGTCGTTGATCTGGATCGAGGGCTGTGATGTGCGCTATTTGGAGCAGAGTTAAATACTCCTCACTCCAACGCTTCCAAAAGATTTACTGGGCACAGGTGACTCGTTGAAAGCGATCAAGATGATTGAAGCTTAGACCCGTAACGTCTGGCTCGGGAAGCTCCAGTAGCGGAAGACCAATTAGAAAATGTCCTGGTGTAAGGACGCTAAGATATTCAGGGTTTTCTGAAATTGAGATAAGAGGACGAGATTGATTATAGCCTGGCGTTTGCAGACCAATGTCCGCAGCTCACCGAAAGGCAAAGAGCGACGATCGCACGGAGCGATTAAAATGTTGTTTGGCCATCTTCAGGTCTGCCTCACACAAGCCCCCGAAATGAGGCGAGTGGGGTTGTATAAATCTTCAATCGAAGCCGTGGTTAATGCAGATGAAGACGCTGATGAAGCATTTGATAGGCACTTGATTGCGCCCATCTGGCAATTAGTAGAAGGAACGGCAGTAGTCGATTCCAGTGATGCTGAATGCAGGCGAATCCTGTATTCGATTCTTCGGTATGTCAGCCATGAAGTGCTATACAAGACGAGGTATGGATCGGCAGCACATGACGCATTTCCGCAATGCGCGTGCCACAGTTTTCAGGCCGCCGATGTGCCAGAACTGTAAGCGACTCGCTCCAAGTAGCGACTGCGAACCAGCATGGTGATGTTTCCGAGGAAAGTGTGTGATGATGGCGAACGTCAGGGGATGATCCCTAAGCAAAACGATTGGGTGGCGTGTATCGAAGCCGAGAGTTGAATGGCGCAGGCGGCCACCAACACGAATTAATCCAAGGTCATTTATGCAGGGTACGAGCGATGTGATACTGCTGGGGAACTCCACGCAGCTTCCTTTGCAACGAGCAAGGTACTCAGGATACAGATGGGCCCGTTGAACGATGTGTCTACACAGATGTGATTCTTTGCGAAGGGCATTAGATGAGAGATCAGGTGACTTCGTCCTACTGATGAACTTCTGAACATAGCCGACAAGTCACATCATGACTCCGAATGAGTTGATGTGCGTAAACGAAAATGAGATTTTGCTAAAACGATGAAAGCTGAATCCGATAGGTTATTCTGTTTGATTTGACCACTTCCCAAACTTGACGAACCAAGTCATCGAGCCGAGTGTTGTGATTGGTGCGAAGATTGGGTTTCGATAAACGACAAGAGAGTGGGAGCCGAGTGCCCGCCACTAGACAGAGTCCATCCGAAGAAAGAAATCATCGAGCCGAGTGCTATGATTGGCGTCATCCAAAGATTGGGATGCGATGATCGACGACAGAGTGGGGGCCGAGTGCCCGCCACTAGACAGAATACATCCGAAGTGATTCGATCAACGACGAGAGCGTGAGGGCCGAGTGCCCGCCACTTGACAGATCCATCTGATTTGAACATTTCCCAAAATCGATGAACCAAGTCATCGAGCCTAGTGCTGTGATTGGTTTCATCCAAAGATTGGGATGCGACGAACGACGAGAGAGTTGGGGCCGAGTGCCCGCCACTACAGACTCATCTGATTTGTGTTTTCTGCAGCAGAGGTAATCCAGGCGCCAGCTGAATTTGTTACACACACAGCAGCTCGACGAAAGGTCCAGCTCCGATGAACAGATCAATCCGCTGCGGCTGGTTAAACGACTGGTCAGCAAGCCGGATATGCGATGGTATGCGCCAATTAGCTGTGCTAATCGACGAGCGAGGTTGATGATCCGTAATCTTCTGGGCAACGAACGGCAGCGATGCTAGTGGTGAACTCTGAAATTCTCGATTCGAGAACGAGATCCACCGAGATACCTTCAGTTGAGAAGCCAGCATCTCCTATGCCAGAGACTGCGGTGAGCGATTTGGTATAGATAGACGAGTAGTTACGAAGTGTAATTGAGATCCCGAGGCCCAAAAGTGCGCGACATGGCACGAGAATTCCCGGGCTGGTTTTGACGAGAACGACGACAATGGCTAATGGCACAGCATCAGGCGGACTTTGGGATATGAGAGCTTGTGGCAAGGAGAGCGACATTGAGGGTGACAATGTAACCATGGCGATCTGACTTGGTTGTGGTGGTGCGGCTTCACTTGGAGAAGCGGGTTGGAGGATTTTTGTTCGACAAACGAAATGCAAAAGGGGTGTGGTGTTTCTTAGCACATGCAACGCGCGAAGATGTGTGGTAGCAGCGTCCAGAAATGCCTGCAATTTGCCAGTCGCCATACGTCAGCCCAAATATCGCTTTGATGTGTGCCTGTTGGATGAGATGTTTATTAGCAATCGGTCTTTTGAGAATTTGTAAAGTGTTGTTGTAATTAGCCTCATCTCCAACGAACTGATAGTGTCCAACTAGAAGTTTGATTCCAATTTGTCCACTAGCTCCAGAAATAGTTTCAGGTATTAATCCAAACTGCGTAGCTTCTTGTTGTCCAATTGGGCAAAGAGCCCCTGAAGTCGGTCGAAGATGGCCTTTGTCGTGAGGTTCAAGAATGCAATCTGGCTAGTAGCTGGATCAGCACTAGCCAGCACTTCACCAATTGGAGCACCACTCGAGGGTGTGCCATCCGAGGCGGAGTCGATATTTATATTGTCGTCACTTATTTTTTGCTGCGTTTAGTTTTTAATGTTTTTTATTTCACGCTAACTTTTTCCAAGCCGGTTGCGCAGATCTAACGACGCGAAAGTTATTGCTATCGAATGCGACGAATTCAGGCAGAGGGATGCACCGAAATATTAAAGCGACTGCGACAAAATGTATATGTGTGCATATGCACTGCACCGGCACTGAGAACATAAGCGACGACCGAGAATGCGGCGACGCAACGAAAACGAAAGCGAACAATGTGTATGTGTGTACGTGCCCTGCACCGGCACAGAGTGCACAAGCGACGACCGAAAACCAACAGTTATTCTCAAGAGAAGGATCGAAATTTTCCAGTTCGACAGTAAGGTTTATGTATGCAGCATGTATAAGCGCAGGCTGAAATGAACGACGAAAGAGGAGGCGCAGAAAACTAACGGATTGTGCTTAGAACTCTATTCAGTTGGTCTCAACAGTGTGTTGCGCAGGCTGAAGCAGACGGCGAAAGAGAACACGAAAACGAATAGCGGCCCGCTAGAAACTGTCACGTGCGGCCACAACGACTTTTGGTTTGCTTCTTTTTCGACGAATGTTGGGTTAAATCTTCGACACAGATTTAACGTCATGTTTTGAACCTTTTTTCCACTTGAAAGGTCACGGGGATCACGTCGGGGTCACCAAAATGGTGGAAGCTGCCGAGCTTTTTCGGCCGCTCTGACTCCACATTTAAAAAATAAAGTTTCTCCGTTTTTAATTTAAAGTTTTTGTTTATTAATTGACGATTTTCGAGGGCGTGACAGTGAGCTCGAGGTGTTGGAATAAATGTACAAGATAAAAGTAAATGAACAAGACCCGTTACAGCTCTGGTGTGTAGATTCTAATTAGGTGCGCGCGGACATTTTACCATCTTACCGATGTCTGTTCTGATCAGCTAATGCTCAAGTCTTCTATTTCGTGCTTCATTGAAGCTTCCATTTACTCAAATGAAGCTTTTATTATTCCTGACTATTCCACTGCAGTGCGGTTAGATTGCCCGTCCTTAGCCAGTAGCTAAACTGGCCGAAAAGAGGCATTCTAATATTTTTTAGGAATGAAATTTAAGATCATTGTAGTAATTTTGAAAGCGGTGGATTTTATGCAAATTCCGGAAACTTAGCATCTCCAGTGTTCGAGTATGCTTTGTTTAAGTACAAATCTGTAGATTGTATTGTTATTTATAGAACCCCCACGCATCCGTTGCCAAAGTTCAAAGCAGAATTTGAGGACTTATTTCAACGAAATCAGCTTTTATATAGAAATTGCTTAGTGTTTTTATTTATGCCTTCATAAACTTTTAGGCTGCTGTAAAAAAATTTTCGAATTCCTTTCAGAAAGGAATTGTTAGTCCATGTTAGGCTTGGACGCGTCCACAACCAATTGCAATACGAATATTGACCGGGTGTTTTAAAACATTTCCGATAGCAGGGCCACAGCGCGCACCTACGAGACTATCTATAGCTATCATAGTGGAATTTTAGTTAATGTTAGGGAGGCAGAAAATTAGATTTTTCTATAGTTATCTGGCATTTGTACCTACCGCCCGCCCCCGTACGAACCGTAAGCCCGCACGGCAGGAACATGCAGGGGACGTGTTCTTCATTATGTATATTATTTAATGATTTATTTTGTTTTTTTTTTTTTTTTTTTTTTTTTTTATCCGTTTAATTTTGTTAAGTTTATATTCATATTCTTATTATTAATCATTTTTAAGTATTTGGGTATTTATTTTTGTATAGATATTTTTTATGAAGGATTGGAATATGGATTGGGAATATGGAGCTAAAAAATGCTTTTTAAAGCAGCTCAAGTCGACTCGTAGGTCCCCAAGATAATTTTTTGGCTAGAGTGACCCCATAGCATCGCGATGGCCTCCCCGTGATGTTCCCTTGGTACCAATTTAATGTATTAAATTGGTAGCAAATTCGAGCAGCGTTTGCGTATAAAATATATTGTGTAAGTTACATTCGAGTAGTTGATAAACTCATATGTACATAAACTGACTGAGTACCGCGTATAAAGTAAAGCCGCGGCTCTTGCCGCGGCTCACAACGTTCCCTCTCAATTTTGGCTCGTATCTTAGAAATTGTGGATTCCGCTGATTTTTGTCTTTTGAAATTTTTGAAATGCACTTGTATTAAACTGATATCACAGGAGCATGGATATAAAGTTTAGTTGATCTTGATTTTATCGGAGATCTAGGCATCAAAAAATTCGAACGGGCATAGCACCCACCCCGGTGTATGGGATAGAGCGGGTGGGAACGATGAATTTCGAAATGCCTTACTTCATTGTGGCTATATTTATGATCTTATCTGATCCAGTTTCAACACTGTGATAGATATGATCATTCTCCATGATTCTGCGTTTTTAGTTTTCTCGTATTTTTAAAATTGTGCATCCCATAGATTTTCGTTATTTTTGTGGGCGGAAGAGGTCGGGTCGAAATTTTGATATACACTTGTAACAGTGTGATATCACAGGAGTCTGGATACAAAATTTTGTTGCTCTAGCTTGTATAGTCTCTAAGCTACAAGCGCTAATGAAAACGACCGGACGGGCGGACGGACAGACAAACATAGCTAGTAGTCTAACGAATTCCAATTGAATTTTTTTAAATTTAAATTCTCCTTCTATACCCACCCTACCTGTAGGACTCCATCGAGCCCACCCTAAACGTTACTGCGGCGCGAGGTGCTTAAGGAGCCCTCAAGAAAGAAGAAATTATCTCATGTTGATTTCACGTTTTAATTCAATTAGCTTCGATTGTACTTAAGTGGCTAAACATTACAAGAAGGATTAAGTATAATGAAAGATATCAATAAACTTAATGATATTATGTGATAATATGGAGATGATTACAATACAAGAAAATTAGTGAGCTATAAATTGGAACACAAAAATATATCTTAAGACGGCTCGCAATGCAAGTGAAGCTCGCATGTTAAAACAGCGATATACGTACGCATGTGCATATTCACATATTTTCATGACAAGGCAAGACCATGGGCCTATGCTCGCCTGGAGTGATCTGGCTTCATGCACGTACATACGTACATCTATCTGAGCTCTCTTATTTGGGGCGCTCACTAACACATTTAACCTTTATTTGCTTATTTGAACACGCTTACACCGGCTGTGCCGTACTCACTATTCGTTGAGCCCATCGAAGTCAGCAGGCCTGTTGACGTTGATGAGGCTTAAGATGAATGTAGATGATCTGTGTGATGATGAGTTTTGCAATGGTTTATGGGTTAAATTTCGTTAGCGGCGCATGACTAAAGTAAATCGAAGAGAAGTATAAGTATGGCTTATTCACAAAATCTAAGAACTAATTAAATTCAATTTACGGCGATACCAATAATGCGTCGCAACGCTCTCGCAGCCGCGCAGCCTCAAAGCTCCATGAGCTCGAACAACTCGTGGGGCCAACAGTGGAATCAACCCTTTTCGGCATCCTGGGTCTTCTCCCCTCTTTGATTCTGCACCATCCAGCCGCATGCAGGGGATCTGGACTCAGTTGGTTACGGCTGCCCGATGGTCATCCTAATGAATGGTCATCCGAGACAATGTCTGTGGGTTGGCCTGGAGCCAAGAGCTGGTCCTCAAGCAGTTTCTTGCTTCACTGGCCCTTGACTGGCCTCCGGCCAGGGGATATGTTGGCGATCAGTCTCGAGTGCCGGCAGCAATCAGCCCTTCCACTGAGAAAATACAATGCGGGTGGTGGTGATGCCAAGAAGCAACGGCTTTGGGAGAACAGATCGCTTCGGAAGAACCCTTCTCCCGAGGTTATGTCCAATTTGATCGAAAGATTTCAAAATTTTGACCGAAACACCTCCCGTGTGCATATGCGACCCTATCTCACGCTTTTATTTCCGCGGATGGGTTTATTTGGCCGAATAAAACTTGGATTAATTTGGGCACAAATGTATGGTACACGAGGCTTCAGTGGATTTGTATTGTATGTACCTTGGATTCTTTTTTGCAGTTCGCACATCAACACTTGGCCACAGTAGAAATTGGAAAAAGACACATGCATTTCATAAGTGCAGCTTAGACGTGCATGAGCTTTCAAAAGCTCACATACATAAAGCTTTCCAAAGCACACCGATCATATGTTCCTACGATCGATTATTCTGAATACAGTGGAGTCCAAAAATAATGCGTACGGTGAGTGGCCGTTAATTTAAAAAATTGTCTTTAAGAGAAAAGCACCCCGTCAAGTTACGGCAAAGGCTACGGAAAGATTCAAAAGAAACTGCACACGTTGTTTCATTTGTTTTTCAAAAGTATTTTTTTTCCCATATTCAATATATATTTATAAGCTGTATAAATAAACATATTTTGAAAAAAAGTAATTCCTTATTTTTGACTCCCTTCATTCGATTTTGCACACCTGCCTTGGTGACTTTCTGATTTGCCCCTATCTAATTTTTTTTCATCTCATCCAAGTTTTCCGCAACTCTACCATCTTTCCTTAAATTTCTTTTAACAATAGCTCAATATCACTCTATGTGTCGAAGCGCTGGACAATTTAATGTGTTCTCCTCTTACGCACAAATTAATGTCATTGTCATTAAGGAATGCCTGTGTTGCTCGAGCGTACTGCGCGGAAGCACGATCCGGCCAAAACACAGTGGGGACATTATTTTTTGTATAAAACGTCAATATGAGTTTTTCCAAGCCCTCCTGGATGTAAATATCCGCACCTATAGTGCTCGATAGTGATCGAAATGCATTCGAGCTCTCTGCTTTCCAACTTCTTTTTGTCGCAGACTTTTTTTGACGCTTTTTTTTTTGTATGGCTTGAGGTTATTGCGTTATTTCACTCTTTGTATTATTAACACGCTTGTACCCCTTTTTTTGCCAAGCAGATTGCGCCAATTTTGGACTCTGTGCATGTTTTTTTCTGCCGGTATTTGGTAAGTCTTTTATAGAGTATGTCTCTCAAAATTTAATTATAATGTTTTTCACGCTATTTGCACTAACTTTAAAGCATTTAGCTAATTAACGAAATTCCGTTTTCAGTACAGTAGCTTTTCACAATTTGTTTGCGAACTTGCTCTTCGATTCGAGGCATCGTGAAAACTGAAGATAAATATAACAAGCGAAAATTTCAAGGTTCTTTTGAATTGATCGAGCTTTTTTAACGGTGCAGTGCCTGGCGCAAGCTTTAACTTGGAAATATTCATTTGAAAGTGTGCAGTTTCTTTTCGGTACATTCCTTAAGCATAGTATCCAGCACCGCGGAAAATTGCTGCCAGGAATCTGCTATTTATTTCGTTGGTGTGGAACGAAACTGAAGCAGTGTGACCAAGTACCTAAAAAAAGGTCGGTCACTCTGATGAATAAGCTGCATTTCGTAAACAGCGCCAAAAAAAATTTAAAAAGGAGACGAATTGTCGACGAATTTATTCTGTTGGGGGTGGCATATATGGTTGCAAACAAAAAATCGGAGGAAGAACAGCGCAGACGGAGGCCCCAAAGTGTCAAATGATCAAAAAGGTTATTTTCCGTGATTCGCCAAAGTTATAGCTTTGCCTCGACTGCTTTTATTAAAGCAATCTTCTCCACACGTTGAAAATTTGCATATGATTTTTTGGTTTTGCGCCCAATTTTTGACTCCATCTTTCACATTGACTTCAGTAATAATAGACGCATATATTTTACTGGCGGGAATACCAGCTGATCTCTTAGTCCACAATCGTATCAAGAGGCCAACTATTGCAACGTGCAACGGAGCCAGTGTTGTCGGATAGTATTCGATCCGTGCTGACGGGCACGCTATATTTTCCCGGCTCGGGCTCGTCGGCATTTGGGGGTGGTGGTCTTGCCCACACAGATCGATTCCGCTCCGCTGCTATCCATTATTATTAATATCTCGAGAAGTTAGCGTGCTGCGACAAAAGAAATACTGGAACCGGTAAAAAGAAAATCGAAAGGAGAAAGTAAAGAAAAGAGTCGGAGAAGAAAAGAAACGGATGACTGCCAGACTTGGTTGACATTCGGTGATTGTAGGGGCAATGAGAGCAGTAAGAGTCGTTCTGTAGCCAGACGTGTCAGAATGCATACAAATTTTGACGGTGGATCTCAGTGGACACGGTGGTATCGCCGAGCCCAGAGACAAGTGCAGACAATTTAGTTCTCCGAAGTTGAAGCTGCTGAGCGAACCTGGACGTGACGAGGTGAAGTTATGATCCGAAATCTAGTATGGCATGACAAGGAACTAAAAGGCCAGACCGATTTTTAACGAGGACCACTGCTGTAGGCAGAAGCACAACATCGGAGTGAAGACCTTGGGCAGCAAAAAAAGTAGACGCCGATGAATATGAGCTGAAAGCAGAATCCTGAAATGGTTTCTGGTTGAATCGCTAGATCCGGAGGAGGAATATCTGGGGAGCTTTGTGTTGTGGATTGCTGAGTCTCGAAGTGTAACAAATTTTGATGCCTCCCGCATACGTGACATTTTCCACTGTTGCATGCACGAGTGCGATGCCCTGATTTTAGGCAATTAAAGCAGATGGAAAGCTTCTTCACTTTCTTGTGGCCCAGCCACGGGGACAGATTTCCGAATAACTTGCAGGAGTATATTCCATGGCCCGCTGAATGGCAAAAGGTGCATCCAGACTGGTCGGTGGAAGACTTGGGGCAACAAACGTTTTCTTTAGATGAGGAGTAGAATGGTTTTTTCCCACCTGAGCGCTACTAGCGGGTGTCGCTGTAGCGTATTCCAAGTTCTCTATTTTCCGGCAGTGCTTATCCAAGAATTCGTAGAACTCGACTGCGGGAGGAATGGCATCCGACAATGTGTCTTCCTTTGCATCTTAGCATCCAGCTTCTGCAGTTGCACGTTGACTGCCATGCAGTCAGAGATCTCCTCATTTGTTCCCAATGTCCACAGCATACGCATATGGAGATTAAATGCGTCCGAAAACTCCCACAGCATATTAGGGGATGGCGAATCTACCCTCTTGAGCCCCAGAATCTTCTTGATGGCTGAAAAACAAGCCGTTTGTTATTAAAACGGTTATCAAGAATATCCAGAGCCGCACGATAATTGGCACTGGAGAGCTCCAACGATCGAAAAGAGTCCAAGGCCACATCTGCGAGGCACGAGCGAAGATGCTGGAACTTCTCGATGTCGCTGAGATGCGCATCCGATCCAATGAATGTCGCCATAAAATCCGAGTATATCACATATCCACCGGAAAACTTAGGTACCTTCAGCTCAGGAAGCCGATGCTTGTGAGCCATGATGATGGTACTGTGTCCTGAATGGCCTGGCAGGGTAGTTGAATATGCAGCGGCGCGTGAGTGGCCCATTTCGATAGCAGCAAGCAACTCAGCTTTCAGCGATATGAAGAGCGCATCGAAGTCGTCGCGCATCTCACTCCCAATCTCATCTTGATTGAAAGCTTCCAGCTCATTGTGGGATTTATTAAACTCGTCTCGCATTTCTTCCAACATATCGATGCGAACGTCGATTTCTGCGGTGGTTAATTGATTGAATGATTCTCCAAACCTTCGCATCCGATCATATACCGACTGAAATTTACGCTTATAAGTATTCAGCCTGGTGTCAACCGTCACAATATTTCCGCCCGCGCCTGTATTCAGATCGCTATCCATGGTAAACGTTATGCAATGCGACGGTGTGCAGAGCGAAAGCGAGAATGAGAGACACGAAAATCCAAGAACCGTGGCTGCAGTCGAGCATAGAATGAGAGACGCGACGATTATGCGACAGTGAACAGCGAGAGCGAGAATGAGGGACACGAAAAGTCAAGAACCGTGGCGCGGTCGAGCATAAAATTAGAGACTCGATGGCTAAACTAACGGAATCTCAGACGACCGGCGCTCTCGCTGAATTTGCACATAAAACTGTTCTTTATTATGCACCAAATGTATTTGCTGGTATATAAACTGCACAGCAACGAATGTGTTTGATAAATTAATGTTTTAAATGAAACGCGATTAACAAATGGCTTTAATCACGTCAGGCTCACCAATATTTTAAATGCCAAGCTTTTGTGGCACCTATTTATGTCCAGAAACAAAATGAGAACGAATTGATTTACTAATGTTAATTTATACCGGAGGCTAGCAGAAGCCGATTGCTTGTTCTTTGCCCAGCCAGATAAATGTTCACGAGATCGATATGCAACCAATGCGCAGAGAGATTAGCATAGAACTAAATTTCGCCACGTCGGCAGATCAATGCTAGAGCCGAAGCGGCGGCTGTGGAGAACCCTTAGCAGAGAGAGAGCGCAGCAGCGCTGCCAAACGTTAGCGTTTACATATGTTCTTAATTTGAATGTTAAGTACATGTATTCTTATAGGCGATGGAAATATATTACATTGTATTGTTAGGATGAAATGGCTGCTGGCACGAACAAACTCGTTCTGCCCAACATCGGTAACCAGGAATAGAACCGTCGTATTAGTATGAAAGGAAATCCACGCTTACCTTTTGTCTCATTACAGCACAGACGACCTGAGAGTGGAAGAAGCCGACTCCAAAGACCACCAACTCATCTTTGGTACGGACGCCAATGCCCACCACAGTCTATGGGGAAGCCGCGATATCAACGACGGAGGTGAATCACTCTTAGACTTTATACTATCAACCAATATAGATGTAGCAAACGTGGGCGAGGAATACACCTACGTAGGTCCCACTTCATCAAACGTGCTAGATTTAACTCTCGCAACAGCAAAAAGTACCCTAGTATCTGGATGGAGAGTCCTCGAAAGACCATTCTTCAGTTCAAGTGTGAATTTAAATACACTCTGAAGGTAACAGTTTAAAGAAACCCCCGGAACACAAACTGGGAGAAGTTTATAAAGACCGTTACCTCAAAGCTCGCGAATCCGGCCAAAGTGAAATCAGCGGAAGACATAGAGAAGTCCTTAGAGACCCTTTCCAAGGAACTACTGGCTGCCTATCATGGAGCATGCCCGCAATTAAGAACAAGAAAGAGGACCAAACCACTCTGGTGGAACCGGGACCTCTCTCTCGAGAGCAATAACCTCAGAGAATTCTTCAAGCTCGCCAGAATAGCGAACAAGGAGATCATCAACGAAGAATATAAAACGCTACTCAGAAACTACAACAAGGAAATACGCAAGGCACAACGTAGCTCGTGGAGGAACTTCTGCTCCAACATAGAGAAAGTGCCTGAAACAGCAATACTCCGGAAGCTGCTCTCGAAGCAGCCCACCATACAGAGTCAGCTCAAGCTAAATAACGGACAGTGGTCAGAGGGCATCGAAGAAGTTCTGACACCACTAATGGATGCTCACTTCCCGGATGCACCGGTGTCACTGATGCCGAAACGCAACAGGACCAAGCAACCGAGGAACAAACACCCCCGACAGATCTAATAACCCACAAAATCCAATGGGCCATAGACTCCTTTGCGGGCATAAAAGCACCTGGACTGGACGGAATATTCCCAGCCATGCTGGGACCCAGCGACCCAGCGACCAAAGAGGCGATCATTCCATGGCTTTTCGCAATATACTCAGCATGTCTAAGCACAAGCTATATCCCTATCCAATGGAGAACAGCTAGAGTTGTCTTCCTCCCAAAGGCAGGAAAGTGCAGCCATGCTAGTCCCAAGGACTACAGACCGATAAGCCTTACCTCTTTTATGCTAAAAACTCTGGAAAAGCTGCTGGACGGACACATCAGGAATGAGGTGGATGGACTGATGTCGACCAACCAGCATGCTTATACCAAAAGGAAATCGGTGGAGACAGCTCTACATTCGTTTGAAGCTACCATCGAGACAATAAATAAAGACAATAAGAGACAAACAATAAAAAGTATGCACTGGGAGTATTCGTAGATACATCATACACATACACCCAGCAATCAACCTATGGATAAAGAACCTCCTGAGTTGTAGACGGATGCAATCTGAGTGGGGCACCGCTTCCACGGTAAAGGGATTGCAAAGAGGCACACCTCAAGGTGGAGTCTTATCGCCCCTCCTGTGGAATCTGGTGGTCGACGACCTCATCAAGAGATTCGAGAGGAAGGCCCAAAAATAACAGCTTATGCAGACGACATAAGCATAATTATTACGGGCGTATGTCCATCGACTCTCAGCTCCATAATGGAACGAACACTCAGGGAGATATGCGAGTGGGCGGACGAAGTAGGACTCGATATCAACGCGGACAAGACGGACCTCATCTTCTTTAAAAAGAGGTACAAGGTATCTGCATGGATCCCCCCGAAAATCAACCGAACAAGGCTTACCCCGAAAACACAGGTCAAGTACCTCGGCACAGTACTGGACAGCAAACTAGCATGGAGACCCAATGTAGTGGATATGATGAAGAAGGCCACCATTGTGCTTTATGCATCCAAGGAAATGCTTAGCAGCTCATGGAGCGTATCACCTGGCCTAATGCATTGGATCAACTGTAGTATGTAGCATGTAATATGTAAAGAGGTACTTAAAAAAAACAAACTGTAACACTCTGTTGCAATGTTTATGTCCAAAGACCCATGCATATCCAAGTGGATTGATACACAATCACCCCAATATGCATCGGGCGACATAAGTGCACCATCAGCACTTTCGGCACAATAAAACATTGGCACAGTTAATATAATCCACCTATATCTTCCCTCGCGCTCCCGCTGTTAGCAGCGCCAAGCATTTATACATACACATATACGTTAATACTGCGGCCGCTCTGCTGCCGGCGCTTCCGGGCAGTGCAGTTGCGTGGCCCTAGAAACACTCAAAATTACATTAATGAAATCAATCAATAAATGATAATCAAAAGAATCGGACGTGTCTTTAATAGGGAGCGGAAAGCAAACAATACACTACATCTCGGTGGTGCGACCAACTCTGCTGTATGGAGTCTTAGTGTGGTGGCAAGCCACTGAAAAAAAGACCTACCACAAGAACTCAACCAAAGGCTCTACTCTGTGTCACAGGGGCGCTGAGGTCAACCCGAACTAAAACACTCGAAACCATACTCGGAATCGATCCCCTCGATATCTATGGCTGACTGCATGAAAAGCAGCACAGCACCTGATTGCATAGGGGAACATGTCGCCCCAAGGATACGGGCACAGTTCAATGGGGAGGGACATGTCCAGTTTTACAGACTACATGACCTCCTCAAACGTGCCTGGAAGTAAAAACAAATACTTTTATGAGACCCGAAGACTGGAAAATAGGACGGGACCGGACTCAGCACCTCAACATATACACTGACGGCTCCAAAATGAAAGGAGGAGTGGGAGCACTTATACTGCACGTATACTGAAATAAGGATATCATATAAACTACCGGACCGCTGCAGCATATTCCAGGCGGAAGGCTTCGCCATTAAGAAGACAGCAGACGTCGCTCAGCTTACAGAGCGATCACACAATGTGATTTACATATTTATTGACAGCCAAGCGGCGATAAAATCCATGCAGTCGTTCGCAGTTAGTTCCAGAAATGTCCTGGAAAACAGGCAGGCGCTAGACTCACTATGCACGACTAAGTCAGTGCCAATCTACTGGGTTCCCAGCCACCAGGGCATCGAAGGAAACGAAGCTGCGGACGTTCTGGCTGAGGAAGGCGTCGTGCTGGCGAACGAAAGAATCGAAAACGTGCTGTTTCCTTTAGAACGTTACAAAGCGATCTAGAGGAGCAGGCCACTCTACAAACCGAAAACAGATGGAGGAACACAACCACCTCTAGAACCTCGAGAACCATGTGCAAGGAGCGCAATGGAAAACAAGCTCACTATCTGCAGACTGCTAGTGGGAATACTCACAGGTCACTATCTGGATGCGGCGCACGCAGCACGCAGCTAGGCATCACCAACAGAGACAGCTGTAGGAAATGTGATGAACCCGGGGCTATCAAAACCCTTAAACATCTCATTTGCAACCGCCCGGCTCTCTCACGGGCAAGGAAAAGATACCTAGGCGCACCGGAGATGGCATCACTGGAAGATGCCTCCAAGAGGACGCCGAGGGGATTACTTGCCTTTGCTAAACACACCTCGATACTCGAGGACTTCTAAACCTCACCAATACCCCCGTAAAGGTCCATTTACATCCGGACCACTAAGGGTCATACTGGCCTATGATAGTCCCCGCTGAGGGGAGATAGAGAGAGAGAGATAGAGAGAAAAACTCAAAGAAACGTAACGGCTTTTTTCTCATTCTTTCGATACGCATTTTTAGAGTGAACATAATTGTAATAATCATAAGTAACGGCTTAAAAACTGTTTACCGAGTGGAAGAAGGTGGGGGGATCTTGCTAAAATATTTAAAAAGCAGATTAATAGCGCAATTCTTTTGGACATGTGACATTGCTAGGCATGTTCTCTCTCTCTGTCTATTTTTAGTCTCTCTGTATGGGAAAGGGACAGATTGAAGGGACATGGACAAGAAGAAAGTGCATCACGCTTATTTGTGGGAGAAGGGGTGTTGGTCAGAAGGTGTAAGGCGAAAAGAGAAAGAGAGAACGGCTGCCAGCAGCTAGTGATCCTACAGCAACTTGGATTGATGGGGATCGCTATTACTCATTGCAGGGCAAAGCAGACGACGAAGAGTGTAAGAGAGAGAATGAACACATATCTATGTAGCCACTTTAAATGGTTTTCTAAATTTTGGCTATAATAATGATCCGATCTGATTCAAATTCGGCACCCTGGTAGATATGGCCATTTTCTACTCTTCTGCGTTTTCAGTTATTCAAAAACTGTGGTTTCCGCAGACTTTCGTCCTTTGTGTTGGCGGAAGGGAGCGGAGAGAAATTTTTTTAAATACTTTTGTAACAGGACAGGAGTCTGGATACAAAATTTGGTTGCTATAGCTTTTATAATCTCTGAGCTATAGGGGCTAATGAAGACGGTCGGACAGACGGACAGATAGACATAGCTATATCGACTCGGCTATTGACGCTGATCAAGAATATATACACTTTATGGGGTCGGAAACGCTTCCTTCTGGGTGTTACACACATCCACTTTTATAATTAATCTAATATACCTCTTTACTCTTCGAGTACCGGGTACAAACAGTGAAAACTGTTGAGCGCGGAGACAACGCCCGCTCCAAGGTCACGAAAATTATCATCAAAAAACCACGCCCACGGCAGGTCTGTAAATACAGCGCTGCAACACACCACCAAGCATCAATTGCACTCAAAAGCTCGTAGCCCCGAGTGTTAATATAAGGCATTTAATCAACCCCAAACTGTTACACCAGAGCGGACGTTTTGGGCAGCGGCGACGATAGACGAGAGAAGAAAACAACGCAAAACAACAAGAGAGCAGCCACAAAAAATTACGCCAGCTAAAAGACTAAAAGCCTTTCCGGACACAAATGTTCGATATTGGAAGTCCTTGGTGACAGACATCACCAACGACGGGGAGCGAAGGGAGGTAGTGACAGCTGAACACAATCGGGCGCAGAGTGCAGCCCAGGAAAATGTGAAACAGGTACTGCGCGATTATTATTTTCCAAAAATGGAAAAAATCACAGCAGAAATGGTGATAAACTGCAGGATATGCCAAAAAGCCAAGTATGACCGGCATCCTAGGAAGCAAGAGTTAGGGGTGACTCTAATACCGGAAGGGTAGGCGAGTTGATTCACATCGACATATTCTCCACCGCAGGGAAGTACTTCCTCACCGCAGTTGACAAGTTTTCAAAGTTTTCTGTAACGCAACAGGTTGCTTCGCGCACAATCACAGACGTAAAAATACCAATTTTACAATTGGTGAACAGCTTCCGAGCTGCGGCGCACGCAGCCAATCTAGGCATTACCAACAGAGACAGCTGTAGGAAATGTGATAAGCCCGTGGCTATCGAAACCCTGGAACATCTCATCAACAACTGCCCGGCTCTCTCACGGGCAAAGAAAAGATACCTAGGTGCACCAGAGATGGCATCACTGGAGGATGCCACCGAGAGGGCGCCGAGGGAGTTACTTGCCTTTGCTAAACACACCTCGATTCTCGAAGACTTCCAAACCTCACCAACACCCCGTAAAGGTCCATTTACATCCGGATCACTATGGGCCATATTGGCCTATGATAGTCGCCGCTGAGGGAGTCCGGGTTAACCTAAACTAGTCTATTAAGTCTAAGAGTGACTCACCTCTGTCATTGATATCGGGGTTGTAGAGGTATTTGGAGTCGGCACTACCACTGCACTATGGGTCAAATGACAACTTTTTCTGTGCCAAAGCGAAACAAAAAATTACATTTTGCATTTGTTGTTGCTGTTTTTGAGTAGAAAATGGTTCAAAAGAAACAAACGTTATGTTTTTTGGTTCTAAAAATGGACCAGTGTTAAAGAACTGTGGGTCAAAGTCAATCAAAGCAAGTTTCTCTACCCATGTGCTTGCGAGGTTAGATTTTTTTGACTAACTTTAATCGCGTGTTTCTCGGATTGTGTTGGATCTAGTTCATTTCTTTAAAATGGAAAATAAAGAGAATCGTAAGTATATTTGTGTTTAATTAAAACTACTTAATATTTATGTCGCTACATTTGCAAATAACTCATTAGCCTACATAGCCTCAAAACGGTAGAAAAATTTTTCAAGCTTTGATTTTCTGTAAGCTGCACAACAAAATGATCCCATTTGACCTCTTGCAAATGTGGAAAAATAGATTAATAAAAAAGTAATAAGTTATTTGCAATTAATTTCTAATTGCGATTTTTTGCGTTTTACAATTCTTCAATTTTTTAGGTTACCTCTGCATAAAAAAAAATTATTTGTTTGAAATATGGCGAAAGGAATGCACAAAGAAGGTCAAACTTAATGCCATCTTCAAAGCATGTGGTGAATAAAATTGGAATGAACTCAATTTCGGATGAAATGAAGAGTCAGATTAGCCAAGCCATCCAGTTTTTTGCATAAAATCGGCTTAGAAGTGGGAAAAGTCTGTGAAGGAGCATACCCCTTCACAACGACGTAGGCCAGCGATAAGCAACATTCGTCCTGGAGGCGAAGGTCTTACACTTACACACATACATTCATAGATAGCGAAGCAGGCAGACAATAAAGAAATGAAGTAAGACAACTACCGCGACTTTCATTTAATTTTTCACTATCAATATATTGATCGTTCATGGACCACGCCCGATTGTTTCCTCCCTTCCCCTCCGTCATGGTACCAACTTCTTTTTGCATGCCCGGGACCTCAGCCAGTGGAGTTGTACGCGGATGCCACGGCTTCCACGAACTTAGCTCTGCCCCTCCGAGTAGAAAACTCCTCCTGTAGAACACCCCCTTCCCTATCCTTGGGGACGCCAGCTAGCAAGTTTGTACGCGGACGCCACGAATTTGCGAACCTGACGCTCCCCCTTCCCCTTGGTTTTCCTCCTTAACCTAGTCTTCCCCGTTGATGGTACAGTCGACACCACGTGCTCCACTCCACGTACACCGAGCCCCTCGGGTCATACGCCCCGCCTCCGCACGCTCCACGAGGTGCTGAGCACATCCTACCCCCCGGGGCCACGGCCCCGCAACACATGTTTTCCCCGCAGGCGGCCACAGCCAGGCCGCCCGTGCTTCGACCAGTCACCGTGGAGGGTACACCCCTTCCACGCCCCCTGCAAACTTAACCTAGGGTAATCTGTACTAAGCGAGCCACGTGTGTCGCCGGGTGACCCTCACCCGCGCGATCCCTTCGCACTCGTTTCCCCCCCCCCCCCCTCCCCCTCAGTCAGAGCGAACCCCGCACCTGACACGCGCCCCCGATCCCTCTCTTTGGTCTGAAAATACAAATTGGCTGTATGGAAGATCGGGCCCTGGACAGACTGAGAGGCTGTACCCCGGCCTGAGACAGGAACTTCCTTACAAGTCTCACAGAGAGAATAATGCCTTTATGAAACAAAATTATGCGTGTCAGTGGCAGTGCGTGGCGTAACTCACCCCACTCTGTCAAAGTCGTCGTCGAACGCATCATCGCGTATCATACCGTCCAATACACCTAGTCATAACGATTCTTGTTTTCGTTCTTTTACATACAAATTGTACATAATTTCCAAACATCTCGAACTCACGGGCACGCCCTCTAACATGGTCGATCTATAAAACAAAAAACTTTAAATATAAAAACGGAGAACTTTTATACGGAAATGTGGAGTCAGAGTTGCCGAAAAAGCTTCCAACATTTTGGTGAATCCGACGTGATCCCCGTGACCTTTCGAGTGGAAAAAGTGTTTAAAACATAACGTTAAGTCTGTGTCGGAGGTTTAACCCAATATTCGTAGTAGCGAACCAAAAGTCGTTGTGGCCACCGGGTACTGCCTTCACAGGTACCAGGCCTGTGGTTCCAAGACCAAGATTGGTGGCGATCCGACCCAAACGATAAGTTTTTGTCTCACGGCTGGACCCTGACTCCACTATTAATGATGTAACTGCTTTTAGACAAAGCAAAATAAAAGCCGTCGGCTTAAAGGTGTAGAAATTTAACTTCTCTTATGCCAGGGAGAAATCTTCTTTCAAGATAAGCGTCTCCCCAACTCAATTTGTCACCATTTGCTCTGCTAAATTTTGGCCAGAGTACTTGGTGGTGAAAAAGTTTGATGCGAAGAAGAAGAATAGGCCCCCAATAACGCTTACTACTTATCCGGCCAGTGCTCCATCCTTATCTTTCCGTTCTACCTCCACCCGTCCAAGAACTAACTTCCTCTGTTTTAATTACTTACCAGAATGTTAGAGGCTTGCGTAGTAAGCTCAGCACTCTGTACTGGGAATGCGTGGCATTTGCGTCCCACGTAATTTTGTTCACCAAGACCTGGTTAAAACCGGAAATTCTCAGTTCTGATGTTTTGGCAGGTCGGTACACAACCTTTAGGAATGACCGTTCGTCTCGACGTGCAGGTGGGGTTCTGACTTCACATCGGAATGCCTTCCTTAGCGGGACCAACTCGACCCATTTCAAGAAGATATCGAAGAATACCAAGAGAGTAGTATTACCTCGTTTCGAGCGGGGTAACGGTCCGACGAAATCAGCGCACAATGTCGCGAGGGGTTCGTCGACTTGACGGGTGAACATTCTTCCGGCTGGTTTCTGTTGCGAGACTTTGAATTGTTGGCAGCTGAGGCATCCACGGACGTATCGTCGCACGTCGCGGTACATATCGGGCCAGTAGTATCTTTGGGAGATCCGAGTGATCGTTTTCCGGACGCCGAGATGGCCGGCCGTCGGTTGGTCATGACTTTCCTGTAGTACCCTTGCTCGGTTGCCTATGGGTACACAAAGTTTCCACGGTATGTAGTCCTCGTCGTCGGCTTGGTATCCCAGGTGTCGATAAAGTTGTCCGTCTTCGTACGCATAGTCTGAATACTTCTGAGGTTGGTCTCGAACTTGTTGAATCCTTCGCTCCAACCAAGTACACTGCGCTTTAACCGCCTGGACCCACGCCTAGGCATCCAAAGGTTGTCTAGACAGGTCATCGGCAACGACGTTTTGCCTACCCGGTCGATATTGTACATCATATTGGTACTGTTGTAACTCGAGCGCCCACCTTGCTATTCTGCCGTAAGGACTTTCGAGCGTGTTCAACCACTTCAGAGCGAGATGATCTGTGATAACGTTGAACCGGTAGCCCTCTAAATAGCAACGTAGCTTCCTAATCGCCCATATGACTGCTAGACATTCCTTGTCCGTGGCTGAGTAGTTTTCTTCGGCCTTATTGAGGCGTCGACTCACGTATGCGATGACACGTTCCTTTCCTTCGATTTCTTGCGTAAGGACAGCGCCTATTCCCAGGTTACTCGCGTCGGTTTGTAGAGAAAACTTGACATTAAAGTCCGGACAAGCGAGAACGGGAGCGGTAGTTAAGAGTCCTTTCAGGTTGTCGAAGGAAGCTTGCTGTTCTTGGGTCCATGTCCACTCCTTTCCCTTTTTCAGCAGCTTTGACATAGGTTGTACCACGGCGGCGAAATTTGGGACGAACCTGCGGTACCACGATGCCATCCCTATGCATTGGCGAAGTTCTTTTAGACTGGTGGGTGGTTTCAGGTCTTTTACTGCTGCTATCTTGTCAGGGTCTGTATGGATGCCCTCTTCGCTGACCACGTGACCTAGGTACTTGATTTGGCGTTGGAAGAATGCACACTTGCTGGCGGTAATCCGTAAGTTTGTCTTGCGTAGCCGTGCGAAGACTTGTTTTAAGTTGCGCAAGTGTTCTTGATAATCCTTCCCGACAATGACGATGTTGTCCAGATATGCGAACGCGAAGGGCTCCATGTCGGTGCCGATGACTGTGTCGAGGGTTCGTTGAAAAGTTGCAGATGCGGAATGTAACCCAAAGGGCATAACTCTCCATTGGTAGAGTCCCCTTCCGGGCACCGTGAACGCCGTCGCCTCCCTGCTATTGGAGGCCATGGGCACCTGCCAATACCCGTTCTTTAAATCAAGCGTCGTGATGAACCTGGCGTTTTTGAGTCGTTCCAGGATGTAATTTATCCGAGGCAACGGGTATGCGTCAGGGATAGAGCGCTCGTTGAGTTGGCGAAAGTCCACGCACATGCGCCACCGTCCGTCGTTTTTACGGACGAGAACGATCGGAGCGCTGTGCGGACTGCGCGACGGCTCGATCTCGGCTAGCAACTCGTCAATTTGTGCGCCAATGATTCGCATCATGGCCGGATTCCTTGGGTGATAGCGTTGCTTTATTGGCCGACTATCCTTCATGACGATGCTGTGTTCTGTCAAGTCCGTCGTCCCCCTCAGGCGTTCGAACTTTGGGAGCTCTTCGTCTAAGAACTCCCGGATTTGAGGTGCTACGTCTGGGGGCCAAGGTTGCACGTCTGGTTCCGGTTTATCTTCGACGGGGATATTCGTTCCAAGAGTGGTGTCTTGATCGTAGTGTTCAGGGAGTATGGTCGTGTCGAAAGGGCTGGCTAAGTCTGGATTAGGGGAGTACTCGGCTATATTGGCGATGACAGGAGCAGTGTCGGCCATGATCGCGGGATGCCGCGGTAAAGGTTCTGTCGGTACATACTACTCCCACTGCGCCGTAAGGTCGTCGCCTTCCATCACCTCCGCTGGTATCCTGGTTCTCATAGTCTCCGTCGAAGTTATGGTGTGGACGCGTTGCGTTGATATTCCCCCGATCGTTGTCTCGGTTGCAGTCGTCACGCTCGTTGTCCTCGTGGACATTCTCCTGATCGTGTGCGCCGTTGGCGTCCTCGTACCGGAAATTTCCGTTGACCTCATAGTAATCATGTTTCCCGTTGGGGTCCTTGTACTCGTAGTTTCCATTGATATTCTCGTGGTCCTGTTCTCCGTGGGTGTTGTTGTACTCGTGGTCTCTGTTGATATGCTCGTGGTTGTGTTTTCGGTTGGTGTCCTTATGCTCGTAGTTTCGGTTGGCACGCTCGTGGTCTTGTTCTCCGTGGGTGTCGTTATGCTCGTGGTCTCCGTTGATATGCTCGTGGTCGTGTTCTCGGGGGTTTGGTTCTGGATTCGATGCTCTGTGGGTGACGGCGTGGCCGTGTTCTCTGGTGCTTGTCTCTGGGTCTGGTTGTCGGTGGGTGACGGCGTAGCCGTGTCTTCTGGTGCTTGTCTCTGGGTCTGGTTCTCGGTGGATGACGGCGTAGCCGTGTTCTCTGGTGCTTGTCTCTGGGTCTGGTTCTCGGTGGATGACGGCGTAGCCGGGTTCTCTGGTGCTTGTCTGTCCATACGTACATACAACAGCAGCAATAGCGGTGCCTTCTCCTCGTTTCGTTTTCGTCTCTCCACCACTGCTCGCGTTGTATTTGTTGGGAGAGTATATGTGCGGTGCCGCTTTTGAGCATAACGGAGCGCCAAGTGACGCGCTACCCTATATTCCGCGGGTATATCGTTTTAATCTGTGACTTGCCAAGTGACGCGCTACCCTATATTCCACGGGTATATCGTTTCGTCTGTAACTTGCAAATATATCCACATATATACATACATATATAAGCAACGCAATCCCAGTCCAATAAATACACTATCCTGTGTTTCATTTCATGTTCATTCCTAGTCCAATTAAAATATAAAGATTCCTACAGTCCACTCCGAATTATCAAAAATATACGTACTTGCATTTTCCTTTACATATATAAATATACATAATCAGTTCGTTCGACCAAGCCGCGGTACATTACGCTCATTTCCAGCCATACGTACATACAAGCAGCAATAGCGGTGCCTTCTCCTCGTTTCGTTTTCGTCTCTCCACCACTGCTCGCATTGTATTTGTTGGGAGAGTATATGTGCGGTGCCGCTTTTGAGCATAACGGAGCGCCAAGTGACGCGCTACCCTATATTCCGCGGGTATATCGTTTTAATCTGTGACTTGCCAAGTGACGCGCTACCCTATATTCCACGGGTATA
The DNA here is from genome assembly GCA_963969585.1 of Drosophila helvetica. NCBI lineage: Eukaryota > Metazoa > Arthropoda > Insecta > Diptera > Drosophilidae > Drosophila > Drosophila helvetica. The sequence goes on along the minus strand of OZ018402.1, from coordinate 22,599,379 downwards.
TCGTTTCGTCTGTAACTTGCAAATATATCCACATATATACATACATATATAAGCAACGCAATCCCAGTCCAATAAATACACTATCCTGTGTTTCATTTCATGTTCATTCCTAGTCCAATTAAAATATAAAGATTCCTACAGTCCACTCCAAATTATCAAACATATACGTACTTGCATTTTCCTTTACATATATAAATATACATAATCAGTTCGTTCGACCAAGCCGCGGTACATTACGCTCATTTCCAGCCATACGTACATACAAGCAGCAATAGCGGTGCCTTCTCCTCGTTTCGTTTTCGTTTCTCCACCGCTGCTCGCGTTGTATTTGTTGGGAGAGCATATTATCAGTGCCGCTCTTGAGCATAACGGAGCGCCAAGTGACGCGCTACCCTGTATTCCGCGGGTATATCGTTTTCGGCTAATACTTGCCAAGTGACACTCTACCCTACATTCCAAGGGTATATTATTTTCGGGTGTCACTTGCAACCGCATCTCCCTTGATACCTCGTGCCTCGAATTCCAATATTACTGTTCGGTCCCTATTGTCGTTCTGGATTGAACATTTATTTTTTATTGCTATCGCCCGATCTCCATAACATACCGAAGCCCTTCCGACGTGAAAATAAATCCACATTGCGACAAATACGAAGCGTTTTTTGTTGCATCCGCTCTCCGTATCCATACAAAGGTCGTGTCCATCCGTCCGACACTCACGCATCCGATTTCTCTTTCCTCGGCGTGTGACGCCCGAATATGCCCACTGGTGAAAAGGACAGCAAGAAACCTTTGTCGCTGCCCGCTCCAAGTGCTAACAAGCCCAGGAGTTCTTCCGCTCCGAGAACACCTACTGCGGCGTTCGAAAAGGTCAAGTCACCAAGTACTCCCAAGCCCACAAGATCCACCGTTGCGAGGACCCAGTCGGTTCTGTTCCCTTCGCCGGTCACGCTCAAGGTCCCAGCACTTATCCGAAACAGTCCCGTCGGCCCTCAACGCACCCGTACAATGGCCCAATCTGGCTTCATCTCCGCACGGGCGAAATTCGTGGCAGCAATCGACAGGCTGACACATCTGGAAGCTCGTTTTACCGCTCATGATACCAGCCCACCATCCTCCAATATCTGTCGAGTCCGTTGTGACCAATTACGGAGCATGTGGGCAAAGGTGGAGGCTGAGTTCGAAGCCTGTTCCGTCGCAATGGTCGATGAGGATCCAGAGGCTAAGAAGGAGATTCTGGATATGTACGGCGATTGTTATGAGGGTTATGAACGATACATAGCTGACATTAATGTCCAAGTTGCCAGTCCAGCATGTCCTCCTTCGGCACCGTCCGACTCTCATGGCGGCTGTCGATTGCCCCCATGTGACATCGAAGTGTTCACTGGGGATTACGTCCGCTGGCCCACTTTCCGGGATCTGTTCACAGCAATTTACATCCAAAATCCCAGGCTTTCTCCGGTGGAGAAGCTGTACCACCTCGCCACTAAGACCAGCGGTGATCCTAAGGCCATAGTGGAAAAATCCCCACTCAGTAATGACGGTTTCGAGGCGGCATGGGATGCCCTCCGTGATCGATACGAAAACAGACGGCTCCTGGTGACCAACCAGATTAACCTTTTCCTCTCCTTGCCTCACATTGGTTCCGAATCAAGTCGTGCTCTGAAAGAGCTTCAAAGCACGATCCAAAGGGTTCTAACCGCACTCGCTCATTCCAAGGTCTCCACTGAAAATTGGGATGGCTTACTTGTTACCATTTGCGCTTCTAAATTGCCGAGGTTGACCCGCGCACTGTGGGAAGAATCCGTGACCGACAAGAAGGAAATGCCGCCATGGAAGGAGATGGACTCCTTCCTAAGTCAGAGGTACCTGACGCTAGAGGCGATCGAGGGCAACCCTTCCATTCCATACGGTTCGAAAGGCGTTCCGAATTCGCCACCTTCCAGAAACAATCCGTTCCGTTCCCAAGGGAGTCTTGTTCCGAGGAGGGTTCACTCGTTTGAGACTACGGTGAATCCGAAGACGAGGACGTGCGATCTCTGCTCAAAAGAGAATCACCCAATCCGTGTATGTCCTCACTTCCTCCAAATGACCGCTGATGCTCGTTCCAGCTGCATTAAGCAAAAACAGCTTTGCTTGAACTGCTTCGCAAGAGGCCATCAGAGCCGAGAATGCCAAAGTGCCCACAACTGCATCACATGTGGAGAACGGCACCACACACTGCTACACCGTGGCAATCCGATATCCAGCGAGTCCACTTCCGCATCCGTTCCAAATCCAAGTGCTTCCGAATCCCAGCCCAACGTTCAGGCTTATTTCACGTCCGGCACAAGTGCCGTTCTTCTGGGCACGGCCATGATTAATATTTGCCACCTGGGAACAAATTTCCGCGCCCGCGCTTTGATCGACTCTGGCTCCGAGGCAACGTTCATTACGGAACGTCTGGTCAACATGATCAAATTGCCATTCCAACGCATCCAGGCACAGGTCTCCGGCATCAATAATACCGTATCCGCCCAGTCCAAGAAACTCTGTAATTTTGCCATCCGCTCTCCGACTAGGCCGGGCTTACAGTTAACCGCCACAGCATACGTTGTTCCGGAATTGGCACAGAATATTCCATCACATCCGATCTCGCAAGGTTTCTTGAGAGACTTGCCGAGCCTTCCATTTGCGGACCCTACATTTTTCGAGAGCTCACCCATCGATGTTCTGATTGGAGCTGACATCCTACCATCTGTACTGTTGAGCGGCTTACAGACTAACATTTGTGGCTCTCTCCTCGGGCAAGAAACAGTTTTCGGTTGGGTGCTCACTGGCCCAGTGTCCAATGCGGCGAAGCATAACATTGCATCTTTTTCAAGCCAAGTTTCCAGAGGACCTATCAACATGGTAGGAGACTCAGATTTCTGCTACGAAAGCAATTTCCTTCCAGACCCCTCCACAGAATTTCTCGAACGATGTCCTACGCTTGACCGAAGAGAAAATTTCCAAAATAACTTTATTCCTTCTATAGACCACCGTAGCCTCATCAGTAGTAGCAGTGAGCACGTTTCCAATGTCCTACGTCTGTCCGTAACCCGTTCCAAGCTCCTTTCTAATGCATCTTCGACTGCTTTATTTCATCCTAGCCCTCCACATCTAGAACTGGATACTCGTTCCTGCGCCGACCGTATCATGGAGAGCCGACGGGGTCGCGGTCTCAATTCCTACCAGTGCCGAGTCTGCCCAGGAGTGCATCCACTACGGACCTGCCACCGCTTTCGCCGTTTGAGCCCCGATCAAAGGAACCGAGCCGTCTTCCTACACAAATATTGTGTGAACTGCCTGGCTCAGCAACACTCCGGCAAAAACTGTCGCAGTGGCGGGCTGTGCAGAGTGTGTGGGAAAAGCCACCACACGCTGCTTCACATACCAGCGTCTCGTCTTCCAGCCATCTCAACCACGGCAGTATCGTCGCCAGCTTCTGCACCCCACGTCTATCGCCGCCCACGGCGGCCCGCAAACCGGCCAGCTGGAAGAACTGTGGCACCATCGCCTTCGACTTCAGCGTCCCGCGCTGAGCGCCGCCTTCGTCTCCCCGTGAGCCACCCCATGGCAGGGACCCCGGCGCCATCCGTAGACTCCCTACAACCTCAGAGTCTCAACCTCCTCCAAACGGCGCTGGTGGTTCTGGATACGGGTTCCGAAAACTTCGAGACACTGCGTTTATAGGCCTCTGCCCCCATTATTATTTGCAATCCTGCAAGGGGGGGGAGGATGTTCAGAGTAGCAGCAGATTGTTGCCGCGCACTGTGCAGAAGAGTGCGATCCGGTCCAAGCTCACTCTCGCGCGCTCGTGGGGGCTCTCGCGCTCTCACGGTCGCTCCCACGATCCACACGGCATTAGCCGTATAAGCATAGATTGTAAGCTAGTCAGTTACGCTTCCACCCCCGTTTCCACCGGTCGACATACATTAGTATTCCTGCCTACATATGTACATATATACAAACCAAGCAGCTCCAAATACATATACATAAACTGAAAAACCCACTGCACTTTGGCCTCGTAATTTCTCCGTACTCATCGTTGGAATCTATCATCCGATCCGCCCTCCTACAAACATTGGTCCTTCGAGCCGGATATTCCTCCCAACCAAAAAGGAGAAGTCCATCCCAGCACGCATTGGCGGATCATCCAAAAGTCCAGATAAGTACGATCCATCCTAAGCTAACCACAGTGCAGTGTTTGTGGGTGTGCAGCCTAGTCCGAGTCCCGTGAGACCTGCATGTACAAATAGCGATCGATCCACACCCTCCCTTTCGGTGGCGGCATATAATCGGCTATTCCGGCCGTTCTCCGATCTTCCGTTCCGTGATTCTGTGTTTTCTATGTTCCGTGGTCTATGCCTGCTCCTCTGCCATTAAGGAGCATCCAAGCTTCCAACTTATTTACATAGAACATACATACATTAAATATATTCTCTATATATATAAACATCATTACATTCCAAATTATTTACATAGAACATACATACATACATTACATATATTCTTCATATATAAATACGTCATCACCACATATACTGTGCACTGCAGTCGCATAAGCCGCAATACATAACGCTCATCCCCAACCATACGTACATACAACAGCAGCAATAGCGGTGCCTTCTCCTCGTTTCGTTTTCGTCTCTCCACCACTGCTCGCGTTGTATTTGTTGGGAGAGTATATGTGCGGTGCCGCTTTTGAGCATAACGGAGCGCCAAGTGACGCGCTACCCTATATTCCGCGGGTATATCGTTTTAATCTGTGACTTGCCAAGTGACGCGCTACCCTATATTCCACGGGTATATCGTTTCGTCTGTAACTTGCAAATATATCCACATATATACATACATATATAAGCAACGCAATCCCAGTCCAATAAATACACTATCCTGTGTTTCATTTCATGTTCATTCCTAGTCCAATTAAAATATAAAGATTCCTACAGTCCACTCCGAATTATCAAACATATACGTACTTGCATTTTCCTTTACATATATAAATATACATAATCAGTTCGTTCGACCAAGCCGCGGTACATTACGCTCATTTCCAGCCATACGTACATACAAGCAGCAATAGCGGTGCCTTCTCCTCGTTTCGTTTTCGTCTCTCCACCACTGCTCGCGTTGTATTTGTTGGGAGAGTATATGTGCGGTGCCGCTTTTGAGCATAACGGAGCGCCAAGTGACGCGCTACCCTATATTCCGCGGGTATATCGTTTTAATCTGTGACTTGCCAAGTGACGCGCTACCCTATATTCCACGGGTATATCGTTTCGTCTGTAACTTGCAAATATATCCACATATATACATACATATATAAGCAACGCAATCCCAGTCCAATAAATACACTATCCTGTGTTTCATTTCATGTTCATTCCTAGTCCAATTAAAATATAAAGATTCCTACAGTCCACTCCGAATTATCAAACATATACGTACTTGCATTTTCCTTTACATATATAAATATACATAATCAGTTCGTTCGACCAAGCCGCGGTACATTACGCTCATTTCCAGCCATACGTACATACAAGCAGCAATAGCGGTGCCTTCTCCTCGTTTCGTTTTCGTTTCTCCACCGCTGCTCGCGTTGTATTTGTTGGGAGAGCATATTATCAGTGCCGCTCTTGAGCATAACGGAGCGCCAAGTGACGCGCTACCCTGTATTCCGCGGGTATATCGTTTTCGGCTAATACTTGCCAAGTGACACTCTACCCTACATTCCAAGGGTATATTATTTTCGGGTGTCACTTGCAACCGCATCTCCCTTGATACCTCGTGCCTCGAATTCCAATATTACTGTTCGGTCCCTATTGTCGTTCTGGATTGAACATTTATTTTTTATTGCTATCGCCCGATCTCCATAACATACCGAAGCCCTTCCGACGTGAAAATAAATCCACATTGCGACAAATACCAAGCGTTTTTTGTTGCATCCGCTCTCCGTATCCATACAAAGGTCGTGTCCATCCGTCCGACACTCACGCATCCGATTTCTCTTTCCTCGGCGTGTGACGCCCGAATATGCCCACTGGTGAAAAGGACAGCAAGAAACCTTTGTCGCTGCCCGCTCCAAGTGCTAACAAGCCCAGGAGTTCTTCCGCTCCGAGAACACCTACTGCGGCGTTCGAAAAGGTCAAGTCACCAAGTACTCCCAAGCCCACAAGATCCACCGTTGCGAGGACCCAGTCGGTTCTGTTCCCTTCGCCGGTCACGCTCAAGGTCCCAGCACTTATCCGAAACAGTCCCGTCGGCCCTCAACGCACCCGTACAATGGCCCAATCTGGCTTCATCTCCGCACGGGCGAAATTCGTGGCAGCAATCGACAGGCTGACACATCTGGAAGCTCGTTTTACCGCTCATGATACCAGCCCACCATCCTCCAATATCTGTCGAGTCCGTTGTGATAGACGGCGATAGACGTGGGGTGCAGAAGCTGGCGACGATACTGCCGTGGTTGAGATGGCTGGAAGACGAGACGCTGGTATGTGAAGCAGCGTGTGGTGGCTTTTCCCACACACTCTGCACAGCCCGCCACTGCGACAGTTTTTGCCGGAGTGTTGCTGAGCCAGGCAGTTCACACAATATTTGTGTAGGAAGACGGCTCGGTTCCTTTGATCGGGGCTCAAACGGCGAAAGCGGTGGCAGGTCCGTAGTGGATGCACTCCTGGGCAGACTCGGCACTGGTAGGAATTGAGAGCGCGACCCCGTCGGCTCTCCATGATTCGGTCGGCGCAGGAACGAGTATCCAGTTCTAGATGTGGAGGGCTAGGATGAAATAAAGCAGTCGAAGATGCATTAGAAAGGAGCTTGGAACGGGTTACGGGCAGACGTAGGACATTGGAAACGGCCCCACTGCTACTACTGATGAGGCTACGTTGGTCTATAGAAGGAATAAAGTTATTTTGGAAATTTTCTCTTCGGTCAAGCGTAGGACATCGTTCGAGAAATTCTGTGGAGGGGTCTGAAAGGAAATTGCTTTCGTAGCAGAAATCTGAGTCTCCTACCATGTTGATAGGTCCTCTGGAAACTTGGCTTGAAAAGGATGCAATGTTATGCTTCGCCGCATTGGACACTGGGCCCGTGAGCACCCAACCGAAAACTGTTTCTTGCCCGAGGAGAGAGCCACAAATGTTAGTCTGTAAGCCGCTCAGCAGTACAGATGGTAGGATGTCAGCTCCAATCAGAACATCGATGGGTGAGCTCTCGAAAAATGTAGGGTCCGCAAATGGAAGGCTCGGCAAGTCTCTCAAGAAACCTTGCGAGATCGGATGCGATGGAATATTCTGTGCCAATTCCGGAACAACGTATGCTGTGGCGGTTAACTGTAAGCCCGGCCTAGTCGGAGAGCGGATGGCAAAATTACAGAGTTTCTTGGACTGGGCGGATACGGTATTATTGATGCCGGAGACCTGTGCCTGGATGCGTTGGAATGGCAATTTGATCATGTTGACCAGACGTTCCGTAATGAACGTTGCGCCTTTTTCTCCGCCTTTCGTTTCCGGTTCTCGTTCTGTGTTGGGGGTCTCGTAGCCGTGGTCTCCGTCAATTGTCTCAGGTTCTCGCTCTTGGTTGGGGGTTTCGTGTCCGTGGTTTCCGGTGCTCGTCTTTGGTTCGCGTTCTGGGGTACATGATCTTGTAGGTGGCTGGTGGTGACCACTGGTTTGTCGGAATTGCTGCAGTACCCTCGTAGATGTAGACGTGTAGTGCCGCACTGGATCGTGGTTTCTATGGCGCACAGGAAGTCCATCCCTAGGATGACACTTTCTACCATGTTGGGTAGCACTAAGAGGGGTATCCGGACTTGGCACGTGTGTAATCGGGTGGTCGCGAGCAAAACTCGGGTTATCTTCCTAACTGATCCATCTGCTAATCGGATCTGCATGGCTGTGGCTTGTGTATTTGTGTCCGTGGTTAGTTGTCGCGCCAGTGTTTCGCTCACGAAACTTCGGGTCGCTCCCGTGTCGATGGTAGCCTCCGTTGTTCGTTCTCCGATCGTTACCATCGCCACTATCCTTCCGTCGTGTACATGCAGGTGTTTTTTTCGTCGTGGGTTTGTGGTGGCGTCGCTCCCGGCTGATCCCGTCTCAGCCGAGGACGCGACTAGTTTCCCGAGGTTTCGCGCCTGCAGCATTGGATGGTCCTCACGTTCTGCTTGCCACATTCCCAACAGAAAAGAATGGGATTATTTTGGCAGTTGACTGACAGGTGATTTTGTCCACCGCAGCGGCTGTGCGTGCGTTGGCGATGGGGGGTATGTCGTGCTGGATCATGTTGTTGGACGCCTCCGTCAGTGGTGTACTGACCTGAGTTGAACCCGGCTTATTGTCCGATTCAGCTCGGCTACCAGGAGTTTGGCGGAACGGGTTCCGGCTTTGGGGCGTCCTTGTTTGCCCGTAATCGGTGGTCGAGTCTGTCTGGCTGCGTCTAGGAATACTACGAGTGGGGGTCGTTACGGATGGGTGCCAGCTCCCTGTGTTACTTTGCGCCTGAATACTCTCGAACTCAACGGCTAGTTGTGTAAGCTGGGCCAGGTCTCGTAGCTCGTGTCTCCTCACATAAAGCTGATAACCTGGTAGAGCGTTATCGTATATGCGATTGAGCTTCCGGACCGTGTCATACCCCGCATGGTGCATGAGTAGGCGGATCTCGATGACGAAGTCCTTGAATAACTCGCCCACCGACTGTTTACGTGCCCGAATCTTGTCTTCCAATTGCTCGTAATACCGGGGCGGGAGGAAGAAGCTCAAGAATTCCCTGCGGAAGTCAGCCCACGAGGCGCTTTGGAGTCGACTGGTGCGGAACCAACGACTAGCTCTGTCAGTGAGGAGTTCTGCCATGGCTCGGGGGAGATGGTTCGCGTCGACACCATATGAGAGAGCGCGCTCTTCGAGCACTTCTAAGAAGGCAAGCGGGTCGTCGTGGCCGTTGAAGTGTACACCCTAATGTCTGATCTTGTCAGCCATCTGGAAGGCGTGAAGGGACGAAGTGCTGGACTGGCTTCTAATCTCGGTGTGCCTCGCTGAGGCGTCCGCCGGAGAGAAGGCGTTCCTGGCGGGAGCTGGGCTGGGTTCGGGTGACTTTTGGCCATTGTCCTCAGAGGTCGGGACTGTTGGTGGCACATGGCTTATGCCAAAGGTGTGCGGGGGGACCTGCAGACCAAGTTTTTGCTCCGTGGACTGCGGTTTCTCTGACGGGGCATTGGTGGCGGGATGCGGTGATTTGGAGCGGCTCCGCTCTTTGGTGTGAAGCACCAAGGGTATGCCGGGGGAGGCAAAGGGAGGACTACTTGGCGTGGGGGGGGGTGATCCGTCGGGCTGTCGACGCAGGAGAGAGCGTTCTCACAGAGTGACCCACCGTTCTCCAAACTACTGGTCCAGGTTCTGAGGTGGGGATAGAACGATGCGTAGTCGGTAAAGTTCTCTAAAACTACTGGTCAAGGGTCTGAGACGGGGATAGAAAGATGCGTAGTCGCTAAAGTTCTCAAAACTACTGGCCATGGGTCTGAGGCGGGGATAGAACGATGCGTAGTCGCTAAAGTTCTCAAAACTACGTGCCAGCGGGGATGGAGACGGGGATAGAACGATGCGTAGTCGCTAAAGTCCTCAAAACTACTGGTCAAGGGTCTGAGACGGGGATAGAACGATGCGTAGTCGCTAAAGTTCTCAAAACTACTGGTCAAGGGTCTGAGGCGGGGATAGAACGATGCGTAGTCGCTAAAGTTCTCAAAACAACGGGCCAGAGGGGATGGAGACGGGATATAGAACGATGCGTAGTCGCTTAAGTTCACAATTCCACGACTCAGAGGGACGGGGATGGGATATGGAGCGATTAATGAACAAATAATAACGCCAGGAGTAGTGTCGTTCTTATTGTATCTTTATTGTTAATCGATGGACCTACGCTGCGACCCTGGCTGCACCGCTGGATCTAGATTTGAACTTACGTATAAAGCCAACGGGATCAAGAACGCGCGTATTCATAGGCTTAGACGGCGCGGGGCAAAGAAATGCCAACGTTCGGCGGCGCGTTCGAGGAATGTCAGTTAGGAACTCAGGCGGAGGTCACACAGCCTATTGCGTACACGTGTCGCCGTGACTTGTTACGAACGGAGGGTTTTACGTTTTGGTGCGTGCGCGTTGCTCTCTGGTTCCCGTCGAAGTGAAAGATCGCCGGTCGGTCGGCTTCCTCCCCTCCTCTTTCGATATCATTCGCCTGTCGATCGCGGTTTTCAAGTGACCGTAGGAAATACTATTCAGTATTTTTTTATTGGTCTTAACGCCTTCATTGGCAGACTAAATTAAATAACAAAGCGCAAATAATTCTAACTTATTGTCTAAGAAGAAATCAAAAATAGTCGGGATAATCGGATAATAATAAATTTGAGAAAAATAAACTAGGTATAAACGCCTTCTGTGGCTCCATATGAGGCTTATTCTATCGTTATCGTGGGGGTATGTGCCAGGGTTGGCGGAACGTCTATTATGCAGGGTTGGCGAGTAGCTCGTGGCTTGTAAGGACCGATTCGATCCTTACAGCATCTTCAAACATGTGGTGGATAAAATTGGAATGAACTCAATTTAGGATGAAACCAAGAGTCAAATTAGCCAAGATATCCATTTTTTTTGGAACAAATCGGCTCAGAAGTGGGAAAAGTCTCACAGAAAGATTAATGCCTTTATGAAACAAAATAATACGTTGCTTGAATCCGATAGACTGCATCACGCCCGCAAAAATAACCGCAGTAATAACTTAATAGATGTATTTAATAGGGCTGTCGATACCTCCGATCCTTTAATTTCGAAAACATTCCTGAAAAGACGCTCACAAAAATGGAAACATTCGACACTTCTAGCTTTAGTCGTTCTACTATTATGTTCAAGCGGACCCATACAAGACGAACAAAACCAAGATGAAGAGGATAATGAAAATGAGAGGACTTTACTGACTTAACTTTAGGAAATGAATTAGACTTAAGTGATTCATAAATAATCTAGGCTGGTGAAAATGAGTGACTGAATACTATGTACTATGTTTGAATTAACTGGTGCAAGACGGTTAATTTTTGGTCGTTAATGGGTTAAGTTCCATTTTTTTTAACAAATATATTCTTACTTATGAAATTACTTTTAGAGATTTTAAATTAAATGCCATTATTTTGTAGTCGTTATTAATTTCGCACAGAAAAAGTAGTCATTTAACCCATGGTGCACTGTCAGGTCATCTGGGCTGTAATGAGACATAAGATAAGCAAGAATTCCATTTCGAACGAGTACGACGCGACCTTGCTTTTATTCAAGTGTAGCTGCAGCACACTCAGTGTCGTGAGCGGCTGGCTCAACTGCACTCGACGGGTTGATTACCATCGTCAGGTCACCAACCTCCTCTTCCTGGGAATCCTCTAGGACAAGACCCTAGGCGGCCTCCACAGTGGTAACCAGACCTAGGTCCTTCTCCACCTTGCCGGCCTGCAGGGTGTGTGTCCCTGTCTCCGGGGTGGTGCTTCTTGATACGCAAGTACACACTGCCCATGCCCCACGCCATCTTTCCGTATTTTGGGTAAAGGAGGTCTCTACTTCCTTGTTGATTTGGAGGATTGCGTATTGCGCCCCCTTCTTGGGTAGTGGGCTGCCGGTGTGCAAGACCTTCGAGTCTCCTGTGGGCACGTCCGGGTTTCAGCGTTGAATGAGCTTCAGCGCGCGGTCCCCTTGGATTGCGATGGGGAAGATCTCCTTCGCCTTTGGTGTGGACAAGATTAGCTCCCTGTCCACCAACTCCAGCTTGGCCCGCGTCCACATCGCTTTCAACTGGCAGGCCGTTGCGGTCATCAACCCCGTCGACCCCGTTCAACCATCCAGCACCATCAAAAATGGGCATGTGGGCTGTTGGGTCCTCATCCATCCGTGTAAGCAGGCAGTCGACGAGTCGTGCGTGCACCAACTTCCACTGCGCAGCTGTCATCCTCCCGTTCTTATCACGTCTGTCGATGAGAGATACGATCAGGTGTCTATTTAGGTGTTTTTTCAACCGACTTTGGCGAAAGGCTCTGCACACTTGGTCCCGCATTGCCGCTTGCTCGCCGGAGTGACGGAATCTTCGGTTGAGCGTTGCTTCTTGGTAGCTAGTAGCTCTTCCACCTTGTTGACGGGTTCGCCGGTCGTTGCCTTCATTTGCCTTCGAGTAGTATTCGGGGCCCTCCTCTACCTTTTGCACAGCCCAAGCTAGCTTATATTTCTCCTCCCGGGAGATATCCGCCTTGCCTTGGAGCCTGTTCAGTATTCTGAGGGCCGCCTAATATTGTGCTTTAGCCTTCAGGAGAGGCACACCCTAGCGTTTTATGCCAGAATATACAAACGAACAAAAAATAAAATGAATTTATTCGTATGTAAGCCGTCCGTGTTGGATTATCTGCGGTCGAGGGGTGCTTTGGGGAATTATAATTGAGTTCTCATATGGTCCTGTTTTCCCGTTAACGTATTGTGTAGACCACAGATTCTCAACGTATCGTCTGGCGATTGTCTCGACCATTTGGCGATATCGGTTTTCGCCTTTGTATGTTCCTCACCCTTCTTTTCAGTTGTAGTGTGTAGTCACGCAGGTTCCAGAGGTGCCGTCCGACGCTCGTCTCGGCCTTTTGAAGGCACTGACTGGCATCCCTGCGCGTTCTTTCACCTCCCTCGTAGTAGTACGTAGACACATGGGTGCCAAAGGGCCATCCGACACTAGTCTCGGCCTTTGATTGCACCGGCGATTGCATCGAAAATTTTGTGATCTTAGCTGGCGTCTTTGTTTCGTGTTCCGGAAGGTACCGTCCGGCGAGAGTCTCGACCTTTTGGACACACCAGCTGCCATCTGTGTAAGTTCCTTCCCTGCGGTAGCACGTAGATCAACAGGTTTCCTCTAGGCGACACCGATGGGTATCCCCGTAGAGTCCCGAATCGTACCCGGGCCCCTTGGACCACTTATTTGCGCTTTTCCCCGGCGATCGTGCCGACAACAGCAATTTCCCGCCATATTTCTGGCCCAAAACTCGGAGTCCCGGCAGATTATAAATATTGCTGTAATATCGACCCTGGTAAGACTGAGAGATGAACTTCAGCCAGGATCGCTTCCTTACACTACCAGCCAGAATTCGAGTTCCATTATCCTATAGTTTCGCTGAGCTTTGTTCAGCTTCTTCGACATGTAGGCTATCGGTTGCTCGCAAGCTAAGTTGTCACATTGGGCTAAAACCACCTATGCACCTATTCCACGAAGTGATGCATCACATTGCACAACAAAATGCTTGTCGTACTTTGTTTGGACGTTGATATGCAATGACTGCACCATCAAGTGGCCCATGGGACACAAGCCGAATGCTGTTACACGTGAATCCCAGGCAGGAACGTAGTTCTCCTCCTACTCCACCAATCGGGGTGCGCTTACGCATGCCGCAAATGGAACATTCTCCTAAATAGCAGCACGTGGATTGGTTTTCCTTGTCACTGACCAGCCCAATCTCCTGCTCGAGGATGGTTCGCTGCTGTTTTGGATTACAACGCTTGGGCAGGTTTTACGCACGAGCCGCGCCCCTCTACTGTGTGTGATGTTCCTGACCCTCCTCTAGATCCCACTTTCGTGGCTGCTAAACTTATAGCACCTTCACATCCTGGGACTATGCCGATGAACGGGGCCAAATCCTTTCGCATTTTCTTTCAAATATAACGAGTATGCGCACTAAGGCTCAGGCTGTTTATGTGGCAACCTCTACGCGCGATTGTGACGTCATCATCTTGGTTGAAACCTGGCTGAACGAAAACTTCGTCGTCAACGAGTACTTCAATCCCAACCTTTTCCAAGTGTTTCGTAAGGACAGAGATTGTGCCAAAACGAAGCGTTGCAAGGGAGGTGGTGTCATTGTGGCCGTAAGACTACGCTGTGATCCAATTTGTCTTCTTGATGGCGATCTATCTTGGATAATATTGGTGTGTCTGTGGCCGGCCAGTCGGAATAGCAGCACCGAAATTTTCTGCGTTGTTGGCGACTTCAATTTGGTATCCTTAGTATGGTCGGCCGATCCGCAGTCGTCGGCTATGATGCCATGCAATGTGCATTTGCTCTACGAAGTTCTTTTTCTGGAGGACTGTTTTTGTATGGGCTTAGCCCAAGTCGATAATGTTTTCAATAGGTTAAATAAGATACTAGATTTAGTTTAATTTGTTCTGATATTGATTGTCGTGTTACGTGTGGCAAACTGCCGGTTGCAGAATGTGACATGTATCATATGCCTTTGGTATAATCAGCTATATTCCATTGTTACTCGCCCTGGGCGGAACCTTATTCTAAATATTTTTTTTGCCGATGTATGTAAACTGGGCCTCCGTTCTCTGGCATCCCAGTGCTGACACTTCTAATAGTATGTTCTTTAATCGCATTCATCATATTTTTGATAATGTCGCGTCCAGATGAGTGCATGGCTCCTATAGGCATCCGTATAATAAGAAGGGTCTGGTGAGATAAAAGAATCTGAGCAATTAGGTTTTTAAACGTTTTGGCAAGACCCGTGATCCTGTTGATTGGGCCAGGTATGTGCAGCAAAAGCGTGAGTTTGTTTTTCTAAACAAATTCAAAAAGATCAACGAGCACTCTTCCTTCAGTTATGAATCTTGGCGGTGTAGGTGCTAACACTAATAGTGGCATAGCAAACCTTTTTGTTTCTTTTTTCAGCTCTAATTTTGAGCCGTGTGCAGTTAGGCGTGATTCGGTTGTCTTGGACACCATCCCTTCGGTGGTCAATATTGGCACCCTTGATGAATCGGAAGCGGACATTTTGGAAGCAATTGCCGATCTTGATATTTCCAGTAAACCTGACGGAAATGGCATTTCCGACATCCTTCTTTGCAGACACGATGTGGCTTTTTGTGAGCCTCTTAAAATTCTCTTTACAAATTCTTTGCTTATGGATCGGTTTATTGGAAAGTGGAAAGCAGCCATAACTATTCCTGTTTTCAAGAAAGACCAATTGCAATACTCACCTTCATTTCTAAACTTCTTCAGCAGATCACTTTCTTTTTGAAGTCGTATATTAGCCCACATCAGCACGGTTTTATGCCGGGTAGATTACAAATCTCGTTGCCTTCAGTAGGTTTTGCACACATGCTTTTGAAATTCACTGTCAAGTTGATGTTGTGTACACTGATTTTGCTAAGGCCTTTGATAAAATCTCCCCCTGTGCCTAAATAGCCAAGCTGCATTGGTTAGGCCTTCATTCAGTCTGAGCCTGCTTTGGCTACTTCCGGCCTTATACAAGAAAGTGCACTTAGTACTTTACTGTTTGCCATATTCATCAATGACATATGCCTCAACGTCCACGCTTCTGAGCATCTGCTTTACGCTGATGATCTTAAAATTTTCCGTTCGGTCAAAACGTTAGGTGACAGTATAATTTTTTCAGCGCGACCTGGATAGAGTTGCTAGTTGTTGCAGACTTAACACGCTCCCTCTCAGCATTAGCAAATGTTACTTTGTATCTTATAGCAAGTGTGTATTCATTGTTCAGGCCTCATATTCTATTGATGGCTATCCGCTCTTAAAGCAGACGGAGGCTTTAGACCTAGGGGTCCTGTTCGATTCAAAATTTCTATTTATCGAACATCTTAATTTCGTTTTGCTGTGAGCTTATGCTATGATCGGCTTTGTTAGGCACAAGTCATCCCAGTTCAAGGACCCATATACGAGGCTAAGCCTTTACTCGTTCCTTGTGCGCTCGTGACTTGAGTGTGCTTGAGTGGTCTGGAATTGTTTAAATTACACGTATCGAAAGATTACAAGGGAGCCTCCAGCCTTTGCACTGTAGATTCATATATGACCTTTTAGTGGGGAACATTGATTGCCCTGACCTTCTTAACGACTGCAGGCATTTTTGTACTTTTAAAAGCAGGCAGTATTGCACTTTTTAAAAAAAACTGTATTGAATTGTTTAAAATTTTTTTTTTTTTTTTTACCTTAGAATTAATGAATTGACGTTGTGAAATGTTGTGAATACATAGAAGCAAGAGAAAAGTCGGGCTCACTCGATACGAGCCGACCCTCACAGCAGAGGAGGAATAAGGGTATGCTGAAGCCGTAGGTGGGAAAGATAACTTTAATGAATGTAACAAATTTATCGAAAACAACTTTTAGTAGTGTTTTTTTTTTTAAATCCAGCAGCAAATGTGTACTGTAAGGAAGTGATCTCGGCTGGGGTACATATCTCAGTCTCCCAGGGCCCAGTCCATACATACAGCTAATTTATATAGGTGGGCCTCAGGGACAGATCGTGGCAAATCACGCGGTGAGGCCTCGATGGGACTCTCGCGGCGTGGGGACGGGGTCAAATATCGCCACCTTCCGCGACTCAAATGCGCCGATGCTGAACAGACGCGCGACCGAAGATTTTATCCCTACCAAGCCAAAGAGGAAGGGTATACTACCGGAAGGAGGACTATAGTTCGCGGATGCCGTGCCAGCCTTAGGCTTTCCCGCGTACTGCACCGTTCACTGGCTCCTCATAGCACAGGTTTCCAGCTACGTGAAACTACAGGAGGAGAGAGGGTCAACGTTACGAGCACTGTGCCAGCCTTAGGCTTTCCCGCGTACAGCGCTGCTTCGTCTCGCCTCTGGGGGAGGGGGAAAATGGGAAAGGTTGCTTGGGGAATACGCACTCGGGTTGCGCTCCGCGTCAGATCAACGAAGTCGTAGAGAAACAGGCATGGGGTCGAAGGAACGGGAAATAATAGTCAAAGTTTCATTTAAAGTTTTTTATTTTAAGTTCAGGCAATTTGGGGTTGGAGAATCAACGTAATGACTCCGCTCGGTAGCTCGGAGGTTATTTTCACTAAGTTACAACAGCGATCCTTATATGAGAGGGGGGAAAACGGGCGCCGGCCACGCACACGTGGGTGCATCGACTCTGAGATATGGCTAGATGAGACCCTACCTAACATCGCAGCATCCTCTATTCACTCCTCCTCGCCTACGGCCTCAGCTTCCTCAGCCCTCAAATCTCCTTCCCTCGGCAAAAGTTCCTTACGGCGTCGTCCTTAAAGGCAGATCTTATGGTGATCTATTGTGTCTCTGGCTTTTTTTTCACTCGCGATAATTCTTCCGCTTACACGACTTTACACTTGTACTTTTCTTTTTCGACTCCACTAGTTTCTGCCGGCCGGCACGCGTCGGAGCTGTTCTCTGCTCCCTTTTTGTCGCGTGGCATTCTGTCGCCAAGGCTTAGGGCTTGCGTGGGCGCTGGATAGAGAGCGACGATCTCGTCTCGCCGCCTCTCGCTTGTTTCGGCCTCTGCCGCCGTCGCTGCTCCTTCTCTGCTGCCGTCGCCGCTTCTAGCTTGGGGTGGGTTTTCGGCGCGGCTTCGGCGATCGAACTTCGTTTCTCTCTGAGTATGCCGGGGCCGCTGCTCGCGTGGGTTTTCTGCTGCGTAGCTCTTTGCGCTCTTTCTCACTCTTTCGGTAGGCCGGGGCTGTCGCTCGCGTTGGTTTCTGCTGCGTAGTTCATGGCGCTCAATCTCTCTGCGCGTCTCTCTTTTCGGTGCCTGGGGATTTACCGTTAAGGTTCCTCGTGGCTGTCGCTGGTGTTGGTGTTCCGCTGCGTATTTTGTTGCGCTCTCTCTCTCTGCCGGGAGGGGACTTCGCTTAGTGATGGACATTATGCCGATAGTGGGGCCTGATACATGGGGCCGCTTAAGCTGGGACCTGATACATGGGGCCGGTTAAGCTCGGACCTGGTGGTATTTCCTCCCTAGTAAAGCCTTATGTTTGGTTTTCCTACTAGCTAATTATATTAAAGGCTATATTAAAGGTTAGCCTATATTAAAGGTTATGTTGTGAGAGTCACTCCCTCACAGTACTGGTATCTCGACATCAAATAAACTATACGCAGTGACCGGTCAACGGTAAGATAAAAACTAATTATTATCAGCAATGTATAGCATTGATACACTGCATTTAACGGTTATTTTTCAGTTCTTCTTTCGTTTTATTTCAGCTTTGAAAATAATACAGGCCCTATTGAACTCAGAAAAAATCACTGTGCGAAATGATCTGCTCTCAGAAAAATATTTGACGACGTGGGGGGTGGGGGGGGGTATATTACTGGAAGGAGGATTGCAGCTCGCGGATGCCGTGCCAGCCTTAGGCTTTCCCGCGTACAGCAACGTCCACTGGTTCCTCAGTGCACAGGATTTTTCTATTTGAGTGATCTGCGAAGGGAGGAGAGGGTCGACGTTACGAGCGCTGTGCCAGCCTTAGGCTTTCCCGCGTACAGCGACGCTTCGTATCGCCTCTGGAGGAAGTAGGAAAGGTTTCTTGGGAGGAGATCACACTCGAGCCGCGCTCCGTGTCAGAACAGCGAAGCCTCGGAGAAATTGATGCCGAATAGGAAGAAAAGCGGAAATAAATAGACATTCTTTATTCTTAATTCAGACGATTTGGGTTGGAGGGTCAGCGTAATGATGCGCACCACGCCTTTCAGCAGCTTGGGTGGGCGTCACTTTTCGTTATATTCCAACAGAGATCCAGAGACAAAAAAGGCCATGGGGGGGGCGAAACGGACGCCGGCCACAAACACGTTGATTCACGGACTCTAGGTTATAGCTTGATGGGACCTTGCCTAACATCGCACCATCCTCTATCGTCTCCTCCTCGCCTACGGCCTCAGCTTACCCTCTATCTTCTTCCCTTGGCAAAAAGTCCTTGCGGTGTTATCCTCGGGGGCAGATCCTGCGGTCAGCTATAGCGTCTTTAACTCCTGGCACTCGCGATAATCCTCCGGTCGCACGACTTCTCACTTTCACTTATATTTTCAGACTCCCGAGTTTCTTGCTGGCCGGCACGCGT
The DNA here is from genome assembly GCA_963969585.1 of Drosophila helvetica. Taxonomy (NCBI): domain Eukaryota; kingdom Metazoa; phylum Arthropoda; class Insecta; order Diptera; family Drosophilidae; genus Drosophila; species Drosophila helvetica. The sequence continues at coordinate 22,580,486 of OZ018402.1, read as the reverse complement.
CGGAGCCGTTCTCTGCTCCCGTTTTTTTGCGTGGCTTGCATGGGCGATGGATAGAGAGCGACGATCTGGCCTCGTCGCCTCTCGCTTATTTCGGTCTCTGCCGCCGTCGCTGCCCCTTCTCTGCCGCCATCGCCGCTCTCAGCTTGGGTTGGGTTTTTTTTCGGCACGGCTTCGGCGATTGAGCTTCGTTCTCTCTTACTCTCGGTGCTGGGGACTCACCGATAAGGTGCCTCGCTCTCGGCAACGGACCTTCGGGCCTCTTTCTTTTGGTATGCCGGTGCTGTCGCTCGCGTTGGTTCTCTGCTGCGTAGTTTGTTGCGCTCTCTATGTATGCCGGGGCCGCTGCTCGGTCCTGGCGATTTACCGTTAAGGTTCCCCTCGCTCTCTTTATCGCTATGTATGCTGGGGCCGCTGCGTTGGCTCTCCACTGCGTAGTTTCGTTGCGCTCTCTATGTATGCCGAGGCCGCTGCGTTGGCTCTCTACTGCGTAGTTTCCTTGCGCTCTCTATGTATGCCGAGGCCGCTGCGTTGGCTCTCTACTGCGTAGTTTCGTTGAGCTCTCGCGGCCGGGCTCGCCCGCTTGGTGCTGCCCGCTTGGTGCTGCCGCTGCTACTCTTCTTTCACGTGTTCCTGATGCAGCTTGACTCTCTGGGGGGGAAGGGGTGCTTCGTTCAGCGATGGTCATCATGCCGCTAGTGGGCCCTGATACATGGGGCCGGTTAAGCTGGGACCTGGTGGTTTTTCCTCCCTAGTAAAACCTTCTGTTTGTTTTTCCTACTAGCTAATTATATTAAAGGCTATATTAAAGGTTAGGCTATATTAAAGTTTATGTTGTGAGGGTCACTTCCTCACAGCACCAGGCGTTGTTTCGTTCACCCGTAGTAGTTTTCCTTAGTCCGAAGCATAGCAGGTACCCCTTTGTACTTCTTTACTCGCGACCCATGACTTTGTTTTCGTGACAGTGATTCTTCATTTTCGACGCTTGAGCTCAGCGACTGCCGGCACACGCTAAGACGCTCGGTCCAACCTCTGCTTGAATCCGTTGCCGGCCCTTCGTCAAGTTTGTCACTTGTCACCTGTCACACTTCTCTTGCTCATTTCCAGCAGAGAGCCAGTGCTCGTTCTCGCTCATTTCTGTTCGTGTACTTTATACTGCTCGCTAATGTTAATTCTCTCGCTCTCTTTCGGGTTGGCTCGCGACATCGCCGCCGATGCTTCTCTCGGGTCTCTGCTGCTGCTATCGGTGTTCGTAGCGTATTTGGGAGAGTGAAGGCAGCGATCGGGGTCGTTCCTTCCCACTCGCTTTGGAGGTGGCTCTATTGTACACCTTGTGGGGAATGTGGTTTTGCTAGCGAGGTCCTCTTAACGTGGAAGTATAGTTGTTGTGAAACTAGGAACCGTTGCGTTATCCAAGATGGTACATTTCCCTGGCACGACCCACCTAGTTGAACACTACGTTTTCTTCTCCTACTTTCTAGATATATTTATAACGTTATTCTTTAGATACTTAAGATAATAAACAAGGCAATGGATTCATCGAAACAAAAGAAATATTGGGAACAATAGGCTCCCGCCTATCCTCATTCGCGCCTGTCAGGGGTGCTGGTGCTATCCTGGACTAGGGTAAAACAAATAGTAATAAAACGGAAGTCCGCGGGATGCAGCCCGCTTCGTCCCGCCACTGTTTGGGCCATTGCCAATATTCTTTCCTGGGGGTGAAAGTGCTTGTCTTCGTATGTTGTGAGGGACCACTCCCTCACAATATGATAGTAGTTCCCGTTGTAATTGGCTCCTGTTGGACTCGCGTTACCCTTTGGAGCTCTTTCTGCTTACGCCATACTTTTGCAAAAAATGCGATTGAGAGAACTTTTGGAGTAATAAGAAGAGGGACCGTTGTGCGCCGTGCCCAATTTTGTATACCCGGTTTTCAGTCAGTATATATGTGGACCTACGATTTATGTAATTTATTATATGTTCGCAAAAAAATGAATAATTGCCAAAAATGGAAGTTTAGAGACAAAATTAAGGTCTGCTTTCCCTTTCCATTTTTGTTTACATTTGTTTTTTACATCTGTCTTCTCTACATTTCTACATCTACAAACTTATTAACTACGACTCGTGGAGATGTGTGCGAGAGGGAGAGAATATGAGTAATCGCTTGGAAGGCCACTGAAATTTAATTTCTTCCTTCTGGCTATAATTATAATTCTACATAAGCCAGAATCTAAAATCTGATAGATATGGCCAATCTCTATTATTCTGCGAGTTTTCTCGTATCTTAAAAATTGTGGATTCCAAAATTGTTCGTCTTTTGTGGGGGCGGAAGGGTGCATGGAAAAATTTTGAAATTTACTTGTATTGAAGTGATATCGCATGTATAGAAAGTTGTGATGTTGCTTCGGCCGGGGTATGCTCGCCGCGCCTGGGTTCACAGAAATTTGTTTTGTTTCTGGACGTGGTAACTATAAGTAGGAACTCCCGTGTCAAGAAGAAGTTTAAGGTTAAGGTAGGTTAAGCAGTACCATAAGATCGTATAGTTATTATTCTTAAAATTATTGGTTTGGTGAACTGGCTACTCGGCCGTACGTGGCTGTTGACTGCGTGCTGGTCAATGGGGTGAAACAGACGCTCCGTCGAGAAGTTTGGATGTAAGGTGAAACACACACTCAGTAGAGAAGTTTGGATGCGAGGTGAAAACACACGCTCAGTAGAGAAGTTGGATGTAAGGTGAAACACGCGCTCAGTTGGATGTGAGATGAAACACGCGCCCAGTAAAGAAGTTGGCTGTGAGGTGAAACACACGCTCAGTAGAGAAGTTTGGATGTGTGGTGAAACACACGCTCAGTAGAGAAGTTTGGATGCGAGGTGAAAACACACGCTCAGTATAGATGTTGGATGTAAGGTGAAACACACGCTCAGTAGAGAAGTTTGGATGCGAGGTGAAAACACACGCTCAGTAGAGAAGTTTGATGTAAGGTGAAACACGCGCTCAGTAGACAAGTTGGCTGTGAGGTGAAACACACGCTCAGAAGAGAAGTTTGGATGTGAGGTGAAACACACGCTAAGTAGAGAAGTTTGGATGCGAGGTGAAAACACACGCTCTGTAGAGAAGTTGGATGTGAGGTGAAACCCGCGCTCAGTAGAGAAGTATGTATGCGAGGTGAAAACACAGGCTCAGTAGAGAAGTTTGGATGTGAGGTGAAACACACGCTCAGTAGAGAAGTTTGGATGCGAGGTAAAAACACACGCTCAGTAGAGAAGTTTGGATGTGAGGTGAAACACACGCTCAGCAGAGAAGTTTGGATGTGAGGCGAAACACACGCTCAGTAGAGAAGTTGGATATAAGGTGAAACACACGCTCAGTAGAGAAGTTGGCTGTGAGGTGAAACACACGCTCAGTAGAGAAGTTTGGATGTGAGGTGAAACACACGTCCAGTAGAGAAGTTTGGATGCGAGGTGAAAACACACGCTCAGTAGAGAAGTTGGATGTGAGGTGAAACACGCGCTCAGTAGAGAAGTTGGCTCTGAGGTGAAACACACGCTCAGTAGAGAAGTTTGGATGCGAGGTGAAAACACACGCTCAGTAGAGAAGTTTGATGTAAGGTGAAACACGCGCTCAGTAGACAAGTTGGCTGTGAGGTGAAACACACGCTCAGTAGAGAAGTTTGGATGTGTGGTGAAACACACGCTCAGTAGAGAAGTTTGGATGCGAGGTGAAAACACACGCTCAGTAGAGAAGTTGGATGTAAGGTGAAACACACGCTCAGTAGAGAAGTTGGCTGTGAGGTGAAACACACGCTCAGTAGAGGGGATCGGGAAGTAGAAAGGGGAAATGTATTAGTGGGCAAGTGTAAAAGTAGAGGGCTACCTTTTGGCACTAGAACCACTTTCGAAAATGTTTAGGTTGTTACATCCAGGCTGCTCCGAGATGGACTGCCCCGATTCTGTTTGACGGCTCTCCTTTTATTGCTGAAAGTCAGCTGGAGATCTTTGAGGTTTGGGGCTTGATGCTAGCGTGTTTCGTTGCTCTTAGCGCGTCTTGGGTTTCAGCTGATAAAGTGGTCCTTCTGGGCTGTGCGTTGGTCACACCGGCATGATCTGCTGATAGTGTGGCCGTTTGCGGGCTGGTGTTGGCCACACTGTGGATTGGCGCGCTTTTTTAATGGAAACTGTCTAGAATTTGTTTGGGTATTTATCTGTAATTATCTTCATGTTTTTTTCTTATTCTAAGCTTATACAAATAGTAAATAATAGTAAGATAGTAATATGTCCCTTCATTTGACGTTTTTGATTGAGATATTAAGTATGTATGTATGATATGCAATATGGATATGTGGCGCGGGCGGTGAGGGACCTGGCGCTGCGCGTTACAAAGTTTGGTTGCTCTAGAAAGAACGATGCCTTCTTGTGGCTATATTTATGATCCGATCTGATCCAGATTATACGTTCTTATAGATATGGTCATTGTCTATGATGCTACGTTTTTAGTTTTCTCGTATCTTAAAAATTGTGCATTCCACAGATTTTCGTCCTTTGTGTGGGCAGAAGGAGGCGAGGCGAAATACACTTTTGACAGTGTGATATGAAGGAGGTCCGGATGCAAAAGTTGGTTGCTCTGGCTTTTATAGTCTTTGAGATATAGGCGCTCATGAAGACGGACAGACGGACGGACTGGCAGACAGTGCTATATGGACTCGGCTATCGATGGTGATCAAGAATACATATACTTTGTGGGGTCGGAAACGCTTCCTTCTAATACAATAAATCTAATACACCCCTTTACTCTTCGAGTACTGGGTATAAAAAGCCGATTCAGACAAATCCAAGAGATATTTTTGTATAATCCCATAAAGGTCACATGTATAATAAATGTGCTGTGAGGAACAAGGTTCCCCACAGGCTGGAAACTATCGAGTTGGGCGGACGTCCCGGATACCCCGGATATCAGGTGGCGCCCAATCCGCCCGGGCCCGCTCAGAGAGCCGCGGATAAGCGGGTAGGTGAGCGTGGGCTGCGACACCTGCGAGAGCAGCGGGATGAAGGGATCGGGCCGGAAGTGGCTCGAAGCATGCCCAAATATGGTCATGCGGGCACGCCATCGGCCAGGTCCCGTTAAGAAGCTTGTGGAGTCCCACGGAAGAGCTAATGGAAAATCACTGGCGCCGTGGGTCCCGTTAGGGCCGGCCTATATAAGGAGGTTGGCGCTTACAGCGAGTCTTTTTTTGCGCGCACGAGGACCGAGTATAACCAACGGCAGTGTAGAGACCGTAAAGTGAACACAAGTGATTCGAGGAAAACGGAGGACCAGGCCCAAGTCCGCACCACCATACCAAGTGAGTCGTACCCAAGACAGGGGACAGAAATTAGCCAGTGGCGATTATAGAGAAGGGCGAACCGTTATGTGCGAGTTTGGTGTGGCGGATCAAAGCGATTGCGGAGATCAGTTGTCCCTGAGCAGTAGTACCGACGTTGCTACGTCTGGAGGGACCCTGGCGGGTGGCTGAGTCCCAGTTCTTGTACGCTTTAAGAAACACATAGATTGTAGCCCTAGCGTAAGCCATAGCACTAAGAGCTAGCTATAAGATACCAGTAAACTGTTATAATACAGAAAAAACCCGTCTTGTTACTTGTCGTTGAGGCAACATCAGAAATTCATTGCACCGATACCACTGACCGCTGAGTGAGCCCAGCACGGTTCATTACAATGTCCTTCTTTCTTCTTTTTTTCACATTACTCAAGTATCTTACATCTGGTGGTTGTAATTAACTTTGCACAATTTTGCTAAATTCCGTAAGGTACCATCCCAAATGCCATTTTACCGTTAACAACTGTTACAAAAAATGTTTTTTGGTCTTCTTTGTAAGAAAAATAAATAAAATTTCAGAACTGCAAAGTTAAATAAAACCAGATGTAAGATACTCAAGTAATGTAAAAAAAGAAGCAATAGCTCTGGAAAAAGCATGAAAGAAACACCAGATTTAAAAAATTCTTTAAGAAAAACTGTGCCTAAACAAAAAAAAACATAATTGCTTAAACATTTTGAAATCCCCGAATCTATCAGAACAAGTCATTTTAGGCCACAGCGGAAAAAAAATTCAATTTTGTCGAGTGGTGTTATCGATATTTCGTTGCTGACGGTCGAGTTTAACTTCGCTCCTACTACAAATTTTAAATCCGTTGTTTAAACGGAAGATATTTTGTTTTTGCATTACTCCTTGTGTTCTTAACCGATCGTGCAATCTGTTCTCTGAGCTAATCTCTCCGTGTTTCTTTCGTCTCTCTGTGAGTCTCCGTACACTTGTTGTTATTTTGACTGTTTGGTTTATGCTTGCGGGAGTAACATAAGCTTAAAGTCACAATGAGGACCTGCTATGCAAAACGCTGCGACGTTAACTGCGCGGTAGCTACACGGCAAACATTTATATACTGCTGATTGTGCGACAACACGGCACACGATAGCTGCGCGGTTCTAGGTCATTTTGGTGGTCGCGTTGTCTATCTTATCAGGACTCGCTGCGGTCTCAACTGAACTGGTTGGGATTGCAGGGTAGTTGAAGCCGACATGCGAATCTTTATGAGACAAAATCATAACGAACTACAGAACTACAAGCAAACAATGGAAGCTCATTTTAACAACTATAAAATTACCAATGAGTCTCCAAAGAGAGACAGGGTACTTATAATTTGCCCTGTGATAACACCATTAACTCTCTTGCAGTCAATGATACGCCCGCTCCTTCAATTAGCTCACCAGTTTTGATTGACTTTGGCACCAAGGAAATCGATGCTAATGCTTCTGCACCGAAGAGGACGGCTGCATCTAGCTCCTCTCCTGTCGCCTTTCTTGTGCCCGTGTCTGCCCAGGATGTCCAACTGGAAATCAATGACGATCCTGTCTCTATTTTTGTATCTCGACTTATGGATTTGGCTACGGATGCTCTGGTTAGAGATTACATATTTTCCAAACATAACGTTGCTAGCTCCTCTTTCCTTGTAGTTACTAAATTTAACTTTAAGGAAAAACGTAAGATTCCTTCCTCCAAAATTATTCCGGATAACCAGGTAAATAGTATATTCGACCCCTCTTTTTGGCCGGAACATACGATTTGCCACATGTTTACCAAGCGTACCTCTAACCCTGAACCTAGAGTTTGTATCATTCCTACTCCATCTCGGTCCACTTTAACTTCCGCTTTACCCGCGGAAAAAACTAAAATATTGCCTATTGCTAAGGATCACTTATCAGAATGAATGTGGCCTTTGCAGCAAGCTCTGCAAATTACATACTTATCATGCAATTTTTGAGTCCGATATCATTGCCTTTTCCGAAACCTGGATTATTCCCTCGATTTCTGATTCTGAGATTTTTATTAACAAATTTAACATTTATAGATTAGTACGTCCATCTCGAGGTGGCGGTGTCCTGAAAGATGTTCGTTCGGACATAGCTTCCCAACTCTTTTCCGTCTAAGTGCGTAACAATATTGCAAAATTAGTAGTAAAAATTCCTCTGTGTTCTTTTAATTTATTAATATAATGCTCCCACATCCCTCTGTCTTCTGAATTTACAACTTACATGCTTCACGCTGCCCATCTTCAGTCTGTTTCGTCCAAACTTAATGAATTCGCTCGTCTTATTGTCCTCGGTGATTTTAATCTCCCAAATTTTATTTGATTTCCTTCTGAAGACTCAAAACCTAATGTTCCCATCCAGGCAGCACGATTTCGTCGATTTTCTGTCCGATACTTCGTTGAGTCAGGTAAATGGCATACGTAGTAACATTTGTAGGATCTTAGATCAAGTTTTTAATACCGATATATCGAATACTCTGGTCAGTATAGGATCACCACTATCATTCTCTGAAGACCCTTACCATCCCGCACTTGTAATTAATTTTCAGTTGCCTTCTTCTGGTTCAACCAACTCTTTCACAAAGTCCTCAATTATATTTTGCTTTAGGAAGGCTGATTTTTTCTCTTTGAATATTGGTTGATAGGTCATTCCTCGACGACTACCAGAAAATTGATCTTTCTGATGCTTTCTACAGTACTATTTTTTCCATCTTTTCTACTTATGTCCCTTTAGTCACACATTTGAGAAATCTTTCTGGCCTGGTTCACCCCGGGGTTAATAAACCCAAGGAATTTTAAATCCCGTATGTACAAGACTTACTGACTTTTCTAAGTATTCATTGGCAAAGTCGAAATTTTCTCTATTTAATACACTATGCTACAAAAAATACTTGGCCAAATGCAAGCTTAACTTTAAACGCGATCATAAAAAATTCTTCAGGTTTGTCAACTCTAAGCGTAAATCTTCTCAATTTCCTTCATCTCTACACTTGAATGGTAGTTATGCTGATAGCGATTGTGACATTGCTAGCCTGTTCGCTTCCTTTTTTCAATGCTGCTACTCTACCCCTTCTATGAACCTTCCCTCTATTCTAGCCTCATCAACCGACTATCGTATCAGGTAGTCATATCAATAGTTTAAGTTGTATCTATCCCTCCTTCATCGATTATGATGACTTCTTAACCAAAATCGTGTAAATTTTCTTTCTCTACTGGCCCAGATTTGGTTCCCAGTGCCGTTCTTCAACTTTGCGCTTAATCTCTTTGTGTGCCCCTCTTAAAACTTTTTAATTCGTCTGTCGGAGCAGGCGATTTTCCCACCGTCTGGAAAGAATCCTATATAATTCCGGTTAATAAAAAGGGGTATAAATCATAAATTACCGCTGTATTTCCAATTTATCTGCCATTCCTAAACTCTTCGAAAAAATTATTAATTCTCAGATCCAAGACTTTTGTAGTTCCTTGTTTTCTGAATCTCAGTGCGGAGTTGTAAACCGTCGTCAGTTTCAACTGATGGATTTGCTAAAAAGTGCCAAGCTGACGTACTTTATACTGAGTTTAGTAAAGCCTTTGACTCAGTTAATCACAATCTTTTTCCTATGGTGACCCCTTGTCACCTATCTCTTCAATCGGATCTTGATGCTCTTAATAATTGGTGCCTTATTGGAACTGTAAAAAAGATGGTCTAAGGAATTAACTGACTTATACCACTAAAGTTTTGTATGTTTCTCTGGTCCCGCCTATCTTAGAATATGGTTCCTGCATCTGGTCACCTCACAACAAAATATTTCACAATGCTTAAATCCGTTCAGAAACAATTTCTCATCTTTGCTCCCTGTGGACTAAGGGTCCCACCCTGCGATACATCTGCCTACCTATGAAAGTAGGCTGCGTCTCATTAACATCTAATCTCTTAAATCCTTTAAGATCTGTCATGGAATTCTCTTTCTCCACAAGATTTTCTCTGGTGAGGTCGAATCATCTGCCCTCATCCGTCTTACTAGTATTACTGTCCCGTCCCGGCCGACTAGGCATTACTTTCCTCTTCATCTCCGACTCTGTCTTTCTAACTAAAGCATAGTATCCAGCACCGCGGAAACGAAAAATGACTGCAAAACTCCACATAAACAAAACTGGGCCAGGAATTTTGCGTTTTACTGGCCTCAATATCCAGCAAGCTGAACCAAATCCACAGATTCTTATCGATAGTGTAACAGGGCCTGAAGCGACAGGATAGTGTTGCGAAACTCGTGAAGGATTTGAACTGAAACAGGCTGTTAGAGGGTTGTTTTGTCCGAATCAAGGAATGTTAGGTACAGTAACGGCCATGCAAGGTTGCTTTGGTTCCAACTGACAGGGCCATAGTATATTGTAAAAGGGTTGATTGACAATAATGACAGGTGACGGGTGATCGATTTTACTTTTCCGCTGCGATCGCAAACACAAGTATACTGCCTGTTATTTTATTAAATCCAACAAAATAAAGCTCATCTGGTGACATCCATCGTTGAAACAAAGTGAAATCGATTCGTTCGGTACCCTAGTATTTGCCTGTCGTGAAATAGAAAACTCCTGGGGTAAGTTAAAGGGAAAAACCCTTGTGAGCGAGTGTCAAAAAAATTTGGATTTTCTTCAGCTCGAGGAAAATTGTGCCCGAGCCCGGAAAACGAGAAGCGACTGAAAAAGATTTGCCTGGACACGCCTTGCCATCGTTTGCAAAAGGATTTGCTGGGAATCCGAGACTGGAAGGTCTCGGTAGAGCGCCTCGCAACTGCGATCCGCGCCACAACTCCCTGCTCTTCCCAAGCACCTGGAGTTCGGCCGTGGCTGTGTCCACCGCCACCGTTACAGTTTCACAACTGTGAGGGAGTCCAAGACTAGATAGTCTGCAGAGCGCCTCGCGACAGCGATCAACGCCATAATCCCCTGCTCTTCCCGCACACCCCAATGCTGAACGTATAATGGACCTCGCCTTTCGGGCAGCCTCTTGCGGCAATATCTCATCATGGGAGGGGTCCCTGCTACTTGACTGATCAGCTGTCTTTCCCTCACATGTACTCCTTAATAAATTCTTGTTTCCAGATTTCACCGTCGGGAGATCGATCTTTTGCCGTTGAATAATTATGATGAGCGATAATAAGTGAGCGTATTCTATGTGTGAACTATGAACTATGGCCACGCAACATCTGTGGCCGACGCTGAGTGGAGCCCAAACGGCATCAATGGTATCTGCCAATACCCGTCCTTCAAATCCAGACTACTGATAAACCGCGCCTCCTTGAGCTGATCCAAAATGTAGTTTATTCTGGGCATGGGATACGCGTCCTTGGTGGATCTCACGTTTATTTGGCGGAAATCCACGCACAACCTCCACTTTCCCGTCTTGTTTTTGACCATTACAATGGGCGAACTGTATGGACACTTTGACGGCTCAATCCGCCCCGTCTCCAGCAATTTTGGGACTCTTCTGGTAGTATCGTTCTTTGACCGGTTGCGTATCCTTCATGGTGATGGTGTGCACAGCCACATTGGACACTCCCGTCATGTCCCGGAACTTCTGCAGCTCCTTGGCCAAAAATTCTTCGTCCGCCAACTGCTTGGGACCCCGCTTTGTTCGTCCTCCTCGCTCGCTGTTCCACTGGTTTCTTCCGTGGTCTCCATGACACGGACAGCTTCTCCTCTAGCCGCCCGTATTGTCGACCTCTCGCAGGGATTATCACCCTGTACCCTGTACAGGTCACATCTGCTCCGACCGTGGCGATGAAGTCCCAACCCAGAACAAGTGCGTCGATCACTCCCGGCAATATAAGAAGCGCCTTCGAGACTTTCTTGTCCCCAAATGCAACCTCTACTTCGAGTTGATCTGATGTCCTGGCTGTGACCAGGACTCCCGACCGACTCCCCGTAACTTGTCCGCCAGCTCGCGGCTAATGAAACTACTGGGGGCAACTGTATCCACCGTAGCCTTTCACTCGCTTCCGGCAGTCGCCACCACGGCCGACAGTTGCACCTCCTCTTCGGCCAGACCACCGATTAGCTTTGGGGAACCCCCGCCGGGGCGTCCTCTATTTTGTTTATTGTTTAAAATTGTTTAAAGTTTAACAATGTGCAGTTAAACTGTAGTGGGAAAAGCTAAATGACAAGTTTGTATCCTACAAGACCAAGGCAAGATACAAGATAACCTTAAGATATAATTTAAAATTATGACAATCAGTTATTCATTACGATAGATTTGACCATGTTAGAACTAGTATCAAAGGAGAACAGATGAAAAGCAAAACTAATTAGACTGATAAGGGCAGATGATTCAACCTCACCAGAGAGAAGCTTGTGGAGAAAGAGAACTCCATGACAGATCCTACGGGACTTAAGAGATTGGAGGTTAATAGGACGCAGCCTGCTTTCATAGGAAGGGAGATGTATCACAGGGTCCCAATTAAGTGCACGGAGTGCAAAGATGAGGAATTTTTTCTGCACGGATTCAAGCATATCTTGAAATTTTTGGTAATGTGGTGACCAGACACAGGAACCATATTCCAAGATAGGCCGAACCAAAAAAAACGTATAAGACTTTAGTGGTGTAAGGGTCAGTAAATTCCTTAGACCATCTTTTGACAAAACCAAGAACTCTTTGGCTTTATTCAAGATGGAGGAGATATGAGAATTAAAACAAAGATTTGGAACAAAGATGATGCCTAGGTCATTAACTTTGAACTGGCGTTCTAAGATACAACTATTGATGGAGTAGTCAAATAGGTATGGCTTGATGCGGTGGAAAGTCATGACATTACATTTAGAAATGTTCAGTGGAAGAACGTTAATAAGGCACCAGTTATTAAGAGCGTCAAGATCCGATTGCAGAGATAACGGGGACGCAGGGTCTTTATAGGAAAAACATACTTTAACATCGTCAGCGTACATAAGGACACGGGAGTGAGATAAGACTAGAGGAAGATCATTAATGAACAAATTAAATAACAGGGGGCCCAGATGGCTACCTTGAGGTATACCCGATGTAACAAGAACATGTTTAGAGAAAGAGGAGTTAAAGCAGACACGCTGAGAACGATTACAAAGGTAAGAATTAGTCCAGTGGAGAAGATCAGTCAGAAACCCAAGGAGAGATAGTTTATGGATAAGGAGATTGTGATTGACTGAGTCAAAGGCTTGACTAAAATCAATGTAAACTACATCAGTTTTGCACTGATTAGCAAATCCAGTAGTTACAAAGGAGGAGAATTCAAGGAGGTTAGACGTAACTGAGCGACGTTTTACAAATCCGTGCTGGGATTCCGAGAACAAGGAACTACAAAAGTGCTGCAGCATAGAGGTAATGAATTTTTCAAAGAGTTTAGGAATGGCAGATATATTAGATATACAACGATAATTGGAAACTTCTGATTTTGAACCCTTTTATTGGACAGGAATTATGCAGGACTTCTTCCAGGCGATGGGAAAATCACCTTCCTCGAGTGAAAAGGTGAAAACTTTTAGAAGGGGCACGCAAAGAGTATCAGCACAAAGTTTAAGAATGGCACTGGGGACCGAGTACTTAGAAAAGTCCGATTGAGGACCGGATTTTTTAAATTTTTTATACATGCGGTATTTAAAATTCCTCACGTTGATTAACCTCGGGGTGAACCAAATAGGCCCAGAAGGATTTTTCAAGGGGGTGACTAAAGGGACATAAGTAGAAAGGATGGAGAAAATGGTAGTATAGAATGCATTAGTGGCAGGCTCAATTTCAAGGAAGTCGTCGAGGAATGATCAATCAATCTGGGAATGAACAATCGGGACAATCGGCCTTTTTAAAGCAAAAGATAGTCGAAGGCTTAGTGAAAGATTTGATGGGCCCAGAAGAAGGCAAGTGAAGTTCAATTTCAAGTATGGGATGATAAAGGTCTTCAGGGAAAGATAGAGGTGATCCTCTACTAACCAGAGTCATCGAAAAGGTTGCGAATTCAGCAGACGGTGGGATGTATGAACAAGAAATAAATAAATTAAAAGAGCACAGACGAATTTTAACTATGGCTATTTCCAAATTGTTACACTCTTCGATGGAAAGGAGTTGAGAAGTTAAGTCAGAGCGAACGGCTATCAGAACTCCACCATCTCGAGATGGACGGTCAGATCTATATATGTTATAATTGTCTATAAAAATCTCGGAATCCGAAATTGAGGAATTGAGCCAGGTTTCAGTAAAAGCGATAATATCAGAATCAAAAGTTGCACTATCAGAATATAGTTTGCTGAGCTTACTGCACAGGCCACGTACATTCTGATATGAGATCTTTAGTGGAGGGAGAGAATTCGGTTTTTTTAAGCAGATGGAAGTGGAGTAGTATACCAACTCTAGGTTCAGGGAAACGCTAAGTAAAAAGGTGCCAATCGTATGATTTGGCCAGAAAGAGGGATCGAGTATTCTATTTACGTGTTCATCCGGCGCTAGAGTTTTAAATGAAGAGATACCACGTTCTTCTTTAAAGTTAAACTTGGTAACTACTAGGACAAAGGAATCATCAATATTGAGTTTAGAAAAGATTTAGTTTCTAACGAGAACATCCGTAGTCGAGTGCAAGAGTCGGGACACAAAAATAGATTTTAGAGGAGCACGAGCAAAAACAATAGGTGGAGGGGTCACATCGATTTCCTTAGCACCAGAGTCGATCATGGCTGGCGAGGTTATTGGAGGAGCGGGCATATCGTTGACTGCAAGAGAATTAAAGGTTTTAGCACACGGCGAAGTACGAGTAACATTTCTTCTCTTAAGAGACTCATTTATCATTTTTAGGTTTTTAAAATGAGTCTCCGTTGAGAGAAACTTATCCTGTAGTCGCTGGAATTCCGAGTGGAGACTGGCGAATTCGTTATGAGTTTGTCTCATAAAGATTCGCATGTCGGTCTCAACTGGCCTGCAATCAAAACACCACAAACAAACCACATCAACAATGCGACCACCATAGTGACCAAGACCCGCACAGCTAGCGTGTGCCGTATTATTACACGACCAGCAGTAGATGAAGGTTTGACGAGTGGCCACCGTACGGCCAGCGTCGCAGCGTTTAGCACAGCAGGAGCTCATTGTAAGAATGATGAGAAAAATATATGTGGATAGAAAAAAAAGAAAGGTAAAATATAAGTCGGTGTGAGGCTGATGCAGTGTGTTAAGCTTATGTTATACAATTCCACGCGCAAGCACAAAAACAACAGTCACAATAACAACAAGTGTACGGAGAGACACAGAGAGACGAAAGAAGCACAGAGAGTAAGCACAGAGCGGCTGTTAGCGCGGTGCGTGTGTGTTAGAGTGAGAACAGTAGAGAGGGTAAGATAAAAGTAGAGAGCAGCTCTGAGAGAGCGAGTGCACCACAGAAGCTATTAGCAACAACAAAACAGCTGCTAATGAGAATGTGCAGAGAAAGAGGAATGCACAAAATGAATTGAAAATTGGTAATAAAATACACAAGAAAAGACAAAAGGCGTAAGCACTGATTTCAACAAATTACACGCACGGTTATGTACACAGGGAGTAACTAAAAGACACAATTACTTTCCTTTAAGCAATACATTTAAAAAATGTTTGGTAGGAGCGAAGTTAAACACGACCGTCAGCAACGAGGTAACGGGCCTCCACTTGCGACCCCGGCACGGCCCTTCGCAGCTTGGGTAGCGGCGCGTTTCCCGCATGCTTGCAGCACTGCACTGCACTGTACTCCCACCTTGCCGCACCTCCAGCAAAACGTCAGCGGCTTGCTTGTGCACCCTTGGGCCCAATGGTCATCACTTCCACATCTTCGGCATGCTTGCGACGGGTTTTGCACAAATCCGTTCACCACGTTGGCGTTAGTTTGATGCCCACTCGTCGGCACCGTTGGCTTCTTCTCGTGAGCCTTACTGGCGCTGGGCGTCGCCTCGTCTTTGCATCTTTGGCACACCTCTGGTCGGGCCGGTCGGGCTTTCCCGCTGGAACTCCGCTCGGTCTCGTTCTAGTGCCTCGAATTCGTCCGCCAGCATCTTCGAGATCGAGACTTTGGCAATGGTGTGGCCGTATGCATATCCGGAGATCCGGTGTGCTGTTTTCCCTTATGAGCTCCAGCTGCTCGTCGTGTGTACACTTTAACGGCATCGTAAGGGTCTGCATTTCAACCATGAAATCCTTGAATGATTCTCCCCACCTTTGTTTCCTCATTCGAACTTCTTGGAGCAACTTTTCGAGGTATCCCCTTGGCAGGAAATAGGCCTGGAAGCTATGCGCTAAGGCTTCCCACATCTGCCATTGCCTATTATTGGCGATGACCCACATGAGCCTTTTCAACAGATCTGGCATTGATCCAGCTTCAGCCCGTACATATCGGCTGACCATTCTACCTGCTTCAGGAACTCGAGGGGCTTCTCCGACCCGTCGAAACAGAACGACCACTCTCGTACCTGTTTGGCCACGCCGGCAAAATTTTCTCGCGGCCATCTCACGGGCTACTCCTCGGTCCCTCGCCGATCCCCTTTTTTGGCTGGCTCTTCTCCCGTCCGTTGCGGACTTTTTGCCGAACTTTGTCGAATGGAGAACGACTCTTCATCGGCACCACCAGGCTCGCTGCCGGCTCCGGCTGGGCTTCTGCCGGCGTTTTCCCCTGCGATGGCCGTTCTGAATCGGTCTGGGTTTACAGGTGTTCAACCCCCTTCACCAGTCGGAGCAGCCGCCTGGACCACGTCCGCCCTCACTTCCCATGCTTCAAGCACATCCGCGAATTCTGGCTCCGCCCCATGCTTCTCGGCCCAATCTTTGAACGCCTTCCGCATTTCGGACAATAAGCCCTCCAATTGGATCCCGCATGCCAGTGCAACTTGGACCAAGTCCTCCTTCTTCAGCAAATGAATCCATTGCCTTACATCTTGCCACCCTTAGGATACCCTGCTTAGTACCGCCCTTCCCGATGCACTTTTCCCTTTGCTTGTCGTGGGGCCCCACGTTGGGCGCCAGTTGTAACGAACCGTTTTTTCCGTCAAAGTTCAGCTAGGCTGGCTCAGCGGTCGATAGACTGCTGCAACAAATTTGTCTGTTGCCCCGGCGACAAGCAAGAAATACACTCGTGTTGGGTATCTGAAGAGTACTTCGCTTTATTGGCATCTTATGGCTATCTTACGGCTATCTTATGGCTTTATCATTCGCTGGGGTTTCTCAGTGATACCTCTATCCTCTGTCGCGGCCTACCGACGACCACTACTCCGTACTACGGCTAGGGGTTCTGACTCGGCTATCGCTCTGTCCGCCGCTCACAGCTCCGCACTCAATGGATTGGCTCTGTAACTCTCACCTCGGATTGTGGCCTCTCGAGCTGCTCACCGGACCTGTCCATAGATACCGTCCCGTCGATGTCTTCTTGAGATCACTCTTTCCGCGTCACTCTGTTACACTTCACTTGACTCGACTGTCCTCCGCCATTGCCACCGGCCTACTCTTATAGGCTCGCTGCAGCCCAGCGTCTGCGTCGCTGCCCATCCGCAACGGTTAATTCCAGTGGCGTTGGTAGCTTTCCATCGGCCTCTCTGTCTTTCCACGCCATCCTTAGCGGGAACAGACTACATGGCCTGCATGGCATGTATGTCCTACATTGGACCGGTTACATGGCCCACATAGACCGACCAGCTGCCGGCCCACTGCCATCGTTCCCTTCCCCTCGCGAGGTGCCCGCCTTGCGACCCCCCGCAACGGGATCGCCTCGCTCTTGCTCACGGCGAATTCGCCCCATCTCCTACTATGGTTTTTGTGAGGAATATTCATTCCTCACAATGCATTAAGGAGAAAAGCGCCGCAGGAAAAAATTTGTAATTGCGATTTTTTTGACTAAAAATTTTTGCCTGCGTCCTTACCCAAATAAATGTTGACACTGAATAATAATGTAATAAGGCTTTATTGAAAAACTTGTAAATGGCTTTCGACTATCTGTCTGCAATATGGGCAGAGAACTAGAGTATTATTCGAGCGTTCTTCCAAAGTTTTGTAGCACTCAGAGGATATTATGAAAACGTATGTATATTTTGAAATGCTTACACGGCTTATCGAAGCAAACACTACATTTCGCACTGGCCTTTTACATTAATTATTAAATCCAGCTCTTTTATTAATGCTTTTGGAGCATATCCATATATGGTTGTACTCAAGACTCTATTGAGTGCACACGACAGAATTGGACAAAGCCACTGAGACACCACATTCTTTTATGTAGCAAACATAACGCGAACCAGCTTACAATGTACTTTTTACTTTGAATAATTGTTGCTGGGTTGGGAGAAGCGACAACTTTGAATTTTTTCTAAAGCCAGCAACAATTTTATATTCGTAACTAACGACAGCTTTCATTTCGCGTGCACTTTGTTTAAAAATCAACGATAAACTAACTTAGAAGATCATTATGCCGAAAACTGGAGACGATTTAGAGAGATAACACAATAAACGGTGTTTTTCTTATCGGCAATCTCATTGATTCTTAATGCATTTTACAATTTTTTAGAAGTTGTGGGCGTTATGTCACTTTTAAAAGTGTCATAACGTCCGTGGGCGCTACGACACTTTTTTGGGTGTCATAAGGCCCACCGGCGTTATGACACTGGGCGTTATGTCACGCCCCCGACTTGCAACCTAGTCCATCAACATTAAAAAGGAAAGCCCACAAAGATGCGGAAGAGAAAAGAGCGTTGATAGCATCAGAAATTAAAGAAGCAGTGGATACTGGAAGGATTTAATTTTTGGTCTTAAATCGATGGATTTCGAAAAATCCACCGGAAAAATATTTTGAGCAAAATTAAAAGTGTCTTTTCTTCAATTCAATGTAGAAAACATTGACGAAATAAAATTCGTTACTGATAGGGGTGCAAACATAAAGAAAGCATTAGAAAATAAAATCAGGCTTAATTGAAGCAGTCATCAATTTTTCAAATGATTTACAAAAATCATTTGAAGAAGCAACGGAACTAGATGAAACAGAAAGGACATGCAAAAAGATTGTAAAATACTTTAAGAAAGCTAATTTGCAACACAAGCTAAGCACTAGTTTAAAAAGTTCATGACCCACTATATGGAATTCTATAAATAAATAAATAAATAAATCTACATTAAAAATGTTTTTTAGAGTTATTGGAAGATTTTGAAAGAATTTTTTAAAGAACTGCAAGCTTGCAGCTCGCTTTCAATTTGTTTTGTACTGCCTTCAATTACAAAACTGTTTAGCTTTGTGAAGCCAATGTCTTTGACATCTTTTCAATTGCTTTATTAAAAGAAAAAGTCAACATAAATATTGTTAATATATTGCATATAACCCAAGGCGGCGTTTTTTCTATATCACCCTGCTGCACATTTGCAGGAACAAGACCGAAGTGATATTTAATTTGTTTGCGTTTCAGAAATGACAAAATTCGAAAATTGTTCAACAGGAAGCAATAGTACAGAATATGTTTCTAGTTCATATACATCCAATCCAAAAAGACCTATCGCATTACCATCAACAAGTCAAACATCTGTGCCAAAAAGAGCATTTTTTCCTCAAAGTTAGTTGCAGCACCTAATTATAAATTAATTGAACATTATTTTTATTATCAAACTAATAAACAACGTTGTTCTTTTTGGATCAATTAAAAGGAGTGGTAGTGTTCATAAAACATGAACAGGAACTGACACAGGCCAACCAATAAACAATACAGTCCACTTGAAGGGTGCCACTTGAGAAAAAAGGACACATAGAGTTCGACCATAAAATCATATACATGGGCACGTCGAACCCAAATCTATTAAGACATGTTGTTTGCTTGTATCATTAGTATATCATTAGGTATCATTAGAAGGGATGAGCGTGCTAACAAGTGCCGCACATCCCTCCTTTCTTAGCGTTGGTCTTAGTTTTAATTACCTTATATTTTCCTATATAAGTTTTGAAAATAAAACAGTTCGAATTTACAACTCAACTCATCAACATCAACATTTGGTCCTTCGAGCCGGATAAATCCTTGATCTGGAGAATAGAAGCAACATCAACATTTGGTCCTTCGAGCCGGCTTCATCCTTGATCTGGAGAATAGAAGCAGCATCAACATTTGCTGCTTCGAGCCGGATCCATCGTTGATCTGGAGAATAGAAGCAGCATCAACATTTAGTCCATCGAACCTCTGTGTTTCCCCCACCCGTGGTAAGAAATTCAGAAGTATTAGCGCCACGAAAAGCATAAACCCTTGTCTTTGATAGTAAGGTTGCAACCTAAAAAACACCAAGCCTCTGTTCTCCTCCACCAGTGGTAAGAGACAGAATAGCGTAAACCCTTGAATTTTATAACAAGGTGCTAGTGGCAATAAAAACAGAATAGCGTAATCCCTTAGGTTTCAATACCAAGGTCACTATCAATAATTAAAAAAGACGATAAGTTACTGATCTCCCCCATCAGTGGTAAGAGACACAGTAAATAAAGTCGCAAGAGGATACTGATCTCCCCCACCAGTGGTAAGAGACACAGTAAATAAAATCCAAAAAAGGATACTGATTTCCACCACCAGTGGTAAGAGACACAGTAGATAAAATCCAAAAAAGAATACTGATCTCCCCCACCAGTGGTAAGAGACACAGTAGATAAAATCCAAAAAAGGATACTAATCTCCCCCATCAGTGGTAAGAGACACAGTAAAAAAAATCCAAAAAAGGATACTGATCTCCCCCACCAGAGGTAAGAGACAAGGTAGATAAAATCCAAAAAAGGATACTGATCTCCCCCACCAGTGGTAAGAGACACAGTAGATAAAATCCAAAAAAGGATACTGATCTCCCCCACCAGTGGTAAGAGACACAGTAGATAAAATCCAAAAAAGGATACTAATCTCCCCCACCAGTGGTAAGATACACAGTAGATAAAGTCACAAAAAGGATACTGATCTCCCCCACCAGTGGTAAGAGACACAGTAAATAAAGTCACAAAAAGGACACTGATCTCCCCCATCAGTGGTAAGAGACACAGTAAATAAAAACTGCAAAAATAATATAAAAGGCGACACTAAAATTCTGATCTCCCCCTCAGTGGTAAGATACACTAAACATAAGATCGCAAAATAACCTCAGCCTAAGTGAACACATCCAAGTTGTGAATCGGGGCACAACGTAATCAACAAGGCGACCACAATAAAAACACCCCCAACTGAGGACTAAAAGGTTTAGCAAAAAAAAAAATAAGTTGCTAGAAGAGCAGGAGCAGTTAGAAGAAGAAATGTTAAAGCTTCAGGATGAATTAGAAGAAAAATCGCTACCAAAAAATGCAATAGTAGACGCTCTGAAAAGTTTGGAGACGATAAAGAGAGCTATTGTAGTAAATCACGAAAAATTAGATGAAAGGCACTACAGAAGAAAAATCCTAAAAGAAAAGTCCTGCGGAACAAACAAAATAGCCGGACGTTTCGGAAAAAAGTTCTTAGACATCACCTTAAACCATTCTGTTAGTCAGAAAGCAACTTGTCAGAACAGTAGACAGGCAGAGGAACTACTACGCCTTTGCAACGCGATACGATGTGAGATAGATGATAGTATGTATCAAGAGGTCACACAATACAATCTCAATTTAATGAAGGATGAATTATCAAAAATGAGAAGACTTTATATTGAATCGCAGAATCTCTCACAAGACATCTTCAAAATGTATTGCAATACATACACGAAATGTGGGGGAAAATTAGAAGCATTCCAAAAACAGTTAAATCAGGAAACTGAAACCGGCAGAATACGTCGGTTCACGCTGGCCTTCCCGAAGTCCGAAAATGATGTTGAGATCGCCAAAACAAGCAAAAATACGCATCCAGGTCGCTTTGCGACCGCTGAGGTCCAACTGCCGCAAAACCATAACGTAGGCGCCATAAATCGACTCCAGTTCGGGAGTTATGGACCCGCAGTAGACGACGACAACTTCACCACAGACGCGGAGGACCGCGATACAATACTGCGCAGTCACGGGACCCTTGCGTCTGCACTCTTGAGCGAGGGATGCGGGGGCCAACTACTAGCATACGAGCCCGGCAGTGATTTGAGCACCACCAACCGTCCAGCACATAGGGAGGCCGGTTTTTGTGCTGAATGGGACCTGATTAGTCCACGCCGAGCCGAGGCACATTCGAACGAGGAAGAAGAGGAAGATCCGCGGGAGGCCAGACCGCACTACTCAGACATCTCGCAAATCAAATCAAAAAACAGGCACAATACCGCGTTGCGACGAGCCAGAGTCCGACCAAAGGTCCGTCGTAAGCCTGGGGTTCGTGCCTCAACCGGGGGCAGCAGCATACCGACGCCCATATTTAGCCCATGGGGTCGACCCACCTCAACACTCCGTTTATACGGAATACAGCCATCCGCTAGGAGTCGAGGAGACAGTCGACTTACTGCTGGTGTTCTGGCTCTACCCAGGGATAGCGCCGGAGATCGAAGATGCTGATGCGGACTACACAGTACCCAACGGGGATCCGCATGCCCAAGGAGGAGAAACTATGGAGTCCCAGCAGAAGAAGAGATCCATCTCGGCGATCAGCGATATTGCGACTGAGCAGGAAATGGAGCCGAAGAAAAACGCAAAACAGAAAGTAACAGAGAAAGAGAAAATCGTCGAAGAAAAAGAAACAGACGCAAATAAAGAATTCAACGGAGAAAAAGAAACCGTCGAAAACAAAAAAGAGAACCTACTGGATAGAGATATCGTTCTTATCACAAACGAAGAAACTCACCCGTCAAAATGGCCACTAACTCCGCAAGCCCACCCAGAGAAAGACGGTCGATTACGAGTCGTATCGTTAGAAGTGGAAAAAACTACGATCAAGCGACCAATACATAAAGTGTATCCCCTCGTTAAGATCAAGGAATACTCAGAAAGCAGTAATCAAATTGAAACATTAAAAAACTCTCGTTCACTTTGTATATCAAGCAAAAAAATGGCGGAGATGTTTTGACACCAGGGGATTTTGAAATTCGTAAATCCACATTGCTAATACCAGTTCCAAAAGAAGATGTAGCCAAAAAATCGCTCAAAAAACGGAAACTGGTTCAAAAGTTTCAAAGGAACTTTTGGAAACAAGCTGAGGATAAGCGACTAAAGCTGAAAGGACTCAACTTTCATCCCAAACAGGAGTACAGCGAATTATTTTTACTGATGCTGTATATACGGAAGAAAGTCGAATTAAAAGACAGTTCCCATAACACTGGTAGATCGACGTCAAGATGTCCAAAATACGAACAGAACCGGACACCAGGTCACGCCGCAGTAATTACACACCCCTGGCGAACCGCGGGCAAGATGTTCATGCACAGAACAGGACCCGACAGCAGGTAGCGTCACAGAAAATAAAAATATACAGTCCACTTGAAGGAGGCCAACAAACTCGCAGTTAACACATCTTTAGCAAACCGCAGGCAATATGTTCATAAAACATAAAGAAGGAACCGACACAGGCCAACCAATAAACAATACAGTCCACTTGAAGGGTGCCAGGACACTTAGAGCTCGACCATAAAATCATATACATGGGCACGTTGAACCCAAATCTATTAAGACATGTTGTTTGCATGTAGTTGGTGTCATTAGAAGGGATGAGCGTGGGAACAAGTGCCGCACATCCCTCCTCTTCTTAGCGTTGGTCTAAGTTTTAATTACCTTATACTTTCCTATATATAGTGCATAAGTTTTGAAAATAAAACAGTTCGAATCTGGAGAATAGAAGCAACATCAACATTTGGTCCTTCGAGCCGGCTTCATCCTTGATCTGGAGAATAGAAGCAGCATCAACATTTGCTGCTTCGAGCCGGATCCATCGTTGATCTGGAGAATAGAAGCAGCATCAACATTTGCTGCTTCGAGCCGGATTCATCCTTGATCTGGAGAATAGAAGCAGCATCAACAGGTAGAAATATTTCCCAATAAAAACGGTGGAACAGCTGAAGGAATTGAATGAACAAATGAAACTCAGTATAATAGTTTATATAAGTATTCTGAACCAAATTATTGTTATCCTTATATCTTAATGATTCTATTTACAGGTACACGCAATTAATTTTGTATTGTTTATATATGAAATAAATATTACTATTTTATCACAACAATTCCAAATTTATTTTAACTAGTTCCAGATTGACTACCCTTAGTCTGTTGGGAACTAGCTATTGGTAATGACCATATGACATTAGACTTTGCTAAATTTGCTGCGAAGAGAGAGATAGCATGATAGAAAAAATCAAAAATTAATGTTCGTAGTCATCTCTTAGCCCGACTCCCGGCTATCAGTCGAATAACTGAGGCCCAATTTGTAACTAAATGATGTTTTCGAACACACACAGCCAGCCAGCCAGCAAAATTGTATCTAAAAAGTATAGCAATCGATAAACTCTGCCGCAGCGCTGCTCCCACCTCAACTGGAAAAACAACAGGACGCATATATCTCTCTCGCTCTCACTGCATGCTTTTTGCATAAGGCTATCTCTATTTTTGCAGCTAGTCCAGCTTCAAAGTCTAATGTCATACGGGTTTAAACGAAGGGGGATCGATAAGGGAACTAGTTGCTGGCGTTCTACTGGTAACTAGGTAGAAACTAGCTCCCGAGCAACTAGGGTACTGGTAATCGAAGAGGGATCGATAGTACACCAGGGGTGGTTCCGCCCTAGGACATGCATTTGTTAAATTCTCCGCTGAAATACATTGTCGGGGAAACGATCTGGAATCAGGTGCTTGAGAAAAGGAACTATTGCGGCAGCGGTGCCGCACTAGTTAGCGGTTACTAGAGTATACTCTAAAAGGGCGCGCAATTGTATATGAACACATTAAACATTCGCGGTTGCGATTTGTGTTTTTAAAAAGTAAAATTATTTAACTTTATTTCACAAAACTTATTGAGCTTTACATGACTTTAAGAATTTTTGTTTCGAGGTTAGTTGTTCAACCGGATTGGCGACATAAGTTTTAGGTCAACTTTTCCGTTCTGCTCCAAGATCAAGACTGACTCTACTGATTTCATCTCCACATCATGAAACCCCAATGGTTCTCTTCTCGATACCATTTTCCTATAAACAAACGGACTGACTCGGATTGGTCATCCAGATCTAGAATTGTGAAATACGAAAAATGCAGAATCTGCAGAAAGCCGGGTGTTCAATTGTTTACTTGAAAGCCGGGTGTTCGATTGTTTACCCGAAAGCCGGGCTTGGGCCGAGAGTGGGCCGAGATTGTTTTTCAATTAAGGCGGTGAGAAAAGTTTGTTTTCCGCTTAAGGTGAGGTGTGAAAAAAGATTGCTGATAAATTATTTGGGAGCCAAAGATTGAAATCCAAAGATCGAGATTTAATCTGGGAACACCAAAGATTGTTTATAACTCGTATAAGGGACCAATGTAATTGGGTACGTTAACTCCCCCCGCTCTTAAATGTGTCGTCCCGATACATTTTGGGGTTCTGATAGAACTCTGATTTCTTTTGATAATTGCAATATATTGTTTTCAATTATATCTTGTGTGGGTTTCATGAATGCTTTAGAGTGGATTAATATGGTTAATTTGTAGCCGCGATAAAACAACGGTACTAATAAGAAAATTATTAATAATATAGTTGTTAATGATTTTTTCTCTTTGAATATTGGTTGATAGGTCATTCCTCGACGACTACCAGAAAATTGATCTTTCTGATGCTTTCTACAGTACTATTTTTTCCATCTTTTCTACTTATGTCCCTTTAGTCACACATTTGAGAAATCTTTCTGGCCTGGTTCACCCCGGGGTTAATAAACCCAAGGAATTTTAAATCCCGTATGTACAAGACTTACTGACTTTTCTAAGTATTCATTGGCAAAGTCGAAATTTTCTCTATTTAATACACTATGCTACAAAAAATACTTGGCCAAATGCAAGCTTAACTTTAAACGCGATCATAAAAAATTCTTCAGGTTTGTCAACTCTAAGCGTAAATCTTCTCAATTTCCTTCATCTCTACACTTGAATGGTAGTTATGCTGATAGCGATTGTGACATTGCTAGCCTGTTCGCTTCCTTTTTTCAATGCTGCTACTCTACCCCTTCTATGAACCTTCCCTCTATTCTAGCCTCATCAACCGACTATCGTATCAGGTAGTCATATCAATAGTTTAAGTTGTATCTATCCCTCCTTCATCGATTATGATGACTTCTTAACCAAAATCGTGTAAATTTTCTTTCTCTACTGGCCCAGATTTGGTTCCCAGTGCCGTTCTTCAACTTTGCGCTTAATCTCTTTGTGTGCCCCTCTTAAAACTTTTTAATTCGTCTGTCGGAGCAGGCGATTTTCCCACCGTCTGGAAAGAATCCTATATAATTCCGGTTAATAAAAAGGGGTATAAATCATAAATTACCGCTGTATTTCCAATTTATCTGCCATTCCTAAACTCTTCGAAAAAATTATTAATTCTCAGATCCAAGACTTTTGTAGTTCCTTGTTTTCTGAATCTCAGTGCGGAGTTGTAAACCGTCGTCAGTTTCAACTGATGGATTTGCTAAAAAGTGCCAAGCTGACGTACTTTATACTGAGTTTAGTAAAGCCTTTGACTCAGTTAATCACAATCTTTTTCCTATGGTGACCCCTTGTCACCTATCTCTTCAATCGGATCTTGATGCTCTTAATAATTGGTGCCTTATTGGAACTGTAAAAAAGATGGTCTAAGGAATTAACTGACTTATACCACTAAAGTTTTGTATGTTTCTCTGGTCCCGCCTATCTTAGAATATGGTTCCTGCATCTGGTCACCTCACAACAAAATATTTCACAATGCTTAAATCCGTTCAGAAACAATTTCTCATCTTTGCTCCCTGTGGACTAAGGGTCCCACCCTGCGATACATCTGCCTACCTATGAAAGTAGGCTGCGTCTCATTAACATCTAATCTCTTAAATCCTTTAAGATCTGTCATGGAATTCTCTTTCTCCACAAGATTTTCTCTGGTGAGGTCGAATCATCTGCCCTCATCCGTCTTACTAGTATTACTGTCCCGTCCCGGCCGACTAGGCATTACTTTCCTCTTCATCTCCGACTCTGTCTTTCTAACTAAAGCATAGTATCCAGCACCGCGGAAACGAAAAATGACTGCAAAACTCCACTCCTCAATATCCAGCAAGCTGAACCAAATCCACAGATTCTTATCGATAGTGTAACAGGGCCTGAAGCGACAGGATAGTGTTGCGAAACTCGTGAAGGATTTGAACTGAAACAGGCTGTTAGAGGGTTGTTTTGTCCGAATCAAGGAATGTTAGGTACAGTAACGGCCATGCAAGGTTGCTTTGGTTCCAACTGACAGGGCCATAGTATATTGTAAAAGGGTTGATTGACAATAATGACAGGTGACGGGTGATCGATTTTACTTTTCCGCTGCGATCGCAAACACAAGTATACTGCCTGTTATTTTATTAAATCCAACAAAATAAAGCTCATCTGGTGACATCCATCGTTGAAACAAAGTGAAATCGATTCGTTCGGTACCCTAGTATTTGCCTGTCGTGAAATAGAAAACTCCTGGGGTAAGTTAAAGGGAAAAACCCTTGTGAGCGAGTGTCAAAAAAATTTGGATTTTCTTCAGCTCGAGGAAAATTGTGCCCGAGCCCGGAAAACGAGAAGCGACTGAAAAAGATTTGCCTGGACACGCCTTGCCATCGTTTGCAAAAGGATTTGCTGGGAATCCGAGACTGGAAGGTCTCGGTAGAGCGCCTCGCAACTGCGATCCGCGCCACAACTCCCTGCTCTTCCCAAGCACCTGGAGTTCGGCCGTGGCTGTGTCCACCGCCACCGTTACAGTTTCACAACTGTGAGGGAGTCCAAGACTAGATAGTCTGCAGAGCGCCTCGCGACAGCGATCAACGCCATAATCCCCTGCTCTTCCCGCACACCCCAATGCTGAACGTATAATGGACCTCGCCTTTCGGGCAGCCTCTTGCGGCAATATCTCATCATGGGAGGGGTCCCTGCTACTTGACTGATCAGCTGTCTTTCCCTCACATGTACTCCTTAATAAATTCTTGTTTCCAGATTTCACCGTCGGGAGATCGATCTTTTGCCGTTGAATAATTATGATGAGCGATAATAAGTGAGCGTATTCTATGTGTGAACTATGAACTATGGCCACGCAACATCTGTGGCCGACGCTGAGTGGAGCCCAAACGGCATCAATGGTATCTGCCAATACCCGTCCTTCAAATCCAGACTACTGATAAACCGCGCCTCCTTGAGCTGATCCAAAATGTAGTTTATTCTGGGCATGGGATACGCGTCCTTGGTGGATCTCACGTTTATTTGGCGGAAATCCACGCACAACCTCCACTTTCCCGTCTTGTTTTTGACCATTACAATGGGCGAACTGTATGGACACTTTGACGGCTCAATCCGCCCCGTCTCCAGCAATTTTGGGACTCTTCTGGTAGTATCGTTCTTTGACCGGTTGCGTATCCTTCATGGTGATGGTGTGCACAGCCACATTGGACACTCCCGTCATGTCCCGGAAGTGTTGGAAGTGGAGTAGTATACCAACTCTAGGTTCAGGGAAACGCTAAGTAAAAAGGTGCCAATCGTATGATTTGGCCAGAAAGAGGGATCGAGTATTCTATTTACGTGTTCATCCGGCGCTAGAGTTTTAAATGAAGAGATACCACGTTCTTCTTTAAAGTTAAACTTGGTAACTACTAGGACAAAGGAATCATCAATATTGAGTTTAGAAAAGATTTAGTTTCTAACGAGAACATCCGTAGTCGAGTGCAAGAGTCGGGACACAAAAATAGATTTTAGAGGAGCACGAGCAAAAACAATAGGTGGAGGGGTCACATCGATTTCCTTAGCACCAGAGTCGATCATGGCTGGCGAGGTTATTGGAGGAGCGGGCATATCGTTGACTGCAAGAGAATTAAAGGTTTTAGCACACGGCGAAGTACGAGTAACATTTCTTCTCTTAAGAGACTCATTTATCATTTTTAGGTTTTTAAAATGAGTCTCCGTTGAGAGAAACTTATCCTGTAGTCGCTGGAATTCCGAGTGGAGACTGGCGAATTCGTTATGAGTTTGTCTCATAAAGATTCGCATGTCGGTCTCAACTGGCCTGCAATCAAAACACCACAAACAAACCACATCAACAATGCGACCACCATAGTGACCAAGACCCGCACAGCTAGCGTGTGCCGTATTATTACACGACCAGCAGTAGATGAAGGTTTGACGAGTGGCCACCGTACGGCCAGCGTCGCAGCGTTTAGCACAGCAGGAGCTCATTGTAAGAATGATGAGAAAAATATATGTGGATAGAAAAAAAAGAAAGGTAAAATATAAGTCGGTGTGAGGCTGATGCAGTGTGTTAAGCTTATGTTATACAATTCCACGCGCAAGCACAAAAACAACAGTCACAATAACAACAAGTGTACGGAGAGACACAGAGAGACGAAAGAAGCACAGAGAGTAAGCACAGAGCGGCTGTTAGCGCGGTGCGTGTGTGTTAGAGTGAGAACAGTAGAGAGGGTAAGATAAAAGTAGAGAGCAGCTCTGAGAGAGCGAGTGCACCACAGAAGCTATTAGCAACAACAAAACAGCTGCTAATGAGAATGTGCAGAGAAAGAGGAATGCACAAAATGAATTGAAAATTGGTAATAAAATACACAAGAAAAGACAAAAGGCGTAAGCACTGATTTCAACAAATTACACGCACGGTTATGTACACAGGGAGTAACTAAAAGACACAATTACTTTCCTTTAAGCAATACATTTAAAAAATGTTTGGTAGGAGCGAAGTTAAACACGACCGTCAGCAACGAGGTAACGGGCCTCCACTTGCGACCCCGGCACGGCCCTTCGCAGCTTGGGTAGCGGCGCGTTTCCCGCATGCTTGCAGCACTGTACTCCCACCTTGCCGCACCTCCAGCAAAACGTCAGCGGCTTGCTTGTGCACCCTTGGGCCCAATGGTCATCACTTCCACATCTTCGGCATGCTTGCGACGGGTTTTGCACAAATCCGTTCACCACGTTGGCGTTAGTTTGATGCCCACTCGTCGGCACCGTTGGCTTCTTCTCGTGAGCCTTACTGGCGCTGGGCGTCGCCTCGTCTTTGCATCTTTGGCACACCTCTGGTCGGGCCGGTCGGGCTTTCCCGCTGGAACTCCGCTCGGTCTCGTTCTAGTGCCTCGAATTCGTCCGCCAGCATCTTCGAGATCGAGACTTTGGCAATGGTGTGGCCGTATGCATATCCGGAGATCCGGTGTGCTGTTTTCCCTTATGAGCTCCAGCTGCTCGTCGTGTGTACACTTTAACGGCATCGTAAGGGTCTGCATTTCAACCATGAAATCCTTGAATGATTCTCCCCACCTTTGTTTCCTCATTCGAACTTCTTGGAGCAACTTTTCGAGGTATCCCCTTGGCAGGAAATAGGCCTGGAAGCTATGCGCTAAGGCTTCCCACATCTGCCATTGCCTATTATTGGCGATGACCCACATGAGCCTTTTCAACAGATCTGGCATTGATCCAGCTTCAGCCCGTACATATCGGCTGACCATTCTACCTGCTTCAGGAACTCGAGGGGCTTCTCCGACCCGTCGAAACAGAACGACCACTCTCGTACCTGTTTGGCCACGCCGGCAAAATTTTCTCGCGGCCATCTCACGGGCTACTCCTCGGTCCCTCGCCGATCCCCTTTTTTGGCTGGCTCTTCTCCCGTCCGTTGCGGACTTTTTGCCGAACTTTGTCGAATGGAGAACGACTCTTCATCGGCACCACCAGGCTCGCTGCCGGCTCCGGCTGGGCTTCTGCCGGCGTTTTCCCCTGCGATGGCCGTTCTGAATCGGTCTGGGTTTACAGGTGTTCAACCCCCTTCACCAGTCGGAGCAGCCGCCTGGACCACGTCCGCCCTCACTTCCCATGCTTCAAGCACATCCGCGAATTCTGGCTCCGCCCCATGCTTCTCGGCCCAATCTTTGAACGCCTTCCGCATTTCGGACAATAAGCCCTCCAATTGGATCCCGCATGCCAGTGCAACTTGGACCAAGTCCTCCTTCTTCAGCAAATGAATCCATTGCCTTACATCTTGCCACCCTTAGGATACCCTGCTTAGTACCGCCCTTCCCGATGCACTTTTCCCTTTGCTTGTCGTGGGGCCCCACGTTGGGCGCCAGTTGTAACGAACCGTTTTTTCCGTCAAAGTTCAGCTAGGCTGGCTCAGCGGTCGATAGACTGCTGCAACAAATTTGTCTGTTGCCCCGGCGACAAGCAAGAAATACACTCGTGTTGGGTATCTGAAGAGTACTTCGCTTTATTGGCATCTTATGGCTATCTTACGGCTATCTTATGGCTTTATCATTCGCTGGGGTTTCTCAGTGATACCTCTATCCTCTGTCGCGGCCTACCGACGACCACTACTCCGTACTACGGCTAGGGGTTCTGACTCGGCTATCGCTCTGTCCGCCGCTCACAGCTCCGCACTCAATGGATTGGCTCTGTAACTCTCACCTCGGATTGTGGCCTCTCGAGCTGCTCACCGGACCTGTCCATAGATACCGTCCCGTCGATGTCTTCTTGAGATCACTCTTTCCGCGTCACTCTGTTACACTTCACTTGACTCGACTGTCCTTCGCCATTGCCACCGGCCTACTCTTATAGGCTCGCTGCAGCCCAGCGTCTGCGTCGCTGCCCATCCGCAACGGTTAATTCCAGTGGCGTTGGTAGCTTTCCATCGGCCTCTCTGTCTTTCCACGCCATCCTTAGCGGGAACAGACTACATGGCCTGCATGGCATGTATGTCCTACATTGGACCGGTTACATGGCCCACATAGACCGACCAGCTGCCGGCCCACTGCCATCGTTCCCTTCCCCTCGCGAGGTGCCCGCCTTGCGACCCCCCGCAACGGGATCGCCTCGCTCTTGCTCACGGCGAATTCGCCCCATCTCCTACTATGGTTTTTGTGAGGAATATTCATTCCTCACAATGCATTAAGGAGAAAAGCGCCGCAGGAAAAAATTTGTAATTGCGATTTTTTTGACTAAAAATTTTTGCCTGCGTCCTTACCCAAATAAATGTTGACACTGAATAATAATGTAATAAGGCTTTATTGAAAAACTTGTAAATGGCTTTCGACTATCTGTCTGCAATATGGGCAGAGAACTAGAGTATTATTCGAGCGTTCTTCCAAAGTTTTGTAGCACTCAGAGGATATTATGAAAACGTATGTATATTTTGAAATGCTTACACGGCTTATCGAAGCAAACACTACATTTCGCACTGGCCTTTTACATTAATTATTAAATCCAGCTCTTTTATTAATGCTTTTGGAGCATATCCATATATGGTTGTACTCAAGACTCTATTGAGTGCACACGACAGAATTGGACAAAGCCACTGAGACACCACATTCTTTTATGTAGCAAACATAACGCGAACCAGCTTACAATGTACTTTTTACTTTGAATAATTGTTGCTGGGTTGGGAGAAGCGACAACTTTGAATTTTTTCTAAAGCCAGCAACAATTTTATATTCGTAACTAACGACAGCTTTCATTTCGCGTGCACTTTGTTTAAAAATCAACGATAAACTAACTTAGAAGATCATTATGCCGAAAACTGGAGACGATTTAGAGAGATAACACAATAAACGGTGTTTTTCTTATCGGCAATCTCATTGATTCTTAATGCATTTTACAATTTTTTAGAAGTTGTGGGCGTTATGTCACTTTTAAAAGTGTCATAACGTCCGTGGGCGCTACGACACTTTTTTGGGTGTCATAAGGCCCACCGGCGTTATGACACTGGGCGTTATGTCACGCCCCCGACTTGCAACCTAGTCCATCAACATTAAAAAGGAAAGCCCACAAAGATGCGGAAGAGAAAAGAGCGTTGATAGCATCAGAAATTAAAGAAGCAGTGGATACTGGAAGGATTTAATTTTTGGTCTTAAATCGATGGATTTCGAAAAATCCACCGGAAAAATATTTTGAGCAAAATTAAAAGTGTCTTTTCTTCAATTCAATGTAGAAAACATTGACGAAATAAAATTCGTTACTGATAGGGGTGCAAACATAAAGAAAGCATTAGAAAATAAAATCAGGCTTAATTGAAGCAGTCATCAATTTTTCAAATGATTTACAAAAATCATTTGAAGAAGCAACGGAACTAGATGAAACAGAAAGGACATGCAAAAAGATTGTAAAATACTTTAAGAAAGCTAATTTGCAACACAAGCTAAGCACTAGTTTAAAAAGTTCATGACCCACTATATGGAATTCTATAAATAAATAAATAAATAAATCTACATTAAAAATGTTTTTTAGAGTTATTGGAAGATTTTGAAAGAATTTTTTAAAGAACTGCAAGCTTGCAGCTCGCTTTCAATTTGTTTTGTACTGCCTTCAATTACAAAACTGTTTAGCTTTGTGAAGCCAATGTCTTTGACATCTTTTCAATTGCTTTATTAAAAGAAAAAGTCAACATAAATATTGTTAATATATTGCATATAACCCAAGGCGGCGTTTTTTCTATATCACCCTGCTGCACATTTGCAGGAACAAGACCGAAGTGATATTTAATTTGTTTGCGTTTCAGAAATGACAAAATTCGAAAATTGTTCAACAGGAAGCAATAGTACAGAATATGTTTCTAGTTCATATACATCCAATCCAAAAAGACCTATCGCATTACCATCAACAAGTCAAACATCTGTGCCAAAAAGAGCATTTTTTCCTCAAAGTTAGTTGCAGCACCTAATTATAAATTAATTGAACATTATTTTTATTATCAAACTAATAAACAACGTTGTTCTTTTTGGATCAATTAAAAGGAGTGGTAGTGTTCATAAAACATGAACAGGAACTGACACAGGCCAACCAATAAACAATACAGTCCACTTGAAGGGTGCCACTTGAGAAAAAAGGACACATAGAGTTCGACCATAAAATCATATACATGGGCACGTCGAACCCAAATCTATTAAGACATGTTGTTTGCTTGTATCATTAGTATATCATTAGGTATCATTAGAAGGGATGAGCGTGCTAACAAGTGCCGCACATCCCTCCTTTCTTAGCGTTGGTCTTAGTTTTAATTACCTTATATTTTCCTATATAAGTTTTGAAAATAAAACAGTTCGAATTTACAACTCAACTCATCAACATCAACATTTGGTCCTTCGAGCCGGATAAATCCTTGATCTGGAGAATAGAAGCAACATCAACATTTGGTCCTTCGAGCCGGCTTCATCCTTGATCTGGAGAATAGAAGCAGCATCAACATTTGCTGCTTCGAGCCGGATCCATCGTTGATCTGGAGAATAGAAGCAGCATCAACATTTAGTCCATCGAACCTCTGTGTTTCCCCCACCCGTGGTAAGAAATTCAGAAGTATTAGCGCCACGAAAAGCATAAACCCTTGTCTTTGATAGTAAGGTTGCAACCTAAAAAACACCAAGCCTCTGTTCTCCTCCACCAGTGGTAAGAGACAGAATAGCGTAAACCCTTGAATTTTATAACAAGGTGCTAGTGGCAATAAAAACAGAATAGCGTAATCCCTTAGGTTTCAATACCAAGGTCACTATCAATAATTAAAAAAGACGATAAGTTACTGATCTCCCCCATCAGTGGTAAGAGACACAGTAAATAAAGTCGCAAGAGGATACTGATCTCCCCCACCAGTGGTAAGAGACACAGTAAATAAAATCCAAAAAAGGATACTGATTTCCACCACCAGTGGTAAGAGACACAGTAGATAAAATCCAAAAAAGAATACTGATCTCCCCCACCAGTGGTAAGAGACACAGTAGATAAAATCCAAAAAAGGATACTAATCTCCCCCATCAGTGGTAAGAGACACAGTAAAAAAAATCCAAAAAAGGATACTGATCTCCCCCACCAGAGGTAAGAGACAAGGTAGATAAAATCCAAAAAAGGATACTGATCTCCCCCACCAGTGGTAAGAGACACAGTAGATAAAATCCAAAAAAGGATACTGATCTCCCCCACCAGTGGTAAGAGACACAGTAGATAAAATCCAAAAAAGGATACTAATCTCCCCCACCAGTGGTAAGATACACAGTAGATAAAGTCACAAAAAGGATACTGATCTCCCCCACCAGTGGTAAGAGACACAGTAAATAAAGTCACAAAAAGGACACTGATCTCCCCCATCAGTGGTAAGAGACACAGTAAATAAAAACTGCAAAAATAATATAAAAGGCGACACTAAAATTCTGATCTCCCCCTCAGTGGTAAGATACACTAAACATAAGATCGCAAAATAACCTCAGCCTAAGTGAACACATCCAAGTTGTGAATCGGGGCACAACGTAATCAACAAGGCGACCACAATAAAAACACCCCCAACTGAGGACTAAAAGGTTTAGCAAAAAAAAAAATAAGTTGCTAGAAGAGCAGGAGCAGTTAGAAGAAGAAATGTTAAAGCTTCAGGATGAATTAGAAGAAAAATCGCTACCAAAAAATGCAATAGTAGACGCTCTGAAAAGTTTGGAGACGATAAAGAGAGCTATTGTAGTAAATCACGAAAAATTAGATGAAAGGCACTACAGAAGAAAAATCCTAAAAGAAAAGTCCTGCGGAACAAACAAAATAGCCGGACGTTTCGGAAAAAAGTTCTTAGACATCACCTTAAACCATTCTGTTAGTCAGAAAGCAACTTGTCAGAACAGTAGACAGGCAGAGGAACTACTACGCCTTTGCAACGCGATACGATGTGAGATAGATGATAGTATGTATCAAGAGGTCACACAATACAATCTCAATTTAATGAAGGATGAATTATCAAAAATGAGAAGACTTTATATTGAATCGCAGAATCTCTCACAAGACATCTTCAAAATGTATTGCAATACATACACGAAATGTGGGGGAAAATTAGAAGCATTCCAAAAACAGTTAAATCAGGAAACTGAAACCGGCAGAATACGTCGGTTCACGCTGGCCTTCCCGAAGTCCGAAAATGATGTTGAGATCGCCAAAACAAGCAAAAATACGCATCCAGGTCGCTTTGCGACCGCTGAGGTCCAACTGCCGCAAAACCATAACGTAGGAGCCATAAATCGACTCCAGTTCGGGAGTTATGGACCCGCAGTAGACGACGACAACTTCACCACAGACGCGGAGGACCGCGATACAATACTGCGCAGTCACGGGACCCTTGCGTCTGCACTCTTGAGCGAGGGATGCGGGGGCCAACTACTAGCATACGAGCCCGGCAGTGATTTGAGCACCACCAACCGTCCAGCACATAGGGAGGCCGGTTTTTGTGCTGAATGGGACCTGATTAGTCCACGCCGAGCCGAGGCACATTCGAACGAGGAAGAAGAGGAAGATCCGCGGGAGGCCAGACCGCACTACTCAGACATCTCGCAAATCAAATCAAAAAACAGGCACAATACCGCGTTGCGACGAGCCAGAGTCCGACCAAAGGTCCGTCGTAAGCCTGGGGTTCGTGCCTCAACCGGGGGCAGCAGCATACCGACGCCCATATTTAGCCCATGGGGTCGACCCACCTCAACACTCCGTTTATACGGAATACAGCCATCCGCTAGGAGTCGAGGAGACAGTCGACTTACTGCTGGTGTTCTGGCTCTACCCAGGGATAGCGCCGGAGATCGAAGATGCTGATGCGGACTACACAGTACCCAACGGGGATCCGCATGCCCAAGGAGGAGAAACTATGGAGTCCCAGCAGAAGAAGAGATCCATCTCGGCGATCAGCGATATTGCGACTGAGCAGGAAATGGAGCCGAAGAAAAACGCAAAACAGAAAGTAACAGAGAAAGAGAAAATCGTCGAAGAAAAAGAAACAGACGCAAATAAAGAATTCAACGGAGAAAAAGAAACCGTCGAAAACAAAAAAGAGAACCTACTGGATAGAGATATCGTTCTTATCACAAACGAAGAAACTCACCCGTCAAAATGGCCACTAACTCCGCAAGCCCACCCAGAGAAAGACGGTCGATTACGAGTCGTATCGTTAGAAGTGGAAAAAACTACGATCAAGCGACCAATACATAAAGTGTATCCCCTCGTTAAGATCAAGGAATACTCAGAAAGCAGTAATCAAATTGAAACATTAAAAAACTCTCGTTCACTTTGTATATCAAGCAAAAAAATGGCGGAGATGTTTTGACACCAGGGGATTTTGAAATTCGTAAATCCACATTGCTAATACCAGTTCCAAAAGAAGATGTAGCCAAAAAATCGCTCAAAAAACGGAAACTGGTTCAAAAGTTTCAAAGGAACTTTTGGAAACAAGCTGAGGATAAGCGACTAAAGCTGAAAGGACTCAACTTTCATCCCAAACAGGAGTACAGCGAATTATTTTTACTGATGCTGTATATACGGAAGAAAGTCGAATTAAAAGACAGTTCCCATAACACTGGTAGATCGACGTCAAGATGTCCAAAATACGAACAGAACCGGACACCAGGTCACGCCGCAGTAATTACACACCCCTGGCGAACCGCGGGCAAGATGTTCATGCACAGAACAGGACCCGACAGCAGGTAGCGTCACAGAAAATAAAAATATACAGTCCACTTGAAGGAGGCCAACAAACTCGCAGTTAACACATCTTTAGCAAACCGCAGGCAATATGTTCATAAAACATAAAGAAGGAACCGACACAGGCCAACCAATAAACAATACAGTCCACTTGAAGGGTGCCAGGACACTTAGAGCTCGACCATAAAATCATATACATGGGCACGTTGAACCCAAATCTATTAAGACATGTTGTTTGCATGTAGTTGGTGTCATTAGAAGGGATGAGCGTGGGAACAAGTGCCGCACATCCCTCCTCTTCTTAGCGTTGGTCTAAGTTTTAATTACCTTATACTTTCCTATATATAGTGCATAAGTTTTGAAAATAAAACAGTTCGAATCTGGAGAATAGAAGCAACATCAACATTTGGTCCTTCGAGCCGGCTTCATCCTTGATCTGGAGAATAGAAGCAGCATCAACATTTGCTGCTTCGAGCCGGATCCATCGTTGATCTGGAGAATAGAAGCAGCATCAACATTTGCTGCTTCGAGCCGGATTCATCCTTGATCTGGAGAATAGAAGCAGCATCAACAGGTAGAAATATTTCCCAATAAAAACGGTGGAACAGCTGAAGGAATTGAATGAACAAATGAAACTCAGTATAATAGTTTATATAAGTATTCTGAACCAAATTATTGTTATCCTTATATCTTAATGATTCTATTTACAGGTACACGCAATTAATTTTGTATTGTTTATATATGAAATAAATATTACTATTTTATCACAACAATTCCAAATTTATTTTAACTAGTTCCAGATTGACTACCCTTAGTCTGTTGGGAACTAGCTATTGGTAATGACCATATGACATTAGACTTTGCTAAATTTGCTGCGAAGAGAGAGATAGCATGATAGAAAAAATCAAAAATTAATGTTCGTAGTCATCTCTTAGCCCGACTCCCGGCTATCAGTCGAATAACTGAGGCCCAATTTGTAACTAAATGATGTTTTCGAACACACACAGCCAGCCAGCCAGCAAAATTGTATCTAAAAAGTATAGCAATCGATAAACTCTGCCGCAGCGCTGCTCCCACCTCAACTGGAAAAACAACAGGACGCATATATCTCTCTCGCTCTCACTGCATGCTTTTTGCATAAGGCTATCTCTATTTTTGCAGCTAGTCCAGCTTCAAAGTCTAATGTCATACGGGTTTAAACGAAGGGGGATCGATAAGGGAACTAGTTGCTGGCGTTCTACTGGTAACTAGGTAGAAACTAGCTCCCGAGCAACTAGGGTACTGGTAATCGAAGAGGGATCGATAGTACACCAGGGGTGGTTCCGCCCTAGGACATGCATTTGTTAAATTCTCCGCTGAAATACATTGTCGGGGAAACGATCTGGAATCAGGTGCTTGAGAAAAGGAACTATTGCGGCAGCGGTGCCGCACTAGTTAGCGGTTACTAGAGTATACTCTAAAAGGGCGCGCAATTGTATATGAACACATTAAACATTCGCGGTTGCGATTTGTGTTTTTAAAAAGTAAAATTATTTAACTTTATTTCACAAAACTTATTGAGCTTTACATGACTTTAAGAATTTTTGTTTCGAGGTTAGTTGTTCAACCGGATTGGCGACATAAGTTTTAGGTCAACTTTTCCGTTCTGCTCCAAGATCAAGACTGACTCTACTGATTTCATCTCCACATCATGAAACCCCAATGGTTCTCTTCTCGATACCATTTTCCTATAAACAAACGGACTGACTCGGATTGGTCATCCAGATCTAGAATTGTGAAATACGAAAAATGCAGAATCTGCAGAAAGCCGGGTGTTCAATTGTTTACTTGAAAGCCGGGTGTTCGATTGTTTACCCGAAAGCCGGGCTTGGGCCGAGAGTGGGCCGAGATTGTTTTTCAATTAAGGCGGTGAGAAAAGTTTGTTTTCCGCTTAAGGTGAGGTGTGAAAAAAGATTGCTTATAAATTATTTGGGAGCCAAAGATTGAAATCCAAAGATCGAGATTTAATCTGGGAACACCAAAGATTGTTTATAACTCGTATAAGGGACCAATGTAATTGGGTACGTTAACTCCCCCCGCTCTTAAATGTGTCGTCCCGATACATTTTGGGGTTCTGATAGAACTCTGATTTCTTTTGATAATTGCAATATATTGTTTTCAATTATATCTTGTGTGGGTTTCATGAATGCTTTAGAGTGGATTAATATGGTTAATTTGTAGCCGCGATAAAACAACGGTACTAATAAGAAAATTATTAATAATATAGTTGTTAATGGTAATGCAGTATTCCCGAATTTTATAAATGGATTTAAAATATTAACAGTGTCAAAGGAAAGTAACTTTTCTGTGGATTGTACATTATCAACTAAATCAAAATGAATATATCTATGTTGCGATACGTATTCCCAAATTTTATTCTTCTCATTTATATAGGTTTTGTTATTTATTATAATTGTATCGTTCAATATGAGAAGATAAGTACCTAATCGATATCGATACATCGTTGCTGACGGTCGTGTTTTACTTCGCTCCTACCAAACATTTTTAAATCTATAGCTTAAAGGAAAGTAATTGTGTTTTTTAGTTACTCCCTGTGTACATAACCGTGTGTGTAATTAGTCGATATCAGTGCTTACGCCTTTTGCCGTCTATTGTGTATTTTATTACCAATTTTCAATTCATTTTGTGCATTCCTCTTTCTCTGTACATTCTCATTAGCAGCTGCTTTGTTGTTGCTAATAGCTTGTGTGGTGCACTCGCTCTCTCTGAGCCGCTCTCTATTTTTATCTTACCCTCTCTACTGTTCTCACTCCAACAAACCCGCACCGCGCTATCAGCCGCTCCGCGCTTACTCTCTGTGCTTCTTTCGTCTCTCTGTGTCTCTCTGTTCACTTGTTGTTATTGTGACTGTTGTGTTTGTACTTGCGCGCGGAATTGTGTAGCACACGCTTTACATACTGTATCAGCCTCACACCGACTTATATTTTACCTTTCTTTTAAACAAATATTTCTTTTTCATCACTTTTACAATGAGCTCCTGCTGTGCTAAACGGTGCGACGCTGGCCGTATGGTGGCCACCCGTCAAACCTTCATCTACTGCTGGTTGTGTAATAATACGGCAAACGCTACCTGTGCGGGTCTTGGTCACTATGGTGGTCGCATTGTTGATGTGGTCAAGACTCGCAGCGGTCACAACTGGACCTGTTTTGATTGCAGGCCACTTGAGGCCGACATGCGAATCTTTAT
The DNA here is from genome assembly GCA_963969585.1 of Drosophila helvetica. Taxonomy (NCBI): domain Eukaryota; kingdom Metazoa; phylum Arthropoda; class Insecta; order Diptera; family Drosophilidae; genus Drosophila; species Drosophila helvetica. Next base: position 22,540,378 of record OZ018402.1, on the reverse strand, counting down.
GAGACAAACTCATAATGAATTCGCCAGTCTCCACACCGAATTCCAGCGATTACAGGATAAGTTTCTCTCAACGGAGACTCATTTTATAAACTTAAAAATGATGAATGAGTCTCCTAGAAGAAGAAGTGTTACTCGAAATTCGCCGTGTGCTAAAACCCTTAATTCTCTTGCAGTCAACGATATGCCCGCTCCGCCAATAACCTCGCCAGCCATGATCGACTCTTGTGCTAAGGAAACCGATGGCATGATTACCGGCGATAACGATCCTACTTCGATGAGGATGGCTGCACTCGGCCCCTCTCCTGCAGCCTCCCTGGTGCCAACTGTCCAATTGGAAGTTAATGACGATCATGTCGCTAGTGCTCCATCGCCCTCAATTGATGCCGACGACACCGTTGATAGAATGGAAGTTGAAGCCCCTTCAACTTCTGCTTCCATCGCCATCTCCTCGGACCTTTCTGCTCTATCTGAACTCGCCCCTCGGGTTGTTCCCACCTTCGCCTTACCTATTAAACATGTGACCCCTCCACCTATTCTTCTTGCTCGTGCTCCTCTGAAATCTATTTTTGTGTCCCGACTCTTAGACTCGACTACGGAAGTTCTCGTTAGGGACTACATCTATTTTAAACTCAATATTGATGATTCCTCTGTCCTAGAAGTTACCAAATTTAACTTTAAAGAAAAACGTAGAATCGCTTCATTTAAAATTCTAGTGCCGGATGAACACGTAAATAGTTTGCTTGATCCCTCCTTCTGGCCGAATCATACGATTTGCCACCTGTTTTCTAAGCGTACCCCTGAACCTAGAGTTGGTATAATTTCTACTCCTCTTCCGTCTGCTTCAAGAAACTGAAATCCCCCCCTCCACTAAAGATCTCATATCAGAATGTACGTGGCCTGTGCAGTAAGCTCAGCAAACTATATTCTGATAGTGCAACTTTTGATTCTAATATTATCGCTTTTACTGAAACCTGGCTCAATTCCTCAATTTCGGATTCCGAGATTTTTATAGACAATTATAACATATATAGATCTCACCGTCCATCTCGAGATAGTGGAGTTCTGATAGCCGTTCGCTCTGACTTAACTTCTCAACTCCTTTCCATCGAAGAGTGTAACAATTTAGAAATAGTCGTAGTTAAAATTCGTCTGCGCTCTTTTAGTTTATTCATTTCTTGTTCATACATCCCTCCGTCTGCTGAATTCGCAACCTATATGCTTCACACTGCTCACCTTCAGTCCCTTTCGTCCCAACTTAATGATTCCGATCGCCTTATTGTCCTTGGGGATTTTAATTTCCCAAACATTACGTGGACTCCTTCTGTTGACTCTAACCTCATGCTCCCCTCCATGCAGCATGATTTTATTGACTCCTCGTCCTATACTTCGCTGGGTCAGGTTAATGGCATTTGTAATAACATTGGCAGGATCTTAGACCTTGTCTTCACCTCCGATACGTCTATGACTCTTGTTAGTAGAGGATCGCCTCTATCCTTCCCTGAAGACCTTTATCATCCCACACTTGATATTGAACTTCACTTGCTTTCTTCTGGGCCCATCAAATCATTCCCTAAGCCCTCGCCTATCTATTGCTTCAAAAAGGCCGTTTTTCCCTCTCTGAATATTGCTTTGTCCCAGATCGATTGGTCATGACGATTGGTCCCAGATCGATTGGTCATTCCTCGATGACTACCTCGAAATAGAGCCTGCCACTAAGGCATTCTATACCACAATTTTTTCCATCTTTTCTACTAATGTCCCTTTAGTCACCTCCTTGAAAAATCTTTCTGGGCGTATTTGGTTCACCCCGAGTGTAATCCACCTGCGGAATTTTAAATCCCGCATGTATACAAAATTTAAAAAATCCGGTTCCCAATCGGACTTTTCTAAATACCTAATTGCTAAATCTTAATTTTCCCTATGTAATACGTTATGCTATAATAAGTACTTGGCCAAGTGCAAGCTTAACTTCAAACGCGATCCTAAACAATTCTTCAGGTTTGTTAACTCTAGAGGTAACTCTACTCAATTTCCTTCATCTCTACACTTAAATGGTAGTTTTGCTGACAATGATTGTGACATTTCGTTCCTTTTTCAACGTTGCTACTCTGTCCCCTCAATGAACCTTCCCTTTATTCTGGCCTCCACATCCGACCATCGTAACAGGTACTCTTATCCTTTTCCCCTAAAGATCTCAAATTGTATTTATTCCCTCTTCATTGATTATAACTGCCTGCTAACCAATTTAAAATCGAGTAAGTTCTCGTTCTCCACTGGCCCGGATTTGGTCCCCAGTGCCGTTCTTAAACTTTGTGCTGATTCTCTTTGCGTGCACCTTCTAAAACTTTTCACCTTGTCGCTAGAGTTAAGCGATTTTCCAATCATCTGGAAGGAGTCCTACATAATCCCTGTCCACAAAAAGGGCTCGAAATCAGATGTTTCTAATTATCGTTTTATATCTAATTTATCTGCCATTCCTAAACTCTTTGAAAATATCATTACTTCTCAGCTGCAGCACTTTTGTAGTTCCCTGTTCTCTGAATCCCAGCACGGATTTGTAAAACGTCGCCCAGTTACGTCTAACCTCCTGGAATTCTCCTCCTTCGTAACTACTGGATTTGCTAATCAGTGCCAAACTGATGTAGTTTACACTGATTTTAGTAAAGCCTTTGACTCTGTTAATCACAATCGCCTTATCCATAAACTATCTCTCCTTGGGTTTCCGACTAGTCTCCTCCTCTGGACCAATTCTTACCTTTGTAATCGTTCTCAGCGTGTCCGCTTCAACTCCTCCTTCTCTAAACCTGTTCTTGTTACATCGGGTGTACCTCAAGGTAGCCATCTGGGCCCCCTGTTATTTAATTTGTTCATTAATGATCTTCCTCTAGTCTTATCTCACTCCCGTGTCCTTATGTACGCTGACGATGTTAAAGTATGTTTTTCCTATAAAGACCCTGCGTCCCCGTTATCTCTGCAATCGGATCTTGACGCTCTTAATAACTGGTGCCTTATTAACGTTCTTCCACTGAACATTTCTTAATGTAATGTCATGACTTTCCACCGCATCAAGCCCATGCGGTACCCCATAAAGTATATATATTCTCGATCAGCATCAATAGCCGAGTCGATATAGCTATGTCTGTCTGTCCGTCCGTCTGTCCGCCTTCATTAGCGCCTATAGCTCAAAGACCATAAAAGCTAGAGGCACTGTTACAAGTGTATTTCAAAATTTCACCCCGCCCCCTTCCGACCACATAAATGACGAAAATCCACAATTTGTAAGATACCAGAAAACCAAAACCGCAGACTCATAGAAAATTACCATATCTATCAGAATGTTGAATTTGGATCAGATCGGATCATAAATATAGCCACAATGAAGAAAACCATTTCGAAATGCATTGTTCCCTCTCGCTCTCTCTCACACACAGGGGTAGGCGCTATGCCTGATCGAATTTTTTGACGCCTAGTTCTCAGAGACTATAAGAGCTAGATCAACCAAACTTTCTATCCAAGCTCCTGTGATATCAAACCGAGACGAGTTTTTTTCAAAATTTGGCCTCGCCCCCTTCCGCCCCCACAAAAGATGAAAATCTACAATTTTGAAGATACGGGAAAACCAAAAACGCAGAATCTTAGAAAATGACTATATCTATCAGAGTATTCAATTTGGATCTGATCGGATCATAAATATAGTCAGAAGGATCAAATGAAATTTCAGTGGCCTTCCAAGGGCAGACTGATTCCCTCTCTCTCTCGCACACAGCCGTGTATGTATATGTAGGAAGTAGATAAAGACATGTAGAAAAGGCAGATGTAAAAAATGTATGTAAACAAATATGGAAACATCTAATAGATCAAAATCTCCGCAAAGGGTCGACTTAATTTTTTTTTTCGCTAAAATTAAATTTTTCCCTTTTGCGAATATGTAATAAATTACAACAAGCTCTCATACATATATACTGACTGAGTACCGGGTATAAAGTAGAGCCGCGGCGTAGACGCGGCTCACAACGTTCCCCCTCGGTTTTTTCTCTTATTTTCCAGCAGTTGCTTTAAGGCCATTTAGTAAATTCGTAAATAAATTATTTTCTAAACTTATTTTCGCATAATTGTTAAATGTTTCTGTTTTGAAATTATTCAGTAGATAATAACGTCCCCCGCAGTTGCAAATATTTTTGCTTATAACTAATTTTCCATCATGTTGTGAGATGGCTCTTGCATGGTATAGTTTACAAATATTATTAATTTGGGGGTATTTTATATAAATAATTATTAAGTCTGCGTCTCGAACTATTTTAAAAGTTGCAATGTCAAGTAAATCTGATAACTCAACGGGTTTTGTTCATTTTTTCATTTTTATTTACAATTTTTTTTATTAATAGTGTTTATTTTTGAAAGGGTTATGGTATCAATCAAGTTCAGCAGATCAAATGTAATTAATTTTAAACGATGTTTGCTTAATATTGTCTCCTCACTGAATATAACATTTTTTAATGAGTTTGATAGCAATTCAATTTCCTTAAAAAATGTTGAATTCATTATAAACTGTTTATTTCTATTTTCAATCAATTCGTTTACTTTATTCTGAATTTTTATAAAATCCTCATGATCAGGGGTACCTGCTACCCATTTCCAAATGGTTCCCAACTCATTAATTCCCCTTCTATTTCTCTTTGGGGCTAATTCGGAAATCATCAAATTTAATAAGTTAATATCCATTTTAATTTCCCATTCATCGTCCGAATTTATGGATTTATTAACATATTTGGATTCTATATTTATTATCTCCTTATAAAAACTTAAATTAGTAATGTGATAAAGGTCAGCGTAGGATTCATAAGTGTAAACGTTCCTGTCGTCTCTAAGTAACAAGTAATCACTGTGCGTATAGTCAATGACTTCGGAAGTCGTATACAAAAAGAGGGTCAGTATTATTATATTTACATACATTTTCTGCAAAAATAAAAAAAATATTCTTAATGTTTTATAATGTCTTTATGCATTATTCGGTTTCTGTTATTTATCATGATTTTGTTGTTATGATTTTTCCTTAACTACCTGTTTTTTGTAACGGGGTTGTAGTTTGTTTCTCTCACCGAATTTTTTTTTCATAAGCTACTTCACCTACTGTATAATCTTTTCCTCTCCTATCCTTATTGTGTACCTTAAGCATTTTATTTTGAGCTGCTTTAAGTAATAATGGAACATTTTCGTGTTGGATTTTATTAAATAAGATGTCATAAGGCATTTGATTTATTGTTGAATGTATTGTGAGGTTATATTCTTGCGCTGCCCTCAATATTATTTCTGTATAGCTTGTTAAGTTTAGTTCCTCTTTAATACATCGTGCTATTTCTGTTAATGTAGAATGCACTCTTTCTACCTGTCCATTGGAAGTGCTATGCCTGGGATCAGCATAAAAAATGGGTAAATTACTTCGTAGTATGAAATATCTAGATTGTGCTGAAGTAAAACTTGGTTCGTTATCTGTCATTATTGATGTCGCTTAAGGAAAATTGTTGAAATTTGAATTGTAACCATAACATGATCTGTGTGGCAACGCTAATTAACATAATGTACATGAACAGCGAGAGCCTATGTTATCTCTCGCATCTCCTTTGAATTCTTATTCGTATGTATGCATGTACATATCTCATCTTTTTAGTTCTGAATAAACCACTTATGTATACAGACGTCGTTCGCTCTTTAATACGCGAGAAGCGCTTATTACAACAGGTTATGGGCCCAGATCACCGAAAGATCGGGCGTGTATTAAAGACATTTTAAGCGTGTATAAAAAACCGTGGTTAAACTGCAAGTTAACATTTTGTTTGATGCAATTGCAAATAAATCGTGCACCAGTTAGAAAGTGACGTGTGGCAATTAAAACAAAATGAGTGTGTCTCTGCAAATTGAAAAATTGGGTGAAGACAACTACGATGTGTGGTCAATGTCCATGCGTAGTGTGTTGATCACAACGGATTTGTGGACACATGTTAGTGGTAAAATCGAAAGGCCACAGGAGGAAGAACAGTTGGCACAGTGGGACAAGTTTGACCAAAAGGCACTGGCATGCATTATATTAAATGTAAAACCAACGCAGTTGATGCACATTAAGTCATGCACAACGTCGAAGCAAGCGTGGCAAAAATTACGCGATGTTCATGTGTCAGTGGGACCAGTGCGAAAGGTACAGTTATACCAAAAACTTTTGCGGCAAAATATGCAAAACGGTGATAACGTAGTACAATATGTAAACTCTTTCGTGGAAATTACTGAAAAGTTAGCCGAGCTTAATATCGAAATTCAAGACGAGCTAAAAGTAATAATGTTGTTGTCAAGCTTGCCCAGCGGTTGGGAAAATTTCGTCGTGGCGATAGAAACACGCGACACTCTGCCCTCGTTTGAAACGGTAAAAGTAAAAATACTTGAAGAAGGAGCACGTAAAAATGAAAGAGACGATCGTGAACTTGCTGTACAGGCTGTGTACGCACACACACAGACTCAAAAAAACAACGGTTCGCGTTCGGAGAATTACGGCGCCAGTCGAAAAGACAGCAAACGAGGCGGCAAGAAATCCAACGAGCATCGCGAGTTTCGAGGAAAATGCTACAAATGTAAACAAAGCGGTCACCGCGCATCTGAGTGAAAAAGCAATAAAGAGAATTCGAAACAGTGCGCAAGGGATGAAAGATCTAACTGTTTAATGCACAGCTGCGTCTCTATACAGCGAAAAAATTATTGGTGTATCGACAGTGGAGCAACATCGCATATGTGTTGCAATAAAGATTTGTTTGAAACCTTTAAAAAAACAAGCACAACAATTATGTTGGCTGCAGAAAAATATATTGAGTCCCCAGGCTTTGGAACTGTGAAAATTAAATCTAATGAAGCAAATATAGAATTGCGAAACGTGTTGTATGTGCCGGATCTAAAAATGAATTTTTTGTCGGTGAGCAAAGCAGCCGAGTTCTGGAATATCACAACATTCGGAAATGCAGAAGCTGTTGGGTTACGCAGCCCAAACTTGCTCCTAAAACATAGTCTTAGTCAGTGGTGCAGCAGTAGAGTAAATTCTATTATTATTCTATTATACTGCCCACTGTACCACATTGTCTACATATTGTCATACATATATAAGCTCCCGCACGGCAGCAGCCTATCCAGCCGTTCTCTATCGTCTTCTTTCTTTACTTTGCCTTCTACATCGCTCTCTCGATCTGTCGTCTTCTATATTGCTCTCTCGATCTTTCGCCACCTCTATCGCTTCCTCGATGCATCGCTCGCTTTCACTTGCATTTTGGGCACGGGCAATGGGCCCGCCTGCCCTTGGAATCAGTCTAGAATCTCGTATCGTCGTATCGTCGTCGTCGTTGTATACATGTAAACTGTCTTCACCTAGCATCTCGTCTCGAATCGTCGTCGTCGTTGTATACATGTAAATCTCGACTATAAGCTCTCGCATCGAATCGCAACAATCGCCTTGCATGGCAAATAAATCATCTTAAATCGAAACCAATTGTGTTTAAATAAATATTTGGGAATAACGCTGCTGAAGAAGCTCAGTAGCTCAACATTTGGTGACCCCGACGTGATAAACATAAACAATTAAATCACAAAAAACATTAAAATTTCGTTTGCTAGCAATTTTGTGTGGAACTACAGTTAATTTGTTCGTTTTTTCACAAGCAACAGTAACGGTGCTCGTTTCGTCTACTTTGCGCTCATCTTACGGTTCTGTCTGCTCTTATTGCAAGCATTCCTCTTTGCGGTCATCTTCCCGCTAGAAACGTTTCTACCGCGGCTGCCCAAATGGACGAGAGAAACGTCAGTGCAGTGGGCGCTGCTGAAAATACGTTGGCTTTTCTGAAGCAGAAAGCACCGGCCTTATATGCAAGGCTGAAACGGTTGGAAGTAATCTTGGAGAGCGCTGCCCTATTTGACTACTTCATGCTCTCTGGAAGGCTCAAGCAGATCGAGGAGCTGCACGGCACCTTTAAAACCGTGCACAGCGAGCTGGAGAAGCTGGACTACGATGAGATTGGCAGCGAATTGTACAACAATTTTGAGGAACTTGTCGTAAAGCTGAAGGTGCTACTTCTCTCTGGACTAACTAAGCTTTCCTCTCCCGTGATTGCCCCTCTTACGGCTGCTGGGGAAATCACACTTGTCAACTCTCAGGAGGATTCTTGCTCAATTTTGGAACCAATTGGAAGTCTCGAGAAACATCAATCCCAATTGGTGCGTTGGATTGCTGTGCCGGCTACGCCTGATGGATCAGAGGATAATGAATCCTATTTAAATATCAACGATGGTTTCGATGGCATCAACACAGCTGGACTTGCGCCGGATTATGTGTCTCCTCAACCTACTTTCTCGATTTCGACCCGGCAAACATCGTGGAGTCCCTGCAAGCGCTCCGTTTCGGCCGATATTCACTCGCGAGGGGCTCTTCCGAACGATCAGAACATATTCCCTCTACCTGTTTACGGAACTAATGCTGAACAACACGTTGGACTTCGAGCTCTGCTGGCCCCGAGACCATCCCAAGATTGGTCCATTTGGGGAAGGGCGGAGAATTCTAAAAATCTCGTCTTCATTTCAGAAACTCCTGCTGGTCTGGACACATCACTTCAACTGCCCAGTTTGATTGCGCTATCCTTCTTCGCCTCTTCTTCTTCTGCAGCCGAGCCCCACATGACATGGCTCAACTTCGACCTATTAGGTGTGGGCAACGCGCTGATTACTTGCGGTGACTCTACACGTCTCGATGGAAGGAAGAATGGCCCACACTACAACGCACTATGGCTGCTGAACCCTGTATGCTGTTGGGTGATGTTAAAAGGCAGGCTTTCAACGGGGGGAGTATGTTGGGTTACGCAGCCCAAACTTGCTCCTAAAACATAGTCTTAGTCAGTGGTGCAGCAGTAGAGTAAATTCTATTATTGTTCGTCGTTGATACTGCCCACTGTACCACATTGTCTACATATTGTCATACATATATAAGCTCCCGCACGGCAGCAGCCTATCCAGCCGTTCTCTCTCGTCTTCTTTCTTTACTTTGCCTTCTACATCGCTCTCTCGATCTGTCGTCTTCTATATTGCTCTCTCGATCTTTCGCCACCTCTATCGCTTCCTCGATGCATCGCTCGCTCTCACTTGCATTTTGGGCACGGGCAATGGGCCCGCCTGCCCTTGGAATCAGTCTAGAATCTCGTATCGTCGTATCGTCGTATCGTCGTATCGTCGTCGTCGTTGTATACATGTAAACTGTCTTCACCTAGCATCTCGTCTCGAATCGTCGTCGTCGTTGTATACATGTAAATCTCGACTATAAGCTCTCGCATCGAATCGCAACAATCGCCTTGCATGGCAAATAAATCATCTTAAATCGAAACCAATTGTGTCTAAATAAATATTTGGGAATTTACGCTGCTGAAGAAGCTCAGTAGCTCAACAGAAGCTTTAGTGCGAAATAAACACGGACATATAATGTTGCGTGCGGTACAAAACAACAATTTATACGTGTATGGAGTGGAAAAAACACATGATGCAGTGCATTTAATATCCGATATATCTCTTGCAAAGAAATGGCATAGCCGCTACGGGCATTTAAATTTTCAAAATTTAAAGAATCTTTGCGAAAAAGAACGTGTGATCGGAATGAAAATTAAAAACGTATCCGTAGACACAAATTGCGACACATGCAATAAGGCTAAAATATGTGCATTGCCGTTCCCACAAAAAGCAGAACGTGTTACGAAAAGTGTTCTCGAATTGATCCATACCGATGTATGCGGACCTATGAATGTTAAATCTCTGGCTGGAAACCGTTATTTTGTTAAATTTATAGACAATTCACGTATATTTTATGCGCGCCAAAAATGAAGTTTTTGAGAAATTTAAAATGTATAAAAGTTATGTCGAGTGCCAAACCGAAAAAACAATTAAAGCTTTGCGTAGCGATAATGGTACTGAGTACATAAACAATGAATTTACAAATTTTTTAAGCACGTGTGGAATAAAAAGAGAATTAACGGTACCTTACACACCTCAGCAAAACGGCGTTGCTGAGCGCGCAAATCGTACAATCGTTGAAATGGCCAGGAGCATGTTAATTCACGCAAATTTAAAGGAATTTTTGTGGGCCGAAGCAGTACACACTGCAGTCTATTTGCGAAATAGATGTCCGACTAGAGCGTTAAATGGATGCACCCCCTTCGAGGCTTGGAATCAGCGCAAACCATCGGTAAACCATCTGAAAATATTTGGTTCACGCGCATTTGCACTGGACAAAACAAAAAAAGGCAAATTTGTTGCCAAAGGAAAAGAGTACATTTTTGTTGGCTACTCTTTTGCAGCAAAAGCATATCGATTATATGACCCAGAAAAGCGAATAGTAGTGGAACGCCGAGACGTCAAGATTGTGGAGGGTGAGTTCGTCAATGAAGTAAATGATATTCACGAAAATGGAGATCAGACTGAGGATCTTGCTGAAATTATCATACGCTTTGAGTCAAACGAAGAACCTGTGCAGGTACAAACTGTTGATGAGCCCGAAGACGAAACGGAAGGCAACGTTGACAACAGCGATGATGAGGAGGAAGAGTACTTCGTAAGTGCAAGCGATCCAGAACAGAGCCGAAGCTCAGATGAAGACATCCCACAAATACGTGGCCCAGGAAGGCCAAAAATCATTCGAACTGGTCAACCTGGCAGACCAAAGAAACAGTACAATGTTCTCAACAATCTAAGCTGCTCCGATGACATTGAAACTCCACGGACCGTTGCAGATGCGTTGCATGGCCACGATGCAGAAGAATGGAAAAAATCGATGCAAAAGGAATTTGATGCACTCGTGTCAAATAATACATGGACTCCTGTTAATCTTCCGCCGGGACAAAAGGCCATAGGCTCAAAATGGGTCTTCAGAATCAAACGCAACAAAAACGGTGACATTGAAAGGTTTAAATCGAGACTTGTGGCACAAGGATGTAGCCAGCAGTTTGGCGTAAACTACTGGGAGACATATTCTCCAGTGATACGCTATGAGACAATCCGAATGTTATTTGCGATCGCTGCAGAAAAGCAGTTACACATGCATCAGGTGGATATCTCTTACGCGTATCTCAATGGTAAACTCCAAGAAGTCGTCTATATGAAGCAACCCTCAGGCTTTATAGATGAGCAGAACCCGGAAAAGGTACTCAAACTTCAAAAGGCTATCTACGGGCTGAAGCAGTCCGGATATGTCTGGAATGACACATTGAACGAGGTGCTGGTTAACATGGGCTTTAAAAGAAGTCAACACGAGCAATGTCTATACGTCAAACAGAATCAACAAGGCTTCAGTTATATAGCAGTTTACGTCGACGACCTGATAATCATCTGTCCTAAAGAGAAGGACGTCAGCGCGATCAAGCAAAAGATCGCATCCGTATTTGAGATTAAAGATGGAGGCCAGCTCAACTTTTTCCTAGGCATGGAAATTCATCGAGAAGGCAAACAAGGCGCCATCAAGTTATGCCAGACAAAGTATATTGAAAGCGTTTTGAATACTTTCGGTATGCTGGATTGCCGTCCAGTCGCAACACCACTTGACCCAGGTTTTCACGTTGGTTGTAAAAATGAAGAATGTGCAAAGGTAAATATGACATATTATCAATCACTAATTGGTTCGCTCATGTACTTAGCAGTTTTGAGCCGACCCGACATTCTTCATGCTGTAAGCAAACTATCACAGCGAAACCAAGACCCTCATGTGGAGCACGAAACTGCAGCTAAGCATGTGTTGCGCTATTTGCGCGGTACTATGAATATGAGCATCATCTACCAAAACTCTGGAGCGCCAGTAAAAGGATTCGCCGATGCTGATTGGGCCAACGACAAGCTGGACCGAAAATCATATTCTGGATACGTTTTCTTCCTAGCTGGTAGTGCGTTTTCATGGACATCAGCAAAGCAGAGTGTCGTCGCCATGAGCAGCACCGAAGCAGAGTATGTGGCGCTATCAACAGCTGCTAGAGAAGCAGTATATCTACAAGGGCTGTTGCAAGAGATTGGATACTCAAATCAAGAGCCGATGACCATCTATGGTGACAACCTCAGTGCGCATCATATTGCGAAAAATCCTATTCACCATAAACGCACAAAGCATATAGATTTAAAATATCATTTTGTTAGAGACAAAGTAGAAAGTAAAGAGATAAAACTTGAATACGTATCCACACAGAAAAACGTTGCCGATGTATTAACCAAAAGTTTATGTAAGCAAAAGCATTACGGATTTGTAAAATCGCTTGGATTAATTGATTAATACATTGTAATCATATAATATTATGTTTAAGCAAAAGTGTTGAAATTTGAATTGTAACCATAACATGATCTGTGTGGCAACGCTAATTAACATAATGTACATGAACAGCGAGAGCCTATGTTATCTCTCGCATCTCCTTTGAATTCTTATTCGTATGTATGCATGTACATATCTCATCTTTTTAGTTCTGAATAAACCACTTCTGTATACAGACGTCGTTCGCTCTTTAATACGCGAGAAGCGCTTATTACAATAAAAATGTTGCAATAATTCCAATACCTTTTGTTCAACATTTAGTTTATTTTGAATCTCTTTTACCACCAAGTATTTTGAATTGGTTATAAATGTCCGATTTTAGGCATAGAATATGTCTTTATGTAATTGCTCACCTTCTCTTGTCGGAATGGGAGCTTCACCTATTGGAATTTTTACAGAATGTCTATTATATTTATTCTTGTTACATATCTCACAACCTTTGATATATTCTTTTAATTTTTTGTTTAAGTTTGGTTAATAATACAATTTAGTTATCTGTTTGTAGTTTTCATCTAAACCTCTGTGTGCTCTGCAATGTGTTTCTTCTATAATTAAGGCTTTATTTTCTGGATTCTCAATATCTTGGAGGAATTTCTTCGTGAAAAGATATTTGTTTATGAAATTATCCTTTAGAACTTTTTGAATAACATATAGATCTTCTAATGTGCAATGTATTCCAGTGGTTAAGTTTGGCTGAATATATTCTTTTAAAATATGCAGTGTCAAATTCAATTATATGTCGGGTATTTTCATGAATTCTTACTAGCTCATGAACTGTGATTCTAGCTTTTGCTATGAATAACTGTTGCTCAAACTGGTTTAATGGCTTCCTGGTTTCTTTCTTTTTCAAAACTGCTTTCTGCTGAATGTTGGGTATTTAAGTCTGAATCTAATTCCACTTGTTCATCATCACTGTCTGTTATATGATTTATTTGAATTCGAGATAAAGCGTCTGCTACTATATTGGTTGAGCCTGGTTTATATTTGATGTTTGGTGCAAAACTTTCAATAAAGTAGTACCACCGTTTCATTTCAATATTTGAATTGTTTTGTGACATGGTAAAGGACAATGGCTGGTGATCTGTTTGAATTTCAATTCCACTAACTCCGTATAAATAATTTCTTAAATTCTTCAGTGCCCACACTATTGCTAATAAATCGTTTTTGTTTGTGGCATAAAGTTGCTCAGTTTTGTTTAGGGGTTTGTTAATAAATTTTATGGGGTTCCCTTCTTGTGATAATACTGCACCTATTGCTATGTTTGATGCATCTGTGGTTAGAGTGAATTTTTCATTGTAATCAGGTTGTACTAATTCTATATGTGCAATTAAACTATCTTTTAGAATATTAAATGCTTCCACTGCTGTTTCATCTAGCTGTATCAAGACATTTTTTGATGCTCTTTTTGAAATCTTCCCATTGACTCCACTTAAATACTTTGTTAGTGGTTTGGCAATTGTCGCATAGTTCCTGACGAATTTTCTATAATACCATGTTAATCCTAGGAAACTGCGTAGCTCTCGGACATTTTTCGGAATGGGATATTTCTGTATTGTATCTATTTTTTCCGGGCCTGTTTTAATGACATTATGTGAAACGATGCATCCCAGGAATTTAGTCTCTAGTTGAAAAAAATTAAACTTATCAAGGGAAATTTTCATGTTAGCATTCTGTAAAATCTGTATTATTCTAATTATATCTGTATAGTGCCGATCAATAGTTTTTGAAAATATTATTATGTCATCCATATAGACATGGCAGGTTTTCCCTACTTGTTCTCTAAGTATATCGTCCATTGACCTTTGGAAGATTCTGGGTGCATTTGTCAAACCCATTGGCATTCTTAAAAATTCATATTTACCATTATTTATGGAAAATGATGTTTTTTCTATGTCTGATTGTTTCATCAATATCTGATAGAATCCCGATTCTAAATCAATAGCAGAGAAATACTTTGCCTTCCCCAAATTGGAAAGAATTACAGAAGGATCCTGCATGGGGTATCTGTCTAGTATTGTATTATCATTTAATTTTTTAAAGTCTATTACTAACCTATGTTTCGGAGTTCCATCTTCATTTACCCCTTTTTTTTGGTACAACTAACACTGGCGAATTATATGGGCTCCTACTAGGTCTAATTATACCATCGTCTAACATTTTACTTATTTCTTTATTAACGAAATCGTTAACCGAATAAGCATATGGATATTTCTTACCATATACCGGCCTATCATGTTCAGTATTTATTTTTCCTTTTATATCCGTTCTAAACGGTAACTGCAAATCTATATTTGCATGGTCCTCTTGTATTATATCTATCATTCTTTCCCTGAGTTTCTCTAAATTTTCCGCTTCGTGAGTGAGTGTGTTATTCAATCTGATCAGTTCCGATTCAGAATTTATATGTTTATTTAAGTCGGATATTTCTACGACGGCATGTTCAGGATATTTGCATCCCAAACTATTTGATTTTGTATTGACGGAAATTTCTACGTCGGCGTGCCTAGGATATTCGCATCCCAAGCTGTTTTCTCTTATTTGGACGGATAGTTCTACGTCGGCGTGCTCAGGATTTATTGATCCCAAGCTATATAAACTCTTTTTGTCGAATACTTCAACGACGGCATGTTCAGGATTTTTTAATCCCAAACTATTTATTTTTGTGTTGACGGATAATTCTACGTCGGCATGCTCAGGATTCCTTGATCCCAAGCTTTATAAACTTCTTTCTACCTGTACTGAATTGGTTCTTTCTGCCTTTCCTGCTTCAAAATTTTTTTTTATTATAAATTCTTTTAACGGAAAGATAATTTTCCCTTCTGTAAGGGTTATTTTATTTAGAGAAACGGTCTCATCGAAAATGATCTGCTCTTCGTTATTATTATATCTTAAAATTTCCTTTTCGGTATCAATTACAGTCCTATCTTTTTTAGTAGATTAAATCCGATAAGTAAATCTGTTTCCATACCCTATATTTCGTAAAATACTTGTTTTGTATTAGGTATGGTTATTATATGAAAATATTTGATTATCGAAAACCCATTTACAGTGGCAACCCTCTTATAAATTGGCAATTCTTTTTTATTCTTATACATTTTTTTTTTTTATGTAACAGGATGTTCCTCCCGTATCTATTAAGACCGTAAAATTTGTATTTAATTTTGTTTTTTTCTGTTCTTATTGAGTAGGGCAGACCTATTTCGGGGGCTGATCGAAAAAATTATCCTCGTCAATATTATTCACCCTCATGGTTTTATTTACCGGTTGAGGTTGATTCAACGAGTCAATTGGTTTTCGTTTAAGCGGTAGATTTGAGCTAAACTGATTGTTCTGTCCAGTGTTGGCTCTATTCTGTTGGGCATGGTTATAATTGTTGTTATTTCTCTGATAATAATTATTAGTATTATAACCTCGGTTATAGTTAATATTATGATTTCCCCTGTAGGGATTATTATTTGGTCGGTTTTGTATCTGCAAAGATTCGTCCACCTCCATTGGTTCGGGGGCCTTATTTTGTTGTCTGTTATTTAGAAAATAAGGTTGTCCCCAAGACATATTATTTTTTTGGAAGTCGTTTTTCTGTTCGAAAGGTCCGTTGTAGGCTCTTGGCTGTCTCTGGTGGAACTTCAAGGTATTTAGGGTATTTCCTGGATTCTTTGGTGGGTTATTGAATTGGTAATTCGGAAATACCGCCGTTGAGACCAGTCGTGAAAATGCGTAAGGCATTCTCTCTAATTTTGTTATTTGTTTCTTTGGTTACTTCACTGTCCTTACCATAAGTCATGATTGTTTTGTTAATTAAAAATGTCATCTTTTTATTAACCTCATTATAAAAGTCTATTATTGAAAGGTTCCCTTGTCGGAGAACGCTTAATTCTTGTTCTATGATGTATATTGGTCGTTTGTCACTGTACACAAAGTCGAGTCGTGCTAGTATAGCATCAAAGTTTAAAACGGTTCCATGGTTAGTTAGTGCATCATGCGCTAGCCCTGTGATTTTGTTTCTTAAAATGGTTATTTTATACAACTGCATAGCTGTTTCCGCAGCCTCTTTCCATCCTACGTGTTGATTAAGTCTCCCACTAAAGACTGGTAATGATTATATTACCTTTAAGGCGGTTTCATCTTTAATTTTTTCATCAATTTTTTCAGCCTGATAATCTACTATCTGATCTAAGGTTGTTTCTAAATGTTGTTTTAATTGTGTTATTTGCTCTTTTATCTGAATTGCTATCAACTGCTTCACCAGAACGGCGGTTAGATCAGTTTTTGATTCTGATTCTCATGAATTTTTCCGGAAGGGGTCGTCCTTCTTTTGGTTAACTTCCTTCTAATAACGTTCTTTGTGTTAGCCTGTTGGTCCTTTAGGCCTTCCCTCTGATGATGTTTTATTTAATTTATAAAATTGTTTTTCAATTTAGATAGTTGATGGCAGCGAGGGTCCTCCCTACAGCTCATCCTTTGTTTTTGTATGGTTGATTCAATTCAATCAATTGAATATTGATATTGTTGAATTATTTGTTACGCGCCGAGCCTTCCGGTTGGTTATTTATTTTCCTCACTTTTCTTTTTTTTTTTGTCTTAACACTCCGTCACAACGCGTTCTATTGAGGGATTTATTGCATTTATTAATTGTCCTTCTTTGGGTTCGAGCCCACGCAACACATTTGTTTTTCGGTGCTTTGAATACGCCTTGCCCCACGTTGGGCGCCAATTAAACATTCGCGGTGGCGATTTGTGTTTTTAAAAAGTAAAACTTTTAACTTTATTTTACAAAACTTATTGAGCTTTACAAGACTTAACGAATTTTTGTTTCAAGGTTAGTTGTTCAACCGGATAGGTATCGGCGCGTTTTTGGCGACTTAAGTTTTAGGTCAACTTTTCCGTTCTGCTGCAAGATCAAGACTGACTCTACTGGTTCCATCTCCACATCATGAAACCCCAAATGTTCTCTTCTCGATACCATTTTCCTATAAGCAAACGTACTGACTCGGATTGGTTATCCAGATCTAGAATTGTGAAATACCAAAAATGCAGAATCTGCAGAAAGCCGGGTGTTCAATTGTTTACTTGAAAGCCGGGTGTTCGATTGTTTACCCGAAAGCCGGGTGTGGGTCGAGAGTGGGCCGAGATTGTTTTTCAATTAAGGCGGGTGTGAGAAAAATTTGGTTTTCCGCTTTAGGTGGGGTGTGAGAAAAGATTGTTTATAAATTATTTGGGAGCCAAAGATTGAAATCCAAAGATCGAGATTGAATCTGGTGACACCAAAGATTGTTTATAACTCGGATAAGGGACCAATGTAATTGGGTACGTTAGCTTACACACATATGTATGTATTCGTTTTTGATGGATAGACAAAACGCGAATCTTGTCATCTTTCTGTTGGTACGTTGATTTAATTTACAATTAATAACATTAGACGACAAAAACTTTACGTTATACTTACTTTTATTAATCTACGTGTGCGTGAGTGCTTGTGAAGAAAACAGCTTATGCTAGTAGGACGAAGTGACCTGCATTTGCTTAGTAAGTGAGTGTTTTGTGGATATAGATGCATATTTTAGTAGGACTAAGAGACCATCATATGCCTATCCACGTGTGAGTGTTTGAGAAGTAAGGCATATTCTAGTAGGACCTGCATAGCGATATTAATTGTACGTTTGGGTGCTGAACACTTTCGCCTTAACGGCTAGTGAAAGCTTGGAGTGTGTGCGTGCAGTGTGTGCGTGGATGTGCAATGAAGTGCATTTGCTGCTGAATCATTTTTGGTGATTTATATCATTACTTAATTCTATATTTTATATATAATTAGATATAATTCATATTATACATATTCATAATATTATATTATTATTCATATACTATTAAAATTATTATTTAGCATTAACCTACTTAGTTGGTTTATTTATAATTGATTATGTCGTCAGATAATCAAGCAGACAATCGTAAAGCCGGTAGTAAATGCATTATTTCTTCCTTCCTTAGTAGTTATAGAAATAGTTCGTCCGATTAACGCGTAAATTAAAGTGGAAAGCGATTCCAACATTAAACTTGTCTGAAAATACTTTGTTAACTCCATTCAATGCAGATCTTTGTAATGAGTATGCATTTTCCGAAAATAAACAAGACAATGAACCAGTAGCACAATTCAAAAATTTATAATTTCAACGTCATGTAAAGATAAATATGCAGACTGCTTTAAATTTTTCGATCCGTGTTATGCCCACCGTAATTATTTGTATTAATTTTGATAAGGAAAAATTGTAAATGGCTATCAGATAAGATGATAAGCAATCAAAATGCAAAATCACAATAGAAAAAACTCAAAATATTGCGGCAATAAGATTTTGTATAGTTTTTCTTCTAATATATACATATGTATAAGTTTATTAATTTTTGTTAATTTTAGATTTTTATTTTTCATTTGTATATGCATATATCTAATAGATTTAATTCTAGGCGGGGAACATGGATGTGACTTATTTATTTAAATGTTTCGAAATTAAGTCATATCAAGTCGACTCAAAGGTCAGATTAATATTTGACCCCATTAAAGTTATAATGGCCTCCTCGTGGTGTTCACTGGGTCCCGATCTTCAATCGGGCGCAAATTTGAGCGGCGACCTTATGTAAATATGCATTTTTGCTTATACATATATGTATGTATGTATGTAGGTATACTTTCGACTTAATATAGGTACTTAGTATTGGTACATAGCTGTAAATAAGCATATATATCGTAAAAACGAACAATAAAAGAAACACGGCAGAAAAGAAGTCAAGTGCCGACAGAATTTGCCTAATAAGTATATAATTTGTAATAATTGCACATAAATAATAATACAAAATCAAAAAATAACATGTTTTATTTTTTTTTCCCACGCCCAAGTGCCACCATGAGCCGAACGTTGCGTTTGTTCTACTCCCGTGACGTCACATACAGAATTTCGTTTGCGACAGCCGTTTGTATGAACTGGCATATCTATATATTGTATGGTTAGTGGCAGCACCTAAGTCGTTTCAATTACATAGAGTATTAAAAAATTCCTACACAAAAATTAGAACAAAAATTAATTTAAACAAATTTAAAAAAAAGCCAACCTTAATTTCAAAAAAGATAGAATAAATCTATCCATCCAAAAGGAGACATACAGCTATGCTCTGGTTCTCGATTCGTACGAATTTATATTTGTGTGCTCTGGTTTTGTCAACTTGTTACTATCGATATTGATTCATTCTAAAATGGTCTTGCAATATTTTCTCATAAAAACAGTTATTTTCTATGGGCAATTAATCGAAATATTTTTGTTATATGTATGCCTTTCGCTTTCGCAAATGCATTACATCAAGCCAAAAGAAGTCGAACCAATCGCGCATCAAGGGCCAGGCGACATCTGCGGAGCAATAAATCCGTGTTGAATTTATCGGACGATATGTAATCCAGACTTAACTTAAAGGCTATTCACACTGGGCACCGTTTACCGTATTTTTCCTAGACGGTGCGTAAGGTTTTGCCGTTTCGAAAATTTCCTAGTTAGTTCCACCGTATATTTTGGATGTTCCTAAACCGCACGTATCTATACGATATTGAGCCTATTGTTTTCAAATGCAACCCAAAATAACACTACTCCACAAAATTGAACTTTTTATTTCCTTTGTGGCCAAAAATTAATTTTCTGATAGATTTTGGGATTTAAAAATGTTTAAATAATTTTGGTTTTTTTATGATGTAGTTTTTATACTCGGTACTCGAAGAGTATACGGGTATATTAGATTTGTGGAGATAACGGTTGTGTGTAAGGCAGCGTTTACACTGGGGCTGCGTCTTACTTCTCTGCGTCTTCCCAGAGACGCAGTTTTTTTTAAATAGGTTAGCATAGCACCCTAGTGGTGGCAAGAAGTTGCGTCGGTTTCCGACGCAGTTGCGTTTATTCGATATATTCGATCGTTTTTGCGCTTAACAGCACATTTTCGCACTTTTCTGCCTGTCAGCGAAAGTATCACCACTAGCAACAACAAAAAACAGCTGATCCAAAAAATATAAACTTGTCGGCAAAAATGTTTAATGATGGAAAAGGTAAAAATAAACATATTATTTAAGTAATCATTCAACATTCTATATGTGGGGATAATGGTTTTTATCCCCGATCGGCCGAATAATTATTTCGAATAAATAAAGACACGGCGCAAAAATAAAATTACAAAGCTCTTTAATGCGTGAAATCAGAATTGCAAGTGTCTCTTGCTTGCCCTTTACATTACATATATCATTGCCGCCCCGATCGCTGAGCGCAGCTTCGCTCGGAAACATAGATAAACATAGAACATAGATGACAAAGAGCGAGCTTTGAGAGAGGGCAAGCAAGCAAAAGCTTTAACAAACATATTGGCAAACATATTACATCTAACTTTGGTCGTACAAATATGCTGCTGAAGGCCAATTATTAGCTGCTATTTCGAAAGCAACTAATCGGTGGGGGTCTGCCCCGAACATGCACCCCCCGTTGGAAGGGAAAGGCTTTCAAGAGATCCTGAACGGGCAGGACCGCTATCTTTCCAACGGCCCTTTTGAATAGGCCTCTTTGGATGCGGATGACGGCTACTCTGATGGTTCCATCTTTTTCTGGGATGACGCTCTCAATGCGGCCGAGTGGCCACTTTAACGGTGGCAGCGTTTCTTCCTTGATCATGACGAGCGCTCCTGGCTTGATATTTGGAGACGATGACCGCCACTTGCCCCGCTCCTGAAGCAGTGATAGATACGCAGTACTCCATTTTCTCCAGAAAGCCTGCTTCATTTGGCACAAACGCTGCCATCGACTCAGAAGGTTGACCCGGAGATGCGTCACGTCTGGCTCGTCGAATGCAGCACTTGGTGCTCCATTAAGAAAATGGTTTGGCGTGAGCACATCCAGATTGTCAGGACTTTCTGTAATTGCATAAAGTGGTCGAGAGTTTAGCAAAGCAGAGATTTCACAGGTCAGGGTCTGAATTTCATCAAGGGTGAAAATGTAGGTGCCAACGATGCGATGAAAATGATATTTGGCTGCTTTCACAGCAGCCTCCCACAAGCCCCCAAAGTGAGGTGAGCGAGGGGGGATGAACTTCCAATCGATTCCACTAGAAACGCATAGATTCGATACAGCCGACGTATGAGGATCACTGAGGAACAGCTGCCGAAGTTCCAAAAGTTCATTTTTTGCTCCTACAAAATTTGTCGCGTTGTCTGACCAGATGATTCGATGTTTGGGACGCAGACTTATAAAATGTCTCAATGCTGACAAAAAGATTCAGTGGATAAATCCCGAGCAACTTCCAAGTGAGTCACATTGGTGCTGAAACATACGAAGACAGCGATATAGCATTTGATTGGATGTCTGCTTCTGACTTCCGACTTGTAAGAAAAGGGTCCGCAAAAATCAACGCTCGTTGTTTGGAATGCTGGCTTAGTCCTTACGCGATCCGCAGGCAAACTTCCCATGATATGCTCCCTCAGCACTGGCTTCAACCGAAAACATCGAACACATCTGCGAATGATGCCTGCCACATATTTGCGTCCGCCGATAGGCCAGAATTTTCGCCGAAGCAATCCTAGCAATCCTTGAGCTCCTGCATGGAGAAATTTTTCGTGAAAAAATACAATAATAGAGACAGTGACAGGATGCCCCTTGGGCAGCAAGATTGGGTGTTTTGTTTCGTAGTCCAAATCGGAATTTTGGAGTCGGCCTCCAACTCGAATCAATCCAAACCTGTCCAGAAATGGATTCAGCGAGGCCATCGTGCTTTTTGGTGGTAAAGACTTCTTGTTGGTGAGAGCTCTTATCTCTTCCGAAAATTGTTGTTGCTGTATTGCCCTTATGAGTAAATGCGTGCCGTTCTTGATTTCGCTTACGGTAAGTTGTCCTCTCGACCGCGGTAAGCTTTTTTCCTTAAGACTGCAAAATCGATATATATAAGCAAACACGCGCTGCATTGATCCGAATGAGTTTTGAAATTTGCAATCGTATGATATATCCCTTTCCTTTGAAACAATTAATGCTAAACGACGACGTTCTGGTACATCAGTTGGCAATTGCAAGCCTGCAGGCCAGTCTGAGCTCGCACGAAGCAAAAATGGTGGTCCAGAAATCCAAAGGCTGTTATCCATTAGTTCAGTAGGCGTGGAGCCACGCGATATGTTGTCGGCCGGGTTCAACTTCGTGGGCACGTGATGCCACGTCATTCCAGCAGTGAGCTCCTGTATCCGCTCAACCCGATTAGAGACAAATATATTAAAATTCAATGGTGATTCCCGAATCCAGGCAAGAGCTATGGAAGAATCCGACCAGCAATGCACTTGGCATGGGACCGATAATCCCTTAATTATGGTGGAAACTAGTTCAGCTAATACGAGGGCAGCCGATAGCTCAAGCCTTGCTGATAAGATTCTCCTAATTCCTCCAAACTGAATTTAGTTGGCAAACGCACGGAGTAAGCTCCGGAATCTAGGCGAACGTAATTCGCAACAAAATGCTGCTCACAATGAATATCTTCCTCTGACATTGTTGAGGGCGAATAATCTCCGTCTACTTCCCAAAACCGTCTTACGATGTCGTTTAAATTGGTCTCGTCAGCGGCGATACTAGAGGACTCTTCAACAACTGCTAGCGCCGCACGGCTATTCCCGGAGTTGCTAATGCTTCCCGACACTATCCAGCCAAGTTTCGTCTTCTGCAATGTTGGTAACTGGCCCGACAGTCGAATCTGTCCGACGCACATTAAATCGAAAAACAAACCAGCACCTATCAACAGGTCGACCCGCTGGGGCTTAGAGAAGTTAGGGTCAGCTAGCTTTATATTGTTCGGCATTGGCCAATCCTTTGCGTCTAGGCCAAAGTTGGGCTGCAATCCTGTGATTGAGGCAGTGATAATTGCAGAGAGAGAACCGCGATAGCTTGCGTCTTGAGATTGCAGAACGATATCTACAGCCTTGCTCGAAGGTAGAACTGACTCTCCAATACCGGCAATTTGAACATGAGACGGATGAGGATCCAACTGGAGCTGATTGGCGAGTCTCGATGTTACAAAGTTAACCTGAGAAGCAGAATCCAAAATGGCACGACATGGGATAAGCGAATTATAACGGCCCCTTATATATACGATTGCGGTAGCTAGCAACACGTGTTGGCTAGGAAGAGAGAACATCGAGTGGAATTCTGGCCAATCCATATAGTCTCCACTAAATCGAGGAAGCTGCATCTCGGGCAGTCGGGAACGGCCCATAATGTCATAGGCAAACGAAGACGAGTGCTTGTCGAGAGTGTTGCGAGCCGTTGAATGAGCAGCATTAACCGTGCGAGCAGCCGTCAATTCCCGTGACAGCTTGGACCTGACCTTGACATAGATATTGGCGAAGTCCAGTCGGGCATTATTGGCCAACTGCAGCAAGTCCAGCCTTTCAAGGCTCGTTTGGCGGCATCGAAATCCGCATTCATTCGTTCGACCTGCTCTAGGTGAGCTTGAAGCACCACTTCATCTAAATCGGCCAGCTCTTCTTTGGTGAGAAAACTATCCATGGTATTTAATTGACGCGCGATGGACTCAGCCTTTTGTTTATAAAAATCGAGGTCACTAGGCATGACCGCGTTCGCGACATTGTCAGGCTCAGGTACTGCCATTTTGGGGGTTTTTTTTTAAAAGTCACTTAGCACGATAGAAAAGACACCCTGTATACGTGTAAAAGTGGGAACCGCAAGCAAAGGGATTACAGCTAATGTGTTTAGCTGTGCGATCAGCCCGATTCCGCTTTGTGCTCCGTTTGTGTGTGTTAGTTAGTTCACTGCACTGCCCAATGCACTGCAATGACCGAATTACTGCGACAGAGAAACGTATAGCCAGCCACTGCGTTGCTATGTACATATGTATGTTTCAGCACCGAATTATGCTCGAAACGACGAAAAAATTGACAATGCTTAGCTAATTGACTCTGCAATAATGAAATCACGTCGGGGTCACCAAATTGTATGTGGGGATAATGGTTTTTATCCCCGATCGGCCGAATAATTATTTCGAATAAATAAAGACACGGCGCACAAATAAAATTACAAAGCTCTTTAATGCGTGAAATCAGAATTGCAAGTGTCTCTTGCTTGCCCTTTACATTACATATATCATTGCCGCTCCGATCGCTGAGCGCAGCTTCGCTCGGAAACATAGATAAACATAGAACATAGATGACAAAGAGCGAGCTTTGAGAGAGGGCAAGCAAGCAAAAGCTTTAACAAACATATTGGCAAACATATTACATCTAACTTTGGTCGTACAAATATGCTGCTGAAGGCCAATTATTAGCTGCTATTTCGAAAGCAACTAATCGGTAGGGGTCTGCCCCGAACACTATAGTTTAAATCAATTATATCGAAGATTTGTGTGGACACATGCTGCCATACAAACACTGCTCGGCCAGTGTGAAGAGAACATGGGTGGTTTTCGGGGAGCTAGAAAAAACTCGCATATTTATAAGGAAATTGTCACTGCATTAAACGATTTCGGACCTAATCACGTTAAAATTAAAAATAAAATTGATAATTTGACGAGGAAATACAAATAAGTTACATTCTCAACATTATTTGCATACATGTGTTCTTAGTTACTTTTTAAACTGTTTATAACTGAACTGGCTAAGGTTGGTCCTTCGGGAGGCACCCCATCGACATTGGAGCACTTCGAGAGGGTATCTATAATCCTTCAGTCCACCAAGTCAATAGACGTATACGGAATTGAGAGTACAGGTATTATTAAATTTATAAACACTTTGCAGACTTGTCAAGTGTAATTGAAGAGATATCTAAATTTGATGCGGAGAATAGCAATGCATTGACGTTGAACACCTCTTTGGTAGAGCCATCCGGTTCCCAACCGAAACGTCGCAAAATCGAGGATTTAGCCCAAAAAATTCTAGAGGTAGAAGGGGAAAAATTAAAGGTGATGAAGACTTCTGGAGCTATTCGAAAATCGAGATTAAGTTGGTTACAATATTAAATAAATAATAGTTTGTTAAATGGTACACATTGTATATTTATAAAGAGTTGGAATTTAAAAAGTGGAGTGATAAAGCATTCCTTATAGTTTCGGCCCGTATATTCGAATTTCCCAGCCAAACTTCATGCTCAGGTTGTACTTGGACTTGTATGGTTTCATCATCATCTTCTTACCGATGGCCAACCAAGGCGAATAGGACGGTTGAATACCAAACCTTGTAATTTTTGTAATGCACTGCATACTCAGATTTTAATTTTATCTATAATCTAAGTCTGAATCACTTGCCCATAGCTCCGAAGCATTGTGGAAATTCCATGTCTTCGAATCCATCACTGTTTCCGTGATCTTCTCTTGGATAAGAAATTCTGCTGGCAAATACTCGTCAGCGAGTTCAGCAGTCACCTCCCGGCAAAATTCCATCAATATCCTACGCAAAATATCTTTGGACACACCGAATAGATTGCCAATAGTGCGATATTCCGCAGAGGATTCCAGGCAACATTCCATCTCCAAAGTGATTGCATGTCGAAAATTGGTATTCTTCTTTCGGAGATTAGGCAGCAGCCCCACAAAAACATCGAAAGTGCTCCTCTTCATGCGTAAGTTGTCTTTGAAGAACGCGTCGGAGTTGTTTGTAAGGGTCTACTTACAAGGATCCATCGCGTGGGGGTCGTTGCAGCTGAAAGATAAATTGCAACTTGTCTGCAGATGACCCCGCCGCTTCCATGCATTGCAAAAGATTATCTTCATTTCGCGCCAACGCAATTAAAAGTGTCAATTCTTTTCGTGTATATTGCTCATAATTAATTTTTTTTTAATACAATTTGTGTAGCACAATATTTTCTAACGTCAGCGGTTTTCAAGACGCAAAGACGCGCGTCTCCAATGTAAACGCCAATTCTGCTTCTCTGCGTCTTGGCCGATATCGATAAAAAAACGCGCCCAGTGTAAAAAGCCTATAACACCCAGAAGGAAGCGTTTCCGACCCCATAAAGTATATATATTCTTGATCAGCATCAATAGACGAGTCGATATAGCTATGTCTGTCTGTCTGTAAGTCTGTCCTTCCGTCCGTCTTCATGAGCGCCTATATCTCAGAGACTATAAAAGCTAGCGAAACCATATTTTGCATTCACACTCCAGTCATATCACACTGTTACAAGTGTATTTCAAAATTTCGCGCCGCCCCCTTCCACCCACTTAAGGGACGAAATGCTGTGGCATGCACAATTTTAAAGCTACGAGAAAACTAAAGACACAGGATTACAGACAGAACATATATCTATAAAAGTGTTGAATCTGGATCAGATCGGATCAATAAAGAAAACCATTTCGAAATGCATCGTTCCCTCTCGCTGTCTCTCACACACCGGGGTGGGTAATTTATTATATGTTCGCTAAAGGGACAAATTGAATTTTAGCCAAAAAAGAAAAACAAAATTAAGTCGCACCCTTTAAATTTTTCTTTGCATTTGTTTTTTACATCTGTCTTCTCTACATTTTCACATCTAAATACGCCTTTAATACGACTCGTGGAAATGTGTGCGAGAGAGAGGCAATGAGAAAGCGCTTGGAAGGCGTTGCGTGGCCACTGAAATTTCATTGGTTCTTTCTGGCTATAATAATGATCTGGTACATACGGTTATTATCCATGGGGGCATGAAGCATTTCCAATTGAAAATTGAGCATCTGCTATTGAAAAACCTTCTGGCTCCTCGCCATTTGCTGGAGAATATTAGTTATTCTTGTCATTCATTGTTTACATTTTCACAGTGAATTCCATTTTTTCGCTGATTTTGTCAATTTTTCAGAGTTGTATTTGAAAACATAGGCTAAATATCGCATAGAAATGTGCAGTTTAGGATAATACAAAATGAATGGTGGAACTAACTGAGAAATTTCGGAACGGCAAAATCTTACAGACCATCGCCGAAATGGATGGGGGATGGTGGAAGGTGGCCTGTGGGAACAGGTTATTATCAAAAAAATTCCAAATTTATTTTAACTAGTAATCGAAGAGGGATCGATAAGGAAGACCGATAGTTCAGTGCCGAACTAGTTGAATAGTACTAGAGGGTATGTACATATGTATGTATGTATTTATGTACAAGCAAATTATGGGTATAGAAAAAAAACGAGGGTACAGAAAGAACGCAACTGAAATAACAACAGGTTTTGTGTGATCTTTTCCACTCATTCCTTTGTGAGTATTTGTGATCGGCCTCAACACATGTATTGTAAGGCCATACCTGAGTACCGCAACCCATCCCATAGTACTCTTACCGATATCCCAACATCAACCCTTAAGCCTAGTACCACTAACCATACAATACATAGATGTACCATTTCATACAAACGGCTGTCGCAAGCGAAGTCTGAGAAATGCAGTACCAAGCGTTCGGCTCGGTACTAAAACTGTTCGGCTCATGACGCGGCGCTAGCCGAAGCCGACAGCAACGAAGCAATGGCATTGGTGTGTGTGTTATTATACACAACAAATTTTTGATTGTAGGCATTGTCAGTTCTTGGGCTCTTGGGTTTTTGGTTTCTGTTTTATTATACCCGGTACTCGAAGAGTAAAGGGGTATATTAGATTTGTGCAAAAAATTAATGTGTGTAACACCCAGAAGGAAGCGTTTCCGACCCCATAAAGTATATATATTCTTGATCAGCATCAATAGCCGCGTCGATATAGCTATGTCTGTCTGTCCGTCCGTCTGTCCGTCTGTCCGTCCGTCCGTCTTCATTAGCGCCTATAGCTCAAAGACCATAAAAGCTAGAAGAACACTATTTTGTATCCAGACTCCTGTCCTATCGCACTGTTACAAGTGTATTTCAAAATTTCGCCCCGCCCCCTTCCGCCCACTCCAAGGACGAAAATCTGTGGCATGCACAATTTTAAAGATACGAGAAAACTAAAAACGCAGAATCGTAGAGAATGACAATATATATCAGAATGTTGAATTTGGATCAGATCGACCCATAAATATAGCCACAATGAAGAAAACCATTTCGAAATGCATCGTTCCCTCTCGCTCTCTCTCACACACAGGGGTAGGCGCTATGCCTGATCGAATTTTTTGACGCCTAGTTCTCAGAGACTATAAGAGCTAGAACCACCAAACTTTCTATCCAAGCTCCTGTGATATCAAACCGAGACGAGTTTGTTTTAAAATTTGGCCACGCCCCCTTCCGCCCCCACAAAAAATGAATTTTTTGTACAATTTTGAAAATACGGGAAAACCAAAAACGCAGAATCATAGAAAATGACTATATCTATCAGAGTATTTAATTTGGATCAGATCGAATCATAAATATAGTCAGAAGGAACAAATGAAATTTCAGTGGCCTCCCAAGCGCAGACTGATTCCCTCTCTCTCTCGCACACAACCGTGTATGAATATGTAAGAAGTAGATAAAAACATGTAGAAATGGCAGATGTAAAAAATTTATGTTAACCAATATGGAAACATCTAATAGATCAAAATCTCCGAAAAGGTTCGACTTAAATTGTTTTTTTTTTGGCTAAAATTTAATTTTTTCCTTTTGCGAACATGTAATAAATTACAACAAGCTCACATACATATATACTGACTGAGTACCGGGTATAAAGTAGAGCCGCGGCGCAGACGCGGCTCATAACGTTCCCCCTCGTTTTTTTTTGCTTCAGCGTATTTGGATGTATGGGTGCACATATATGCTCACGTACATTGTTTAAGTATTGCTGCCTGGTAGAACGAAATTTCTCAATTTCCTTAAGATTCTTGGATTTCTATGTATACTATGGATCTATGTATTGTATGGTTAGTGCTAGTACTCAGACGAGCAAAATATTCTTGCGTAAGAATCAGGGATGATATTCGTATGGAAACGATAAGAATGCATGCCTGTAATTCTTGCGCAAGAATTTTGCAAAAGAGTCCTCAGACAAGCAAAATAAATGATCGATTAATACTGGAAAGGCAACGATATATACTAGAAAAGAAAAGGTGGTATTTGCTGGGCTCGATTGATAGATAGAATTATTCTATATTCTGTCGTCATCGACACTAGAAAATTGCACCGGCTAGAAAATTGCAATAATGAAAACAAATTGAATCTTAGTGAAGCCGATTAAATGGATATTGTTTCTTATCAAATTTATAAACGATACACATAGATACTGATTTATCCAATATTGCGGAGCTTTTTATGTTCTTTGTCGTTCTCCAGCGCCACAGAGCCCATAAATAGTACTATCCGGCTTGCTTTCTGACAAAATTTGAATTTCCAACTAATTTTATTTCTAAACAAACACAAACTAGTGTAACCGTAGAGCATGCACATCTGGGCACACAGCAAAATATAGGCAGCTTTTTTGCGCAAGAATATTTTGCTCGTCTGAGTACTAGGCTTTAAGCCTAGTATTCAGACCAGCAAAAGTTCTGCTGGCAGAATGTGCAATATAAAAATACTTTCGACCGAGTGTGACCAGGTGTGCAAATAAACAAATAAAATCAGTTAAGAATTCAAATTTTGTATCAAAGCGAGCAGAAATGTTTTATTTGTGGGCTCTTTGGTGCTGAAGGACGACAATACTCGGATAAAGAACCGCAATATTGGGTAAATCCGTTTTTGCGGAACAGAAATGCCGTGAAATATGTTGTATTCCCCAGTCGTCCACTGAATTTCATCCCTTAACGATTTCCAAGCTTTTTTGCACGTATAACCTGGAATACATAAATAAGAACATCCATTTACATTTTATAATTATTTGAAATTGTACTCTCTATTCATCACTGCAGCCACAGACTCCCATGCGCCTCTTATTGCGTTTGCATCAAATTGCTTTTTATCCGCCAAATTCCAAAGCAACTGTCTCTGCTCAATTTCTTTTAATGTTAATAAAATCTCCTCGTCGGTAAACCCACCAATCTTTTTTATATTTTGCTTTTTGAGCTCCATAGCTTTGTGTTTACGTTTCGATTTCGATTCTAATCAAAAACATATGCACGCACACCACTTCATTTATTTCACCGGCCAAATAAATTTGTCGTGCCTGGCAGAATACCACAAATACCATGAAATACTTGTTAAGCATATATCGGCAATTATTTTGCTCGTACTGGGTACAACCAAATTAATGACCCTATCAGAATCATTCTGCTGGAAGAATATTTTGATCGTTTTCATAAGAACATCAACCCTGATTCGTCTCGATAGGCATTTCTTCGCTACTGAATACCAGGCTTTAATACACGATTTACACTGGGGCGCATCATTGCAAATGATTTTCCCCTCTTCTTCTTACTCACTGCGTTTGTTTACTTTAGCAGCCCTAACAGCTGACAAAATTATGCGAAAAAGGTGCGGCTTAGGTGTAAACGCCTCGCATCATATTTCCGCACCTTTGACAATGATGCGGCAGTGTAAAAAGCCTATAACAGCATTTAAATTGAAAATTGAATTGCTAATGGTAAAAAAATAAATTTTTGCACTTACATTTTGAATTACATTTGGCGGGAACCATCACCCTTCAAAAACCTGTTCTGTTATGCGCAATTTGCGAGCTGTTATTTGTATTTTTGAGCTGACATTTAGTACTATTTGTGCTTCTATGCGAAAAAATTTATTTTTTGCCAGATCCGATACACGAATTGATCTCCGTCAGCTGTTGACACGATTCCGAAAAGTGAATTTGTCCTGACTAATTCTTTCCGAGTCAAATTTGAGGTTGGGCTACAAAAAAATTATTTATAAAGAAGTCACAATGAACCAGTAAGTCATCTATTTTTTCCTTTTGCAATTAAGATTGGTTTTGTTGTATACAAACCCGTTTACTTTTCATTTCGCAAAGGAAAGGGTTTACGGTTTGAAATGTAAAAACTTTTTCGTATTTTGAGCGTAAGAGCGCCAATTTATGTGAATTCAAAAATAGAGCCTAGTACTCAGACCAGCAAAAATTTTGCTGGTAAAATTTGCGCTATAAAAATACTAGCGACCGAATGTGACCAGGTGTGCATGCCCTACGGTTACACTGTGTACAAATAAAATCAGTTAAGAATTCAAATTTTGTATCAAAGCAAGCAGAAATGTTTTATTTGTGGGCGCTGTGGCACTGAAGGACGACAATGCACGGCAAATGTACCGCAATATTGTATAAATGCATTTTTGCGGAACAGAAATGCAATCAACTATTTTGTATTCCCTAGTTATCACCTAAATTTCATCCCTCAACGATTTCCAAGCTTTTCTGCACGTTTCACCTGGAATACATATAATTACTTGAAATTGTACTCTTTATTCATCACTGCAGCCACAGACTCCCATGCGCCTCTTATTGCGTTTGCATCAAATTGCTTTTTATCCGCCAAATTCCATAGCAACTGTCTCCGCTCGATTTCTTTTAATACTAATAAAATCTCCTCGTCGCTAAACTCCCCGAATCTTTTTATATTTTGCTTTCTGAATTCCATGGCTTTGTGTTTACGTTTCGATTGTAATCAAACACACCACTTCATTTATTTTCTAGCCGGCTGGCATTTTCCTGTCAGAACTCCGCAAGCCGCTTGCTATTGATCTTCTTCATGTTTGATGTCAATTACTGTTTTTATGCTAGGCCCATATCATGAAATCATTTCATGCAATGGGGAAAAAAGTGTGTGCATAAACACCATTTCATGTATTCGTTAAGACACGATAGTTGACTATGAATTCAGCCTAAATTCATGAAATGGTATAGTCTGACCAGATTGAGTTTGTACAAATTAGGTAGCAGCGCCGGGCGAAACAAATTCAAAATTCGCCTCGCCTTCAAGAGAGCCATCAAACGTTTGTGCCTCCACCCAGCGGACTAGAAGTAAATTTTGTTGTTCGCTTTTGACGATTATAAAAATACATTTGCGCTTTTTCCATCTTGTTTTTTTATTATGAACAGCCAACTACAAATAGTGTGACCAGAGTTAACTTCAAAATGTTTGCCAAATTACACGTCTGGCAACTCTGCTGATATGATTTCATGTATTCGTCTAAGTCGGATAAACAGGGGCTAATTTAATTTCACGCATTCAAGAATTCATGAAATTCATAGCATAAACATAGAAAGTATAAGAGTGTCAATGACGACAGAATATAGAAAATGTCTATTTCCTATTCGAGCTCAGCAAATACCACCTTTTTTTTCTTGCTCGTATATATCGTTGCCTTTCCAGTATTAATCGGCCATTTAATTTGCTTATCTGAGTACTCGTTTACAAAATGCTTTCTGTCGAAAGAATTACAGGCATGCATTTTTATCATCCCTGATTATGTCGCAAGAAAATTTTGCTTATAGTTTAGTACTCAGATTAAAATTTAAATTCGTATGGGCCCGATACAAAAATACTGCCAGAACGGTTCTGCTAGCCTCATTCTTCTGCTGGTACTCAGATCGACAACTTTAATTGCCATTATATGCTGGAAAATTATTTCATACCCTTTTTCCACTTGGGTGCATCATTGCAGTTTTCCGTTAAATGGAATGATGCCCATAAGAGCTTTGTGGATAGAAGAAGACAATGATGCGGCCGCTTCTTTAATCATGCGGCGCATAATTTTCGAGTGCTGCCGTATTCTGTGTAGTATTTTTACAAAATACTGATATTATTCGGGGTATCGAGAGCAAACATCTGTTTTTGTCAAACAATAACCGCCAAACCATACTTTAATTTAAACTAAAATTTGATAGATACAAATCTAATAGCAAACAACAAAATGGTGGCACAACAACTTGCAAGGGTCCACAAAGATCTTTTGGGATTCACTGATTCCAATTTTAAAAGTGCCACTTGAAAATTAAAGTCGTCAGCACACAATTTTTGGTTGATGGAGCAAAGACAGCTTCACATGCATCGGACTCCTCCTTAACAAGCTCCATAAACAATTGGGTGCTCGTGGTGGAACTCCAAAATGCACCGTTTCCCACATTTAATAATATATCGCTCATTATTTTGAGAATTTCTTTAAATTTCAATAGAAACTATTTGCTCTCTTCTTCTTACTCACCTCGTTTATTTACTTTAGCAGCCAGAACAGCTGACCAAATGATGCGGAAAAGATGCGGCTTAGGTGTAAGCGCCTCGCATCATTTTTCCGCACCTTCCAAAATGATGCGTCAGTGTAAAAAGCCTATCATGGTATTTGCGGTATTCTGTTAGTGGCGAGGAATTATACTATCCCAGCCTAGTATAATGAAGTGGTGTGCGTGCATATGTGTGTGATTACAATCGAAACGTAAAACACAGCTATGGATTTCAAAAAGCAATATATAAAATTATTTAGTTTAGCGACGAGGAGACTATTGCATTATTAAAGAAAATCAAGCAGAGGTAGGTGATATGGAATTTGGCAGGTTAAAACGACTTTGATGCAAATGCAAAGGCTGCAGAAATAAAGAGAGTACAAATTAAAATAATTATAAAATGTAAGTATATGTTCATATGTATGTATTCCAGGTGATACGTTCAAAAAAGCTTGGAAATCGTTGAGGGATAAAATTTAGAGGATAAATAGGGAATACAAAATATTTCTTTACATTGCCGCAGAAACAGATTTATCCAATATTGCGGTTCTTTATCCTTGTATTGTCGTCCTCCAGCACCACAGCGCCCACAAATAAAAGATTTCTGCTTGCTTTGATACAAAATTTGAATTCTTAACAGATTTGATTTGTTTACTGTGTAACCGTAGGGCATACACATCTGGTCACACTCGGTCGCTAGTATATTTATATTGCACATTCTGCTAGCAGAACTTTTCTGATCTGAGTATCAGGCTAATGCCCATATGACATTAGACTTTGCTAAATTTGCTGCGAAGAGAGAGATAGCATGATAGACATCGATAAATTAATGCTGGTAAACGTCGCGCAGTAGTTGAACATATGTTTTGCTTTGCGGCGGGAAGTATTTATATACTGTAAAAAAATGTTTACTAAAAATGTTGTGAACGGAGGAAGCTACAGTGTTCCTTATAAATCTTGATAAGAACTCCCCTCACGTTTGGGATTCTTCGCATACCCGATATAAAATCAAACACCTAAAGCAGGCTTACCTGTACTTACCTTATGTACTTACCTTCTATCTCGCGTTTCAATAGCCCTTTCTCTTTTTTTTGTTCTGCTGTTGCAGCATGTGACACGCAATCATATTATTATTTTGAACTATTAAAAAAGCTGCACAAAGCATTTTTCGTCTGTTTAAATCCAATATGCTTGCCATTTTGTTAGTTGTTTACATTTTTTTCCATCTTCTTCTTCCTCTTTTTACGAATTGTAAACACTGCATTTATGATATTATACAACACACATTGCCACCAAGCCAGCAAAATCGTATCTAGAAACTATAGCAATCGATAATCTCTGCCGCAGCGCTGCTCCCACCTCAACTGGAAAAACAACTGGACGCATATATCTGTCTCAATCTCACTGCATGCTTTTTGCATAAGGCTGTCTCTATTTTTCAAGTTAGTCCAGCTTCAAAGTCTAATGTCGTATGGGTATAAACAATTTGCCAAGAAATATGTTACTATCGGTTTCATACGAATATCAACCCTGATTCTGTTCGCTCGCCCTTTTATCGGATCTGAGTGCTAGGCTAGTGTAGGACTATAGTAAAAAACTAAATACCGCTCAAAATGAGCCTATTCTTAAAATATGTATCGCCACAAAAGTCTTTAATAAGGAATTTTATTCAAAAAAAGGGGAAGGGGTAATATTTTGCTGTGCTCAAGTGCCCAATGACTTTAATTGGCGATTTTATATAACAAAACATTACAGCGATGCAGGAAAGTATGAAAAAATCGTTGTACCTGGACATGTTTCTAACGAGCAGACTGTTCCTCAATGGATACAAAAGCCACAATACTACTACAAAAATATGACACAAGGTAGCACGATAGGGACCCCAGAAATTAAAAATATGGACCAAATACAAGGAATGCGTCTTAGCGGACAACTGGCGGCAAAAATATTACAGGAATGCGGTGCTTTAGCAATTATTGGGAAGTCAACAGATGAAATAGACGCACGTGCACATAAACTTATTATTGAAGCAAATGCATACCCGTCGCCCCTTAGGTATGCTGGGTTTCCAAAGTCCATCTGCACGTCGGTCAATAATGTAGCATGCCATGGAATCCCAGATGACCGCAAGTTAATTGATGGCGATATTATTAATATTGATGTTACCGTTTACCTCAATGGCTACCATGGGGATTGTTCAGAAACTTTCCTCGTTGGAAACGTAGATGAACATGGACGCTACCTGGTCGAGGCCACAAAGACCTGCTTAAATATGTGCATTTCACTTTGTGGGCCAGGTGTCTCTTTTAATAAAATCGGGAATTTTATACAACAATATTGTGAAGAAAAAAAACTCGAATCAATTGTTGATTTTATTGGACATGGGATTGGCAGTTATTTCCACGGGCCTCCAGAAATTTATCATTACCGTATGCACGATACTTAAATTTTCATTACTTAGTAATTTAATAAAAAATACATTTTAGATAATAACTTTGGTGGTAAAATGCGTCCTGGTATGACGTTTACAATTGAACCCATTCTAACTCTTGGTAAATCGGACATAGCTTTGTTGGAAGATGGATGGACTGCAATCAGCCTAGATGGTGCACGAAGCGCACAATTTGAACACACCATACTTATAACAGAGGCAGGAGCAGAAGTACTGACAACGGGCCATGAATAGTTCGATGTATGTAGATATATACATATGTACATTTGTAGTTGAATTTTAAATATATTTGCCTATTTAGTTCATACAAATTTAAATATATGAGTGAAATTAAAATTTTTGCGGCTTGGGCGTGCTTTTATAAACTTTAGATGTCTTGTGCTATAGTTATAGATGCAATTTCGTCGGCAGAAAGAACCTAGCCGCAAATAGCGTTGGACTTTTGTACTGGTTTTTGAATTGGTAGGAACAACTTAAATTCTGGCGGCAATTCGTCTTCTGAATAGAGACGATCAGAAAAATATACGCGTCGTATACGGCAATTTGCATGGATTTGTACACGCAGAGTTTCTACATAGTTTGTGCCATAGGCGCGCCGTGTAAAGTCTGATAGGTTAAATTGAATTTGATTCCATCCCTCATCCAGACGCATGGGCATCGTGCAAATAAATGGTTTAACGCGAGTGGTCGATTGATAATTGCTGGCTCGAAACCTGCGACGAACATTTTTATCATCCAGAACCTACAAATTATATGTAAGGGATATAATACGAAAAGCTACATCAAAAATATTACCTGCACTTCGAATGTAAAGTATTTCTTCATGTTCTTAATAATCATTACAAGAAATGGCAATTTTATACCAAGTGTCTTCTTTGGATCCGCTGGACATGTTATAAATGTAGTGCTTACGTTAGTACCAACAATTTCCAGAACTAGACTCTGTATGTCATTGTCAGTTATACGTTTTATATGTCCATTGCGCACTTTCTTGTCCCAAAGCTGTAGAGGCTTGGAGCCAATGCTGTAGAGAATTGATAAGAATCCAGATTGAAAAGTATTTTTGAACATTCTGCGATTGAATTGACCGGGTTGTTTTGCAATATTTTGTTTTTCAAATTTAGTATATGACCAGTAAATGCTGGCCAACAAATTTAGCACAGCCAAAACTAGTACAAACTACGAACATGAATACAAAACTATTCTAAATTTGTATGTCAATAATTTGTTTATAATGTTTGTTGCCATTAGCAATGTGAATCGAACAGGGCTGACATTAGAGTTAGAAAAAAAAATCGATAGTGCTATCGATACTATCGAGAGTTGACAAGTTATAGCCTATTCCCACAAGCGACCAACCACCACCCATTGAGCATCTGCTATTGAAAACCTCCTGGCTCCTCACCATTTGCTGGAGAATATCAGTTATTACTGTCATTCATTGTTTAAATTTTCACAGTGAATTCCAATTTTTCGCTGTGAATGACCATTTTTCAGAGCTACATTTGAAAAAATCGGCTAAATATCGCATAGAAACGTGCAGCTTAGGAACATCCAAAATGGATGGTGGAACTAACTGGGAAATTTCGGAACGGCAAAATCTTACGGACCATCCCCGAAATGGATGGTAGATGGTGGATGGTCGGCTGTGGGAATAGGCTATAATAGCTTTTTCCCACACAGCACATTTACGGGAAACGGTGGGATGTTTTGACAGATGTGAAACCTCGATTACCACAGGCCACACTCCATTAAAAACACAGCTGGCAATAGCAAACAAAAAATGTGTGCTCTACATTTTTGTGAAAATAAACCACATATATGGAACATTTTATTATGGCTTTGAATTTGAATCCCCTGCTACTAATGCTGCTGCAAAAATTGATGGTGGCGTTAGTCAAAAATTAGGAATTCGATGAGGAAAAATATATTAGTCATAGTCTTCCAAATGTACTTCATTTTAATTTACTTCAGATATAGATTTACGCAAGTGAACATGGGCACTATAGGAAGGTGCAACGATTCGACATTATATCAAAAGACGAGCCTTGCACAACGGATCGAAACGTTGGAAATATTGGAGGAAAAATCCAAAATCCAAAAAATCCAGTAATAAGCAAAACATTGCTTAAACAAATA
Organism: Drosophila helvetica; assembly: GCA_963969585.1. Lineage (NCBI taxonomy): Eukaryota > Metazoa > Arthropoda > Insecta > Diptera > Drosophilidae > Drosophila > Drosophila helvetica. Next base: position 22,502,374 of record OZ018402.1, on the reverse strand, counting down.
AAAACATTTGTAACTTATACAATTTTTATTTATTCGCCTTCTTCTCCTGAAGAAATAGGAGCATTTCGCATTGAAAATTGAGCATCTGCCATTACAAAACCTCCTGGATCCTCGCCATTTGCTGGAGAACATTAGTTATTCTTGTCAGTCATTATTTACATTTACAAAAATCAGTTATAATACCAGGAATCACAAATAAGAGTTATGAGTTTTAAAAAAATCCAGGCCAAAATAATTTTTATATTAAATATCAGATATAAGTTTTATATATGATTTATATAATGCAAATCAGAAATAAAACTTATTCCTAATTTTAATTATACAAATCAAAAACAAAACTTATTTCTGATTTTTATAATAAAAATAAAAAATTATTTTTTATTTCATGATTTTTATTAAACATATTATAACTCCTACGAACCCTGTATAATACTGGCCTTTCTACTTTGGAAGTACAAAGTAAAACTTTTGGGAAAGCTTTTAGGGATTGTACAAATAATTTCATGCAGATAATCGTAATCAGTGCCTTCAAAGCTCAGAAGAAGATAAGATAGCTAGAAATAGATAAGCACACACATTTTTGCTGAGCGGTTAGTCATATACTTTTCATTCGTCTGTAAAGGGTCGTTGCATATTTAGTTTTTCTGAGGCAATTAACAAAATAATTTACAAAATGAAATTGAAAAAAAATAGTGTTATAATTTTAACAATTTATTATGGCTTTTTAACAAATGTTACTACTGAGGCAGAAACTGATAACACATTATCCAGAGAACCAACAATTCTAAAGGTATACATAAGTAATTGTAATAAACATCTTTATCTGGAATTCTACACAGTACCTTAATATATAATAAGTATAACGGAAAAGTGGTTTGTCGTTTTGTTTTGTTATTGCCAAATTTGAAATTTGCGAAGAGTTATTGTAAATAACGAAAAATTCGTTTAAATATGTATTAAAAACAAAATAACGGTTAACCTTAAAATAGAATGAAATTTCTCTCGCTCTATTATATTGGGTGCGTCATTATTGACAAAATGATTTAAAAATGTTTATTTTTAAAATTTTTTTTTTATCAGTAAAAAATAATATAAATTATAATTCTAAAAACCAATAATCGATGAAAATTTAATATTGCCACAAAAAGTTTCGGTATAAATTAGTTTTTCAGAACAGAAACGAATATATTAAACTAAATTGTAGTTTAAATCCAAACATATTTTAATTTTGAATACTGATGGCATTGCTGAGAAGGAAGCATGTAGTAATCATAAATGTTTAGGGTATAGGTTTAATAAATAAAACGATATCTTATGATTGAACATATTTTTGTTTTCAATTGTACAAATGTTATCATATGAAGTGTATAGAGTAAAGCTTAGTATTCAGATAAGCAAAATTTTCTTTCAACAGAATCAGGGATGATATTCGTATGAAAACGATAAAAATGCATGCCTGTAATTTTGCAAATGAGTACTCAGACAGGCAAAATAAATGACCGGTTAATACTGGAAAGGCAACGATATATAATAGAAAAGAAAAGGTTGTATTTGCTGGGCTCGATTGAAAGATAGAATTATTCCATTATTATTTTTATTATTATTATTATTATTATTATTATTGTCGTCATCGACACTCGTATATCGACATCAACATGAAAACGACCAATACCAAGCGACTTGCGGAATTCTGCAAGGAAAGCTAGAAAATTGAAATAATGAAAACAAATTGAATCTCATTGAAACCGATTATATGGATATTTTAATTTATTAATTTACTAATTTTATTTATTTATAAATTGATAGATACTGATTTCTCCAATATTGCGGAGCTTTCTATGTTTATTGTCGTTCTATAGTGCCACAGAGCCCATAAATAGTACATTCCGGCCTGCTTTCTGACCAAATTTTAATTTCCAACTGATTTTATTTGTAAACAAACATAAAACAGTGTAACCGTAGAGCAGGCACATCTGGTCACACTGGTCACACCGCAATATATATGCAACTTTCTTGCGCAAGAAAATTTTGGTTGTCTGAGTACTAGGCTATAAGCAAAATAAATGGCCCATTAATACTGGAAAGGCAACGATATATACACGAAAAGAAAAGGTGGTATTTGCTGGGCTCGAGTAGGAAATATACATTTTCTATATTCTGTCGTCATTGACACTCTTATACTTTCTATGTTTATGCTATGAATTTCATGAATTCTTGAATGCGTGAAATTAAATTAGCCCCTGTTTATCTGACTTAGACGAATACATGAAATCATATCAGCAGAGTTGCCAGACGTGTAATTTGGCAAACATTTTGAAGTTAACTCTGGTCACACTATTTGTAGTTGGCTGTTCATAATAAAAAAACAAGATGGAAAAAGCGCAAATGTATTTTTATAAAAAAGCGAACAAAAGCGAACAACAAAATTTACTTCTAGTCCGCTGGGTGGAGGCACAAACGTTTGATGGCTCTCTTGAAGGCGAGGCGAATTTTGAATTTTTTTCGCCCGGCGCTGCTACCTAATTTGTACAAACTCAATCTGGTCAGACTATACCATTTCATGAATTTGGGCTGAATTCATAGTCAACTATCGTGTCTTAACGAATACATGAAATGGTGTTTATGCACACACTTTTTTCCCCATTGCATGAAATGATTTCATGATATGGGCCTAGCATAAAAACAGTAATTGACATTAAACATGAAGAAGACCAATAGCAAACGTATTGCGAAGTTCTGACAGGAAAGTGCCAGCCGGCTAGAAAACTGCAATTAAGAAAAGAAAATTGCTATGAATTTCATGAATTCTAGAATGCTTGAAGTTAAAGTAGCCCCTGTTTATTCGACGGAACAAATACATGAAATCATATCAGCAGAGTTGCCAGACGTGTATTTTAGCAACATTAGCAGCAAATACCTTCTTTACTAGCGCAAGAAGCTCAGTCACCTCGGCATCAGTCAAAAAGGATCTTTTTGATTCCACATACATATTCTATTAATTTTCTTGTTTCGTCGTCACTTAATTTGTACACCATTTCATGAATTCATAGCCAACTTTCGTGTGTTAACGAATACATGAAATGCTGTTTATGCACACACTTTTTTCCCCATTGCATAAAATGATTTCATTAAATGGGCCAAGCATAAATACAGTAATTGAAGTCGATTATATGGATATTGTAATTTATTAATTTTATACCCGATACTCATTTTATTTATTTATAATTTGATAGATATCTACTGATTTATCTAATATTGCGGAGCTTTCTATATGCACAAAACAGTGTAACCGTATAACATGCACATCGCAATCGTGTAAGAACGAGTTTTTCAGCGTGTTAAAAGAGGAAAAGAGGCAAATTTGTAACCGTGTAAGACCGAGTTCGTGCTAAAAGTCCGTGTTAAGCGAGGGCCAAGTGTACTTGGCTTTTGCTAGAAAAATTCTGCAGGTAGTACTCAGATCGAGATCCCTTGGTTTTTTTCATATTGAAATAAAACTGATATTGTGTGCGTATTGTTGTTGCTTGCATTTCTGTTCCGCAAAAACGGATTTATTCGATATTGTGGCTTATCAGTGTATTGTCGTCCTACAGCGCCACAGCACCCACAAAATACATTTCTGCTTGCGTTCATACAAAGTTTCAATTTTTACCAGATTTTATTTGTATACAGTGTTTCCGCAGGGCATGCACATCTGGTCACACTTGGCCGCTAGTATTTTTATATGGAATTTTCCGCTCAGCAAACATTTTTCGGATCGCGTCTCTAGCCGTTAAGCATCACTGAGAAAGAGAGAGAACGAATCAATAAAGTCTGCCCCGTCTGTGAACATGCTAGATTTGGTACTCAAAGAGGTTAGGGATATATTTGTATATTTTTGTGGTAAAGGTAGATTTGTGTAACACCTGGAAGGAAGCTGTTCAGAGCTTAAAAGAAAAGTCAAAACACTTGCGAGTTGGGTTGTAAATTCAAACTGATTTTAATTCTTCAAACTCTGACCTTATATGTAAGCTTATAAGCTAGGGATAAGGTACAAAATTGTATTATATTATTATAGCTAGACCCCACATTAATTGGGCGTCGTTTAAGGTATCGTTTGTAAAAATCGATAGATAAACCTCTAAGTTGCAACTGTTTGACCAAACCTTCATATGCCAAATTTTTCTTAAAAAGAATACCAAAAATCATTTCTTGTAACCGTTTTTAACGGTAAAATGGCATTTGGGATGGTACCTAACGGAATTTAATGTGCTCCCAGTGACGTCACGTTCAGCTCTGGGAATAGATCGAACGCAACGTTCGGCTCATGATGCGAAGCGAGAATTGTCCGGGTGGGTTTTTATATTCTGTGCGTTTGTTTTGTTTCAGCGTATTTGAATGTATGGGTGCACATCTATTCTCACGTACATTCTTTTAGTATTTATGCCTGGTAGAACGTGAATTCGTTTCAGATTCTTGGATTTATGGGCTCTTGTCACCCTTTACTTTAGCATTTTAAGAGTCGAAACGTTTTGAAGACACTTGCCTTATAATATCAGAATAACTGTTGATTTGTATGTGCTCTAGATGATAATTTTGTTTAAAATAGAAGATATAAATATAATGAGCGGATATGCATATGTAAATATATACATATAATATATTTCATACATAACTCCTATTGGAATAATTGTCCATTAGAGTATTCAGGGTGCAAATTGTGAATAAGCTAATAATTTTCATTTAATATATATATTTGTATATAATTAAGTCGTATAAACATAAAGACTATACAGTTTGTACTATATATACACATATGTATATTTAATTGTATGGTATATCATATAATATATTAATATATATGATCACATACAAACAAGTTATATGCGCTGTAAAAATTATATATGTATATGTATATCATCCATTATTATGGATATTAATGACATATAAATAGGTATTGAATGGGCTATACACATTTTAGTGTCATAGCCCAACAATCGTTCCTCCCTTTCTGAAGCGAATGCAAAGAATTCATTGGAGATTAAGACTTCATGGAGACGCTTGCCAACAATACAAATAAAAAATAACATTTTGTATAGCCTTTATATGCTAATTTTGTTTGATGTACTATAAACGAATATAATGAACGAATGTAAATGTGTAAAAATACAAAATGTATAGCATACATGACTTCACATGAGATTAATTGTCTGTAGAGTATTCTTTCGTCATTACCTATGCAGATAGATTAGATATGTTTGTTTCCATTTTTGTTTATATATGTTTTTTACATCTGTCTTCTCTGCATTTCTACATCTACACTACTGGCCAAAATAATAAGTACATATAGTGACGCACTAAAGTGATGGCACAGCTTCAAATTTCAACTTCAAATGTAATTGCCAGGCTTATGCAGAATTTTAATGAATCAATTTTTTTGTATATTTTTAAATTAAACATTTGTTTATTCATTGGTAACAATTTTTTTTGCTTTCTTTAACGTACTTAAAACTATTTAAACTTTGAATCAAAAGGAACTTATTTTATGACACAAAAGTCTTGGCAGGGTTCAGTCTTCACCTAAGAATGTTTTTTTTCATGGCTAAAATAAAAATTAATATTTGGTCAGTAGTCCTTTTAGATTGATGACATCATCAAGACGTCTTGGCATGGAATTAACCAACTTTTTTGTGGTTTCTTCTGAAATATTCTTCCAGTCTTCCAATAATGCCTTTTTAAGGTAATTTTTTGATGAAATTTGATGTCTTTTCATCCGTCCATCCAACTCCTCCCACAGGTGCTCGATCGGATTAAGGTCAGGTGACTGTGGTGGATGTGGCAGCATATGTGCGGTCAAAGACAATATAAATAATAAGATGAGTATCGCCCGTACAATTTCAATCGTGAGCAGCGAAGTTTTCTGTATATGCATAAGTGCGCGCTGTCTCGCTCGCACGAAAAAGATAAGAGAGAATAAGTTTGCATGTGTGAGTACACACAGAGCTGCAAGCACTTATGTGTGCGTATTTGTGCCGAGCTGCCGAATTTTGACGAGACGTAAACAAGACAGAAATGTATTTGCTGAGAATTGGAGAGGGGGAAAAAAATTCGTTGGCGATTGACATTCGAATAATAAAATTGCATTATTCATTTAAATAGTAATAATAATAAAAATTCTTTAATATACTAATACTAATACTAATATAATATATTTACATTAAATATATGACCCATTTTGAACATTTGATATTAGGTATACAATTATTATGGTTTTAAAATTATCCAGTAAAATATTGATATGATAATAGACAATAAAATTGTTGGTTATATCCAACCTGTTTAATGGCAAAATCAACCCCTATACCGCGATTCGCCTTTCAAGAAATTGTATCAAATTGTCTTGTCTTCTTTGCACAAGTTTACGTACAAACGCACATACATGCATGCATAAGAACTTCAAAATTCTTTGCATATTAAGTCGACCCACAAATACCCAACAGACATTTAATCGAATGTGAAGTCATTTATCACATAGATTATGTATTTTTATAGCCTATTTACACTACAGTGAGTTACCTATCGATAACCGAGGAAACTCAATAACTCAGAACTGGTGTCTACACTACACAAAAGTTGAGTTATTGAGTTATTGAGTTTTGGCTTGCTGGCAAACACGAGCGTGCGTTGTTTTTTAAATTATTAAATTACGCAAATATGAACTTCGAGGAAACATTTATTTTGTATTCGGCGCAGCTAGAAGCAGCGATGGTGTGATGTATTGATTTGGCGACAATGTGTGCACAAACTGTGGAGTATTTGGATAACATTTTAAATACACGCATTTGGACCCTGGTAAAAAATTGGCATTTCATTTTCAAGTGCTTCTATTTTATAATAATATTGAATTATAATAGCCGCGATATGGATCATTTTGGGAGGAGGACGTTGCGAAGAACTCTGATGCCTTTTTTTAGGAAAATTTCCGCCTGGAAAGGCATGCGTTCAACATACTTGATGGACTGTTGCCCAAACTCCAAAAGAAAGACACTAATTTTCGACTGACAATCCCTCTGTAGAAGAGAATAGCCATTGCCTAGGATCCTCTGCGGAATATCATACTGTAGTGTGTCTATTTGCTGTGTCAAACGCCATTTCATGAACATATATATAAATAAAAATTTAAAAAAGTACAATTTTGTTTCATTTATTTGCTTATTTATTTTTAAAAATGTGCCAAAAGTCCAGGAATGCCTGTAAGGCCTTAAGTGACCAAACAAATCTCGTATCTAGGGATAAAATTGTATTAAAAGTATTGTTTTTAGGAAATATTTGTTTGTTTACCTTTTTTCTCCATAATCACATTTGTTTTTTGTTGTTTTTTTAGTGGTGATATTTCCACGATAGGCAGATCAGGGTTGAAATATTCGGAAAATCGGAAAACTCGACTGAAACTCAACCTAAACTCAACTTTTTTGCCACCTCTAGGGCCCCTATGCTGCCCCATGTAAATGAAACTCGAGTTTTGCCCGAAACTCAATAACTCAATAACTCAACTGTAGTGTAAACAGGCTATTACATAGGTACATTCCTTCATTATATTCGTGTATAGTACATTAAATAAAATTGGCATATAAGGGGTATACCAAATACTACTTTTTTTGTATTATGAGCAAGCGTCTTCAAATAGTGTCATAGTCCGCAATGAATTCTAAGGTATTCGGTATTTCGTTGAGCGCGGCGTCGTCAACAACCAATACAAACAAGCAGACCTAACATGTGTGCACACGTACAGTTGAATCTCAGCCTCACGTATGGGACGAGAGAGCGGTTCGTTCTCTTTCTCTCTGTCTATCTGTCTCTCTCTGTTTGTGAAGAGCCACACGAAAAGCAACCCAGCCTAAATGGACTCCAAAAATTTTGTATGGCGAGATTTATCTTACTATTTATATTGTCTTTGGTGCGGTACTGCAGGTGAGCCACAAACGCACATCTTTGGCAGAATGCTTAGGATCATAGTCTTGCATAAAGGTGAACGAATCTGGCATATTGAGCTTCAGGGCACTTTTTTTCAAATTATCCTTTAAAATGTTGAGGTAATAGACCTTGTTCATTATTCCCTCGATGAATACCAGCTCTCCAACCCCCGCAGATGACATGCATCCCCACACCATGACTCCTCCGCCGCCGTGTTTCACTGTTGGTGCCAAGGTATTTTTATCCAATTCAGTGTTTGGCTTTCTCCATACGTGTTGACGGCCATCGGATCGAAAAATATTAAATTTTCTTTCATCCGAAAAGAGCACCTGATCCCAGAAATCAATTGACTTGCCAAAGTGCTCTCTAGCATAGTCTAAACGCTTTTCTCGGTTAACCTCTGAGATCAAAGGCTTTGGTCTAGCAGCACGACAATGGTAGTTGGCTTCATGCAGGGCCCTTCTCGCAGTCATGGGGTGGATTTCCTTCCCAAACTCAGTTTTCAGCTCAGCAGCAATCTGGGAAGAAGACATTTTGGGGTCCACCTTAACTTTTCGGATCGCCTGGTTGCCTTCACGGTCACTTAAAGCCCTTGGACGTCCTGATCTGCGTGCATTCTCCAAACTAGTTGCTCCTTTAAATCGCTGAACGATGCTTCTAATGGAAAATCTGCTCAATTCCATAATCTTGGCTATTTCGTTATAAGATTTGCCTTCATTGTGCAGGTAAAGGACAATCTTTCGCTGAGCTACGTTCGATTCTTTGCGCTTATGCTCCATTTTGAAAGAATTCAGCCAAAATACGAAATAACTAAAGGAAAGCTGTACTTTTTTTGGAAACTTTTCGATGCATGTGTTTAAGGGGAAGTACCGTAATGAATTTCATAAAACATAGTGACCAGATTGGGCTTGAGATAAAAATAAATCGAATAAGTAAGGAAACTGTGCCAAAACTTTTGTGTCACGAAATAAGTTCCTTTTGTTTTAAAGTTTAAATAGTTTTAAGTACGTTAAAAAAAAGCAAACAAAATTGTTACCAATGAATAAACAAATGTTTAATTTAAAAATATACAAAAAAATTGATTCATTAAAATTCTGCATAAGCCTGGCAATTACATTTGAAGTTGAAATTTGAAGCTGTGCCATCACTTTTGTGCGTCACTGTATATAAATATATATAATATATTTCATACATGACTCCCATTAGAATAATTGCCATTAGTGTATTCAAGGTGAAAATTGGGAATAAGCTACGAATTTTATTTTAATATATATATTTGTATATAATTAAGTCGTATAAACATAAAGACTATACAGTTTGTACCATATATACACATATGTATATTTAATTGTATGATATATTATATAATATATAAATTTATATGATCGCATATAAGAAAGTACGTAAGTAAGTAAGTAAGTAAGTATGCGCTGAAAATTATATATATATTCTCCATGATTATATATATTAGTGACACATAAATAGGTCTTGAATGGGTCTACAATCGTTCCTCGCTTTCTGAAGCGAATGCAAAGAAAATAAAAATTCTTGTCGAAGAAAAAACCCATTACTTTAGAATTCATTGGATATTATGACTTTATGAAGAGCCGTGAATCTAAAAATAGAATGAGCTTGCATGTGTGAATACGTCACACAATACGTGTACGTCGAGTCAATACCCTGCAGTACTGGGCTACTAGTACTAGTTCGGGGTGGTGATATCACCCGTCCCTAAGAGACCACCACTAGTTCCCGGACAAACCCTAGTCAATGCTTTCCTTCATTTCCATTTTTACCCGTAATGTCCTAGGACATGGGGACCAGCGACACCACATCGTTTACCCCCGAACTAGTGATATGGGTACTCTTCTGGTGGTTGACGATATCGGGGGATATCTAATGGGTGCTGAAAAGGGTACCCACCTGGTGGGTGGTGCAAAGGGAACCATCTAGTATGTGGTGATGTGGGTACCCATCTAGTAGGTTAATAAAACAATGAAAATTCGTACAGTTCATTTATTTAATTTTGACTATGATTTTTTAATAATTTAGATGTTTACATTTTTATTAATTATACTAACGTTGTTATTATTTTTAAAACATCTTTTTTTTGGAGCTGAAGGGCTTTTCTAGGCTAGACTTCAGCTTACCCAGACCCAGAGGCAGCTCCACAGTTATTGCATCTATAAATATAAAATACAAATATAAGTAATAGGCACCAAAATGAAAACAAATAAACCTATCAGGCAACACTCCAGAATTTCCATTTCCAATCACGGCAATTTCTGATTATTCTACATTTGCCATTTCGCTGTCCTCAACTTTTTCTTTTTCACTAGACGACACTGTTTCTGCGCTAGCCCGAGTTAGTTTTTCTGCATATTTCTCCTTTAGTTCCTTCTCGAGCTGATTTTTATATGTATATGCCGTTTGCTATAAATTGTAAAGTTAAGTTAAGTTTTCTTTGTCTTACCTTTGGCTTACTAATTTTATTGTTTAATCATCTTAAATCACTTTTACTTGTCACACTTGTAATTCAACACGCGTTTCGTCACTAACTGCAGGCAAAAGCAAAGCAACAGAATGTGCCAGCAGTGGAATGTCTGAAAACATAAAACAAAACTGGAAAAAGAGCAGCGCAGCATCATTTTAAGCTACCTGCCATCTTCGTTTTTTTTTCGTTTCTTTCGTCTACTGCCGAGACGTTGCAGCCCCCGAACTAGTTCGATGGCTGGTGCGCGGTGGTTTGTAGAGTATACAGAGGCAAATTTTTTTCTATTCTTTAAGTGGTTCGGCATTTGCCTACCATAGGGTTACTTTGGGGAGTACCCATGTAAGAACCAGCCCAGTAGGTAGTTCGGACATGGTCAATCTCCACCGCCAGAATTGCAGGGTATGCAACGAATTTTAAAGTTCTTATGCATGCAAATTAAACATTCGCAGAGGCGATTTGTGTTTTTAAAAAAGGTAAAATTATTTAACTTTATTTTACAAAACTTATTGAGCTTTACTAGACTTAAAGAATTTTAGTTTCGAGGTAAGTTGTTCAACCGGATAGGTATCGGCGCGTTTTTGGCGACTTTAGTTTTAGGTTAACTTTTCCGTTCTGCTCCAAGATCAAGACTGACTCTACTGATTCCATCTCCACATCATGAAACCCCAATGGTTCTCTGCTCGATACCATTTTCCTATAAACAATCGGACTGACTCGGATTGGTCATCCAGATCTAGAATTGTGAAATACCAAAAATGCAGAATCTGCAGAAAGCCGGGTGTTAAATTGTTTACTTGAAAGCCGGGTGTTCGATTGTTTACCCGAAAGCCGGGTGTGGGTCGAGAGTGGGCCGAGATTGTTTTTCAATTAAGGCGGGTGTGAGAAAAATTTGGTTTTCCGCTTTAGGTGGGGTGTGAGAAAAGATTGTTTATAAATTATTTGGGAGCCAAAGATTGAAATCCAAAGATCGAGATTGAATCTGGGGACACCAAAGATTGTTTATAACTCGTATAAGGGACCAATGTAATTGGGTACGTTAACTTGCATGTATGTATGTGTGTTTGTACGCGAACTTGTGCAAAGAAGACAAGAAAATTTGATACAATTTCTTGAAAAACGAATTGCGGTATAGGGTTTGACTTTCCGATCGAACAGGTTGGATAATTTCAGAATAATTATGCATACAAAAATAGCAAACATAGGTATTATATACGTAATATTAAAAATATATATTAAAAAATATTTTAAAAAATTAAATGTTAAAAATGGGTCATATATTTACATTGTATATTAATAAATTATATTTTTTTTATTATTTAAATGAAAAATGCGATTTTATTATCCAAATGTCAATCGCCAACGAATTTTAGCACCCCCCACCCCAACTCCCAGCAAATAAATTTCTGTCTAAATTAATGTTTTCGGCTCGAAAATGTGCTGCTTTGCACAAGTAAGCACACATAAGTATTTGTATCTCTGGGCGTACTCACACATGCAAGCTCAATCTATGTAATTTTTAATACCCTCATACAATATATGAATGTAATACACGGATATATTTATGTACCCATACATATGCAGGTACATAAGCAATTTGATATTAAGAAATTTCCTAATTGCAGTCGCCGACTAACACTCCCCGCGTTGCTAAGAAATCGGGCCCTTATCAGTAGTTTAGTCTCCCACTTCTTTCTACTCATTGTTTTTTTCTCTTCTTCCGCTCGTGCTCCCACTTTTCTACTAAGCCGTTCGTTTTCCTACAATAAGATCAAGTGCCAACCAAACGGCGGAATAGCCGTTGTTGTACAATATGGGTGGCCCGGGACTACCTAACTAAGGGAACAATCCGTTCACTCTAATGGCCGAAAGTCTCCCTCTGAGAAAACGTAGACAACCACCAACAACCACCGACCTTCCAGTGACCAATGTCGCGAACCCCAAGTAGATAACAGTGTCTGCTAAAGACAATGAAAAAACGATCTCTGAATACTCTTGATTCGCTGTATGTTATCTCTCGCCTCTCCTTTGAATTCTTATTCGTATGTGTGCATGTACATATCTCATCTTTTTAGTTCTGAATAAACCATTTATGTATACAGACGTCGTTCGCTCTTTAATACGCGAGAAGCGCATATTACAATAGGTTATGGGCCCAGATCACCGAAAGATCGGGCGTGTATTAAAGACATTTTATGCGTGTATAAAAAACCGTGGTTGAACTGCAAGTTAACATTTTGTTTGATGCAATTGCAAATAAATCGTGCACCAGTTAGAAAGTGACGTGTGGCAATTAAAACAAAATGAGTGTGTCTCTGCAAATTGAAAAATTGGGTGAAGACAACTACGATGTGTGGTCAATGTCCATGCGTAGTGTATTGATCACAACGGATTTGTGGACACATGTTAGTGGTAAAATCGAAAGGCCACAGGAGGAAGAACAGTTGGCACAGTGGGACAAGTTTGACCAAAAGGCACTGGCATACATTATATTAAATGTAAAACCAACGCAGTTGATGCACATTAAGTCATGCACAACGTCGAAGCAATCGTGGCAAAAATTACGCGATGTTCATGTGTCAGTGGGACCAGTGCGAAAGGTACAGTTATACCAAAAACTTTTGCGGCAAAATATTCAAAACGGTGATAACGTGGTACAATATGTAAACTCTTTCGTGGAAATTACTGAAAAGTTAGCCGAGCTTAATATCGAAATTCAAGACGAGCTAAAAGTAATAATGTTGTTGTCAAGCTTGCCCAGCGGTTGGGAAAATTTCGTCGTGGCGATAGAAACACGCGACACTCTGCCCTCGTTTGAAACGGTAAAAGTAAAAATACTTGAAGAAGGTGCACGTAAAAATGAAAGAGACGATCGTGAACTTGCTGTACAGGCTGTGTACGCACACACACAGACTCAAAAAAACAACGGTTCGCGTTCGGAGAATTACGGCGCCAGTCGAAAAGACAGCAAACGAGACGGCAAGAAATCCAACGAGCATCGCGGGTTTCGAGGAAAATGCTACAAATGTAAACAAAGCGGGCACCGCGCATCTGAGTGCAAAAGCAATAAAGAGAATTCGAAACAGTGCGCAAGGGATGAAAGATCTAACTGTTTAATGCACAGCTGCGTCTCTACACAGCGAAAAAATTCTTGGTGTATCGACAGTGGAGCAACATCGCATATGTGTTGCAATAAAGATTTGTTTGAAACCTTTAAAAAGACAAGCACAACAATTATGTTGGCTGCAGAAAAGTATATTGAGTCCCCAGGCTTTGGAACTGTGAAAATTAAATCTAATGAAGCAAATATAGAATTGCGAAAAGTGTTGTATGTGCCGGATCTAAAAATTTTTTGTCGGTGAGAAAAGCAGCCGAGTTCGGGAATATCACAACATTCGGAAGCAGAAGCTTTAGTGCGAAATAAACACGGACATATAATGTTGCGTGCGGTACAAAAAAACAATTTATACGTGTATCCGATATATCTCTTGCAAAGAAATGGCATAGTCGCTACGGGCATTTATATTTTCAAAATTTAAAGAATCTTTGAGAAAAAGAACGTGTGATCGGAATGAAAATTAAAAACGTATCCGTAGACACAAATTGCGACACATGCAATAAGGCTAAAATATGTGCATTGCCGTTCCCACAAAAGGCAGAACGTGTTACGAAAAGTGTTCTCGAATTGATCCATACCGATGTATGCGGACCTATGAATGTTAAATCTCTGGCTGGAAATCGTTATTTTTTTACATTTATAGACGTTTACTCGCGAAAAATTCACGTATATTTTATGCGCGCCAAAAATGAAGTTTTTGAGAAATTTAAAATGTATAAAAGTTATGTCGAGTGCCAAACCGAAAGAACTATTAAAGCTTTGCGTAGCGATAATGGTACTGAGTACATAAACAATGAATTTACAAATTTTTTAAGCACGTGCGGAATAAAAAGAGAATTAACGGTACCTTACACACCTCAGCAAAACGGCGTTGCTGAGCGCGCAATTCGGACAATCGTTGAAATGGCCAGGAGTATGTTAATTCACGCAAATTTAAATGAATTTTTGTGGGCCGAAGCAGTACACACTGCAGTCTATTTGCGAAATAGATGTCCGACTAGAGCGTTAAATGGATGCACGCCCTTCGAGGCTTGGAATCAGCGCAAACCATCGGTAAACCATCTGAACATATTTGGTTCACGCGCATTTGCACTGTACAAAACAAAAAAAGGCAAATTTGTTGCCAAAGGAAAAGAGTACATTTTTGTTGGCTACTCTTTTGCAGCAAAAGCATATCGATTATATGACCCAGAAAAGCGAATAGTAGTGGATCACCGAGACGTCAATATTGTGGAGGGTGAGTTCGTCAATAAAGTAAATGAAAATGGAGATCAGACTGAGGATCTTGCTAAAATTATCATACGATTTGAGTCAAACGAAGAACCTGTGTAGGTACAAACTGTTGATGAGCCCGAAGACGAAACGGAAGACAACGTTGACAACAGCGATGATGAGGAGGAGGAGTACTTCGTAAGTGCAAGCGATCCAGAACAGAGCCGAAGCTCAGATGAAGACATCCCACAAATACGTGGCCCAGGAAGGCCAAAAATCATTCGTACTGGTCAACCTGGCAGACCAAAGAAACAGTACAATGTTCTCAACAATCTAAGCTGCTCCGATGACATTGAAACTCCACGGACCGTTGCAGATGCGTTGCATGGCCACGATGCAGAAGAATGGAAAAAATCGATGCGAAAGGAATTTGATGCACTCGTGTCAAATAATACATGGACTCCTGTTAATCTTCCGCCGGGACAAAAGGCCATAGGCTCAAAATGGGTCTTCAGAATCAAACGCAACAAAAACGGTGACATTGAAAGGTTTAAGTCGAGACTTGTGGCACAAGGATGTAGCCAGCAGTAAACTCCAAGAAGTCGTCTATATGAAGCAACCCTCATTCTTTATAGATGAGCAGAACCCGGAAAAGGTACTCAAACTTCAAAAGGCTATCTACGGGCTGAAGCAGTCCGGACGTGTCTGGAATGACACATTAAACGAGGTGCTGGTTAACATGGGCTTTAAAAGAAGTCAACACGAGCAATGTCTATACGTCAAACAGAATCAACAAGGCTTCAGTTATATAGCAGTTTACGTCGACGACCTGATAATCATCTGTCCTAAAGACAGGGACGTCAGCGCGATCAAGCAAAAGATCGCATCCGTATTTGAGATGAAAGATGGAGGCCAGCTCAACTTTTTCCTAGGCATGGAAATTCATCGAGAAGGCAAACAAGGCGCCCTCAAGTTATGCCATCCTGGTGTTTGATGTTGACTACTCTGACTCTATCGTCCCTACCTTTATGTATTTCTTATATTTTCCCCAACGGCCATCTAGCTGGATGACAGTTTTCATCTTTTATTAAAACTATCTGTCCTTTTTTAATATTCAGTATTCCTATTTTCCATTTATTTCTTTGTTGAAGAGTGTGTAAATAATCTTCTTTCCATTTAATCCAGAAATCTCTCTTCATTTTTTTAATTAATTTTCACCTATCCAGATTTCCAGATCTTTCATCTGACACTGTTTCAATGGGGCCGAATATTGGCCTTCTAATAATAAAATGACCTGGTGTTAATACATCCAAATCGTCAATATCGTTTGAAGCGGTATACATCGGGCGTAAATTCATTACAGCTTCAATTTGACATAGGGGGGTTGCCATTTCCTCATAGGTTAAATTATTGTAACCAACCACTCTTTTTAAGTGATATTTCACCGATTTTACCAGCTTACCAAATACCTCCAAAGTGAGGTCCTGCCGGGGGGATAAAGTGCCGCTCGATTTGTTCTCTTTCTAATATTGGAACCACTTTTATATTGTCCTGGTATTCTTCGTCTAATTTACGCGAAGCTCCCACAGAATTGGTTCCATTATCCGAAAAGATATTTGCACATTTTCCTCTTCTTGAAAAAAAATCTTCTAAGTGCAGCTGGAAAGGAATCCGAAGTTAGATCGCTGACAACTTCCAAATGAATAGCCTTTCTCGCCATGCACACAAATACGGCAATATATCCCTTATAAGATTTCTGACCACGGTTTTTAGAACATCGGTTATGGTGAAACCGGCGAAGTCTACCCCTGTATTTGTAAAAGATTGTGACATTGTTGTTCTCTGTTTCGGCAAATTTCCCATAATTTGTTCTGCCGTATTCTGCCGATACCTAGCACAGGTAACACACTCCTTAAGATTTTGCTTTAAACAGTTTCTTAGCCCAAATATCCAATACATTTGCTGGATATAATTTCGCATCAGATTAACTCCACCATGCAATGTTTCCTTATGTGCATTATTGATAATTAAAGATGTTAAGTGACACTTATTTAATGTTTGACCTCAAATTCTGCGCTGGAGTTTTGTAATCTTCCTCCAACTCGCTGTAATCCATCTTTATCTAAAAACGGATTTAAGCCCAATATTTTACTTTTTGTTTCTATTTCCTTTTTATTAATTAGGCTAGCTATTTCAGAACTGAATTGAATAGCTTGTTGTTTTTTCAATATTAATATCTTGGCGATCTTAATCTCAGGCATCTTCCACAAAATTTCAATATCTTTCAGCTTATCCGCACTAATGACCCTTGACGCTACATCTGCGCCATTTAATTTTTTTAACCTTTCTAATTTCGTCAGTTCTACGCCTACTAAACTTGTCTTTATTGCCTCCCTTCTTTATCTAGGCTAGAGTAATCGTAGAATCACTCCAAGCATAACTTTATGCTTCACTTCCAACCGCTATTTTCACCGTTGAATCAATTTTGCTAGAAGATGAGGTGCACAAAGTTCTAATTTGGGAATGGTTTTCCGATTCTTCTTCGGATTAACCTTGCTTTTGCTGGCTATTATAATCGAAGAACCATCTACCTTGGTATACACTACGTCAGTATAAGCTTTCTCAGATGCATCGGCAAAACCATGAATTTGCATCGGATCATCGAGTATATTGATCTGATAATTCTTCATCCCAATTTTTGTCTGACAAGCAAAGTTTTTGCATTAACAATTTTCCAACAATTGTAACTGTAGACAACCAGCCTAAAGGGTCTTACATCTTTGCTAATGTAGACAAAACTATTGTTTTGTTTGTTTTTTTAATAGGTTCATAATGGAAGTTGAACCTAAACTTGCTTTAACCGGCTTTCATTGAAGTCCTAATGCTCTGACGGATTCATTTTCCTCAATGGTTAATACTATATTTTCTTCGTTATCTCTAACGTCCTCAAAAATTTCTGGGATATTTGTTATCTACTTTCTTTAGTTAAACCCAATCTTATCAAACTCCTGGATAACTTCCTTTAAATGCCTTTTGGCATCTAATATGGAATCCGCATCTGTCATCAGGACGTCCATATAAAAATCCTTTTTGTGATTTCTCTCTCTAATTGCTTTATTTTTGCAATTATTTGCTATTGCAATAAGCACTCTAGTAGCTAAGTAGGGTGCTGAAGCTGTATCGTACGTAACGGTTGTTAGTTTATGTTCTTTTAATTTTTCGTTTGGAGCGTCTCTCCACCCTGAGTTCTGGAATCTCTGATGACTCCTTGATGGGGTAAAAGATATTTTATCTCTTTTTTGGACTCTACCATGTGTCCTAAATTTGTATGTTCATGAATAAACTTTATGTAATTTTCTTCGAATTTTTTATTTTTGCTGAGTTTTTTTCTAAATTATAAATCGCACCATAGACTGTGCCTTTGAATTTCCTATCTTTTTTAATTTTACCACATACATCGGTGTTTTCTCTTTTATGCGCTAATTTTAATATTTGCGTTGCTTCCTCTGAAATGATGGTACTTTGTGACCCACAATCAATTAGAGCTCTAAGGTCTTCATAGCCACCATTCACCTCTCTTTCTTTTATAAGTGCTGTGGCTAAGAACGTTTATTTTTTGTCAAACAAGTGTTAACCTTTTCCCTTTTTTTCGTGAAGAATATGGTGCAAATTACAAATTGTACAATATATTTCCGAGGAACATTTCTTATACATGTCGTGCGTACAGCATCTTTTGCATAGGCGCTGCATTTGAATAACCTGTCCTCTCTCTATCGGACTCATTTTCTTAAACCTATAGCATTGCATGTCCAAAATGAGATCCATATACTAATACGACCATATATTTCATATATTAGACATGGGAGATATCAAAATAAATAGGCAAATAAATATTCTTTAGTAAATTTAAGCTTATAAGATACTATATCAAATGTAGATATTTATTAAACAAAAAAAAAAATTTGACAAGCATTTTATTCAAAAATATTTTATTTTTTAAATTTAAAAAAATAAATATTTTATCAAAAGTTAAATATAAAAAAAAATTTTTTTGTAAAATTGGCAATAAAACAAACTTTATTGATAAAAAAAAATTTTAAAAAAGGTTTTTTATATAGGAAAAAAATATGCACCGAAAAAAGTTAAACTTTGACAATGTGTTGTTAAGCTTTCTGACATTGGATTAAAATGTACTTTCGCATGCTAAATTTTTAAGTCTTTCAAATGCAGTTTATTTCATGAAGATATCTTTATTTGTTCAGAAGTTATTAGTTTAGCAAGCTGAAATGGCCGAATGTCTCACTGTGCGGCGGCTAGCAGTAGCCGATTGCTTGCTCTTTGCCGGGCCAGATAAATGTACACGAGATGGAATATGCAACCAATGCGCGGAGAGATTAGCATAGCACTAAATTTAGCAATGTGGCAGATCAAAGCTAGGGCCAAAGCGGCGATGCCGAGAGCCCTTAACAGAGAGAGCGCAGCAGCGCTGCCGAACGTTAGCGCTTACATATATGTTTTTATATTAATGTTAAGTACAGTGGGTTTGAATTACGATGATGCTGATGTACATACTCCCCCCGTTGAAAGCTGGTCGTTCAACAGACTCCTTAAGGGGCAGTAGACATAGCCGAATAACGGCCCTCCTGATCAAGATCGGTTTTAGGTGTTATGACGCCCGGGGCGAAATGAGATTAGGCGCTATTTGATAACAGTTTTTTTTGGCCAAACTTTCGTATTCCGAATTTTGCTGTTCTGTACCATCCCAAATGCCATTTGACCGTTTCAAACACAGATTTTTGTATATTTTGTAAGAAAAGTAACGGTTATATGTCGACTAACGGAATTTATCGGCCAAATTCGAAATGCCAAGAAATATTATTTTTCGACTTTTCCTGAGTTTTTAAACTCTAAATTTCCGAAAAAAATACCGCAAAAAAGGCACCGGTAGGCTGCAGCTACAAAGTGCTTGGGTACGATTTATAGCTGCATTTATCAGTTTTTCAGAACTGCAAAATTCAGTACAGCCATATGTAAGATGCTTAAGTTATGTGAAAAAAACGGCTCTGCTGGTATATTATATATATGGGCATTTCCGCGGGAGGATCAACCGAGGCCAAACAATTAAAAGTCTATAAAAACACATTTCCATATACCTTTGTCCGGATATTATTTTCGAAATATATGGAAACTCAGCCAATTTAACCAATTGAGATAATTTGATCAACTTTGATCTGAAAACCTAATAAAATAAAATAACCTAATAAGTTTACTTTTTCGTTCTTTTTTGGTATTTTTGTAGTCATGTTTTCCATTACAATTTTCTCCTATAAGCCTGGTACTCAGACGAGCAAAATATTCTTGCGCAAGAAAGTTGTCTATATTTTGCTGTGTGACCAGTGTGACCAGTGTGACCACATGTGCGTGCTCTACGGTTACACTGTTTTGTGTTTGTTTACAAATAAAATCAGTTGGAAATTCAAATTTTTTCAGAAAGCAAGCCGGAATGTACTATTTATGGGCTCTGTGGCGCTGGAGAACGACAAAGAACATAAAAAGCTCCGCAATATTGGATAAATCAGTATCTTTCAAATTATAAATAAATAAAATGTGTATCGTTTATAAAATTGATAAGAAACAATATCCATTTAATCGGCTTCAATGAGATTCAATTGGTTTTCATTATTGCAATTTTCTAGCCGGTGCAACTTTCTGGTGTCGATGACGACAGAATATAGAATAATTCTATCTATCAGTCGAGCCCAGCAAATACAACCTTTTCTTTTCTAGTATATATCGTTGCCTTTCCAGTATTAATCGGTCATTTATTTTGCCTGTCTGAGTACTCATTTGCAAAATTGCAGGCATGCATTTGTATCGTTTCCAGACGAATATCATCCCTGATTCTTGCGCAAGAATATTTTGCTCGTCTGAGTACTAGGCTATATGAAAGATGATTCTTAGTAAAATTTTTTTTTTCAAGGTCTTTCTAAAAAGCCTAAAAAGCGTTTTATTAAGGAAATTTGAAGAGATTTATGGGAAAATGTAAGGTGATGACAGTTAGAAAACGTATGGAAAAATCGCAACCGAACGTTCACAACCGGCCCTTAATTCAATTCAAAATCAAACCAATAGAAATAATTTATTTTGTAAGTACTTGATTGAAAGCTTCGTCACTCCTCTACTAAAATAAACAAATTGCTTTAGAATATTCTTTTTGATTTCGCATATTTTTGCATTTTAGTAGATTAAGCCAAAGTTGACTTCTATTTCGCGTACGTTCGCGACCACATATTTAGTGCTACCCCTATGAAAACTTAAACTCGTTGAACCCCACCTTTTGTACCAACCATAGAGCTAACAAGATGTAATTGAATCGTAAGAAAAAAAAGGGAAAAGTTCTTGGGTTCTATCTTTTTTGTTCATTAAAAGCGTACGAACGTACGTTCGCAACCCTGGGAAATGCCCATATGTGATACTTATAAAATTAATAAAAAAAACCTTTGGAATATGGCGCCCCTGAAAATTTGGCGTCAGGGCGACCGCCCTGAGCCCCGCTCGCACTGCCCTAAAACCGGCCCTGCTCCTGATGGTTTCGGATGCAGTCTTCAAGTCCATTACGCGGCACATGCCATCCTTGCCCTGGACGACATCGACCATCGGCCCACGCATAGGAGGAAGATTTTCGTAAAGTGGGCTTGAATTACGATAATGCTGCTGGCCCAAACAGGCATCTTTATTAAATTTTTTCAAAATTATGTGGGTTGAAAATCACATCAACTTCTTCTTTTAATTTTGATTTTAACTTGAATAAATTTATAGAATCATTTATCGAGTCAGAAAACAATTCAATCTGTTTTTCTGAATTGTTGTCTAGCATTGGCAACCGATTCAGCTGATCTGAAAAAATAGATTTATTTTATTTTTTCATACCGCTTGGTCAGCAATTCCCAACTAGCAATATAATTTTCCAGTGGCCCCATTAATAAGTGTGCGATCATACTCCTTGCTTCAACTTTTATCGCAATTTTTAAATAATTTAATTTTTAGAGATGTACTCAGACCATCTCTATTATGAATTAATGCATTGAATAATTGTGCAAATCCGTCCCACACTGCCGCAGCGCTGCTCCCAGTTCAACTGGAAAAACTACTGGACGCATATATCTCTCTCGATCTCACTCAATGCTTTTAGCATAAGGCTATCTCTGTTTTTGCAGCTAGTCCAGCTTCAAAGTCTAATGTCATACGGGTATTAAAAGGCTTTGACAATCAAAATCTAACTCGGCGACCACCATGTCGAAATTGGGATTTGACTCATAATTGTTATAGAACTCCCCAACTTTCTCGCTGAGTCTTTCCCTAAGGTACTTCATTTTCTCCGTTCTCAGGTTGCACTCTACTGAGCAAACCTGATCTAACTCCTTTCGAGCTTCTAAAAAAATTATTTCTTGGCCAACATTTTTGGTTTTAGATAGGTATACTAATTAAGCGTCGTTTAAGGTATCGTTTGTAAGAATCTATGGATAAACGGCTAAGGTGGAGCCGTTTGACCAAACCTTCTTATGCCGAATGGTTTATAGCTGCATTTGTCAGCTTTTCAGAACTGCAAAGTTTAATACAGCCAGATGTAAGATGCTTAAGTAATGTGAAAAAAAAAATCACTACCTCTGAAAAAAACATTAAAAAATACTAGATTTTAAAAAATTTAAAAAAAAAATACACCATAAAAAAAACATAATTCTTTAAAAAATGTTAAGTCCCGAAATCTATCAGAAAAAAGTAATTTTTGGCCACAGCGGAAATGTCGTGTTGACTAGTGCAATTTTCTCCGACAACCTCTTATTGTACTTAATTTAGTTAGAAGTAGTATAAACAAAAATTTTCCGACTTAACTGAGGACTTCTTCTGCTGGTGCTTCTGCTACTGCTGCCGCTGCTGTCTCGTTGCTGCTGATGTCGTTGATACCGTATGGATGCTGCGCTTGGTCGCTGCCGTTGATGCTGCTTTTGCTGCTGCCTTTGTTGCCGCTGCCGTCGATGTCGCTGCCGCTGCTATCTTCTAGTGGCGTTGATAGGGTCCAGTGTCGTTTTTTCGGCGCCGCTGTGTTGGAACTGCTGATGTCCGATACCCTGCTCGCTGTCACAGATTTTGCAATGGGGCAACACTAATTTTGGCTGCTGGTTGTGGTTTTCTTTTTTAACCACACACAAAATTGCTTGTTCTTTTTTATTTGTCACTCAGTTAGTCAATTTTATAATATTATAATTTGTTATTTGCCCGCTTTCGTTTTTTTTTTTAACGCTGGCCTCCACTTCACTTAGCACTTCCGATGTTGGGGATTTTTTTTTTACGTTCGATGTTTTAGGCCTCGAACACACCACTTTCGCGTAAATTTTATTGTACACGACAAAATAGATATTTTTATTATCTATTAAAAATACTGCCTGTGTAGCATGTATTTTTTTTTTATTAATTGAAACTTACGTTTCATTAATTTTATACTCGGTTTCTTACTATAAAAGGGAAAACCAGGGTTTTTTATTTTTGCCACCTTTAGCTGTAGGTGTACTTGAAATAACGGAAATAACGGAGAGTTTCAAAGGACCAAAATGTTCAGACTTTAAAAGAAAAGTTGCGAGTTGAGTTCTAAATTCAAACTGATTTTTTTTTCTTCAGACTCTGACTTTGTATGTAATTTTAAACCGAGGGATAAGGCACAAAATTGTATTCTATTATTATCGCTAGACCCACGGAACGGGTTCGTCGGTACTGTGCGACTTTTTGAGTTATACGAGCATAAGTATTTTTGGACTGCATTAGATACATAAGTGGCTCCACTTGACTTGGGTTGTCGTATGTGTTAAAAGGTTCACAGATTTGGTCTCCGCTTACACCCAAGCAGTCATAAATTACCTTCCTCACTTATATATATAGCTCGGTTTTGTGTTTACATTAGTGATTGTGTACAGAGTTCTTGTTATTAAAATACTATAATATGTTCATGCTCGAACAGAAGCGTTTGCCACCCCATAGAACTTATATATCCTTGATCGGCATCAATAGCCGAGTCGATATCGCTATGTATGTCTGTCCGTCCGTCTTGATGAGCGCCTAGGTCTCAGAGACTATAACAGCTGGAGTAACCAAATTTGGTATCCAGAATTTTGTGATATCACACTTTTACTAGTGTTACTGGTGTTGGTGTGAGTAGGGAGAGAGAAAGAGATAGAGAATGAGACAGATGAAGCGGAATCAAGAATAGTACAAGAAAAATTAAAACAGATCAGGCCGCATAAACTCCACTATTCCTATTAGAAACACTAGAAACTATATACCGTTGTTCCTTCCGATTTATAGATCAAATTATTCCTTGCATGAATCTTTTAGAGTTTTATGCTCGGATTATAATTCCCTTTACCATATCATATCTACAACTAATTCCCTTCCTCTTTTTAAATCACTATTACTCACATACCTTTCTCGTAGTTAGAAATTGTAAGTGTACGATAGTTTTAATGCATGCTTAATTCCTTTAGTAAGATTAGTTCTAATTTTCCTCGAATATTAGTCTAACATCTATCTTTCCTGCATGATCGCGATCGGTTCGGTTAACGAGTCTCGCGTTATGCGGCAGCGCCCCTCGGTCGGTTGGGTGGGAGGAGGGCTGCGTTTCGGCCTGGGATTCGGCTGGTTTCCCATGGGCCACTTGATGGTGCAGTCATTGCACGTCAACGTCCAAACAGGCAGGTTCCGGGTTTCATTTACTTTTGCGTTTTACTTTTTCAACTTATTCGTTTACCTATTTTAAAGAGCTTCCTCTTTCACATTTTCTTGTTGCCGATATGTTTTATTTTCTCATCGATTCTGGTAATCAATAACAGCTGATCTTGTTTTTTATGCATTTTATTTTGTTTTGAAGCAAAACGACGGCAGAGAGTGCTCGATTTGCGTAGATCAAGATATATGAGATGCAATATTTGTGTATTTAAGATTTCTGACAAACTGTG
Source organism: Drosophila helvetica (assembly GCA_963969585.1). Lineage (NCBI taxonomy): Eukaryota > Metazoa > Arthropoda > Insecta > Diptera > Drosophilidae > Drosophila > Drosophila helvetica. The sequence continues at coordinate 22,477,593 of OZ018402.1, read as the reverse complement.
AGTAACAGCACTTAAATAGCTAATGGTAAAATAATTAATTGTTGCAGTTACATTTTAAATTACATTTGGCGGGAAACATCACCCTTCAGCAAACTTCTCTGTTATGCGCAATTTGCGAGCTGTTATTTGTATTTTTGAGCTGTCATTTAGTACTATTTGTGCTGCTATGAGCAAAAATGTATTTTTTACCAGATCCGATAAACGGAGATCGATCCGTCAGCTGTTGCCACGAATCCGAAAAGTGAATTTGTCCTGACCAATTTTTTCCGAGCCAAATTAGAGGTTGGGTTACAAAAAAAATTCACAAGCTAAATTGCCCTGATAATGGTGTCAAATTTATCCTAATGTACCAATAAGTCATCTATTTTTTTCCTTTTGCAATTATGATTTGTTTGGTTTGTGAGGAGTTAATATTCCTCACAAAGCCCTAGTAGGGGATACGGCGAATTCGCCGTACGGGAGCGAGGCGGTCCCGTTATGAGAAAGTACAAGGCGGACACCGCGAGAGGAAGGGAACGATGACAGTGAGCCGGCCCATGTAGGCCATGTAGCCGGGCCCATGTAGGCCATACATGCCATGCAGGCCATGTAGGCGGGTCCCGGTGGAGAGGATGTGGGAACACAACGGAGGCCGATGGAAAGATACCGACGCCACCGGAATTAACCGTTGCGGCCGAGCAGCAGCGCAGAGGCTGGGCCGCACCGAGCCTATAAGAGGAGGCCGGCGGCAGTGGATGGGGCAATCAAGTGCGGAGAGTGAGCGAGTGCGGAGAAGAACAGAGCGAAATACAACGGAGTGACGCAGGAGTGAGATACAGGAGACAGCGGAAGGACGATCTCGACAAACAGGCCACGAGCCCGATCAAAGGTGAGAGTTACCGAGCCAATTTCCTAAGTGCGGAGTTGTGAGTGGTGGTCCGAGCGGTAGCCGAGACAGAACCCCCAACCGTTGCCCAAAGGAGCCCCGAGGACACCCGATTGGTGCGGAGTTGTGCGGGCGGACAGAGCGATAGCCGCGTCAGAACCCCTAGCCCGAGCGCCATCGGAGTCGTGGCGGTAAAGGTACCACCGATATACCCCAGCGAATGATATAGCCGTAAGATAGCCGTAAGATAGCCATAAGATACCAATAAAGCGAAGTACCATTAGAATACCTGACCCGCGTGTATTTCTTGCTTGTCGTAGGGGCAACAAACAAATTCGTTGCAGCAACCTGCCGACCGCTGAGCCAGCCCAGCTGAACTTGACGGAAGAAAGCGGTTCGTTACAGGTTGTATAAAAAACAGTTTACTTTTCATTTCGCTTAGGAAATGGTTGACGTTTTGAAATGTACAAAATCTTTCGTATTTTGAGTGTAAGAGCGCCAATTTATGTGAATTCCAAAGTTAATGAAAAAATGTATGTGAAAGTAAAACCAGGAACCTACCTGAATATTTTAAAATTGTAATAAAAATATTGCTCTTTTTCTCTTTATGAGTTTCCCATCTGTGAGCAAAATTTAGAGAGCCCTCCTTTCTAGAGTAACCAACAAATCAATCAATCAATCAATCTCTGTCTTTTTTTCTCAAATTTCAATCCTAACAAAGAAACGTATAAATTTGTCTACCACATTGATAAATATAATTTAAATTACTTACTCTTCTTACAGAATATTGCAACTTTAAAAAAAAATGATCTGTGTAAAAAATGCACATGCGACTTAGAGAACAAATTAATCGATTGCACGAGAAAACTGAACAGTTGGCTGTCTAAGGAAGAATGGAATGTCTTAATCAACGCAGACTTTGCTTTTGAAACTATCAAGCTAGAACACAATAATTTTAGCAGTATCCCGATTTTGCAAACATATGACGTACAAAATTTATACATAGGCTATAACCAGATAGATTCAATAGTTATCGGCGCCTTTCAAAATCTATCCGAGTTGACAAGCCTAGATTTATCGCATAATAAATTAACTTCAAAAGTCTTGCTACCAGATGTCTTTAGAGGAACATATACCGTATCGGACTATGAGGCGTTATATAAATTGAAATCGCTTAATTTGGGATACAATGACCTGCATTATTTGGACGCAGATTTATTTGAGCATGTTCCAAACCTTGAAGAGCTTATTTTATGTTCAAATAATTTTCAAGTAATAGACGGACTTTCAGAAGTGGCAATTTCAGGCTTGGCATCATTAAAGGTATTTAAAGGCCATTCAACAAGATTTATAAGATACACATATATACATATTTATTTATTCATTTTTTATACTAGTCAACAAAATTGAACTTTTTTCCCGCTTTGAACCAAACCGACTTTTTATGATAGATTTGGAGATTTAAATATTTTTAAGGAATTTTTTTAATTTTTTTATTTTTGTAATGTTTCTATTCAGAGGTAGTGCTTCTTTTTTCACATAACTAAGATACCTTACTTCTAGTTGTATTGAACTGTGCCATTCTGAAAAGCTGACAAATGAAACTGTAAACGAGGGGATACGTTGTGAGCCGCGTTCTGATCCCGATTCAGCACTCTGATAGATATGGTCATTTTCTAAGATTCTGCGTTTTTAGTTTTATTTTATCTTTAAAATTGTGCATGGCACAGGTTTTCGTTTTTTTTTTTTGTAGGCGGAAGGGGGCGGAGCGAAATTTTGAAATACACTTGTAACAGTGTGATATCACAGGAGTCTGGATACAAAAGTTGGTTGCTCTTGCTCTTATAGTCTCTGAGCTACAGGCGCTAATGAGGACGGACGGACGGATAGACAGACAGACATACATAGCTATATCGACTCGGTTTTTTTATGCTGATCAACAATATATATACTCTATGGGGTCAGAAACGCTTCCTTCAGTGTGTTACACACATCCGTTATCACCGCTAATCTAATATACCCCTATACTCTTCGAGTACCGGGTAAAATCAAAAACCAACACTTTGTATATAAAGATTTTAAATTTAAATTTTGTTATACCGGGTAGTCGAAGAGTAAAGGGGTATATTAGATTTGTTGTAATAATGGATGTATGTAACACCCAGAAGGAAGCGTTTCCGACCCCATAAAGTATATATATTCTTGATCAGCCTCAATAGCCGATTCGATATAGCTATGTCTGTCTGTCCGTCTTCATGAGCGCCTATATTTCAGAGACTATAAAAGCTAGAGGAACAGAATTTTGCATCCAGACTCCTGTCATATCACACTGTTACAAGCATGTTTTAAGATTTCGCTCCGCCCCCTTCCGCCCACTCCAAGGACGAAAACCTGTGGCATGCACAATTTTAAAGATACGAGAAAACCAAAAACGCAGAATCATAGAAAATTACCATATCTATCAGAATGTTGAATCTGGATCAGATCGGATCATTAGTATAGCCAGAAGGAACAAATGAATTTTTCAATGGCCTTCCAAGCGCAGACTCATTCCCTCTCTCTCTCGCACACAGCCGTATATGTATATGTAGGAAGTAGATAAAGACATGTAGAAAAGGTAAAATATATGTAAACAAATATCGAAACATCTAATGGATACAAATCTCCGAAAAGGTTCGACTTAATTACTTTTTTCTTTTTGGCTAAAATTAAATTTGTCCCTTTTGCAAACATGTAATAAATTACAAAAAGCTCACATACATATATACTGTCTGAGTACCGCGTATAAAGTAGAGCCGCGGCGCTAGACTCGGCTCCCAACGTTTCCCCTCGTTTTTTTTCGAAATCTTTGAAAGCTCAGGAAAAGTTGCAGAAAAAGTATGTATTAGGCTGGAATTTAACGGCAAAATGCGGCATTAGAAGGTTTGGTTGAACGGTTGTATATTAGGCGTTTATCCATCGATCCAAACATTACCTTAAAACTATCAGAGAAAGTCGGCTTGGGCCATAGCGGAAATGTCGTGTTGACTAGTGTTATTAGTGATAGTATAAATCTAAAACTTAAGCTATGATGATTATGTGTAGCACTGGCATCAGAGACCTTCGGGTAATGTGTATAAACAAATTTATATATCTCATAATTATACCCGATACCCAAACAGAGCGCTCTATCGGAGGGGAGCAAGATGGAAACATACACATACTGACTGAGTATCGGGTGTAAACGTAGAGCCACAGCCCTTGCCGCGGCTTACAACGTTCCTACTTGTTTTAGTTTGTGGTCTACACATGATGAGTTACCGAAATCTACCGAATTGAATTTAAAATATTTAATATGTTTTTTTTATGAAGTGGGTCGCGAGAAGCAATTGAACGAAATGGAAAAGAGGCAAACAGGGGCTATATGAGATCTAGACGTAATCGGTACAAAAATGCAGAAAAAAAAGAATTAGGTTAGATTCCAAAAAGAAATAGGTTATTTTATTTGTAATGAAGCTAAATAAGGGTGTCAGAACGCGACAACAACAGCAGCAAGGCGACTTATTACACGAGTCAACACGACATTCCGCTGTGGCCAAAAATGACTTTTGTTACTTGTTAAGCAATTAGTTTTAGTCAAGCGTAGTTTTTTTTACGAATTTCTTTTAAATTTGGGAATTTTTTTCCAGAGGTAGTGCTTCTATTTTTCATATTGCTTATGTTATGTTATTATACATCTGATTTTATTGAAATTTGCATTTCTAGAAAGCTTATAAATGCAGCTATAAATCGGATCCAAACATTATGTAGCTGCAGCTTTCCGTCTTGAAGATATTAGCCCTTCCGAAAATTTAAATTTGATAATTTTAAGCAGTATTTTATTTTCACACACATGTATGTATGTTTTCGTTACCTGTTGAAAACCAGGCCCGAAATAAGAACTTCATTGTGTTAATTTTATACGAGGGAGAACGTTGTGAAAATTTCGCCCTGCCCTCTTCCGCCTACACAAAGCTCGAAAACCTGTGGCATGCACCATTTCAAAGATACGAGAAAACTAAAAACGCAGAATCATCGACAATAACCATATCTATCAGAGTGTTGAATCTGGATCAGATCGGATAAATCATGGAAAATAACCGTATCTAGATTGCCGAGTCTGGATTAGGTCTGATTGTTCTTATAGCCAGAAGGAACCAACTAAATTTCAGTGGCTCCGCAGCGGCTGCCAAGTGCTTACTCATTCCTTCTCTCTCTCTCTCGCACACGAACCGTATATATGTACATAAATACGTATATGTAGAGAAGACAGTTTTCAATAAAAAATTTAAACAAAAATGGAAATGGTTCGATTTTATTTTTTTCTTCTTAATTTTCTTTTTTGGCAATAATTTAATTTTTTGTCATTTTGCGAACATATAGGGTAAGGTTAGGTAAAGGCGGGTGCCAGGCTCGCTAGGAGTCCATCACACTTACGCCGGTTTCGGCCCGTTGTGGTACCGCATGGAATCTTCCCTTTTTTCCGCATCGTGAGACCTGAAGGTCAACAGTTATCCCATCTGACTGCACTTTAAAAAATTGCTATTTTTATGGGACATATTGTGGACATTTCTGTAATGTCTGCTATGAATGGTGAGCCCAGGTGTTGTAGCCTTCTTCTGCTTCGAGCTGGTTAGGAGCAGAAGAGCTGGTCGGCCATGTTATCCGTGTTATTCGACATCGTGGTACTGATTGCCACGTGTTGTCTATTAGTCGCTTATATTGTTCTTTTATATTAAGCCTACAAGTGGCCATTGGCATACGAGTATCCTCCCTATCTTGTAGAAGTTGGACTGTAGTGCCAGATCTGGCCAACTCGTATGCTCTGCCTTCGATATACCGGTGGCCAAGGACCCATATAAGGCTGATTGCAAATTGCTGAGCCGTCTCGTAAAGAGATTTGCCGCAGTCGGCCACGGTAGCCGAGTTCGAGGAAATCGCATTTAGCGATTTGATCGCGGCTTGGCTATCGCTGTGGATGTTTACATTGGTTACCATGACGACAACCTCCTGAAGGCAGTTCAGTGTTTCCCTGATTGCAACGACTTCCGTTTGGAGGACGCTACAGTGATCTGGAAGCCTAAAGGAGTGCCTTATGTTTAGCTTTCCGGAGTAGAATCCTCCTCTGACCTTGTTGTCCAGCTTTGATCCATCTCTGAAGATGTTAATGGCCCCTTCTAGGCCAGGAGGTCCCTCGAGCTATTCGTCTCTGTGAGGGATGATTACATTGAAAGGGTTTTCTGTGTATTCCCTTGGATCGCAGTAGTCCGTTTTCGTGGGGACGATACCGCTTTTTAGTATTGATGAAGTCTATGTTCTGTGGTGCCCATTGGTCGGAGCCTCTTAGACGTATTGCCATTTCTGCCAGCTCCTTTCTAGCAATGGCATTGGAGTGGTGAGAAGAGCTCCACTGACGCAAAGTGCTGTTTTTTGCACTTTGCCCAGTTATTTGGTTTGATTTGATCGTCCTTTTTGACAGGGCACACTGTAACTCCGTAGAGTAGTATAGGTATAACTATAACTAGATATATCCATTGGCCTATGCTTGGGTTCATGCCCCACTTTAAGCCAATAGCTGTTTTGCATGTATAAAGGGCTATCATGGCCTTCTTTACTCTGTATTTTGTGTTCAGGTTTTAATTTAGCTTCTTGTCAATTATCAACCCTAAGTAACTGGCACTGTCGCTGAAGGAGAGCCTGCTTCCGTTTAGTGTTGGTAAGTTGAGAAGCGGAATTTTGTATTTATTTGTAAATTCCGACAGTTTCGCGAGCTTTGCAGTCATTAAGTCGCAGAGAGTTTGAGGGTATTTTCCCGAAATATTAATTGCAACGTCATCCGCGTAGGACACTACTTTGCAGCCCCCCCCCCCCCTCTTGCGGGGTGCCTCTATTAACATACCTTGACTGTGTGGACGATCCTATCGATGATGTCACCATCCTGACGATCACTCTGTCTTTTATATTCAGGTTCCATTTGAGCTTCTTGTCAATTACCAACCCTAAGTAACTGTCACTGTTGCTGAAGGAGAGCCTTCATTCGTTCAGTGTTTGGGGGGGGAGAGGCGGAATCTTGTATTTGTTTGTAAATAACACAAGTTCCGTTTTCGAGGGATTAACTCCCAGTCCTCGAGATTCTGTCCATCACCAAGTGACGATCCACCACCAGGTCAGTCAGCGCTTCTGTTGAAGATTCCCTCGATATCGAGGAAAGCTATTAAAGAGTAATCTTTGAGGTGTAGAAATTTCTCTATCACTGAGATTACTTCATGAAGTGCCGTTTCCGTGTATTTTCCTTTCCGGTAGGCACGTTGTGCGCCTGGGAACTTATAGTTGTCCTCAGTTGTAGTCCGACAAGTCTCTCAAATGTTTTTAGAAGAAAGGACGATCGACTGATTGGTCTGAAGTCTTTGGAGTTGAGTGCGAGACTTTTACGTTTTGGGGATGAAGACAATCTTTGCCTTAAGCCAAGCGTGTGGTATTTTCTCCGCTACTAGTATCTTCCTGAAGATACATTGTATCCAGTTAATGGCCGTGTCTCCGGCCTTTTAGAGTTGGGCCGGAATGACCCGGTCCGGACCTGAAGATTCGAACGGATGTGCGTCATCGAAGTTACCGAGCCTTCACTAGGAATGTGTACCGGCTCGGTGGTTGAACACATAGGGAAATCAGTGTCGAGAAGAATGTGTAGGGACTCCTCCCTGGAGTTAGTCTACGTACCATCACTTCTTTTGAGGTATCCCAATGAGGGGGTCGTTTTGGAGAGGTCCTCGCGGCTTCTGACGTTTCCTCAATTTCAGAGCAAAATTTTTACCATGAGGCCCTTATTGCCGTCCTGGTATAGGGCCAGACTGGTCTTGTAGTCTGCCCAGTATTACTCCCCGTTAGTGCTTTTGGCTCTGTTGAACAGAGTCCTGCAACTTTTCCGTAGGATATCAATTTGTTTTGACCACCAGTGGGATTTCTTTTTCCCCCTGAGTTTGTGTGAGGGGCATGCTGCCATGAATGATTTGTTGTATGCTTCGGTGAACCTGTTCAGTAGACGATATAGGTTCTTTCATTACTGTTCTATATTTTTCCCGGTTGGTTTTCCTAGGATGAATATAGTCAGTGGTTTTCGGGCTCTCGAGAGATAGTGTCGTCTCGATATACCTATGGTCAGAAAACGAATGGTGCCTAGTTCTTTCCAGCTCTTAACTATGTCTGACAGTCTGTGAGACACTAATGTGAGGTCGATAACCTTTTGTCTGTTCTTTATTATAAATGTCGGGTATTTGCCCCGATTACAAATCAATAAGTGTTGAGGATGAAGCTGAAAAGTGACTATCCCTCACATTTGTGTGCGAGCTCCCCCATTGAGTGTGGTGAGCGTTGTGCGTCGCAGCCTATTATCAGGCTGTGTCTGACTTCTCCCTATCGCTAGCTAGCTTGCGAACGACGTCACAGGGAGGATCGATTTCCTCATGCGACATATAGGACGATATCAATCATAGATGTGTCCCTTGCAGCTCTAGGCTTATCGCCGTGTTGTCGCCATTACTAAAGCTATGGAGCAGAAAGATTTTTGGTGCTTTCTTGCAAGAAAGCAGGAATGGATTTTACCTTTGTTTTGAGCTACGATTAGCTTTTGCTCCTTCGCTGCTAATCCACAGACCTTGTTTCCCACTACCCAAGGCTTCTGGATGAGAACTATACCTGCTCCGCTCACATCCAAGCGGAGTATTAGAGCAGTGGATGCTGCTTTACAGTGGTCGAGATTGATCTGTAGAAGTCTCAGGAACATTGTCAGAGTTCTCCACCACTGTAAGATCGGCGGCTGAGTCGTCGTCGACTTTTTCGCCGTGACACATCGCCTCCAAATCACGCATGAGCGTCGTATCGGAGGAGTAGCCTTCCTGGACTGCCTCCAGTTCGTCGTCAGGTGATTCGATCTCCGAGGCTTGGTTGCTCGACTGGGTTGTCAACAGGACGTGTCTCGGCCGCTGCGTCTGACTTGTAGACTTTCATAGTTCAGCTCTCCTTTGGCTGCTTCGATCGGGGCCAGCGACTCTTTATTGAGCACGACTACCGCCTGGTTTTTTGGGCCCTGCGTCGTGTTCCGAGTTTGGAAGGTGTGGGTTCCATCGCTGGAACATCTTTAGGATGCGATCCGGCTCCTTCATGGAGGCGGGCACCCAAGCTCTCGCCTTTGGTCTACTATGCACTTCGCTCCAGTCGACGGCGATAAGCTTCGCCCCTGGGTAGACCTCCCCAACTTGCGCTACCGCTGCTTTATATACCTGGACGGAGCGTTCGTCTTCGCAGGCTATCAGGCTCCGCAGGGGGGGGGGGGTCCATTCTGTTTCTCCAGCATTTCGAAGCAGCCGTCGGCCAGTGACGCTTCCACCCACTTCCACTGGTTTCTGGGGATCTTGGCATCCACGCTGCCTCTATCCAAGACACCGATCAGCGTCCCTATATGGGTGTCGAAGTTTTTGACCATGACTAGATCATTGTCTCTGTAAACGTGTGGCTCTCTTCGTTTTGAATCTGCTGCCCGTTTGTTGTAAACCTGTACCTTCTCCTGACGGACGCCCGCTTCTGCCCTAATCTTCTCTAAGTCCCTTCCTATCTGTTGTTCTGTTATTTCTTTGATATGATCACCTAGTAGATCCGACACTTCACCTTTTTGCATGACCCCGAATAACATTCGATTTGGGTGTTCATTAATTGATCTCTGAATCGTTTTGTTGAGCGCGTGTTCTACTGTTTCTATTACTACGTCCCAATGTAACCCTTTCTCCGGGTCGATTACCTTTGCAATCATGGGTCCTAAACTTCTGTTCACTCGTTCTACCTTTTCGTTGGCTTGTTGCTATCTTCATATGCTTAACTTTGTTCTTTTCCAGAAACTCTCCAAACTCTTTCGATGTAAAACTATCGCGGAACGGATCGGCTCGATAATCATAGTCATAATCGTTATAGTCTGTTTCAGTATTTCTCAAGAACTATGTATTATTTGTTGTGTACGGTCACACTTAAAAGTGCCAAAGTCAAGCCACGGTTCCCGCTTCGGTATTCCGATTGACGAGAGCAAAGAGAATTAGAATTCTGGGTTAAACAACAATTTTTGTATTATTATCCCTAGAATAAAACGCTCCTATTATCGCACTTCATTATTTACGCTTCCGCATCTGGTTATGTCTCGTTTCGGTGTTGAATCGATACATGGTGTTCAAGGCAACTCCCAACTACTCAACGTCGGGCGGCGTAATTTCTTTTATTCGCATTCGTGGTTTATTTTAGTCGTATTCGCGGCTTTTTTTATTCGCACGCACTCATTTGGTTTGCACAATGTCGACTGCACATTTGCCCTGGCGGAGCCCCCGAATTGGACAGACTGGGGCTACCGCAACTGCAACGACTACGGCAGCATCGCGGACACTCCGAGTAGTATCACGAGTAAGGCTGGTGGATCGACGTTGCGGCCACAGGCTCCTAAGGAGAGTGGGACACAAGGGGGACCCCACCAATGGCTAAGTTTCGGCGCTCATGATGAAAATCGCAACCTTGGAGAAGGAGCTGGAAAAGGCAAGGGCAAGTGAAAGACAACATGGAGGATCCGAGAAACCCGGTGGAAACAAAGTGAGCGGTATTGGAGTGAGCGGTGCGGCAAATGTGCTGCAATGGCAGATATTGAGTGTAAATCTGCCACTATATTCGTCTGATAGAGTGACGCCATATTTAAATGAACAGTCGCCGCCGCAATTGAGTGGAAATTTGCCGCCACCATTGAGTGGAAATCTGGCAATAGGGCGACCAGTCACACTGAGCTCAAACTGTATGACGATAAGCTACTCCATGCCATGTTTTGTTACGGCCACGATGCTGCCACAGCAAGGTTACATGCATGCACTACGGGAACCACAAAACAACTTCATGGCACCGACCCAATCGCTTGGATCATATGGAATAGTGTCGCCGAGCCCGTTGAATGGATGGGCGCCGTGCAAATTGCCTGATCTTCCTGAGTTTGAAGGTCAGCCAGAGGAGGCCTATTCCAAGGCCTATATTCCAATGCGTTCGTGGAGATAACGTCGGCGTACCACTGCACAGCTTAGGAGAACAACCAAATGCTAGTGAAGGCCGTGAAGGGTGAAGCGTGAGCTTCAGTCAACTCGCTGCTCATACACCCAGCAAACGTTAAGGCGGTAATGGACCAGCTACGGTTCCGGTATGGACGTCCGGAACAGCTGATACGCAGCCAGCTGGAAAGCGTGCGAGAAGTTCAGCCCATTCAGGAGCACAACATCTACAAGATCGTGCCATTTGCTAAACGGGTGAGCAATCTCGCACGCGTTCCTAAGGTCAACCACGAATGGGGATCAGCACCTAGGGAATCCCACCCTGATGGAGGAGCTGATAGCTAAGTTTCCCTTGAGCAAAAGGCTGGACTGGGCTAGGCATGCAGCCACCATAGGATCATACCCTACGGTTGTGCACTTGAGCGAGTGGCTAAACGACCTCGCAAGACTAGTCTGCACCATCACCAACGTCGGCACTAAGGATCCAAAACGAAGGGTACTGCACGCCAGCACAGATCCCATGGATCAGGAGCTGCAAGACGAGCGCACCAAGTGCTGCCCGATATGCGGGGAGAAACACCTGATCAAGGACTGCAACGTCTTCAACCATGCTTCGCCAATGGTCCGCATAGAGTTCGCGCGGAAGCATCGCAGCTGTTTCTCGTGCCTGGATGCTGGACACATGAGCAGGTTCTGCAAGGAAGACAAGAAGTGCAATGTCCATGGGTGCCAGAGAATGCACCATCGCCTGTTGCACGATGGACTGCCCAATCCCCGGGCGCCACAGTGAAACGGTGGGCCGCGGAGTGATCAGAGGCGTCATCGCGATCGGTCGCTGCATGGAGGCAGTGGTCAATGGAAGGATGACTCGCGAGCATTGCAGCCACCGAATCCAACCACGAGTAAGTCCCTCATGCCATCAGCAGGCAGCAGTGGAATGTCGACTTGTGTCGACTCGGATGGAGGTCACCTGCTATTCCGCATTCTGCCCGTGACTCTGTATGGGGAGAACAAGCAGGTGGACACCTACGCGCTGTTCGACGAAGGCTCGTCGGTCACCACTATCGAGGACGAGCTCATGCGAAGCCTAGACCTGGAAGGCAGGAATCGACAGCTAAACATCCAATGGTTCCGCGGGAAGTCCACAAGACAGAGCACAAAGATGGTGAGTCTGCAGATCAGCGGAACCGGGAAGCCGAAACGTTATGGGCTAAGAAACGTGTACGCAGTCTCGAACTTGAATCTACCGATGCAAAGCCTGCGTCGAGAAGATGTCAAAACGGCTAGGACTAGCCCACGTTTACCGATGAGGCCATACTGCAACGCAGTTCCGAACATCCTAATTGGATTGGATCATGCGCACTTGGGCATACCCCTGCGAAATTGGAACTTTGGGGCAGGAGGGCCCTATGCAGCCGCCACCAAGCTTGGGTGGGTGGTGTTTGGACCGGTTAAACATCAAGTAAGTTCACCAACTCATAAATCGTGCCTCCTGGCATTCCCACAGGATAATCTTCTGGAGAAGATGGTCAGCGACTTTGAAATAGAGAAAGAGCCACCGCCGCCAGTCGCAGCTAGCGGTGATGCACGGGCTTTACGAATTATCGAGGACGAAGTGAGTCTGTCAAACAGCTACAATATGGCACTTAAGCGACTAGTCCACATCGCGAGGAAGATACAACGCAATGGGAACTTCGCGCAGGCATATCAATGAATCATGGATGACAGCGCACTACGTCAAGACCCTGAAGGCTGCAAAGTACCTCCACACAGATCCCCGCGCGGTCCTGGCCATAAACGAGTAACACTATGTGAACGACTACGTGGATAGCTTTGCAGACGAGAATGAAGCTATTGCTGTATCAACACGGGTAAGAGAAATTCATGCTAACGGTGGTTTCGAGTTGTGCCGATTTTCTTCCAGTTCGGAAAGTGTGGTCAAGGCTTTGAACCCACTAGAATCCAACAAGGACGTTGAAGGGACGGAAGCTGAGGAGAAGATACTGGGCATGTACTGGCAGCCGGCTACAGACGAATTCAGATTCAGCGTCAAGTACCATCGGGTGCCCAGCAGCGTGATGACTGGAGAACGTGTCCTCATCAAGAGGGAGTTCCTAAGCCTCGTCATGTCCACGTTTGACCCGATAGGATTCTTGAGCTGCTACACGGTGACCGCCAAACTGCTGATGCGAGAGATTTGGCGGGAAAGAGTTGGATGGGACGAACCATTGCCAGAGGAATTTGCCACAGCGTTCGAAAGCTGGCGGCTTGAGATGTGCTACGTGGGAGAGTACGGCGCTGCAGCTGTACGTTTTTGAGGACTCAAGCCAATCGGCGTTTGCTGCGGTGGCTTACTGGAGAGCCACATATGACGACGACGACGTGCAGGTGCATTTCGTTTGTTCCAAAACGAAGTGTGCCCCAATGAGGACCATGTGCATACCCCGACTGGAACTTCAAGCAACCGTACTGGGAACGAGACTGATGGACACCGTAAAACAAACGCAGCTGCGTACTCTTGACTGACTCTAAAACTGTGCTGCACTGGATAAGCAGCACCCAACGGCGGCACAAACAGTTCATTGGAAACCGGGTGGCGGAGATTTTAGAGTCCACTGATGTATCCCAATGGAGGTGGATACCATCTGCCGAAAACATGGCAGACGACGTAACGCGGCCGCAGCACCATGTGGATCTGAGTCAAAGATCACGATGGCTAGGCTGACCTTCCTTTCTGCGGGAGCCTGAGGAAAACTGGCCGAAATCTTCATCGGATGATGGTTGCTGCCCACGGACCACGGATGAAGAAGAAATGCCATGTGAGTTTGCACTGGTCATGGCAAACACGTTTATATCTTTGCAGAGATTCTCCAACTACGAACGACTGGTCAGGACCAATGCTTGGGTCCGCCGGTTCATCCCACGCTGTCAGGGACAGCGCAACGAGCTCGAAGGATACGGCCTTACTGCTGCCGAGTGCGCCGATGGAGAGCTCGTCCTGATAAAGCAGGCGCAAAATGAGGCGATTGCGGAGGAGACGCATCGGAAGACCGTCCCTAAAGGCAGTGAATTGCGAGGGCTGTCGCCATACGTAAACGACGATGGAATTCTACGGGCGTATGGGAGGATCGATGCCGCCGCGTGCATGGCATTTAGCGCACGGCGCCCGATCATAATGTCACACAAGCACGCTCTGACTGAGATGATCGTCCGTCACTAACACGTTAAGATGAAGCATCAAAACCTGGATGCGACCATAAGCGAGATCCGGACGAGGTTCTGGATAACCAACCTACGAAGGTTGCTATGGGAGTGGTAACCAATTGCCACACATGCACGCTACGGAGAGCGCATCCGATCCAGCCTGTGATGGGTTCTTTGCCAGGGGACCGGCTCGAGGCCAACGGATGGCCATTCAAGTAGACCGGTCTGGACTATTTGGGTCCGTTGCTTGTGACAATTGGACGTCGAACGGAGAAAAGGTGGGTCGCACTTTTCACCTGCCTAGCCACAAGGACCATCCACTTGGAGATGGCGCATTATTTGTCCACAGATTCATGCATCATAGCCATAAGGAACTTCACGTGTCGCCGCGGACCGGTGGTCTGAATGAGAAGCGACAACGGCAAGAATTTCATCGGAGCCAATTGAGAGGCCAGGAGATTCGATGAAGTCTTCGAACCAGAGAAGATCCAGGGCGAACTGTCGTCCAAAGGAGTCGAATGGATCTTCAACTGTCCGGCAAACCCAGCTGAAGGCGGCGTCTTAGAGAGAATGGTCCAGTGCGTCAAGAAGGTACTGGCGCACACCATGAAGGAGGTTGCGCCAAAGGAACATGTACTCGGAAGCTTCCTGATCGAGGCGGAGAATATTGTAAATTCGCGTCCGCTCACTCATCTTCCAGTCAAGGTTGATCAGGAGGCACCGCTCACCCCGAACGACCTGCTTAAAGGAGCAGTCAGCTGCCTGAGAAGTACGCCACACGGAAATAGTGGCGCATTGCCCGGATGATGAGAGACCGATTCTGGAAACGATGAGTACATGAGTAACTACCCACGCTCGTGTGCCGGGAGAAGTGGTGCACGCATGTCGAGCCTATGCGTCGCGGAGATCTGGTCTTCATCTGTGATCCGGTTATTCCACGCAGAAAATGGAGAAAAGGCATCGTGGAAGAAGTGTTCCCTGTAGTGGACGGAGTACCACGACGAACGGCGGTGCGCGTGGCCAATGACGATCGAGCCTAGATAATGATGCGGGCCGTCTCCAAGTTAGCTGTTCTGGATGTTGTGAATGCAGCTGATTCACGGGGGCCGGGATGTCGCGGAAATGATCGGCTCGATAATCAGAAAATTAAAATGAAGCGCAGCGCGCGTGTAATCGTTATAGTCTGTTTCAGTATTTGTCAAGAACTATGTATTATTTGTTGTTTACGGTCACACTTAAAAGTGCCAAAGTCAAGCCATGGTTCCCGCTTCGGTATTCCGATTGACGAAAGCAAAGAGAGTGGGAGGCGAGACTGCGATACGTTGCTTTTACCATTGGAATTCTAGGTTAAACTAAGAATTTGTATTGTTATCCATAAAATAAAACGCTCCTATTATCGCAATTCATTATTTACGCTACGGGATCTGGCTATTTCTCGTTTCGGTGTTGAATCGATAAATGGTGTTCAAGGCAACTCCCAACTGCTCAACGTCGGTCGGCGTAAAAAACAGCTTCCTCTGTCTGAAACTATGCATTTAGGTCTGCTATAAGCTCTGAAATAATCTTTCATTGCATTCACCGTTTCTTTTGTGTTCGTGGTTTTGTTTGTACGCTCTGCCTTTGTCAACTGGCCCGAAATGGTCAATATGTACCACTTCGAACGGTGCTGACCCTTTTGGTATATTGTGTAAGAATCCTTCTTCTCTTCCGTGCTTCGCTGAATACGCTATGTATTTGAGACTGTTCTCTATATGTCGTGTGGCTTTAGACCTAACATTTAAAAACCAGTAACTTTTGTCAATCCCTACGTGTCCTAACTCCTCGTGGTACTTATAGAGTACGTGGCTTCATAGTTTTGTAATTCTAACGACCAGCGGGCAATTTTCGGATTCAGTTCTTTTCTATTCAGCGTCATGGATAGCGCGCTGCAGTCTGTCACTATCTTGAATGGTATGCCCTGCACGTATACCCTAAACCGTTTCAGTGCATAAATTATCGCTAGCGTCTCTAGTTCAAAGCTGTGATACTTTGCGTCTGTAGCTGTTGTTCGCTTGGAGAAATAGAATACTGGATGGATTTTACCATCACTTTTCTTTTGCATTAGGATTGACCCGAAACCTAATGAACTCGAATCACAATGTAATTCTGTCGGGTCTTTGAGATTGTAAAGTGCCAAGATCGGTGCTTCCAAGAAATTACTTTTAAGCTCTTCAAAACATTCTAATTCCGTGGTTCCGAACTCAAACTTCTTGTCTTTTTTGACTAAATCATACAGAGGCTTAGCTTTTGTGGAAAAATCGTTTACAAATCTCCTAAAATATGAACATAACCCTGAAAAACTTTGCACTTAATTCGTTTTCGTTGGTATCGGAAACTCTTTCACCGCCCGTAGACCCTTTGTATCCGGTTTAATCCTGTTTCCCTAAAAAGAATACCCAAGTACATAGGGAACTTATTACTGTAAGAACTCGCATTTATGTAACCTTAAATCCAGTTTATTTTACACCAATCGTCTCCGCACCTCCTGCAAAGTTTCCATGTGACTATCAATATCATTTGTTGTCGTCCATGTATATTACCTTCCTTTACCATATCTGCATATCTTTTATACACTCGTTTTCTGCTTCACGATCACTTTCTTCTGTACACTCGTTCTCTGTTTCACGATCATTTTTTTCTTCTTCACTTTCCTTCTTCGTGCAAATGTCACTTACAATTCTAAATTTACATTAATTCATAAAATCCCTACCTAATATAGCTCGTAGCCCATCGACTCATCTGCCGCCACTAGAAACTCGAAGTTAATTTGTTTGTTGTTGGTAATTATGAAACAGTATTTTGCCAAAAATGTTAAGCTTGCTATTGTTCAACCCAACATATGCGTAACTCGCGTCTTTATTTACAATAAACTCGAAATATAAACGCAAATGACTTTTATTTTCCTCGCTCGGGACGAAACGGACAGTGAATGAGTAGAGCAAAAGGAAGATGAACAAACTGTTTTTGGTTGAGCAGAGACGGTCACGAGAAACGGTCACGGGCCCACGGGCGTTATGACACTCATGAAAGTGGGCGTTATGACACCTCTAAAAGTGTCAAACCGCCCTCAACTTCTAAAAACTTGTAAAGTGTATCAAGAATCAATGAGATTACCGATAAGAAAAACACCGTTCATTGTGTTTTCTCTCTAAAGCATCCCCAGTGTTCGGCATAATGATCTTCTAAGATAGTTTATCACCGATCTTTAAACAAAGTGCACGTGAAATGGAAGCTGTCGTCAGTTATGACTATACAAATGTTGCTAGCTTTCGAAAAAATTCGAAGTTTTTGCTTCTCACACTCCAGCAACAATTGTTTAAAATTAAGAGTACATTAGAAACTGGTTCACGCTAAGTACTTATTTGGGTAAAACGCAGGCAAAAAATGTTTTGAAAATTCGTCAAAACAATGAACACATGTGGTTGAACACGCCCATGGGCGTTATGACACGTACCCTATTGGATAGCGATCCTATGTTAGCAAATTTGGAAAAGTTTAATAATTTATTAATCTGCTTGATAAAATAACAACGCAGAATATTAGAGAATAACCATATCTATCAGAGTGTTGAATCTAAATCAGTTCGAATGATTATTATAGCCAGAGGGAACAAATGAATTTTCAGTGGCCTTCCAAGCGCTTACTCATCCCCTCTATCTCTCGTACACATTTCTACGAGTCGTAGTTAAGACGTATGCAGATGTAGAAATATAGAGAAGACAGATATAAAAAACAAATGTAATCAAAAATGGAAACAGATAATATCTAATATACCTAGAACATATAAAAATCTCCGAAAGAGTTCGATTTAATTTTTTTTGTAATTTAATTTTTTGGTTATGATTTGATTCGTCCCTTTGCGAATATATAATAAATTACATTAATCGTAGGCTCACATATATACTGACTGAGTACCGGGTATAAAGTAGAGCCGCGGTCTTTGCCGCTGCTCACAACGAGCCCTCTCGTTCTTTTTGGAAATGCGATTATGCCAAAAACCTACCATGAAATCAATGTTTATGGAATTTCTGAGGAGGAATACCTGTCGCTAGGCCATATGACTGCAATTTAAAATTCAATCCCTGTAGCGCCGCATTGTTTCATCAATGCGTGGAATAGCCACAAAGTACACTCACTAAGCTTCGAGTGGTGTTCGATGCGTCATCCTTAAGGAAACAGACACAACAGACACAGGTACAGGATCGAAGTTTAGCTGAGTGTCGTCAGGCTCAGCGAACGAAGCAGGAGGGCCGACATTTAAGAAATGCACTGAAGTTGGAACAATTAAATCGGCAGGACTCTCTGAAATCGAAACTAAAGGCGTTAAATTAATTACTGCCGTGATGTATCATAACAGCGTTCGCAGCTTTTCAAATCCATCTCCTCTCCTCCCAATAAGCTATTATTGGGATTAGTCTCAGCCGCGATTGACAGTCCAGATTGATGACAGGCTTTCTGACCAAGACGATTGGATGACAGACATCAAAGATCAGGGAACATTCCGAGTGAGGTTCCGAAGTAGTTAGCGGAGGCTCTTTCAGCTCGGTGGGAAGCGGTATTCGCAAAAAAAAACGGCAGGATCAAAGCGACTGCAGGAACTCGATGATGCTTGAAAGGTCGATGACAAAAATGACGGTTGATCAGCAACAGAATCCGACTCAAGTCCAAATGTTTTGGTGCAATCGACGCCAGCGCCAAACTTCCAGGACGAATTTTTATCAGCTGCGAGAGCTCCATTATGCTGAGCAGGTTCGTTCAGGTACCTCAATTGCAAATGGCAATTGGATGAAAGTGCAGTTGGTTGTTGGAAAAGCTTGTTGGACTCTTCCTTAGAGTGAAAGAAAGATATCGTTCCATCTATGTATAGGTCACAGCGATGGATTTGATTTGGAAGATTAGAACCAAGGAATCAAGAAAGCTTCAAGAATCAGATCGATATTAAATCCCGAATCCACGAGTAGTATGTTTGAATTTAACGCTCGGCAGGTGATCTGTTATGTTAGGGACGATAAGAGCAGTGATGGGACTCGAGTGGGTTGATGTTATTACATACAGCTGAGAGCCGGAATCTAGCAGCGCTCGGCAAGAAACGAAGTCTCCAGATTGATTTTTGACCAGAACGTTGGCCGTGGACAATAGCACATCATCATTGCTGAGATCCTGGGCAACAAGAATAGTAGAAGTAGATGCCAAAGTAGAGGGTTCAGTGGTATGCTGAGACGGCATAGACGGAGAAGACGTAGACGAAGATAGAGCATCAAGTCGCGCTGATTGCCCTTGGGCTGCATCGCTTCCGGGTAGCCGAAATGCAGAGTAGTGTGGTGCTTACCCCCGCAGGTGCGACAGTGGCTCGAGGTGCACTAACTTAATCGATGCCCTGCTTTAAGACAGTTTATACAAAGGAACAGCTGCTTGGATTCTATATGGCGATTTGCGGGGGATAGTGCTTTAAACTTCGGACAGTACTGGACTTCGTGAGTGCTATCACTGCAAAAGACGCAGCGTGAGAAGGTTTGGTTAGCTGCAACCAAGATGGACATCGAATTGTTATACTTTTTATTCTTGCCGACCTGAATGCTCGGCGTATAGGATGCCCTAGCAAAATTCGTTGGAATCCTGGGTTCCCTAAGTCATCTGCGTCCACTGCTCCATGAACGAGGCCATAGTTTCACACGACGGAATCGAGTTGTCAAACTCTGGGTCCTCGAATCGCTCATCCTACTTTGCTTGGCTCGCTGGATCTAGTTTCCGGAGAAGCTCCTGTACGATGATGCATCTTGCGATCTAGTCAGGAGCGCCCAAACCCTGGAGTGTGCGAATATGAGCGTTGAAATTGTCCGAAGGCCTACGAAGATTAACCACCCCATGTTCCACAGCCTGGAGCGCCAAGATTTCGTTAATGTGTGCCTAAAAAATTAATTGTCGATTATTAAACCTTTTTTCTAACAAATTGAATGCCATTTTTAGCGACCATATTCAATTTCAGTCTCTAATGCCGCATCTCGCAGACAGGAACGCAAATGCTGAAACTTTTCTATGTTGTTTAAATCAAGATGACGGTCGATGATGGTGACAAAAATGGAATAAAAATCCGTCTAGTCCGCATACCCGCAAGTCTACGGCGAGGTGGGAAATGGGGGCAAGCAAACTCTGCGGTATTGTTTCTTCCTGCCAAGGTAGAATGAAGTGGCATATTTACAGTAGTCCTAGAGATTTCACGCGTAATCGAAAGATTCAGTGTACGGAACAGCGTTTGAAACCTGTCACACAATGCACTGCCAAACTCGCGGTTATCCAAATCCTCCTTTTAAATGCGCCGTGCAGCTCCTCGATCTTGTCTTGCCGATGTACTTATGTAGCCGATGACACTTGTCCAAATGGCAATTAATTTATAATTTATAGTGGTCTATTGTAGTTTGTGAGTGCACAAATTTATTCATTATTGCACTATCACGTCGGGGTCACCAAATTTTAAGCTAATAAGCTTTTTCACGAGCTGTTGCAAATTAAAATGAATAGAAAAAAAGGTCCAATATATAAGTATGTACGTTTATTGGTAGTTTAAAGCGAAAGTAATTATGTTGTTTGTATGTATTTGTAAGATGGTAAGACTGCAAGACCGATGCAACGATTAGATTCTGATGTCTACGAAGATCAGTTTCCGACTGATTGTAAGGGCTGACGGCTTAATTGCCATGCTTATGCAGAAACGTTTGGAAGAGAGCGAGAGAATTCGATAAAGGAGAGAGTTAAAGCAGTTCGGGGCTGCTTCTGAGCCGAGTACGAAAGATCGATAGAGCCGATATAAAGAGGCAAAAGAATGCCGCTGCTGTGCGTGAGCATATGCGGTAACAAACGATTTTTAAGTGGGAAATAACAAACCATAATCTGAATTTACTTTAGGCCACACCACTGACTATAATTTATCTACCACTAATTCCCTTCCTCTTCCTAAATCACTAAGACTCAACTCAATACTCATCACAGTCAAAAACAACGAGAAGATATACAGATGATTTTTTCTTGTGCTCCACTATTTTCGCAAATTAATTTCGATTTATTTGATAAAATTGTCATAAAAACCACGAAAATTAATAAACTAAGGACCGGCAACTAAACCGTGTTTAAAGTTTATAAAATAACACAAATCTACGACTTTAAAATCGATATTAATAATAACACAAAGCGCAGCGGGGTAAAAGTAAACAAAAACAACAATTAGTTGAGTGAGACTTGCACAACAGCTGAAAAGACGCGGAACCAACGTAACAATCTACCGCAACGTCGCTAAGCTGTAAGGGAGAAGTTCTTCGTAATCATTATACGTTTTATTATAAAAATTACTTGGTAATGATTAAATATCAATAATTTACGTTTTTTTTCAATGATAATAATTAATTTTGAGTAATTTTATAAAACTTAAACATAATCATTATTTTTGATCAAAAAAAAAATTAAACTAAAAAAATAATGATTATTTTTTATCAAAAAAATAAAACTCAATAATAAAAATTATTAATGATTTTTATTTTTTTCGCTCAAAATAAAACTCAACATTAATTTACGGATTCTGAGCTAAAATGTTCGCCAATATATATATATTTACATTGATTGGAACTACGACATAGCAAATAACGGCTTGTATTTGTATTTGGACGTTGATATGCAATGACTGCACCATCAAGTGGCCCATGGGACACCAGCCGAATGCTGTTACGCGCGAATCCCAGGCCGAAACGCAGCCGTCCTTCCACCCCACCGACTCGTTAACCGAACCGATCGCGATCATTCAGGAAAGATAGATGTTAGACTGATATTCGAGGAAATTTAGAACTAATCTTACTAAAGGAACTAAGCATGCATGAAAACTATCGTACACTTACAATTTCTAATTACGAGAAAGTTATGTGAGTAATAGTTTTTTAAGAAGAGGAAGGGAATTATTTGTAGATATGATGTGGTAGAGGGAATTAGAATCCGAGCATAAAACTCTAAAAGGTTCATGCAAGGAATAATTCGATCTACAAATCGGAAGGAACAACGGTATATAGTTTCTAGTGTTTCTAATAGGAATAGTGAAGTTTATGCGGCTCAACAACAAGTCCGGGCTATCTACGTCACCCTTGATCAAGCTGTGCACAAAAATCACACCAAGCATTTTTCTACGATTACCTAAGGATAGAAGGAACCATAGAACCATATTCTAAAATCGGACGAACAAGCAATAAATAGAGAGTCTTTGTTATATAGGGGTCGTCAAATTCCTTTGACCACCTCTTTATAAACCCAAGCACTCCCATGGCCTTATTTACCATGGTAGAAATGGGTTCAGAAAACTTTATCTTGGGATCTAAAAGAACACCAAGATCATCAACTACGGTAATTCTCTCAAGAGAACCCCTGTCTATGGTGTTAGGAGCCAGAAAGGCTCTGGAGCGATGAAATGTCATTACTTTACATTTCGAAGCATTAAAGTATAACAAATTTGCACAACACCATGACTGAAAGCTATTAAGATCGGATTAAGATAAACCAACCTTGTACTGGACACACAGCTTAACATCATCCGCATACATAAGTACTCGAGAGTATGTTAATAACGAAGGCAGGTCATTAATAAAGAGTGTAAAGAGTAAGGGGCCTAGATGGCTGCCCTGTGGTACGCCCGAAGTAACCATAACTGGTGAAGACAGGGAGTTTTTGAAGAGGACTCTTTGGGACCTGGAAGAAATCTCAAGAGATTGGGTGGAAACCCTAAAAGGGAAAGTTTTTGTGCTAGGAGAGAGTGGTTTACAGAGTCGAATGCTTTACTGAAATCTGTGTAAATGACATCCGTCTGCAGATTACCTTGGAAGCCTTTAATGATGAAGGAGGTGAACTCCAATAAATTTGTGGTTGTTGATCTCCGCCTTATAAATCCATGCTGAGCAGGAGATATAAGTGATCTGCAAAGATGCTGCAGGTGCGGAGTTAAACTTTTCTCAAACACTTTAGGAATAGCGGATAACTTAGATATACCTCTGTAGTTCTTCGAGTCAGACTTACTACCTTTCTTATGAAGAGGAAATATAAACGACTCCTTCCATATCGAGGGGAAGCATGAAGAGTTAATGGACAGACTGAATAGTTTGAGCAACGATCCACACAGAGACTCGGCGCAGTACCTGAGTACACAGCCGGGAACTCCGTCAGGACCCGGTGAAAACACCGGCTTAACTGTTCGGAGATCATGAAGCAGCGAGCTTTCATTAATCAAGGGACTGAAAATGCCGTTCGACCTCGGTAAACCGTATGGGAACAGCTGATCAGCAATAGCTGTTATGTATCAATAACAAAAAAAGATAAGAAAAGCTACTCAGGGTTGTACTCTGGGGGGGATTACAAAGCCTGCGCTTGACTACGCTCATGCATTATTTTTATCTATTTTTAGAAATGCTTATCTTAAGCTGAGAGTGTTAGGGCATTTTTAATAAGTTTTTGAAGATTCTAACATTCTACGTGGAAAGAAATTTTTCTGAGTGTAAAATTTGCAAATTGACTTTTAGTGGCAATTATGTGTGCAATCTAAAGCAGCACTTAGAAGTGAGGCACAAAAGTGAATACAATGAAGTGGCCGAAACCAAAGAAACCGAAGTGCCAGAAAATAAAAAGAAGTTTTCTGTAGTAATGGGGCAAGACGATGTGAAAAATGCGTGTATCGACCTGGTGACCGCCGTCAAAATTCCGTTGGCTGCCCTAGACTCAAAAGGTTTTAAGGCGTTAACAGCACAAAAATTTAGTGGCGTGGATATTCCCGCTATAACTTCAAGAAATGTTATGAGCTTAGTCGAGGAACAGAACAGCAAAATTAAATGCGAAATGGTGAAAAGTTTCAAAAACAGAATCCTCTGCCTTAAAATGGAAACAGCCACACGATGCAATCGCGTGATTCTTGGAGTAAATGTCCAATTCGTCGACCACGGTGTGATCTGCGTAAAAACTTTGGACCTGATTGAGCTAAAGACATCGCACACAAATAAAATCTCTGCACTGATATAAAGTCAATATTGACTAATTTTAGCATATGTAAGGAGCAAATTTATACCATCACGACGGATAATGGTCGGAACATGGTCAAGGCAGTGGAGCTACTAAATAGTTACGAGGCTGAAGATGATGGAGAAGAAGAAGGTGATGAGGATTTAGATGATGAAGGGCTGCTGAAGAATTTTAAAATTCATTCAATCAAGTCAATTAAATGTGCTGCACACACCCTTCAACTTGCAGTAAAGGATTTTTTACAACGCCTCCAATCCGTTAATTTCATTGACAAAGCACGACGAATTGTAAAACTTTTAAGAACGACGGCGTACAGGTAATACTATTGACCTATTATTACAGAGAAACATCAAATATTTTGTTCTGGAGTGTAGATATTCGATAACGGAGGAGTCATTGCCACAACCAGTCCTAGATGTTGCGACTCGTTGAAATTCAACATACACTATGTTAAGTAAGCTGCAACTCCAGCTGAGTGGGATGATTTAAAAGGGCTTGTTAATACCCTGGAACCGGCGTACCTTGCCACAGAAAAATTGCAAAGCACTCAATTATTCATGGGTGACTTTTATAAGCTGTGGCTGGAGCTCAAGCTCACTGTTGCAGCAAAAAACACCACAGACAGCCAAGCTTTGAGCCAGTGTATCCGTGAAAGGGAAGAGAGCCTATTGGGGTGCGATGCAACCCTTTACAGCATTTACTTGGACCCACGGATAAGAAGAGTATTGTTGCAAAATCCAATAAGCCTAATGCTCTCCTGATCAAAACTAAAGCAGCTTTTTTTGCAGATATTTAATTTGAAAGAATCCATTAATATATATGTCATGCATATATAACACATAACCTATTTATATATATGTACATTTCAGACTAGTCCAATATCATAGGCTGGCTCAAGTAATTCAAGCGCAACAACATCGTTCGAAGCGGAGAATGCATTGTTTTCGCAAAACTCAAATACCTGCTCGCTGTTGGACGAGTTCTTGCAAACTATTAAGGTAGCTTCTGAAGATGAAACTGAAGATGGTGATCGAACAGACCTAATAAAGAAGGGATATGCTGAAATTGACGGTTATAGCCCAAAGTCAATGTGCACTACCTCCAACATTACGCAGTATTGGGAGGATAACCGATATATATACCCTAATTTATACCAGCTTGCCAAAGTGGTGCACTCGGTTCCTTCAACACAAGTGAGTGTTAAAAGATCGTTTTCAGCCCTCAAAATGATGCTTACGGATCAACGATGCAACCTCGCTGACGAGTCATTGGCGAAATTGCTTTTTGTTGATTTAAATAATAATAATTAATTAAGCGTAACCCAAAATCAGACATAAAAAACAAAAATAAAAAGTAAATAAAAAAATATATATTAAAATATATTAAAAAAGAAAATTTGCAATGGGGTGTAGCTTTGTGGTCCCTTATGCAAAAATATTGAAGACAATTTTAAATTAGAATCCGTAAATTACTGTTGAGTTTTATTTTGAGCGAAAAAAATAAAAATCAGCCGTCAGTTAATCTTAAGAGAATCAATTGTCTATATTATTTATCTCGGTGCATATGCACACACACATTCAGGTATATCGCTCGTACTGCTTATATGGCAGTGCGTCGCGCAACTCACTACTTTTTTAACATCTGCCTCTTCTACATGTCTTTATCTACTTCCTACATATACATACACGGCTGTGTGCGAGAGAGAGAGGGAATGAGTCTGCGCTTGGAAGGCCACTGAAATTTCATTTGTTCCTTCTGACTACATTTATGATCCGATCTGATCCAGATTCAGATGATTATTGTCGTGCAGCTTCTACCTCTTCTGAACCCGGACTACTTATTATTTAAACGTTTACTTGATTCTAGATTGTTTTTTTTTTCTTCATTATGTTTTCGAAATTTTTAGAGAGATATGACAGTATAGAGATTGGTCAATAGTTGCTATTCGTCTTGGGTATCTATACTATTTTCGCTTCTTTCCACAAATCTGGGAAGGTCGAAGAGGTAATTGCAGTATTGATTACATGTGTAATGTGCCGAATAATTATGGATAGCAATAGTTGGAGTTAATTTTAAACATGGATTCTAAGACTTCAGACTCACTCACACAAGAGAACACAAACATATTAACATTCATAGACGGGACAGAACTAATGTACGGATTGCACGAGCTAACAGGAATATTTAAGTTTAGAAATTGCTGATTTAAAGCATTAACATCGAGGTCTTCATCTATCACAGATTTTGTTGTTCCTATCCCTAAGGTATTTAATGTTTTCAAAGTTTGTCTTGTGTTTATTGCACTTGTGAATTTATTACCGTAATAGTTTCTCTTGGCATTTGACATCAAAGTTGTAACACTACGTCGGGCTGCTTTAAAAATAATATTACAACTTTCTATTTTATAGCGTTTCCACTTGTCATAAGCCTTTTTAATATTTTAGATTGTACTTCTATTTGACTATTATACCAAGACGCGATGACTGGCTTTAAAGTGCTAATTTTTAATGGTGCAAGTTTATTGTACAGATAGCCAATGTTAGAGTTGATTAAATTTAGTTGGGTGTCAACCACCGGAATATAATAATATAATATAATGTTCCAATCGCAGAGACGACAATCTTCAATTAAAATAGTATAGTCAATGTTTTTGAAGTCTCTGTATTGGATGGTCTGTTCGTTACTGTCAATTTGCATATCATACGTTAAAAATAAGAGATCATGTTTTGAAAAAACAGGTACTGAGACTTGGTCATTAGACTCAATAAAGTGTTAGTGGTCTTCGAGAAATGCATAGGTAAGATTGTGTTCACAGGGCTCAGTCTAATGGACTCCATTTCATTCGGTAGATGTTGCTCTTTTAATATGTTACTATTTAGGTCACCTGTTAGTATAATGTCCGTGTACGTCAGTGTTAGGTTAGTTATTGAACGGAACACATTATAACCATCACATAAAATATACGAATCATTCAAATTTGGGAGAAACCACGTTCCGGACACACAAACAAAATCTATATTTGAGTTGACAAAAATATAACGAAATTTTTCTACCTTATTCTCTAAGCTTTATGCATTGATATGACACATTTTAAGACAAATTTTCGGCTTGCCCAGAATCATAACTATTGCATGGCTGTTCGCTCTGTTTCAACTGAAGTTACCTACCATTTAATAGAAAATGTAAGAGAAAACTAATAAATTGCGCACTTAAAATACAAAAGATTATTACTAACAAGAGAACAATAATTACACTTAAGAGACATGTATTACACCTAAGATATATTAACTCTAAACATTTAATAGAGAAGCTATCCAGCCGTTGACTCCAGCGCGCTCTCGACGGCCCGTGCGCTCTGCAGTTGTGAAAGCTTTTGAAAGCTATCAACGCAGATTACCTCTTCTCTCTCGCTCTGTTTTACAAATAACTCTGCGCGACGGCAGAAAACTGCTGTTAGAAACTTTTGCTTCTTTAATTTTATTCCCAATCTAAATATGGCATATCCATCTCTTGTAAGCTGCTCGTTCAAGTAGATTTGAGCAGTTGATTCAAGGCCAAGCAACGGCAGGCTTAGTTGTTGTTTTGTCGCCCGCATAAACTCTTCTGCCGCTTGAACGAGAGTTAATTTATCGGCTGCGTTGTTAAATTTAATTATTATGGTGGGGTCAGCGAAAGTGCGAACTGATTAGGCTTTTCTGACCCTAAAATTTTACTCAATTTCGGGGCTGCTGCTGTTCCCAAGGCAAAGCACAGTGAATTGAACATCGCTTTGGGTGATTCACCCTCCGTGAC